>JASDDO010000029.1:113692666-114318034 GCA_030015575.1 Agapanthus africanus
ATGATATTTGAAATTAACGAGACTCTAGAATAGAACCCGAATTGTAATATGTGACTTAATCACGATATGACATATGACATGATATTTTAGTGGATCATTTGACGATATGTATTTACACAGACGATGATATATGTTTGATGATATTGGGATGTATGCGATTATAGTACAGTACCCCTGATCATGATATTGTTTGATATGATACTATACGAACGATGATGTATATATGTGATAGTTGATCCATACCCTGATTTTGGGATGTCGTACGATGGATTTTACCGTACGAGGCATAGATGTGATGATTGATCCGCACTCTTGACTCGAGGAAGTCGTACTATGTATGTGACGCTATTGAGGCTGGATCGCCGACTACTAGAGATATCGACTCAGATTTTAGGAGGATTCTTCTTACCTTTCGACTAGTGTCTTTAGTTTGTTCCTTAGTTAATTAGGTAGATCTTAGTTTAGGCTCGAGTCATACTTATTTTCAAACTGATGAATCTTACTTTTTCAAACAACAAACCGTATGACTCGTAATTAGTAGGTATTTTCAAGTTATGCGTTTACTACACATTCACTGTTATATTCATGTTGTATTCATCGCATTGCATGTTCACACATATGTTTCTTTAGCTAATATGAAACTCTTCCTGTTAGGACACCAGCACCATTACCGATGATGCACATGTACCACGTACACTTATTTGCCGGTTCACACACATCATCATCGGGAATTGCCATATCACGTACACTTTAGATCATATTTTTTTTTATTGATATAATCAGCTAAATGCTAGTACGATATAATATTGTGTGATTACTCTCATATGCTAGTTAGACATTGTATTTATTACTTAGACACTTCATGCATTCATATTTTCATATTATCATGCAGCATCGTAGGGCTTATTCCGATACTCATTATTTACTTACTCATGTTTTTGGGATTTTGGATTTCTATGAGATTTCTGGATTTTGGGGAAAACCGCAAGAATATATATAAAAACTTCTCTCTCTCTCTCTCTCCCTCTCTTTTTAAAATACAAGTTGCGGTTTTCTCGTGATGTATGTGTCGTCCACCATGAGATTTCATGTTTTTTGTTGGATTTCGAGACCCGATTCGAGGAGTGGATGAACCGTCTCGGGTACATGGTGGGCCCGGTATGGTACCCCGGAGCAAGAAGATCGAGTTGTAGACGATGAGCCTGGCAGGGGAAGACTACCTACCGGTGATGTCTGGCGCGGCGGATATCCGGAGGATACCGACCGTTGTCATGAGATTTGATGATATGGGCCGATCCGGACTGACGGAGTCCGAGATATTGAGACTATGAGGTATTGAGAATTTGAGATTTACATGTTTTGTTTCGTTGCTTGACACAGATATCCATGGATTGCATTGATGATGTTTCAGATTACCGTACAAATTTTACTATGATACAAGTTAAAGATTTCTTATACAGTTATATCCAGATTTCATGGTTGATTGTTTTACATTCATGGTGCATGCATACTCATACACATGACATGTTACTACTTGAGGCACTGACACGAGCACTGAGCATTGCACTTACGCATAGATTATTACCCTACCACTATTAGGTGACTAGTGTTATATTAGGTATATTATTATGACCTAGGAAAATGTCGTGCATGCTATTTCTACTCACAGATGTCTTCTACTCACGAGTTGGCAACTCACCCCCATTGTGCCAAATTTTCTTACAGGTTTCGATGTACAGGTTTTCTTGGCAGCTTGCTGGCACATCATTTCATTCAGGGTGATTTGCTTGGTAGGTTGGTTCATTGTATCGGGACTGCCGTTGTACTTTTATTATTTAAGTTGTATCTAGTAAGCTCCATCAACCAGACTTGTATTACTTGATAGATTTAGAAGACCGGTTGTTTTTTTTTATTTCGACCTTAGGGCCGCGCTTGTATTATAATGGTTTTGGTGGATTTGGTTTTCTTTGAGTTTTGTTTCTCGCCCTTCGGCGTTGTATATTATATTGCTTGTGTGGTTGTTTCCGCCTTTTGGCGTAGAGCTAGCTCCCGCTTGGGTATGCCTTTTGTTGTTTGTATATATTATTCTTATTTGTACCCGTTTGGGGCCAGTTTTTACAAAGGAGACTCTGCCGAAATTTTTGAGAAATTTGATGTTGCTTTTAAACATGTTTTCCTTTACTTCTTCTTTTGAATGGTTTAGATTTCTGGGCTTCGTCTTGATTTGATTACGATATGCCTCTAGACGTTTCGTAATTTAAGTGCCGGTCACGTTCTGTACCCTCGGGTCGTGACAAAGTTGGTATCAGAGCGTTAGGTTTAACCCTTGTCTAAATCTAGGTTGACCTTGGTTGATGGAGTAGGTGACTTAGGTAGGGTGACGTACCGTAGGTATGATCCGCGGCATATTTACGATACGCTACTCTGCTTAAGAATCCTTAGGATGTATATTTCTTTGCACCGTATTATATTCATTCCTTTGATCTATCTTCGTCAATATCGGATGGTGGTTTCTGTTACCACGGTCGCACGGGAAGAAGGAGCTGCGGATCGAATGCGATGACCGTTAGGGTATTGTCTATTCTGGAGGATTGAAGTATTGTTTAGCGTGCGGACGAAGGGTATTCACATGTCGTCCAGACGAAGTTAAAAAGTTCGAACGAATGTCAGAAACCCATTTTCCCAAGTTTAAGGTATTCAGATGAACATGCAGGAATTTCTATGGACCCTCTAGTAGAATGAAACCCTAACTCGACATAATGACCATGAGAACGCCTTTGAACCTTAGGGTTTACGGCAGTTCCGCGGTGCCATTAGTGAGGCTTGGGTTTGCCCTTCTACGGCTGGTCCGCAGATGCTGGGGCATGTACTAGATATTTTTAAACTGTACTGGAGTGTTGAGCTCTTAGAGAATTATGGGATTTTGATGAATCGATCGAGTTTAACGTAGTCCGGACATCAGGTGAAGGGATAGATTACATGGGAGACTCTAGATATGAGCACAGCCGTTTGTAGCGCAGTCAGCACAGCTATAAGGAGACGAGTACGAATTAGTCGACATTAGAAAAGGCGCACATTGACGATAGTGTTTACGATTACGATTTGATGATTTGAATTTCATATTTCCGTTGTTTGGATTTTGGTATTTTGAGGATTTTGTTCTATGATTGGTATTTCCTATGTTTACATTCATTACACTCTATTCGTGTTTCATATATCAGTTGTATTGATATTGTTTCATGCATATCCAGTTCACTCGATTTGGTTTTATACATTTTGAGATATTGATTTGAGTTCGTGCATATAGATTGCACATGATTTTGACGTATGCTTCGACATAGTTTTCATGCACTTTTCGTACTGTGATTTCGATTTTGATATTCGGTGTATGTTTTCGTGCACCATGTGCACTTGATTGAGATTCTTGCGCACACTTGGCGCACATGATGCGATTTTGTGCACACCAGATGCACTAAATCGGGGTTTTCTGCAGATTAGATGCACCTGATATTATTGTCGTGCACGCCCGTTGCACTTGACAGATGTTTTTGGTGCACACCCGTTGCACTCAGTTTTGTTTCCGTGCGTATTCGTGGTATCTGTATTTGATTTCGATTTTCGTGCGCACCGGATGCACGTGGTACCTCGTATACTGTATTTGAGATTGATTTCAATTCGAGCAGTACGTTTTTATGATATTTACTATTTGGTTTGATAATCGAGCAGGACTGTCCTGAGATCAGTACCTAGATGTTTTTACATGCATTATTCAGATGTTTGGACGATTTCACTACGATGCGTACTATATACAAGTAATAATTTTGATGTATTTCTTGTTGATTTTCGTATTGGACTTTGACATGGTATTTTCACCATAACTCCGATGATTGCGTTATGCTTGACGGAGTTGATTTTTAGTTATGTATTAATGATTTCGGTGCCCCGACGATTTGAGTGTTTTACTAAATTTTTTAGTATTTAGGGGGAGTTTTAATTTAAATTCGGGGACCGAATTTCTTTAAGAGGGGAAGATTGTAACGTTTTAAAAAAATAATTAAATAAAGAAAACCCTTTAGGTGAATTTTCTGATAATCGGTAAAATAATCCGTGTTTTCCGTAAAACTCAACTACAATTATTTTTCAATATAAACTTAAATACACCTATTTTAATTATGTAATTGCTAGTATTTGGTATTTATTTGGTCACTTGTAAATTTCTAGTTTACTAAAATATTTTTCCTAAATTAATTAAATTAATATATTAACATAAGTTTTAATTATACATTAAATTGGTGCAAACTACAAATTGCAATGGGTTAATTTGACAAATATGAACCATGACATATTAGAATTAAGATTGTTGCATGCTCTTCTCTTCTTGATTTGTCTTCAAATTTCTTGACTTTTCTCGGTCAAATAGAATTAAGAAAATAAATAAAAATTAAATAATTTTGAAAAGACTTAAGTGAAGTAATAATTTGAGAAGTCTTCCACACATTTCTACACTCATTTCTCTCTCTCACTCTCCACTCCCCTCACATGGCCGAAACTCCCCATGGCTGCCCAAAATTTTTTCCCACTTCACTTGCTTCAAAATTCTTCAAAAATCCATCAAAAATCCAAAATTTAAAGCTCAAATTCCAAATCCAATCTCTACTCATTATTCTTTGGCCTATCTAGCATGGATATTTGAGAAAAATTAGCATTTTAGGAGGCTAGGTTGACTGTTGGATCTCATGTTTAGTGAGGTATAATTCTAACCCTAGTGTTAATTGTAAGTTAATTACGTAAATTGAATGGATTTCGGTGTTTAATTATGGTTTTAGTTGCTAAATTGAAAATTCAAGAAAAGATTTTTAAATCAAGTTAGGGTTTTTACTTCATCATTAAGTATGCAATGTGTAGTTTAACATGTTAGGTAATGCTAAACCTAATCTAGAAGCTAAATTGTAAATTGTTACAATTAATTTGTTCGAATTGCATGATTTTTGCTAACTAGGTTTTAGAAATTGATAAATAATTGAGATTAAAATCTAATTATGGTTTTCATGACATTATTACCATTTTAGTTTGTTGTTTAGCAACTTAGATCATGCAAAACTTAGTTTAGTTGATGATTTGTGAATTTTTGCTTTAAAGGTGTTAAAATTGGATAAATTTGCAAACTAGAATTTTTGGATTTATACAAATTATTGTGATAAAAATATAATAATGATTTTTATGACTTAGTTATGATATTTAGTGAATATTATGGCCATTAGTTTCGTTAAAATATCAAGTTTCGAATTAAAACTAAAATTAAGTGCTTTCTAGGTTTTCGGAAATAAATCGATTTGATTTATTTTGAGTTTTGATGAGTTGCAATCTATTTTATATTATAATTAGTGAGTTTTTGTAACAACTCCAATTTTGTATACCAAAAATTTGCTTTAAATATAGTGTATATTTGAAGTATTGATGATGCTGGAAACAATTTAAGTATCTAATTCCTTACAATAATTACAAGAAGGAGCTTGTAGCTCATTGGTAATACCTTGCACTGCTGAACCAAGCCACCAGAGTTCGAATCCCATGCCCCACGTCATTTTTACATCATTTTGTTTTAATTTTTTATTAGAAGTCAAACGGTCAAACAGCCATAACTCACAATTTATTGCGAATTATAAAAAAATAAACTGCATCAAAACCTCCCCCAGACCAAACCCCACCCGACGACAGCTGACTCGGCCCTGACTCGGCCGAGTCGGCCGGCGACTCGGCCGAATTGGCCGGCGCCACCGGCCGGACTCGGCCGTTCGGCCGAGTCGTCAACATGAAAAAGTTTCTTGTTGACTTGGTCGACCCCCCTGTATACTTTAATTTTTCAGTACTGTTACCAATTTTCCATTAATCCTCTTTTAAGACCAAAATTAATGAATTTTTAATGATTTTTACATTTTTTAAATATTTTTTTAATCCAAACCCTAACCCTAGCCTAGCCCTATATAAAGACCCCTACCCTCTACCATTTCACCTCACAACTCTAAGTCCACTCTCCCAAATTCTCGAGAACTCGGTACGAAGAGCGAGAAGCGAAGCGCGGCCGAAATCGACGACGGATTCCGGCGACCGGATCAGAACCTTCGCGACGTTTTCGACGAATCGACAACCACCACATCCCTTAGCTTCCTTAGCTTGACCAAACCGTAAGTCCCATCTCTTCTATCTCTCTTTTCTGTTAATAGAAAATACGACTTTTTGGAACCCGACGAAAATCGGAACAAACCGATTTCCGATTCGGTTTTTTCTGCAAATTTCCACTTGTCACCTAATACATAATACCTAAACCTATCTATGATGACTATTAATCACCTAGAAACAAATTTAAATAAAGTTTCTCACATGAAATGATAGCTTTCTTGTAAAACCGTATTCTTTTCATAAAAATACTACAAAGTTTATTTTTCTTGTTCTAATTAAATCCCTCACTCCTAAATATGTTTATCTTGATCACTAAACTTGTAGAAATCAATTTGAATGAATTTTCACACATGAAATGATAACGTTTTCGAATACCGTATTCTTGCACTTTAATACCTTCAAGTTTAATATATCATGTTTAACCTCTAAAACTTCATTAAAACTTAAAATAAGTCACGAGGTAATGACCTACCTCTACACACACTCAATATAACCCTAATTGATAAATATCAAAACACAGAATACGAAATTACAGGACTTTTCACTAAAATACCCTAACTTTATAACCTTTATTGAAAGCTTTAAACATTTCTAAATAAAATCTTTTAATAAAATGAAAACACGATTGGTCATGGATATCGATCGTTTATCTAAACTGTCTTGTGGTCTCTAGGCAAGTGTGTCTAGGCTAGTGGTTTTTAATTAGGCCCACGACTGTGTTTCCTTCCCACTTACCTGGCACTTACCTGGCCGCAATTGACGGTGAAGAGGCGATTTGAGGCTTCTAATGACTTATCGTTTAGACCGTAGAAATAGGCTAGTGGCTTAAGAAAGCCTAACAAATAAAATACGGAAAACTATACTCCTTTGCAAATAAATACCCTATATTTATAAAACCGTTTTCCTAAATGAAAAGTATTTGTTAAACCTAAGCAAAGCGCCGCTACAACCCACTTTTGGGGAACCTGTTAGGGATAGTACGGTTCATCGTGCACCCGCAGGCTAGTAGTGCGAGATTCAGACCTCCGCAGGAGCATTCGGTCTCGAAGGGTTTAAAATACGGCATTTGGGAAAAATGTGATTTTTGGAAAAATAAATATTTATTTAAAATTATTCTTGTAGTAAAATGTATTTAATTATCAGTTAGACACCTATTTTATTATAATATAAACTTTCCACTTTTTCCTAAAATTACAAGATTAAAAGTTACATTAAAATACCATGAAATTCTAATAAAACAATTAATACTTTTATTAGGATATATTCACTAGAATAACACAAATAAAATTTCACATTCTTTATAATTATAAAGACGAATAATAAATATTTGAGGTGTATTTTGAAAACTATACAAAAGTACTTTTTACATAAAACCCCCTCAAGTTTTATAATTTACAATAAGGCCCCTAGCAAAGATTGAACTTCAAATTACCTTTCTTTTAGTTTGATTCGGGTTAGAGTCTGACTATTTCTGACTTGAATAGGATTCAAGTCAATCTATATTCTCTTATATTCCAACACAATTTGAATACATGAAACCCTGAATCCAGTTAACAATATATTCTTTTTGACGGAATCAAACCATGGATATTCATCCATTATCCTGATATTCCATTTACCTGATTATACAGTTACAACATGTTTACTGATATCATGGTTTTGGTCAGTCACCCAACTTACAAATTCCAATACTACAATACCGTTAAAACATCACGGGGTTTAAGGGGTAGATTGGTACGGAAGGTGTTAAAGGTGGCACGAGGTGGTCAGATTAAGACACCTAACCTGAATCCTATTGCTGTTGTACCGTGTCATAACGGTTCCTTGTACTTTCCTTTTGCCCTGATCTCTAGCATATAGAGATCCCCCTCGTATACACTGGCATCCTTCTATACCAAGCTACAAACAACAGCGTTAAACAATGTTCCATAATATTCAATAATATAATACTTTAGAAAATACTGTTACTCTGTCATTCTTATTCTTCCTTATTTTTGGGACTTACCGAGCGACCTGTTCGCTGACGACATTCTATTTCTTTCTTCTTTGAATATCGTCAGGTGCGTTGGACCAAGCTGAGATCGAGCCCACCGGTGAAGATTTGGAGCAGATCCAAGAAGACCCAGAGCTCTAGATAATTGTACCTTGTTCTTTCCAGTATTTTCATTTTCTGTTATGCCACTGTTTAGGCATTGCTTTCATTTCCAGTTGTATTTTCTTTTCATGCATTGTACAAAGAATGTTATTAATAAAAGTTGCTGTTATTTCTATATCATTCGTCTCTTGTGATTTACTTTATATTGCTTAGTTACGCTTAGCGTCTGTACTTCTGAGTATATACGTAGCAGGTCTCGTCGCGTCCACTTCGCCGTGCACTGGGAAGCGGGGCGTGACAGGTTTTGTTGGTGGCCCATGCAGGTCAGAGCTGTATGAATCCCTATCATGCAGTTCTGGTCTGCGTGAACAAGCTAACCAATATAACACAAGAACCAGCAACTAAAACATTCCTTACAATTCATGTTCTTTGAAACTTGCAAATCTCTATTCCTTGAATCTTATCATTTCATGTATTTGAATCTGTCCTAATCCAAACTTTTCTTCAGGGTTATGGATTCCCCGAACAACACCAGCACCAACGTTAACAACACCCTACCAGCACTACCTCTTACACCCGCTGTTCCCGCACCACCCACTGAGCAAACAATGCTATTTGATGCGATCCGAAGTCTTCTCGAGGGACAGCAACAACTATTGAGCCGTCCTGAGACAGATGCACCTGGAATAAAGCAATTCAGAGCTTTGCACCCAAAGCAATTTTCGGGTAAAGGAAGCCCTCTCGAAGCAGAAGAATGGGCACAAAGCATCGAAGACGATCTGACAGCAGCTTAAGTGCCAGATAACGCTTGGGTCCGTGTAGCGAAGCTACAGCTCACGGATAATGCTCGCAATTGGTGGAAGGCGGAGGAAACCCATCTGGTACAGCCGATTGAATGGAAGACATTTCGCGAGAAGTTTGACGCGAAATATTTCCCTGTGACTGCCAGGTTCGCTATGGGGCAGCAGTTTATTCATCTACAGCAAGGATCAATGTGGGAGAAATCGGTAGATGAATACGATGCTGAGTTCACTATGTTGAGACGGTAAGATATGTCACAATAGTTCAATTTTTGAAATATCACATACTACACAGCTAACACAATCTTTAAACAGATTCGCGGCACACTTGATACCGACGGACGATATCAGAGCCCGTCGCTTTCAGCAAGGTTTGGACACAGAGATTAAGGCTGCTCTAGCCACAGGAAAGTTTTTGACTCATGAGGATGCATTAGAAGCTTCCCGCAGTTATGAGGCAGTGATAAAAGAGAGGGGCAGACCTCAGTCTGCAGGAGTCAAACGCCCTGCCAACCAGATAGCAGGTGGAGCCACGTCCAGACCACCTTTCGTGCCAAGGTGACCCGGAGTACCAACTCATCGTCCTAGCCCAGCTTTCTGCACATACTGCAAGAGAACTGGATATATGATGAAGGACTGCCGTCGAGCCAACCGCCTCTGCTTAGTCTGCGGTTCAGCCACTCATGATATTGGATCTTGTCCCCAAAGACAGAACTCGGTTGCTGCACCCAGGCCAACACATACCTATCAGTAGCGACCAGCTCTTCCGGCACGTGCTCCCAGACTTGCACTTCCTGCACCACCTAGGGGACCACAAGCTCCACCACCTCCTCGACAGTTCCATCAAGCTCAAAGGAACATTCCGAGGAATGCTCCTCAGGCCAGGAAGAATGTGCCGAAGCGCCAGGCTTTCATGATGTCTGTGGAAGAAGCTGAGGCCACTGGCCAAGTCATTACTGTTAAATCTTCTTTCTTAAACTTATCTTTAGTCTTGTTTACCTACAAACCTACCCTATACCTAAAACCTATCCCTTATACCTTAGGTACAATCCTAGTAGCTTCACTACCTGCACTTGCACTGTTTGATACTGGAGCATCCCACTGCTTTATGTCGCAACGGTTTGTCCGAACCCATGCGATTCCAGTCTCACCTCTTGTATCCAGCTAGAACGTCAGTTCCGGAAATGGTGTTCTAAAGGCAACTATGGGATACAACATGTGTCCAGTCGTCGTCTGCAGTCGAGAATTTTACGCCGACTTCAAGGTACTGGACATACCAAATTTCGATGTGGTTCTAGGAATGGACTGGCTTGGAACCTTTTATGCTACCATCGACTGTCGTCAAAGGAGGGTAGTATTTGAGATTCCAGATCATCCGGTCTTCTATTTCAAGAGTGGAGATCGTACACTGGAACCAAGTACTTACAAAGCGTAGCCAAGGGAAGCAGTAGTTGCAGCAGCTCAGGCAGAGGAAGAATCAAGACCGGAGGTAGTTCGAGAATTCGATGATGTATTTCCTGACGATATATCAGGTTTGCCTCCCGATCGAGCTCTTGAATTCAGTATTGACTTAGTACCAGGAGCACAACCAGTGATCAAAGCACCGTATAGACTAAGTCTGGAAGGTTTGAAGGAAGTACGAACACAGTTGGACGAATTGCTGGCGAAAGGATGGATTCGTCCCAGCACTTCAAGTTAGGGAGCACCTGTACTATTGGTGAAGAAGAAGGAAGGTTCATACAGAATGTGCATCGATTATAGGGCCTTGAACGAAGTTACTATAAAGAACAAGTATCCACTCCCGCGCATCGACGATTTATTCGATCAGCTAAGTGGATCTTGTGTCTTCTCTAAACTAGATCTTCATTCAGGTTATCATCAAGTAAAGGTCAAGGAAGCTGATATTCACAAAACAGCTTTCAGAACTCGCTATGGGCATTATGAATTTTTAGTAATGCCATTTGGAGTGACCAATGCACCAGCAATCTTCATGAACCTTATGAACCAAGTTTTCCGGGAGTATTTAGACAGGTTCGTTGTCATATTCATCGACGACATCCTGGTATATTCTAAGAACCGGAAAGAGCATGCGGAGCACTTACGAATTGTCCTGGAAACTCTTCGACAACATAAGCTTTATGCCAAATACAGCATGTGCGAGTTTTGGCTAAAACAGGTTAGTTTTCTTGGACACATCGTATCAGGAGAAGGGATTTCTGTGGATCCAGCAAAAGTTTCAGCAGTCAGCGAATGGCCTACACTAAAATCAGTGAAGGATATTCGGAGTTTCTTGGGCTTAGCTGGATATTACAGAAGATTCATTGAAGGCTTTTCGAAGATAGCAACACCCCTGACCAAGCTCACACGAAAAGATGAAGAATTTGTGTGGTCAGAAGCATGCGAGCAAGCTTTCGTAGAACTCAAGAAAAGACTGACATCTGCACCTATTCTCGTCATACCGGATCAATCTGGAGGATTTAAAGTACATTGTGATGCATCCAGTAAGGGACTAGGATGTGTTCTACATCAACACGGAAAGGTTGTGGCTTATGCTTCAAGACAACTGAAGACTCATGAGCGCAATTATCCGACGCATGATCTAGAGTTGGCAGCTATTATTTTTGCTATCAAAATTTGGCGCCACTACTTACTTGGTGAACGAGTGAACATCTACACAGATCATAAAAGTCTGAAGTACGTGTTTACTCAGAAGGAGCTGAATATGCGGCAGAGAAGATGGTTAGAACTTATGGCGGACTTTGACATCAACTTGCAATATCATCCAGGGAAGGTGAACGTAGTACCTGATGCTCTTAGTCGCCAACCATTAGCAATGAATCTCACCGCACAATGGAAGCTTCAGCAAGACCTATATCAGATAGAGATTGAACTAGTCATGCCAGGTGATGTTTCAAATTTGATGAATCTACAAGTCCAATCAACTATTGTCAACCAGATCAAGGCAGCTCAAGCCAGCGATGCTAAGCTGCAAAAGATCAAAGAACAAGTGGAGAATGGACTCAGAACAGATTTCATCATCCATGAAGACGGATCTTTGAGATTCGGCAGCGGATTGTGTGTACCAAAAGGTCATGTTCGGGAAGAGTTAATGAAAGAAGCTCACAGCTCTCCCTATTCAGTACATCCTGGAGGTACCAAAATGTACAAAGATCTACGTCCGAATTATTGGTGGCATGGAATGAAGTGTGAAGTAGCCAGAAGTGTCGCAAAATGTTTGGTGTGTCAGCAAGTAAAGACTGAACATCACAGGACAGCTGGACTACTTCTACCGTTACCAATCCCAGAATGGAAATGGCAGCATATCACGATGGACTTTGTTACTGCTCTTCCTTGCAGCACAAAGGGTAACGATGCGATTTGGGTCATTGTGGATCGACTCACAAAGTCGGCCCACTTCATCCCATTTCGAGTAGGCCAATCAACTGAGACATTAGCGCAGAAGTACATGGAGGTAAAAATCCAATTTAGATTTAAAACTCTTCATAATGTACTATCTCTGATACCCATGAACTCATACAGGAAATTGTAAGACTTTATGGAGTACCGGTCTGCATTGTCTCCGATCGTGACACCAGGTTCCGATCGCAATTTTGGCAGAGTCTGCAAGCTAGCTTAGGAACAAGTCTGAACTTCAGCACGACTTATCATCCACAAACAGATGGTCAATCGGAATGAACTATTCAAATCTTGGAGGATATGCTCAGAGCATGTATGCTCGACTTCAAAGGATCATGGGAAGATCACCTGCATCTTGTGGAGTTTGCGTACAACAACAGCTACCAAGCAAGTATAGGAATGGCACCTTTTGCAGCTTTATATGGAAGGAGGTGTCGATCGCCATTAAGTTGGGACGACATCGGAGATAGAGAACTCCTTGGACCAGATATGATAGTAGCGACCGTTGATGTGGTTCGTACTATCAGGGAAAGAATGCGCATAGCCCAAGATAGACAGAAACACTGGGCTGATGCGAAGAGACGACACTTGGAGTTCCAGCCAGGAGATCATGTATTCCTGAAAATATCTCCGAACCGCGGAGTGATCCGATTTGGAGGACGGGGAAAGTTGAGTCCAAGATACATTGGACCATTCGATATACTCGAACGAGTCGGTGAAGTGGCATATCGTTTAGCGCTCCCACCCTCATTGGAAGGAGTGCATAACGTGTTCCATATATCCCAACTCAGAAGGTATGTGAGCGACCCCAGCCATGTACTTGATCATTCCGAGCTCACGATACAGCCCGATTTTTCTTGTGAGCAACAACCTATGGAGATCCTGGACAGGAAATTGAAGACACTTCGAAACAAAGAAGTTAATTTGGTCCGAGTAATGTGGAGAAAAGACACTCCAGGAGAATCCACGTGGGAAAGGGAGGATGAGATGCGTGCAAGTTACCCGCACCTTTTTGTAAACTAGTCCTTGAATAAAAGTTGTAAATTTCGAGGACGAAATTTTTGTAAGGAGGGTAGATTGTAATAACTCCAATTTTGTATACCAAAAATTGCTTTAAATATAGTGTATACTTGGAGTATTGATGATGCTAAAAACAATTTAAGTATCTAATTACTTACAATAATTACAAGAAGGAGCTTGTAGCTCATTGGTAATACCTTGCACTGCCGAACCAAGCCACCAGAGTTCGAATCCCATGCCCCACATAATTTTTACATCATTTTGTTTTAATTTTTTTTTAGAATTCAAACGGTCAAATAGCCATAACTCACAATTTATTGCGAATTATAAAAAAATAAACTGCACCAAAACCTCCCCCAGACCAAACCCCACCCGACGGCACCTGACTCGGCCATGACTCGGCCGGCGCCGCCGGTCGGCCGAGTCGTCAACACGAAAAAGTTTCGTGTTGACTTGGTCGACCCCCCTGTATACTTTAATGTTTCAGTACTGTTACCAATTTTCCATTAATCCTCTTTTAAGACCAAAATTAATGAATTTTTAATGATTTTTACATTTTTTAAATATTTTTTTAATCCAAACCCTAACCCTAGCCTAGCCCTATATAAAGACCCCTACCCTCTACCATTTCACCTCACAACTCTAAGTCCACTCTCCCAAATTCTCGAGAACTCGGTACGAAGAGCGAAAAGCGAAGCGCTGCCGAAATCGACGACGGATTCCGGCGACCGGATCAGAACCTTCGCGACGTTTTCGAAGAATCGACAACCACCACATCCCTTAGCTTCCTTAGCTTGACCAAACCGTAAGTCCCATCTCTTCTCTCTCTTTTCTGTTAATAGAAAATACGACTTTTTGGAACCCGACGGAAATCGGAACAAACTGATTTCCGATTCGGTTTTTTCTACAAATTTCCACTTGTCACCTAATACATAATACCTAAATCTATCTATGATGACTATTAATCACCTAGAAACCAATTTAAATAAAGTTTCTCACATGAAATGATAGCTTTCTTGTAAAACCGTATTCTTTTCATAAAAATACCACAAAGTTTATTTTTCTTGTTCTAATTAAATCCCTCACTCCTAAATATGTTTATCTTGATCACTAAACTTGTAAAATCAATTTGAATGAATTTTCACAGATGAAATGATAACGTTTTCGAATACCGTATTCTTGCACTTTAATACCTTTAAGTTTAATATATCATGTTTAACCTCTAAAACTTCATTAAAACTTAAAATATGTCACGAGGTAATGACCTACCTCTACACACACTCAATATAACCCTAATTGATAAATATCAAAACACAGAATACGAAATTACATGACTTTTCACTAAAATACCCTAATCTTTATAACCTTTATTGAAAGCTTTAAACATTTCTAAATAAAATCTTTTAATAAAATGAAAACACGATTGGTCATGGACATCGATCGTTTATCTAAACTGTCTTGTGGTGTCTAGGCAAGTGTGTCTAGGTTAGTGGTTTTTAATTAGGCCCACGACTGTGGTTCCTTCCCACTTACCTGGCACTTACCTGGCCGCAATTGACGGTGAAGAGGCGATTTGAGGCTTCTAATGACTTATCGTTTAGACCGTAGAAATAGGCTAGTGGCTTAGGAAACCCTAACAAATAAAATACGGAAAACTATACTCCTTTACAAATAAATACCCTATATTTATAAAACCGTTTTTTTAAATGAAAAGTATTTGTTAAACCTAAGCAAAGCGCTGCTACAACCTACTTTTGGGGAACCTGTTAGGGATAGTACGGTTCATCGTGCACCCGCAGGCTAGTAGTGCGAGATTCAGACCTCCGCAAGGAGCATTCGGTCTCGAAGGGTTTAAAATACGGCATTTGGGGAAAATGTGATTTTTGGAAAAATATATATTTATTTAAAATTATTCTTGTAGTAAAATGTATTTAATTATCAGTTAGACACCTATTTTATTATAATATAAAGTTTCCACTTTTTCCTAAAATTACAAGATTAAAAGTTACATTAAAATACCATGAAATTCTAATAAAACAATTAATACTTTTATTAGGATATATTCACTAGAATAACACAAATAAAATTTCACATTCATTATAATTATAAAGACGAATAATAAATACTTGAGCTGTATTTTGAAAACTATACAAAAGTACTTTTTACATAAAACCCCCTCAAGTTTTATAATTTACAATAAGGCCCCTAGCAAAGATTGAACTTCAAATTACCTTTCTTTTAGTCTGACTCGGGTTAGAGTCTGACTATTTCTGACTTGAATAGGATTCAAGTCAATCTATATTCTCTTATATTCCAACGCAATTTGAATACATGAAACCCTGAATCCAGTTAACAATATATTCTTTTTGACTGAATCAAACCATGGATATTCATCCATTATCCTGATATTCCATTTACCTGATTATACAGTTACAACATGTTTACTGATATCATGGTTTTGGTCAGTCACCCAACTTACATATTCCAATACTACAATACCGTTAAAACATCACGGGGTTTAAGGGGTAGATTGGTACGGAAGGTGTTAAAGGTGGCACGAGGTGGTCAGATTAAGACACCTAACCTGAATCCTATTGATGTTGTACCGTGGGATAACGGTTTCTTGTACTTTCCTTTTGCCCTGATCTCTAGCATATAGAGATCCCCCTCGTATACACTGGCATCCTTCTGTACCAAGCTATAAACAACAGCCTTAAACAATGTTCCATAATATTCAACAATATAATACTTTAGAAAATACTGTTACTCTGTCATTCTCATTCTTCCTTATTTTTGGGACTTACCGAGCGACCTGTTCGCTGACGACATTCTATTTCTTTCTTCTTTGAATATCGTCAGGTGCGTTGGACCAAGCTGAGATCGAGCCCACCGGTGAAGATTTGGAGTAGATCCAAGAAGACCCAGAGCTCTAGATAATTGTACCTTGTTCTTTCCAGTATTTTCATTTTCTGTTATGCCACTGTTTAGGCATTGCTTTCATTTCCAGTTGTATTTTCTTTTCATGCATTGTACAAAGAATGTTATTAATAAAAGTTGTTGTTATTTTTATATCATTCGTCTCTTGTGATTTACTTTATATTGCTTAGTTACGCTTAGCGTATGTACTTCTGAGTATATATGTAGCGGGCCTCGTCGCGTCCACTTCGCCGTACACTGGGAAGCGGGGAGTGACAGTTTTGGAAGTATGATTTGTACGTTTGTGTTTTATCTCGATCAATCGGCTTTTGTATGCCGATGTCAAGGGTTATTTGGTTCATTTGCATGAGCGGGTCATAGGTTTTAACATATGCGTGTTTCGTGCGTCGTTTTGGTTTTGTCCGCGATTTAGGTTTACGATATTATATATGTTTGCGTATAGGTACTCCTCACGTGGACTTCGGACGATGAAGAAGAGGATGGCGGCATCGACTTCGGCAGACAAGGACCAGGTGAGTAGATGTATATCTACGGGGGAAGTCAGGTGGATGGCGTATAGCACCCCCGCAAATGTAGAATAGGGATATTACTTACTGTTATTAGGAAGTCGGACTTGACCTTAGATTCTTGGTGAGTAGGGTCCTATTGAAAACTTTAGGTTGGACTAGACTGATTTAGAAAGACTTAACCAGAGGATGACTGCTTTGGAGGGAACTCGTAGGTTTCATGTAGACACACACACATTCACACACATAAACTTGACTTGGTGTATGTGTGTGTGTGTGTGTTTCTATATATATAAGGATGTGTATAGGTATATATATATATATATACACATGTGATATGAGGAGATTATGATACATGGGGATAAGTCGATATGACTAGACATGATGCCTTGATTTATTGGACATATGATCGAGTTATGGCATGAGATGTCTTATGATAGTAGCGGATCGTTGGATAATGAGATTATATAAAATATATTTATATAAACGATAATATGTGTTGATGACATTTGAAATGAATGAGACTCTAGAATAGAACTCGAATTGTAATATGTGACTTAATCACGATATGACATATGACATGATATTTTAGTGGATCATTTGACGATATATATTTACACAGATGATGATATATGTTTGATGATATTGGGATGTATGCGATTATAGTACAGTACCCTTGATCATGATATTGTTTGATGATGATACTATACGAACGATGATGTATATATGTGATAGTTGACCCGTACCCCGATTTTGGGATGTCGTACGATGGATTTTACGATACGAGGCATAGATGTGATGATTGATCCGTACTCTTGACTCGAGGAAGTCGTACTATGTACGTGACGCTATTGAGGCTGGATCGCTGACTCCTAGAGATATCGACTCAGACTTTAGGAGGATTCTTCTTACCTTTCGACTAGTGTCTTTACATAGTTCCTTAGTTGGTTAGGTAGATCTTAGTTTAGGCTCGAGTCATACTTATTTTCAAACTGATGAACCTTACTTTTTCAAACAACAAACCGTATGACTCGTAATTAGTAGGTATTTTCTAGTTATGTGTTTACTACACCTTCACTGTTATATTCATGTTGTATTCATCGCATTGCATGTTCACACATATATTTCTTTAGCTAATATGAAACTCTGCCTGTTAGGACACCAGCACCATTACCGATGATGCGCATGTACCACATACACTTATTTGCCGGCTCACACACATCATCATCGGGAATTGCCATGTCACGTACACTTTAGAACATATTATTTTTTTTATTGATATAATCAGCTAAATGCTAGTCCGATATAATAGTGTGTGATTACTCTCATATGCTAGTTAGACATTGTATTTATTACTTAGACATTTCATACATTCACATTTTCATATTATCATGCAGCATCGTGGGGCTTATGCCGATACTCATTATTTACTTACTCATGATTTTGGGATTTTGGATTTCTATGAGATTTCTGGATTTTGGGGAAAACCGCAAGAATATATATAAAAACTTCTCTCTCTCTCTCTCTCTCCCACTCTTTTTAAAATACAAGTTGCGGTTTTCTCGTGATGTATGTGTCGTCCACTATGAGATTTCATGTTTTCTGTTGGATTTCGAGACCCGATTCAAGGAGTGGATGAACCGTCTCGGATACATGGTGGGCCCGGTATGGTACCCGGGGCAAGAAGATCGAGTTGTAGACGATGAGCCTGGCAGGAGAAGACTACCTACCAGTGATGTCTGGCGCGGCGGATATCCGGAGGATACGGACCGTTGTCGTGAGATTTGATGATATGGGCCGATCCGGACTGACGGAGCCCGAGATATTGAGACTATGAGATATTGAGACTATGAGGTATTGAGACTTTAAGATTTACATGTTTTGTTTCGATACTTGACATGGATTTCCATGGATTTCATTGATGATGTTTCAGATTACCGTATAAATTTTACTATGATACAAGTTAAAGATTTCTTATACAGTTATATCTAGATTTCATGGTTGATTGTTTTACATTCATGGTGCATGCATACTCATACACATGACATGTTACTACTTGAGGCACTGACATGAGCACTGAGCATTGCACTTACGCATAGATTATTACCCTGCCACTACTAGGTGACTAGTGTTATATTAGGTATATTATTATGACCTAGGAAAACGTCGTGCATGCTATTTCTACTCGCAGATGTCTTCTACTCACGAGTCGGCAACTCACCCCCGTTGTGCCAAATTTTCTTACAGGTTTCGATGTACTAGTTTTCTTGGCAGCTTGCTGGCACATCATTTCATTCAGGGTGATTTGCTTGGTAGGTTGGTTCATTGTATCGGGACCGCCGTTGTACTTTTATTATTTCAGTTGTATCTAGTAAGCTCCATCAACCAGACTTGTATTACTTGATAGATTTAGAAGACTATTTTTTTTTATTTCGACCTTAGGGTCGCGCTTGTATTATAATGGTTTTGGTGGATTTGGTTTTCTTTGAGTTTTGATCCTCGCCCTTCGGCGTTGTATATTATATTGCTTGTGTGGTTGTTTCGGCCTTTTGGCGTAGAGCTAGCTCCCGCAAGGGGATGCCTTTTTATTGTTTGTATATATTATTCTTATTTGTACCCGTTTGGGGCCAGTTTTTACAAAGGAGACTCTGCCGAAATTTTTGAGAAATTTGATGTTGCTTTTAAATATGTTTTCCTTTACTTCTTCTTTTGAATGGTTTAGATTTCTGGTTTTCGGCTTGCTTAGATTACGATACGCCTCTAGACGTTTCGTAATTTAAGTGCCGGTCACGTTCCGTACTTTCGGGTCGTGACACCTATCACTAAAGGTATAATACTATATGGGTATATGGGTAACTAGCATATAAGCATGTCAAAGCATATGTGTAAGCATATAGGTATATAGGTATGGTATATGTCATATGCACGAAGGAAAAATATGGATCAATGTCTCAATGTCCCTAAACAATACAATATCACAAATGTATAGGTGTTGTGCGTGTCATGGCAATTATTGACGGTGTGTGTGTAGCATACAATTAGTACTCGTGAAACATGAACCGTCAATAATGGTGTTGTGTCTCATTAACAAGAAGTTCATACACAAGGAAATGAGATAAGCAACAAAGGTATACATGCACAATCAATATCCTTATACTTCTAACTAATAGTCATGTCATTTGATCAAGCCCAGGCGTATAACGCCATGCAGGTGATTCCCCTGTAAATGTTAAATCTACTCACCAACGCTCCTGGCTAAGTAAAGCCTACCACCTGCTTCTCCTTCTTCGCAGCGTCCGAAGTCCCCGCCTGTGATCCTGAAAGCAAATAACAATATAACAAGTATTTATTAGCAATAGACCCAAAACACGTACAAACTACGTTTGACTGACAAATCAACTCAAAACATACTCTCAAGTATTCGTATTGTGGCTAACGTGCGTAGCGACACTACGAAACCAACCCAAGAGCAAAACCACACAAAGTGCATGATCCATGTCGTATAACGTATCGCGCGTAATCGCAACACAAGAAACTAGCTATGTGATCCCGGATTTCGTATACAGAGAAAACCCAAAAATCAAACAGGACTAAACATACCTAAACCACTGCAGACACCTACCCACAAAACCGCACACCCTAACTCTACCCAAAAACCGATGTCGCCGGATTTTCCTGCTTTGTCACCGGCCATGGTCCGAGCAAGGGGGTTCTTACTCCAGGTGAGGGCTCAGGGTCTTAGGTACAACACAACTATATTGTTTGGTTTTCAAGTATACTCTCGGGTTCACAGAAGATCACAGATATCACAAAAGACACTAAAAATACGATATTTGCATGAAACTTAACTTTAAACGATCAAAACTAAAACTAAAAGTCTACACAACACAATAACAACATAAAAACAGATAGAGATCATTACCTACTCTCACAATCTCAAAGATCCTATCTTTCCAAGCTCTAAGGCATCCAAGAGGTAAAACTAGGCAAAAGAAGTGATTTTGGTGAGATTTTGTGAAGATTGTGATGGTTTTTGTGATGGAAGTTCAAGTGTTCAGTTTAGATAAGAGAGAGATGAACAAAATGAGAAGGGAATAAGTGTGAGAGAATGAGAGAAGGAAAAGATAAAGAGAAAGAGAGAGGTGAGTGTAAAAGGTGAGTGCACCTTGCAATAACTCACCATTAATGCATCCACACTACTCACCATGCCACCTCTTCTCTCAAACAAAACCCAAGGTAAATATCTCACCTAAAATATCGAGGATTAGGGTTAAGGTAAATCAAAGAATTAGGAATGGATTAAAGTAAAGGATTAGATTAGGTCAAGTGTCATGGTCACTAATCTAGATTACACAAACACACCCTCACATAAACATGCACATGTGTGTGCAAATAATAATAAATTATTAATTAAATGTTATAAAATGTGAGGAACCCAAATTGGTAAACTTTTTACCAAACAACCCGCATTATCGTCTAAACTAACACTAACCGAAATCTAAGGCGTTACACTTTAAATATTAAACACCCACCACTATAATTAGAATGGTGCATGTCTTATACACCTATGCAAAGTGTATCAACAACCATGACACACAAAAATAAATAATGCACATCAATATATATCACATATATATTACATGTACACACATGTGAGAAAAGAATGCTTAAGTGAGCTAATGTTAGTTAATGTAAATTAGTATATCACATATACAATTATACACTAAATTATCAAATCAATACTTGATTTAATAATCCGGCTATATCACATATAACCGACTAACACTAAATGTACCAACTTATCGAATCAACACTTGATTCGATAACCCGGCTATATCAGATATAACCGACCGATACAAAAGTCACGAGAATAGAATACGGTATCACATACACGCATTATTCTCAGTCCCGCACATATCACATATGCGCTCCTATTTCATTTTGCCTGAGCTAGTAAAACCTCTATGTAGGACTTGATCAGTCGAAAATATTGCATTTTTAACACTTCCATTTGCACTCATCTATAAGTGTTCGGTATTAATATAGCACATATTAGCAAAACAGCCGTAAAATACCAAATTACTTGTGTTATACTTTAAAACCGACAATTTGAGGGAAATCGAGTGTTTATCATTGCATCCCATAATCTTTGTATAGCGCAACACTTGTTTCAAGAATCTGTGCAGGAAATTCCAGGAGAAAAGCCAAAACTGTTAAAAGTGCTGAGAAAAATACGCCAAGTCCAAGACTTGAGATCTGGCAGAAATCAAGAAAGCAAAATGAAATTCCACACATCAGAAAACTGCTATAAGGCCAGCACAAAGACACACAGCAATTTTCATGCACCAAGGCACCAAATAGGCCGCGGATCCGCGGCCAGAACCCCCTTGGCGCCGCAGATCTGCGGTCACGTGATGGTGACATCAGCAGTTGACTTCTCTAGAATTTTTCACTCAAGGCTTACACTCCTTTGAGCCACTGCAAATTCCAGAGAACTCCAGAATTTTTTGCCAGAACAGCAAGGCTTATTATTCAAGCTAATCACCCTCAAGCTTCCAAAGCAACCTATTTAACAACCTAAGCCTAGAAGCTTCCCCCTAACCTCCAAGCTTATGAAGGAAGCCAAGCCTAACTAACTATCTCTAGAAGCTTCTACCTAACTACCAAACTTACAAGGGAAGCCAAACTAAACCTAGCTTCTAAAGGAAGCTAATCCTAATCAAGACTATAAAAGGGAACCAAAGGCTTCACTTCTAAGGTTGTTGATTCCTTCATCTCTTCCCACAAGTTGAGTGACACAACTTGTGCATTCAAACCCTAACCCTAATTCAAAATCCAAAGCCAAATTCAAGATCACCGAGTACCAAATCAAGCAAGAAGCCTTCAACCTTTTAGGAGCGAAGCCGATCTTCATCCGAGCAAGTGATCCAAGACGATCCGCGACTCAGGAAGATGAGCGACGCCAAATCGACGATTGAGTTCTTTCCTCATTGTATATTTTGAGAGAATTGTAACAAAATTGTTGATAAATAAAAGGTGAAATTCTTTATCTTTCTTTCTTTATATTCTTGCATCATGATTAGATCTCGATTTGTGATTGTGTTCTTTGATATGATGTTTGAGTAAAACTCCGCTCATGAAGGAGTCAAGAGAATCAATAGATGATGATGATTACAAATCGTGAAACGATTCTTAATTCCTATAAGTTTTGTAAACTCTTGTAAATTGAAGAATCGACAACCTAGTTTCGAGCGATGCTTTCTTGATTGTGTTCGCTCTTAATTAGTGATCCACGATCGATTCTTGAATTTACTAGAGGCTAGTTTGTGAATGAGATTCATCGAAAGGACAAAGGATGAGATGAAGAAACCCTATTTTCTTCGAAAGATCCTTAAACCTCGATTAATCGTCATCGATCTAGCATCAATTCATTAATGGATAAGAAAACGTAATCAATAGTTTTCATCATGTCTATAGATTCGATCGATTCCTACGAGCCTCACTTCGATTCTTGATTATCGGATTGGATATCATCAATTCTTCATTCTTGATTTTAAATGTTTTCTTGATTTTAGATTTAGATATAGATAATTCTTGAACTTCAATTTTATAAATCTTGAATTGAATTGTCTTCTCTCTTTTCTTTAATTTTCAATTCATCTAATTCAAACTCGAACGGATCTCACTTTTCCTGTGGACGATCCGCACTCACTAACGCGCTACAATCGACACCGTTATTGATTGCGGTCAAAAATTTCTTTGGTTGTGATTTCTATACATTTTCTACCGACACACCGAGATTTCGTATCAATCAAATGGTGCCGTTGCCGGGGATAGTGTGCTAATTTGTTCGTTTTTGAAATTTTAGTTGAAAAATTTATTCCATCAAAATTTTTAGATCAAAATTCATGCAAACACTAAATGAGTTGTTGTGATTTGTTGCGAGGAAATCTGCAATCTATGGAGCTTGGGAAAAATTATTCTGAATATTCCAGAGAGCTAAGGGAGGCAACCGAAGCAGTTGCCTAAAAATTTATGCAGGGATCCTCTCATTCGACTGCGTTTCTGCGTCATTAGCGCGAATCCGCCGCATTACTGCTTCGTCTCTGTACTGAAATTCTCTGGTATTTTTCTAACTTTCTTATCTTCTCCCTCATCTGCTCCATTAATAATTTGCTGCAGGTTTCTTTGCAAATAATTCGCAGCGCCGCAAAAAGCTAAAATTGTGCGTGTTTGATCTTGGTTGTTTGCATATTAATACGGAATTTAAGGGGCACGGCTAAATTCAGATTAGGTGGGGAGTTCATTACCCTTCCTAAGCCCCGAAAATCACAAAATTTGCATCCGCATTACCCTCATTAACTAAAAGAAATCTAGACTTGACTCTAAGGACCGTCGCGCTCACTTAGGACAGGAGAAGGCTGTGGGTAATCTATTGCTTATCCGCGTTTATTTTGTGTTGTCTAAGGCAAGTGTGTCTAAGGCAAGTGATTACTTAATTAGGCCCACTACTTACGTAGTGGAGAACCTCCCACTTACCTGGCACTTACCTGTCCACAGGAGAGACAAAGAGGCAGTGGAGGATTGATCCCGCGACTTGTCTTCTGGCAGTTAGGAGCGGTCTAGAGACCTGACCTAGGCGACCATTAGATTTTAGGGTTGTGTGTGCATTGTTGTGATTTGCATTTTTTCAAAAAATCCGTATATTTTTCAAAACAAACACCACTTCATTCTTTCCCCTAATTATCTTAACGCTGCCACTTGTGCTAAACCATTAGTGCAAGCTCGGCTGGACACGGGATTCTAGTGCCCGTCTTGTCCGCGTTTTCCCTTATCGACCCCAAAGTCGGTATTTCTACATTTTTTTCCCACCACCACCGCGATGGACGGATTTCCTTCAAACTTTTACACCACTCTTCCACCGCCCGCAGGTGCGCAGAATCATCCACGCATTTCTCTCCAAAAAAGATGCTATCCTTCACGTGTTACCCTTCCCACCTGTCTTTCTATACCACCTGCCAACGGGGAAAATTTTGAAATCAACCCCCAATTCATCGAACTGTTGCCCAAATTTCACGGTCTTGATTCTGAAGGCGCATACGTTTTTATCTCCAAATTCGAAAATGTATGTGCAATGATTGGAACGTCACAACTGTCTGTGGATGCTCTGCATTTACGTTTTCTCCCATTCACTTTATGCGACTTAGCCGAGAAGTGGCTTTATAATACAACCGCACATTCTATTTCAAAATGGGATGAATTTGTAAAAGCATTCCTAAAGAAATTTTATCCCAATCACAAGACCAGCCGTGTTCAGAGCGAAATCTTCAAATTTACCCAACTTCCCAATGAACCATTCTGGAAATGCTTTGAATGGTTCAAGGATCTTCTTATCCAATGCCCTCATCACGGAATCTCCAGATGGGATTTGTGTCGAATTATCTTTGAGGGTATTGATCTCGCTGCTAGACAGATGCTTGAAACCATGTATCAAGGCACTTTCATGACCAAAGATGATGGTGAGGCTTGGAAATATCTAGAAGATTTAGCTCAAAACACTTTACAATGGGAAAGTGTTAGACCACCACCGCCTAGGGAAGATGTCAATCAGCTCGTTGTTTCCTTCATAATGAGAGCCGAAATACAAAGGAAACTCGACGCTATAGAAAACAAAATCTCTTCAGCTTCCCTAAACCAATACACACTTCCCAAAACCGTGTATGGCTGCTGTTCAAACTCTTCACATTTGACGGAAGAATGTCCTTTGAATGTACCGTTTCAAGGTCACACTAATGCTGCATTTCAGCAAAGACCTGGAAACAATCCTTCTTCTTCCTCATATAATCAAGATTGGAGGAATCACCCTGATTTTTCTTGGATCCAACACCAACCTCAATACACGGATCTAAACCAGAACACTTTCCAAAGGGTCCCTCCACAGCAACAGCAACCACCACAATTGAGTCAGCACCCCTTCCAATCACAAAACTTTCAAAATCCGGTCAACACACCTGCACCAAATAATCCTTTGCAGTTGACCGGTGCTGATGAATCCTCTTCATTCATAAACTTGCTTCTGACAAATCTCATGCAAGTATCGGCTGAAATAAAGACTTCCGTCGATGATATAAAGAAAAACTCCACCTCCCAAGCGGAGAGTATTAAATCGATGGAAGCAGAAATTGCAAGATTAAAAGTCGAAATGAGTGCAAGAGAAAAAGGGAATCTTCCAGCTCAGCCCCTACCTTATCCTGGACCTTCACATTACACAAATGTGAATGCACTTACCACGTTGAGATCTGGAAGAGTGCTAGAAAATCATGTGGGTAAACAGATTGATGTTGAGGAATCAAGTGAACCCCAGGCTTCCATTTCCACTTCCACTCACACTTCTACTTCTTATCCTATTTCGTCTAATTTACCATCTTCTTCCGAACCTATTCTCCGTTTTCCCAAAGGCTCAAACCCTCCACCCACCTCACCTTTTCCACCCCCACAACCTTCTCCACAAATGTTGGACCCAACACTTATTGATAGAGCTCCATTTCCAAATAGGTTGAGGCCCAACAAACCCAATGCCTAAATGGAGAAGCTTGTGGACATGTTTAAGCAAGTTAACATCAACATCCCTCTCCTAGATGCTATCCAACAAGTTCCGTCCTATGCGAAAACTTTTAAGAACTTGTGCACTAGGAAGAGGAAGACTCAAGTGCCCAAGAAGATATTCATGGCAAAGACTGTAGACACGGCTTTCCCCTAACAATTACCGAGGAAACGTAAGGATCCTGGCTATCCAACTATTTCTATTTCTATCGGGGAGAAACACATCAACCGTGCTCTACTCGACCTTGGCGCAAGTGTTAATCTGCTTCCTTTCTCAGTCTATGAGCAGTTAGGGATCAGAGAGTTGAAACCAGCTCCTTGCACTCTCCAGATGGCTGACCGATCAATCACCAAACCTAGGGGTGAACTGGAGGATGTGTTAATAAAAATCGGGGAATTTGTATTCCCTGTGGACTTTATTGTACTTGATACACAGCCTGTAGCGAACCCACGGAATCAAATTCCGGTGATTTTAGGTCGCCCCTTTTTGACCACTTCCAACGCTATCATCAACTGTCATAATGGTTCTATGACCCTATCCTTCGGGAATAGGTCAATTGAGCTGAACATTTACAAGTTGGGAAGTGTACCCTCCGAACCTACTGCTCAGGTCTGTTCTGTCGACTTAATGGATGTGGACAGCAGCGAATTTGACGATCCTCATGATACTGATCTTGACTATTTTCATATGTTATTGTTTGACCCAACTATGTATCATACACATACGGACTCTTCCACCGAGTTGTCCGGGTCAACAACTAACACCGATTATGAACTGCTTTTAGAGTCTGAAGATCACTCCGCGCTTTGTGATGACATTATTCTTCGGGGTATTGATGGGACTTTTGAGGAAATCTTCGCTGATGAACTCGCATTTTTGAAAGACACGGGTGTTGAAATGAATCATCTCCCAATCAATGAAATTGAATCTCCAACCCTTCTTCTGAACTGTAAAAAGAATGCGAGTAATCCATCACATTCACTGCATCGTCTCTCCAAAATGAGACGCACACACATTCTATTCCACCACTTACCCTTTCCCCACTTCTTCTTCCACCAACCTAAGCACTACATTGATAAAATCATCGAATGGTTGGTGTTAACTTTCGGTCTTTGCAAATTTTGGTATCGACCAATGATTTTTGACCCCCTCATGCGATTTTCAAAGCTTAACATTGTTTAACTCAAGTTTGGGGGGGTATAATCTGGCTCCTGAAAAGAAAATTTTTACACAAAATTGTGAGCCAAAAATAAGTTTGGGAGAGGATCTTCACTTAAATATTTTACACCCATTAATAAATTTCCTCCCAGGCTTACAGGTTTTTGTAGATTTAGCAGATGGTAACAGTGAGAACACTGTTGAAAACAAGTTTGGGGGAGGTTTGTGCTTATTTTCGCATCATGTGCATCATACTTTGCATAAGCACAAAACATTTTTGAAAACCTATAAAAATTTAAAAAATTTCAAATAAATTAAAAAATAAATAAATATAAAAAAATTTGTGTACATAAATAAGATAATAAAAGATTAGATAGTGAAAAATTACATCCAAAAGATTGGAAAAATTAAGAAAACCAAGAAAATTAGAAGTTTTCTTAAACGAACTAGTAATAAGAAGTTATGAGCCGTTGTCCCAAGGGTTAGTAAGATGAAAGAAGTCACTAATCTGCGGATAAAAATAAGTCTGAAAAACAGTTCCTATTCTGGAAGCCAAACATTTGAACGTTGATACCCTACTATACGCACTTACACACGTCTTGAAGCTCGGGATAGTAGAGGATACCTTGAAATGCTCTTGTCTAAAATCCAAAAGTATGAAGGAAATAAAAATAAATGAATAAAATATAAAATGGTGAAGAAAAAAATGAACACTGGTTTTGTTATCGCTAAGGCAGCAATAAAAAAATATAGCGAGGGTGCCTCTTCACTTAGTGCCTTAACCAACTGGTCTGGGAGTCACTGCTAAGCCTTAGGTGGTGCAAGACGAGGAAAACACACCTAATAAGAAAGCACATGAGTAATCGGTCGGTTAGTAGCTCAAGAAGTATTAACGGTTGCATGAAAATGTGTGAGCAATTTCATCTAAATATTAATTAATTAAAAAGTACTGAGGCAGATGGACAAGAGTATGATAGCATGAATTGAATTCTCCGGGTGTAAGGATGTTCTTTACACACACGTAGGGTTATATGATCGATGTTTGGAAGAAAGATAGGAATGAAGAATAAAGACGATGTTTTACTGAGGGATGATATGATTTCTGACATCTTTTCATGACTATTAAGATAAGGCTTATGACAACTGAAAAGCTAGCATAGTTGGAAACTCTAATTTTCAAAGTCTTTCTTTTAAAATTCTTATCTTTATATGTAATATTCACGGTGTTCCTTTTATTATTGGATTTTATGGGTGCAATCCGCTGAAAACCCTCAGAAGACAACACTCCTCCTACTAGGGACACCTTTAGGTTTAAAGGCTTGTTGCACATGCTTAGTGCAATCGTGTTGCCTACGAAAGTGTGCTAGTTAGTTTTTCTCTTTCTTTATTTTCTCCTTCTCTTTTTAATAAAATAGTTCGCTCGAGACGACCGAAAATAATTTTGGGGGAATTTGATCAGTCGAAAATATTGCATTTTTAACACGTCAATTTCCCTTCCATTTGCACTCATCTATAAGTGTTCGGTATTAATATAGCACATATTAGAAAAACAGCCGTAAAATACCAAATTACTTGTGCTGTACTTTAAAACCGACATTTTGAGGGAAATGGAGTGTTTATCATTGCATCGCATAATCTTTGTGTAGCGCAACACTTGTTTCAAGAATTTGTGCAGGAAATTCCAGGAGAAAAGCCAAAACTGTTAAAAGTGCTGAGAAAAATACGCCAAGTCCAAGACTTGAGATCTGGCAGAAATCAAGAAAGCAAAATGAAATTCCACACATCAGAAAACTGCTATAAGGCCAGCACAAAGACACACAACAATTTTCATGCACCAAGGCACCAAATAGGCCGTGGATCCGTGGCCAGAACCCCTTGGCGCCGCGGATCCGCGGTCACGTGATGGTGACATCAGCAGTTGACTTCTCCAGAATTTTTCTTTCAAGGCCTACACACCTTTGAGCCACTTCAAATTCCAGAGAACTCCAGAATTTTCTGCCAGAACAACAAGGCTTATTGTTCAAGCTAATCACCTTCAAGCTTCCAAAGCAAGCTACTTAACAACCTAAGCCTAGAAGCTTCCCCCTAACCTCCAAGCTTATGAAGAAAGCTAAGCCTAACTAACTACCAATAGAAGTTTTTACCTAACTACCAAGCTTACAAGGGAAACCAAATTAAACCTTGCTTCTAAAGGAAGCTAATCCTAATCAAGGCTATAAAAGGGACCCTAAGGCTTCACTTCTAAGGCTGTTGATGTTAGTTATATGTATGCCCTAGAGGCCATTACTGTACATAGGATGTATATTGTAGTGGATGCTGGGACATATATAGGGAGGACTCTCTTGCTCGACATGATAGTATACTATCTGGTTGCTCTTTACCTTAACGCGTATACTGATTGTCTCTCTGTTACATGTTGGTAAAGACCTTAGGATGTGTACTTGACTACCTGGACTATGATGCGGATCATACTAGTGGGGACATGGTAGTCCATAACTACATCCTTCAAAGTCCCTAGTCGTGGGTGTATCGAGATGGGGCATCGATATACCAGAGTAGACTAGCGTATACCTTCTCGACCCATACAGATGGGCGATGGATGATCCCATATCCATTGGTGTTTGACATCAGAGATTATATACGGGTGCTCAGTGGAGACTGGGTACACTGGACGGACTCGCCGAGAACTCCCAGATGGTATTATACCTTACGTCAGATGGCAGTTCTCTGGTGACACTGTTACAGAGTAGTCTGTTGACCCGAGATCGTCATAGAGTCTTGTGTGGTTCCCACTGTGCTTTGATTTCCACCTTACCACATCCAAGAGGGCGTGCAAAACGGTGGCTTTTGGGTACAGTCCCGAATCACATGGAGGCAATGAGCGATAGGAGGGGATTCGTCTCTCCCGGTATAGGGAGTTGATGTTGCGCTGTGTTCGATTGGCTATAACAGGAAATCCCTGGCCAGGGTTGCTGAGATTTACTGGTAAGTGTTACCAGTAGTATCTCGAATTGTTATAGACCTCATATCGACACGACTTATCGAGACGAGATATGCGACATATCAGACGATCAGACCGGACGGTACGGTAAGTGTTACTGGTCGGATTCACAGGAGTATGAGCGGGCTTGCTCGTCGATCTTCTGATCGCTCAATACCCGGGTGGCCGTTACGTTTAGCAGACCGCTTGCGGCTTGTGGGTGTTTGATATGATCATCACCTGCTGCCGGCGTATTGACGAGTCTTTAGAGTCCTACACAGAGGTTTCCTGGCTCAAGCGAAACGAAATAGGAGCGCATATGAGATATGTGCTGGACCGAGAATCATGCGTGTATGTGATACCGTATTTCATTCTCGCGATGAATGTGTCGAATGGTTATATGCGATATAACCTAGTTATCGAATCAAGGATTGATTCGATAAAACGATACATTGTATACTAGTCGGTTGTGTGCGACATGACCGGATCATTGAATCAAGTGTTGATTTAATGATTTAATGTATAATTATATATTTGATATATTACTTTGCATTAACTAGTATTGGTTCACTTTAAATGGATTTTCTCACTTGCATTGCACAAGTTGTATATGTGATATACTTTTGTGCACTTGATTATATCATGTTTGATGATACATGCTTACTTGATTAGGTGTATGATTAAACCATGGTTAGTTAATGGTTAGGGTTTCATTTGATTTATTTATGCCTTTATTTATATTGTTTTGACAAAAGAAAAAGGGAAATGAAAACAAAAGGGTTGCTTTCAAAGATGAAGCTTGTTGAAGCTTCATGAAGGTTTGACTAAAGTGACCATTTTGTCTTCATGTCTTAACCCAACCATTCACTAATCCTAGTTAATTCTCTACACCTAACCATGGTTGTATTATGATAAGTATTGCTTTTCTTTTCTATTTTCTAATTAACTTATCATAATATTATCATCATCTTCTTCTTCTTCTTAAAGAAGAAAACCTAGACTTCATCAATGGTGATTGATGAAAAAGAGTGAGAAATCCAATTCTAAAGTCTACCCACTTCCTATTTCGTCATCCTCTACCTCTTGCCAAGTAGTAGAGTCTGTTTTCTTCACAAGTTTCATGACTTGGTGAAGTGGGAGCTTGATCTTGTGATGCCTCGACGTAGATCATCTTCGGCATCGTCGTCGATGACCTAGCCCGCTTTTTCTCCGATGAAGCCGTCGCTAGAGCCCGGGTTTCCATTTGGACAGCGAGGAGACTTCGTTGCGGAGCTTTGGAGGTGGAGGACCGGATCTACAAAGGTTGTATATCCATTCTCTTAGTAAAATAGTTTACTAGTTCTTTTTCGCTTAGACATCTAGTTAACGATCCGTAGTCTAGGGTTTCTCGGCACCCGTAATTTTTGAAATTGGCATGGTTGATACCTTGTGAGACCTCTTGAGAGTGCCTAGGAACCCTACAGTGGTATCAGAGCCTAGCTAGAGCCTTAGACGATGCGTAGACAAAGTTTGAAACCCGAACGAACCCGAAACCCTAAAATTTCTCGCTCTCTGGACTTTTTCTGAAAAAGTGGTTTTTTCCAGATTAAAAATTCTTAAAAAATTCAGCAGGGAATTCTAAGAATTACGGTGCAAAAATTACCCAAAGATGCCTCTAAAGTGCGGCGGAACCGCGGCAGAAGCAAGGCTTCTGCGGCGGTTCCGCGACCGTATTGTCACATTGCCACATAAGTTTTGCACAGTAATTCCTCATTTCTGGTGTTGGATTTTCTGGGAGTTTTTAATATTTATTCAAAAGTTGAATAATCTGGGATGTTTTGGAGCTTCGATGATTCGATCGGGTTTATCAGACTTTGTCTATTTGGCTTTCCGGATATTTTTGAATATGTTAAAAAGTTCGACCGGATATAAATACCCACCTTTTCCCCTGTCGGGAAATTTCCAAGTGTTGGATTTTTCCGTGGTTTAAAGACATTCTAAGTAGTGCAAGTAACGCGATGGACCCTCTGGAAGACAACAAACCATAACTCGATTATGTGACCGTCTTCAACTGCTCTTTGAACCTTCGGGTTTGGTGTAGTACGGCGTGCCACATGTGAGGCGTTGGCTTGACCCTTCTACGGCTGGACCGTTGGTACTGAGGCACGAACTGAATGTTTTTATACTTGTTTCATGTGTTGATCTGTATCGGGAAAACTTGGGTGTTTGACTGTTCGATCGAAAAGTTTAGCATTTTCTATTTATCTAGAATGTGATACAATACTTGGAATTCACAATAAGTTATGAGATAAATGAATGAATATTATAAACATAGCAGTTTAGTCTCACTTGATCGGTTGCCACGGAATTTTGATGTGATCAAAAGTCCGTCGCAATCACGTAGCGTACGCGGATACTCGCCGGGTAAACTTAATAGACAGCATCACTCCATAGCCCCGACCAAGTGACTGTAGGAGAACCCCGTCGCCGAAAGCATCCGTTCGGGTGCTCGCGGCAGCGGTGTTCCGCCTTCGTGCACTTCGTCGCCGGTATCGGGGGTGCAGCCGTCTACTGAAGTTTGCGACGAGCCTTCGATCAGGATGTCGGGAATCTTGTTGAATTGCCCGACTTTATATTGAAAAGTGTTTTCGATTTTGAGACTAAAATGCGGGGTTTATAATTGTTAGGCATGTGATGTCTAAGTATTTCATTTGATTAGGCATGAGATGTCTAAAGAGGTTGCGGATTCCAACTGTTGTAGTTTTACACTTTCTTTTCTGTGACCGTAAGTGTAATATGTGATATCGCCGGTTTCGTTGCTATATGTCAACGACAATTGGGATGCGCATATTTACTTACGTTGATGACATGTGATGTTATGTGTTGCTGGATATGTTATATTGGATCATCGTGTTTGAATAGCCGGGGGTTTTTATGTGAGATGAGTGTTTTTCATTTTCATTCATGTAAAAACTTGTATGTAATATTCTTTTATTGGGGCACTTCCAGGTTGCGGAAGTTGTCACCGTTTGTATATTATTTACTTTTCCGCACTAGGATAGACCCAAGGAGGGGAGCACAAGTAACCGGGTTCTGGAGTCCAGTGGGAGACCAACTCGAGGAGTCGAGTCCGGGTCTCCTAACTCCAGAATTGGTAGGGTTGCTTGCCTCTCTCGTAGGGGTCTTGGGGTGTGGGTTTGGCTATTCATCGCGACCGTGGAATCCGTGTTTTATACTGGCTCGTATTGAAAACACGGACGTCCTAGTATATCCAATATTTCATATGATTCTTCTGCTGCGATATCTGTGATGTGATCATGTGATGTTCTGTGATAGATACTGTATATTGTATATATGATATATTATATAGACGTTACTTATGTTTTACACCCGCGCTAGCCCTGCCCCGCTTTGCCGTTAGTTACCTAACCTAAAGGTGCATGAGGGGACATCGAGGCGAATGCGGATGGCATAAGTGTACGTCGTATTTATCTGTGATGTTTTGGTACTTAAATGATGGGACTTCATTAATGAGATAAATGAAATAAAAGAAACCTAAGATGTTGTAGAATCGAATTTCAAAATAAAACAGGTAGCTACAGTTTTTGCTTTGCACAGCGGTATATGTGATATATCCTGCACCTTATTCGATGAAGAAAGGACCGAGATCCCTTCACCGTGAGTGACTCCTTTAGCAATAACTGGCAGATGCTACACACACGGTTTGTCTTTTGATTGCTTTTAAGTGTTTTTGCTTTGCACAGTGATATATATGATATATCCCGCACCTCATTCGACGAGGAAAGTGTTAGTTATATGTATGCCCTAGAGGCCATTACTATACATAGGATGTATATTGTAGTGGATGCTGGGACATATATAGGGAGGACTTTCTTGCTCGACATGATAGTATGCTATCTGGTTGATCTTTACCTTAACGTGTATACTGATTGTCTCCCTGTTACATGTTGGTAAAGCCCTTAGGATCTGTGCTTGACTACCTGGACTATGATGCAGATCATACTAGTGGGGACATGGTAGTCCATAAGTACATCCTTCAAAGTCCCTAGTCGAGGGTGTATCGAGACGGGGCATCGATATACCAGAGTAGACTAGCGTATACCTTCTCGACCCATACAGATGGGCGATGGATGATCCCATATCCATTGGTGTTTGACATCGGAGATGATATACGGGTGCTCAGTAGAGACTGGGTACACTGGACGGACTCGCCGAGAACTCCCAGATGGTATTATACCTCACGTCAGATGGCAGTTCTCTGGTGACACTGGTACAGAGTAGTCTGTTGACCCGAGATCGTCATAGAGTCTTGTGTGGTTCCCACTGTGCTTTGATTTCCATCTTACCACGTCCAAGAGGGCGTGCAAAACGGTGGTTTTTGGGTACAGTCCCGAGTCACATGGAGGCAATGAGCGATAGGAGGGGATTCGTCTCTCCCGGTATAGGGAGTTGATGTTGCGCTGTGTTTGATTGGCTATAACAGGAAATCCCTGGCCAGGGTTGCTGAGATTTACTGGTAAGTGTTACCAGTAGTTTCTCTAATTGTTATAGACCTCATATCGACACGACTTATTGAGCTATTGGGGTCTGACGTTTACCACCCCTAGGCGAGATATGCGACATATTAGACGAACAGACCAGACTGTACGATAAGTGTTACTGGTTGGATTCACAGGAGTGTGAGCGGGCTTGCTCGTCGATCTTCTGATTGCTCAATACCCGGGTGGCCGTTACGTTTAGCAGACCGCTTGCGGCTTGTGGATGCTTGATATGATCATCATCTGCTGCCGGCGTATTGACGAGTCTTTAGAGTCCTACACAGAGGTTTTCTGGCTCAAGCGAAACGAAATAGGAGCGCATATGAGATATGTGCGGGACCGAGAATAATTCGTGTATATGATACCGTATTTTATTCTCGGGATGAATGTATCGATTGGTTGTATGCGATATAACCTAGTTATCGATTCAAGCGTTGATTCGATAAGCCGATACATTGATATTAGTCGGTTATATGCGATATGACCGGATCGTTAAATCAAGAGTTGATTTAATGATTTAATGCATAATTATATATTTGATATATTACTTTGCATTAACTAGTATCGGTTCACTTTAAATGGAATTTCTCACTCGGGTGTGCGCATTGCATATGCGATATGATTTTGTGCACTTGATTGTATCATGTTTGATGATACATATCTTTTTTGTTAAGTGTAATGAATTAAACCTAGGTTAAGTAAATGATTAGGGTTTTCTTTTATTCATTCATTTATCTTTTCATTTGCATTTAAAAGATAAATGAGAAAAGGAAAAGAAGTGAAAAATGGTGGCTAGTTTTGTTTTCAACATGAAGCTTCATGAAGCTTTCATTAAGTCACCATTTTTGTCTCATCTCCTTAACCCTAGCCATTCTTTAACCTTGGTCAATTCTCTACACCTAACCATGGTTTGCTTATGATAAGAATGTATTTTCTTTTCTATTTTAAATAATTCTTATCATAACAATTTCCTTCTTCTTCTTCATTTCTTCAAGTGAAGAAAGCTTGCCTCCATCAATGGCAAGTGATGAAAAAGAGTGAGAAATCCAAATCTAAAGTCTACCCACTTCCTATTTCTTCATCCTCTACCTCTTGCCAAGTAGTAGAGTGTGTTTTCTTCATAAGTTTCTTGACTTGGTGAAGTCGGAGCTTGATTTAGCGATGCTTCGACGTAGATCATCTTCGGCATGGACATCGACGACCTAGCTCGCTTATTCTCCGATGAAGTCGACGCTAGAGCCCGGATTCTTTTTGGACAGCGGAGAGGACTTCGTTGCGGAGCTATGGAGGTGGAGCACCGGATCTACAAAGGTTGTATTTCCGTTTAAACTTTTGTTAAGCTGTTAACTAGTTTCATTTTCGCCTAGACATCTAGCCAACGATCCGTAGTCTAGGGTTTCTCGGCACCGTATTTTTGAAAATTGGCATGGTTGATGCCTTGTGAGACCTCATTAGGGTGCCTAGGAACCCTACAGTGGTATCAGAGCCTAGCTAGAGCCTTAGGCGAAGTCCAGACGGAGTTTGAAGTCCGAACGAACCCGAAAACCCATTCCAAAGATGCTCTCTGTACATTTTTTAAAAAATGGGTTTTTTCAATATTAAAAATATGCAGTAAAATCAGCAGGTGTTTTTAAGAATTACTGTGCAATTCGATCGACTAAATCGTTTAAACGGCGGCGGAACCGAGGCATGAGCAGTGCTCATGCGGCGGTTCCGCGGCTAAGTAGCCACGTCATCTTGTACAATCTGCACAGTAATTCCTAATTCTTAGTGCTGTATTTTCTGGGATATTTTAACCTTTACTCCACAGTTGAGCATTCTGGCTTTGTTTTAGGGATTCGAATGTTCGATCGGATTATCAAATTTTGTCTGTGTGGCTTTCCGGATAAATTTTAGAATATGTTAAAAAGTTCGACCGGATATAAATACCCAACTTTTCCCCTGTCGGGAAATTTCCAAGTGTTGGATTTTTCCGTAGTTTAACGACGTTCTAAGTAGTGCAAGTAACGCGATGGTCCCTCTAGAAGACAACAAACCTTAACTCGATTATGTGACCGTCTTGAACCGCCCTTTGAACCTTCGGGTTTGGGGCAGTACGGCGTGCCACATGTGAGGCGTTGGCTTGACCCTTCTACGGCTGGACCGTTGGTACTGAGGCACGAACTGAATGTTTTTAGACTTGTTTCATGTCTTGAGCTGTATCGGGAAAACTTGGGTGTTTGACTGTTCGATCGAAAAGTTTAACATTTTCTGTTTATCTGGAATGGGATACAATAATTGGAATTCATAAGTAGTTATGAGATAACTGAATGAATGTTATAAACATAGCAGTTTAGTCTCACTTGATCGGTTGCCATGGAATTTTGATGTGATCAAAAGTCCGTCGCAATCACGTAGCGTACGCGGATACTCGCCGGGTAAACTTAATAGACAGCCTCGCTCCATAGCCCCGACCAAGTGACTGTAGGAGAACCCCGTCGCCGAAAGCATCCGCACGGGTGCTCGCGGCAGCGGTGTTCCGCCTTGGTGCACTTCGTCGACGGTATCGGGGGTGCGACCGCCTACTAAAGTTTGCGACGAGCATTCCATCAGGATGTCGGGAATCCTGTTGAATTCCCCGACTTGATATTGAAAAGAGTTTTCGATTTTGAGACTAAAATGCGGGGTTTATAATTGTTAGGCATGCGATGTCTAAGTAATTCATTTGGTCAGGCATGCGATGTCTGAGGTGGTTGCGGATTCCAACTGTTGTAGATTTACACTTTCTTTTCTGTGACCGTAAGTGTAATATGTGATATCGCCGGTTTCGTTGCTATATGTCAACGACAATTGGGATGGACATATTTACTTACGTTGATGACATGTGATGTTATGTGTTGCTGGATATGTTATATTGGATCGTCGTGTTTGAATAGCCGGGTTTTTTTATGTGAGATGAGTGTTTTTTATTTTCATTCACGTAAAAACTTGTATGTAATATTCTTTTATTGGGGCACTTCCAGGTTGCGGAAGTTGTCACCTTTTGTATATTATTTACTTTTCCGCACTAGGATAGACCCAAGGAGTGGAGCACAAGTAACCGGGTTCTGGAGTCCAGTGGGAGACCAACTCGAGGAGTCGAGTCCGGGTCTCCTAACTCTAGAATTGGCAGGGTTGCTTGCCGCTCTCGTAGGGGTCTAGGGGTGTGGGTTTGGCTATTCATCACGACCATGGAATCCGTGTTTTATACTGGCTCGTATTGAAAACACGGACGTCCTAGTATATCCAATATTTCATATGATTCTTCTGCTGCGATATCTGTGATGTGATCATGTGATGTTCTGTGATAGATACGGTATATAGTATATATGATATATTATATAGACGTTACTTATGTTTTACACCCGCGCTAGCCCTGCCCTGCTCTGTCGTTAGTTACCTAACCTAACGGTGCACGAGGGGACATCGAGGCGAATGCGGATGGCATAAGTGTACGTCATATCTATCTGTGATGTTTAGGTACTTAAATGATGGGACTTCATTAATGTGATTAATGAATTAAAAGAAACCTAAGATGTTGTAGAATCGAATTTCAAAATAAAACAGGTAGCTACAGTTCTTGCTTTGCACAGCGGTATATATGATATATCCTGCACCTTATTCGATAAGGAAAGGACCGAGATCCCTTCACCGGGAGTGACTCCTTTAGCAATAACTGGCAGATGCTACACATTCGGTTTGTCTTTTGATGCTTCTATAGTTTCTGCTTTGCACAGTGATATATGTGATATATCCCGCACCTCATTCGACGAGGAAAGGACCGACGATCCCTTCACCGGGAGTGACTCCTTTAGCAAAAATAGAAAAGCCTCAAAAGCACTCCATTTCAAAATCATTTGATTCTACAACGATATCAAGTTCATTACGCAATAGGTTTTCAGAAAAACCTGTCGTAGCCCTCCGTCATTACAGATAAGTACTAGTTAGTATTCGTGCTGCGGTAGTTTGGCATTCGTCAAGGCGTAGTGTGCGGTAGCTAACTAGTATTTATCTGCTTATGCATATGATGCAGATTGGATTAGGGTATTCGTACGGCGTTGTTTGGCATTCGTCAAGGGTCGTGCGGGTGGGTTTAATTCGATCAAGTAATGTACGGGTTGAACTTGACTAGTGGACTATGGGTTGTTTGGCATTCATCAAGGTCATAGAACACTAGGGGTAAAATATTATCGGGAATTTCAAGTGTTGAAATTTGCAATGAGATTGCATACCTTCTATGAGATAGTTGGATCTCGATACCCGCTGCGAGTAAGAGTTACTCCTGGGAGAGTTTTACACATTACAATTAGCCGATCAAGTAGGTGTCTAGAAAGGTGTTAACGAGGTTACGCCTCTGGGAAAATGAGGTTTACATTAATTAGGTTCGTGCGAAAGCACGGGGGACCTCCCTCAAAGTACCGACACTGGCCTGGCTGAAAGATTGGCGAACTTGTAGTGTGTAATTAATCCCGGCTAGTCTTTCCTTTTAGGGTTTGAAGGAAGATTTGATAAAAAGCAGTGGGAGCCATCCTGATTAGATAAAATAATAACCAATCTATTCTTGAAAGAGCGCACGCTGAGTGTTTTCTTCTCTCTCTCTCCAGGTAGCGACCATATCACGCCTTAATCAAGATAATAATACGGAATATTGACCGAACCCGCTTGTTATACTGAGCTGGGGAACGTTGGTCCCGCTCCACCTTATAATTATTATAAGACAGAGCAGGAAATTGGGGAATACCAGATTTTCCGTGCCGCCCAAACGAAGAGAGTGCATGCTGATGCATCATCTTCGGGTGTGTTCATTACAGAGAACTGTTTCTCAGTATCCTTTACGTCCTGGGTATGTGATACCAGATCAGGATCCCTGATATGTAATCTGTTACATAAGGCTGCAGAAAGGTAGAGAACTGAGAACGGGTGATAAGTTTCATGAGGCAGAAAACGGGGCAAGTGTTGCAGCCAAGTCTGTTGGTCACTGTCACCCTGTATTACCAATACATTGATTCTGAACGAATGTTGTTAGATACCGAACCTGATATACAAAATCATATCACTCTCTTTATTAGTAAAGAAAGGATATAATTTTGTATTGTTGGATAATGTTTTGAACATTTCCTATATCAAAAGTTGATCGGTTCAGGCACGTTATCTAAAAGCATTGATGTTCTAAATCAAACTACAGTTCTTAGTATACGGAACACACACAAGAGGAAGAGTTCAGAACTGAACGAATCCTTCTTGAGGTATTATAGACTAGGTCAGATCAATGCGACCCGACTAGATGGAGTTACATATAGATGCATATTTAAATCAGTTTGAATTTACATCTTGTGAAACTCGCCAGTCATGTCACAAAGATAAGATGACCACAGCTCTGTTTATTGGAAACAGAGAAAGAGTTGGTGAACTCTTGGGACTGATACATGATGATGTATGTAAGGTCCCCTGTCTACACATGCCAAGACCAGTTCTTTATACTTCATTACATTCTCTGATGATCTCTCAAGATTCAGACATATGTTCCTGTAGAAACACAAGTCTGAACCTTTTGAGATATTCACAGAATATAAGTTAGAAGTAGAGAACCAAAATAAGGGTAAAAGTATTATGTCCTTTGATGTGATCAAGGAGGAGAATACTTGAGCACGGAAATCCTGGACTATTCTAAAGGAGAATGAGATTCTCTCTCAGCATTACTCCTCCGTATATACCATGGCACGATGGTATATCGGGGCGGAGCAATCACACCCTATATGATATGGTGTGCTCTATGATGAGTATTACTGAGTCACCTATTTCCTTTAGGGAGTTATGCCCTTGAGAAGCTGCATACCTATTGAATAGGGTTCAAATCAAATCAGTTGCCTACCACTTCATATTTGATATGATAAGGGAAGAGCCCATCTCTCAAGTTAGTTGAGATTTGGGGTTGTCCAGCCTATGTCTGAAAAGCAAAATCCGGACAAGCTCGAGGCAAGATCTGTTATGTAGAACTGGAAATGTTCCAGCCATACAAACTACAGCAGATGATTTGGTAGAACCAAAGGATTCAGTAGATTCCAACGAACCTCAGCCTCTCCGCCGATCTAGTAGGGTTCCTCACCCACCTGAGAGATACTTCGGTTTCTCTATGACAGTGGGAGCGAGGATTGCATCATGAGATGATGACCCAACTAGCTTCGAGCTGGCCATCAGGAGTGAGACTCTGTAAGAATGGCTGGATGTTTAGTGATCTGAGATGAAATCCTTATACACCAGCAAAGTATGGACTTTAGCTGCTATATCTGAAGGGTTAAATCCCCATCAGGAGCAAGTATATCTTGAGAAGATTACTTGGTGTACATGGAAAAGTTGAGACTTTCAAATCTAGACTTGTTAAAAGTTTGCATCATTGACCAGGTAAGGATAATGATGAAACCTTTTTTCAAGTAGCTATGCTTAAGTCCATCCAGATCCTACTTGCCACGGCTGCATACCATGACTACGATATCTGGTGGTTGGGTGTCATGACAGCTTTTCTAAATGATGTTTTAGAAGAGAACGTCTATAAGTACACAGCCAGAGGGCTTCGTAGACAGTGGGAGCAGCGGAAACGTGTACAAGATGCTTTATAGGATAAAACAGGCATCACGGAGTTGGAACATCTGTTTTGATGAAGTAGTCAAAGAGTTTGACATCATCAAAATGGTAGATGAACCTTGTATATACAAGAAGGTAGTAGGGAGTATGGTGACGATCCTCGTAGAGTACGTGGATGACATGCTCTTGATAGGGAAGGAGTTTCCTATGCTACGCTCGATCAATCTCCGTTTATCACAATGATTCTCCACATACGATCAAAGTGATACCTACTAAATCCTGGGTTTTTGGATCTATGAGATAGATCTAAATGGATGTTAGGATTCTTACTAGTTGTAGTGAGATGGTATCAATTGATCCTGGGGAAAATCACTGGAAGTGTTCCAGGGTGATAAAGACGACTGAATGTCAGTCACAGGCATTGTCTATACCCTCAGTGGAGGGACGGTATGTTGGAAGAGTTCCAAGATAGATACCGTGACATACTAGACGATAAAGGCAGGATAACATCGCTACTTAAGATACTACCAAAGAGGCAGTCTGGGTGTATATTAGTTCATAAGATGAACTTTGTTCCTCCCATTGTGTGACAATGGAGTTGTGGCTTATGCCAAGGAACGCCGGTCCCATCAGTGATCCAGACATATTCTAAGGCAGTATCACCTGATCATGGAGATGGTTGATCTCAAGCGAGATCGAGGTTAGGAGAGTAGACTCAGAGGACAACACAGCGGATCCACTCACAAAGGCCTGTTCCCAGAGAGAGACTTTTATGGGATGGTTGAGTATGAGATACTGCAACCACTGCTATCAGATGGCCCTAGTGCAAGTGGGAGATTGTTAGTTATATGTATGCCCTAGAGGCCATTACTATACATAGGATGTATATTGTAGTGGATGCTGGGACATATATAGGGAGGACTTTCTTGCTCGACATGATAGTATGCTATCTGGTTGATCTTTACCTTAACGTGTACACTGATTGTCTCCCTGTTACATGTTGGTAAAGCCCTTAGGATCTGTGCTTGACTACCTGGACTATGATGCGGATCATACTAGTGGGGACATGGTAGTCCATAAGTACATCCTTCAAAGTCCCTAGTCGAGGGTGTATCGAGACGGGGCATCGATATACCAGAGTAGACTAGCGTATACCTTCTCGACCCATACAGATGGGCGATGGATGATCCCATATCCATTGGTGTTTGACATCGGAGATGATATACGGGTGCTCAGTAGAGACTGGGTACACTGGACGGACTCGCCGAGAACTCCCAGATGGTATTATACCTCACGTCAGATGGCAGTTCTCTGGTGACACTGGTACAGAGTAGTCTGTTGACCCGAGATCGTCATAGAGTCTTGTGTGGTTCCCACTGTGCTTTGATTTCCATCTTACCACGTACAAGAGGGCGTGCAAAACGGTGGTTTTTGGGTACAGTCCCGAGTCACATGGAGGCAATGAGCGATAGGAGGGGATTCGTCTCTCCCGGTATAGGGAGTTGATGTTGCGCTGTGTTCGATTGGCTATAACAGGAAATCCCTGGCCAGGGTTGCTGAGATTTATTGGTAAGTGTTACCAGTAGTTTCTCGAATTGTTATAGACCTCATATCGACACGACTTATTGAGCTATTGGGGTCTGACGTTTACCACCCCTAGGCGAGATATGCGACATATTAGACGAACAGACCGGACTGTACGATAAGTGTTACTGGTTGGATTCACAGGAGTGTGAGCGGGCTTGCTCGTCGATCTTCTGATCGCTCAATACCCGGGTGGCCGTTACGTTTAGCAGACCGCTTGCGGCTTGTGGATGCTTGATATGATCATCATCTGCTGCCGGCGTATTGACGAGTCTTTAGAGTCCTACACAGAGGTTTCCTGGCTCAAGCGAAACGAAATAGGAGCGCATATGAGATATGTGCGGGACCGAGAATAATTCATATATATGATACCGTATTTTATTCTCGGGATGAATGTATCGATTGGTTGTATGCGATATAACCTAGTTATCGATTCAAGCGTTGATTCGATAAGCCGATACATTGATATTAGTCGGTTATATGAGATATGACCGGATCGTTAAATCAAGAGTTGATTTAATGATTTAATGCATAATTATATATTTGATATATTACTTTGCATTAACTAGTATCGGTTCACTTTAAATGGATTTTCTCACTCGGGTGTGCGCATTGCATATGCGATATGATTTTGTGCACTTGATTGTATCATGTTTGATGATACATATCTTTTTTGTTAAGTGTAATGAATTAAACCTAGGTTAAGTAAATGATTAGGGTTTTCTTTTATTCATTCATTTATCTTTTCATTTGCATTTAAAAGATAAATGAGAAAAGGAAAAGAAGTGAAAAATGGTGGCTAGTTTTGTTTTCAACATGAAGCTTCATGAAGCTTTCATTAAGTCACCATTTTTGTCTCATCTCCTTAACCCTAGCCATTCTTTAACCTTGGTCAATTCTCTACACCTAACCATGGTTTGCTTATGATAAGAATGTATTTTCTTTTCTATTTTAAATAATTCTTATCATAACAATTTCCTTCTTCTTCTTCATTTCTTCAAGTGAAGAAAGCTTGCCTCCATCAATGGCAAGTGATGAAAAAGAGTGAGAAATCCAAATCTAAAGTCTACCCACTTCCTATTTCTTCATCCTCTACCTCTTGCCAAGTATTAGAGTGTGTTTTCTTCACAAGTTTCTTGACTTGGTGAAGTCGGAGCTTGATTTAGCGATGCCTCGATGTAGATCATCTTCGGCATGGACATCGACGACCTAGCTCGCTTATTCTCCGATGAAGTCGACGCTAGAGCCCGGATTCTTTTTGGACAGCGGAGAGGACTTCGTTGCGGAGCTATGGAGGTGGAGCACCGGATCTACAAAGGTTGTATTTCCGTTTAAACTTTAGTTAAGCTGTTAACTAGTTTCATTTTCGCCTAGACATCTAGCCAACGATCCGTAGTCTAGGGTTTCTCGGCACCGTATTTTTGAAAATTGGCATGGTTGATGCCTTGTGAGACCTCATTAGGGTGCCTAGGAACCCTACAGAAAGGACCGACGATCCCTTCACCGGGAGTGACTCCTTTAGCAAAACTAGAAAAGCCTTAAAAACACTCCATTTCAAAATTCATTCGATCCTACAACGATATCAAGTTCATTACGCAATAGGTTTTCAGAAAAACCTGTCGTAGCCCTCCGTCATTTCAGATAAGTCCTACTTAGTATTCGTGCTACGTTTGTTGACCTCCGTCAAGGCGTAGTGTGCGGTAGCTAACTAGTATTTATCTGCTTATGCATATGATGCAGATTGGATTAGGGTATTCGTACGGCGTTGTTTGGCCTCCGTCAAGGGTCGTGCGGGTGGGTTTAATTCAATCAGGAAATGACGGGTTGAACTTGACTAGCGGACTATGGGTTGTTTGGCCTCCGTCAAGGTCATAGGACGCTAGGGGCAAAATATTATCGGGAATTTCAAGTGTTGAAATTTGCAATGAGATTGCATACCTTCTATGAGATAGTTGGATCCCGATACCCGCTGCGAGTAAGAGTTACTCCTGGGAGAGTTTTACACATTACAATTAGCCGATCAAGTAGGTGTCTAGAAAGGTGTTAACGAGGTTACGCCTCTGGGAAAACGAGGTTTAAATTAATTAGGTTCGTGCGAAAGCACGGGGGACCTCCCTCAAAGTACCGACACTGGCCTGGCTGAAAGATTGGCGAACTTGTAGTGTGTAATTAATCCCGGCTAGTCTTTCCTTTTAGGGTTTGAAGGAAGATTTGATAAAAAGCAGTGGGAGCCATCCTGATTAGATAAAATAATAACCAATCTATTCTTGCAAGAGCGCACGCTGAGTGTTTTCTTCTCTCTCTCTCCAGGTAGCGACCATATCACGCCTTAATCAAGATAATAATACGGATATTGACCGAACCCGCTTGTTATACTGAGCTGGGGAACGTTGGTCCCGCTCCAACTTATAATAGTTATGAGACAGAGCAGGAAATTGGGGAATACTAGATTTCCCATGCCGCCCAAACGAAGAGAGTGCATACTGATGCATCATCTTTGGGTGTGTTCATTACAGAGAACTGTTTCTCAGTATTCTTTACGTCCTGGGTATGTGATACCAGATCAGGATCCCAGATATGTAATCTGTTACATAGGGCTACAGAAAGGTAGAGGACTGAGAACGGGTGATAAGTTTCATGAGACAGAAAACGGGGCAAGTGTTGCAGCCAAGTCTGTTGGTCACTATCACTCTGTATTACCAATACATTGATTCTGAACGAATGTTATTAGATACCGAACCTGTTATGCAAAATCATATCTGTCTCTTTATTAGTAAAGAAACGATAAAATTTTGTATTGTTGGATAATGTTTTGAACATTTCCTATATCAAAAGTTGATCGGTTCAGGCACGTTATCTAAAAGCATTAATGTTCTAAATCAAACTACAGTTCTTAGTATACGGAACACACACAAGAGTAAGAGTTCAGAAATGAATGAATCCTTCTTGTGGCATTGTAGACTAGGTAATATCAATGCGACCCGACTAGCTGAAATTACATATAGATGCATATTTAAATAAGTTTGAATTTACATCTTGTGAAACTCGCCAGTCATGTCACAAAGATAAGATGACCACAACTCCGTTTACTGAAAACAGAGAAAGAGTTAGTAAACTCTTGGGATGATACATGTTGATGTATAAAGGTCCCCTGTCTACACATGCCAAGACCGGTTCTTTGTACTTCATTACATTCTCTGATGATCTCTCAAGATTCAGACATATGTTCCTGTTGAAACACAAGTCCGAACCTTTTGAGATATTCACGGAATATAAGTTAGAAGTAGAGAACCAAATTGGGGGTATAAGTATTATGTCCTTTGATGCGATCAGGGAGGAGAATACTTGTGCACGGAATTCCTGGACTATTCTAAAGGAGAATGAGATTCTCTCTCAGCATTACTCCTCCGTATACACCATAGCACGATGGTATATCGTGGCGGAGCAATCATACCCTATGTGATAAGGTGTGCTCTATGATGAGTAATACCGAGTTACATGTTTCCTTTTTGGGAGTTATGCGCTTGAGAAGCTGCATACCTATTGAATAGGGTTCGAATCAAATCAGTTGCTTGCCACTCCATATGAGATATGGTATGGAAAGAGCCCATGTCTTAAGCTAGTTAAGATTTGGGGTTGTCCGGCCTATGTCTAAAAGCAAAATCCGGACAAGCTCGAGGCAAGGTCTGTAATGTAGAACTGGAAAGCTTCCAGCTATACAAACTACAGCTGATGATTTGATAGAACCAAAGGATTCAGTAGAAACCAACGAACCTCAGCCTCTCCGCCGATCTAGTAGGTTTCCTCATCCGCCTGAGAGATACCTCGGTTTCTCTATGACAGTTGGAGCGAGGATTGCATCATGAGATGATGACCCAACTAGTTTCGAGCTGGCCATCAGAAGTAGGACTCTGTAAGAATGGCTGGATGCTTAGCGATCTGAGATGGAATCCTTATACACCAACAAAGTATGGACTTTGGTTGCTATATCTGAAGGGTTAAATCCCCATCAGGAGCAAGTATATCTTGAGAAGATTACTTGGTGTACATGGAAAAGTTGAGACTTTCGAAGCTAGACTTGTTAAAGGTTTGCATCATTGACCAGATATGGATCATGACGAAACCTTTTCTAAGGATCTATGCTTAAGTCCATCCAGATCCTACTTACCACGGCTACATACCATGACTACGATATCTGGTGGTTGGGTGTCATGACAGCTTTTCTAAATGATGATTTGGAAGAGAGCGTCTATAAGTACACAGCCAGAGGGCTTCGTAGACAGTGGGAGCAGCGGAAACGTGATGCAAGATGCTTTATAGGATAAAGCAGGCATCGCGGAGTTGGAACATCTGTTTTTGATGAAGTAGTCAAAGAGTTTGACATCATCAAAATGGTAGATGAACCTTGTATATACAAAAAGGTAGTAGGGAGTATGGTGATGATCCTCGTAGAGTACGTGGATGACATACTCTTGATAAGAAAGAAGTTTCCTATGCTACGCTCGGTCAATCTCCGCTTATCACAATGATTCTCCTTATAGGATCATAATGATACCTACTAAATCCTGGATTTTGGATCTATGAGATAGATCTAAATGGATGTTAGGATACTCACTAGCTGTAGTGAGATGGTATCAATTGATCCTGGGAAGGATCACTGGAAGTGTTCCAGGGTGATAAAGACGACTGAGTGTCAGTCACAGGCATTGTCTTTACCCTGAGTAAAGGGACGGTATGTTGGAAGAGTTCCAAACTAGATACCGTGGCATACTAGACGATAATGGCTCGATACATCGCTACTTAAAATGCAACCAAAGAGGCAGTCTGGATGTATATTTGTTCATGAGATGAACTTTGTTCCTCCCATTGTGTGACGATGGAGTTGTGGCTTATGCCAAGGAACACCCGTCCCATCAGTGATCCAGACATATTCTAAGGCAGTGTCACCTGATCATGGAGATAGTTGATCTCCAGGGTGATCGAGGTTAGGAGAGTAGACTCAGAGGACAACACGGCGGATCCACTCACGAAGGCCTATTCCCAGAGAGAGATTTTTATGGGATGGTTGAGTATGAGATACTGCAACCACTGCTACAGATGGCCCTAGTGCAAGTGGGAGATTGTTAGTTATATGTATGCCCTAGAGGCCATTACTGTACATAGGATGTATATTGTAGTGGATGCTGGGACATATATAGGGAGGACTCTCTTGCTCGACATGATAGTATGCTATCTGGTTGCTCTTTACCTTAACGCGTATACTGATTGTCTCTCTGTTACATGTTGGTAAAGACCTTAGGATGTGTACTTAACTACCTGGACTATGATGCGGATCATACTAGTGGGGACATGGTAGTCCATAAGTACATCCTTCAAAGTCCCTAGTCGTGGGTGTATCGAGACGGGGCATCGATATACCAGAGTAGACTAGCGTATACCTTCTCGACCCATACAGATGGGCGATGGATGATCCCATATCCATTGGTGTTTGACATCAGAGATTATATACGGGTGCTCAGTGGAGACTGGGTACACTGGACGAACTCGCCGAGAACTCCCAGATGGTATTATACCTTACGTCAGATGGCAGTTCTCTGGTGACACTGGTACAGAGTAGTCTGTTGACCCGAGATCGTCATAGAGTCTTGTGTGGTTCCCACTGTGCTTTGATTTCCACCTTACCACGTCCAAGAGGGCGTGCAAAACGGTGGCTTTTGGGTACAGTCCCGAATCACATGGAGGCAATGAGCGATAGGAGGGGATTCGTCTCTCCCGGTATAGGGAGTTGATGTTGCGCTGTGTTCGATTGGCTATAACAGGAAATCCCTGGCAAGGGTTGCTGAGATTTACTGGTAAGTGTTACCAGTAGTATCTCGAATTGTTATAGACCTCATATCGACACGACTTATCGAGCTATTGGGGTCTGACGTTTACCACCCCTAGGCGAGATATGCGACATATCAGACGATCAGACCGGACTGTACGGTAAGTGTTACTGGTCGGATTCACAGGAGTATGAGCGAGCTTGCTCGTCGATCTTCTGATCGCTCAATACCCGGGTGGCCGTTACGTTTAGCAGACCGCTTGCGGCTTGTGGGTGTTTGATATGATCATCACCTGCTGCCGGCGTATTGACGAGTCTTTAGAGTCCTACACAGAGGTTTCCTGGCTCAAGCGAAACGAAATAGGAGCGCATATGAGATATGTGCGGGACCGAGAATCATGCGTGTATGTGATACCGTATTTCATTCTCGCGATGAATGTGTCGAATGGTTATATGCGATATAACCTAGTTATCGAATCAAGGATTGATTCGATAAAACGATACATTGTATACTAGTCGGTTGTGTGCGACATGACCGGATCATTGAATCAAGTGTTGATTTAATGATTTAATGTATAATTATATATTTGATATATTACTTTGCATTAACTAGTATTGGTTCACTTTAAATGGATTTTCTCACTTGAATTGCACAAGTTGTATATGTGATATACTTTTGTGCACTTGATTATATCATGTTTGATGATACATGCTTACTTGATTAGGTGTATGATTAAACCATGGTTAGTTAATGGTTAGGGTTTCATTTGATTTATTTATGCCTTTATTTATATTGTTTTGACAAAAGAAAAAGGGAAATGATAACAAAAGGGTTGCTTTCAAAGATGAACCTTGTTGAAGCTTCATTAAGGTTTGACTAAAGTGACCATTTTGTCTTCATGTCTTAACCCAACCATTCACTAATCCTAGTTAATTCTCTACACCTAACCATGGTTGTATTATGATAAGTATTGCTTTTCTTTTCTATTTTCTAATTAACTTATCATAATATTATCTTCTTCTTCTTCTTCTTCTTCTTCTTCAAGAAGAAAACCTTGATTTCATCAATGGTGATTGATGAAAAAGAGTGAGAAATCCAATTCTAAAGTCTACCCACTTCCTATTTCTTCATCCTCTACCTCTTGCCAAGTAGTAGAGTGTGTTTTCTTCACAAGTTTCATGACTTGGTGAAGTGGGAGCTTGATCTTGTGATGCCTCGACGTAGATCATCTTCGGCATCGTCGTCGATGACCTAGCCCGCTTTTTCTCCGATGAAGCCGATGCTAGAGCCCGGGTTTCCATTTGGACAGCGAGGAGACTTCGTTGCGGAGCTTTGGAGGTGGAGGACCGGATCTACAAAGGTTGTATATCCATTCTCTTAGTAAAATAGTTTACTAGTTCTTTTTCGCTTAGACATCTAGTTAACGATCCGTAGTCTAGGGTTTCTCGGCACCCGTAATTTTTGAAATTGGCATGGTTGATACCTTGTGAGACCTCTTGAGAGTGCCTAGGAACCCTACAGTTGATTCCTTCATCTCTTCCCACAAGTTGTGTGACACAACTTGTGCATTCAAACCGTAACCCTAATTCAAAATCCAAAGCCAAATTTAAGATCACCGAGTACCAAATCAAGCAAGAAGCCTTCAACCTTTTAGGAGCGAAGCCGATCTTCATCTGAGAAAGTGATCAAAGACGATCCGCGACTCACGAAGACGAGCAACGCCAAAGCAACGCCAAATAGATTTTGAAAGAATTGTAACAAAATTGTTGATAAATAAAAGGTGAAATTCTTTATCTTGCTTTCTTTACATTCTTGGATCATGATTAGATCTCGATTTGTGATTGTGTTCTTTGATATGATGTTTGAGTAAAACTCCGCTCGTGAAGGAGTCAAGAGAATCAATAGATGATGATGATTACAAATCGTGAAACGATTCTTAATTCCTATAAGTTTTGTAAACTCTTGTAAATTGAAGAATCGGCAACCTAGTTTCGAGCGATGCTTTCTTGATTGTATTCGCTCTTAATTAGTGATCCACGATCGATTCTTGAATTTACTAGAGGCTAGTTTGTGAATGAGATTCATAGAAAGGACAAAGGATGAGATGAAGAAACCCTAGTTTCTTCGAAAGATCCTTAAACCTCGATTAATCATCATCGATCTAGCATCAATTCATTAATGGATAAGAAAACGTAATCAATAGTTTTCATCACGTCTATAGATTCGATCGATTCCTACGAGCCTCACTTCGATTCTTGATTATTGGATTGGATATCATCAATTCTTCATTCTTGATTTTAAATGTTTTCTTGATTTTAGATTTAGATCTAGATAATTCTTGAACTTCAAATTTATAAATCTTGAATTGAATTGTCTTTTCTCTTTTCTTTAATTTTCAATTCATCTAATTCAAACTCGAACGGATCTCACTTTCCCTGTGGGCGATCCGCACTCGCTAACGCGCTACAATCAACACCGTTATTGATTGCGGTCAAAAATTTCTTTGGTTGTGATTTCTATACATTTTCTACCGACACACCGAGATTTCGTATCAATCAGGACTCTAAAGACTCGTCAATACACCGGCAGTAGGTGATGATCATATCAAGCACCCACAACCCGTCAGCGGTACTAGCTGGACGTAATGGCTACCCGGGTATTGAGCGATCAGAAGATCAGCAAGCAAGCCTGCTCCAACTCCTGCAAAAGCCTGACGGTGACACTACCGTACAAAAAAAGCAGCTATTTCACCTGGTGTCCGGTCTTCTCGTCTGATATGTTACATATCAAGTCTAGGGGTGGTAAACGTCAGACCCCAATAACCGATAAGTTATGCCGATTTGAGGCTCATAACGGGTCGAGAAACTACTGGTAACACTTACCAGTAAATCTCTAAACCAGCCCTAGCCAGCGACTTCCTTTTTATGGCCAATCGAGCACAGCGCAACATCAACCCCAATATTGGGAGAGACGAAACCCTTCCTATCGCTCATTTTCTCCATGTGACTCGGGACTGTACCCAAAAACCACCGTTTTGCATGCCCTCTTGGACGTGATAAGGTGGAAATCAAAGAACAGTGGGAATCACACAAGACTCTATGACTATCTCGGGTCTACAGACTAACATGTACCAGTGTCACCAGAGAACTGCCATCTGACGTGAGGTATAATACTATCTGGGAGTTCTCGGAGAGTCCGTCCAGTGTACCCAGTCTCCCCTAAGCACCCGTATATCATCTCTGATGTCAAACACCAATGGATATGGGATCATCCATCGCCCATCTATATGGGTCGAGAAGGTATACACTAGTCTACTCTGGTAGATTGATGCCCCGTCTCGATACACCCACGACTAGGGACATTAAAGGATGTACTTATGGACTACTTTGTCTCCATTAGTATGATCTGCATCATAGTCCAAGTACTCAAGTACACATCCTAAGGGCTTTACCAACATGTAACAGAGAGACAATCAGTGTACACGTTAAGGTAAAGAGTAACCGGATTGCATACTATCATGTCGAGCAAGAAAGTCCTCCCTATATATGTCCAAGCATCCACTATAATATACATCTCATGTATAGTAATGGCATCCAGGGCATACATATAACTAACAATCTTCCACTTGCACTAGGGCCATCTGATAGTAGTGGTTGTAGTATCACATACTCAACCATCCTATAAAAGTCTCTCTCTGGGAAAAAGGCCTTTGTGAGTGGATCGGCCGTGTTGTCCTCTGAGTCTACTCTCCTAACCTCGATCCCCTGGAGATCAACCATCTCCATGATCAGGTGATACTGCCTTAGAATAAGTCTGGATCACTGATGGGATGGGCGTTCCTTGGCATAAGCCTCAACGCCATTGTCACACAATGGTAGGAACGAAGTTCATCTCATGAACTAATATACACCCAGACTTCCTTTTTGGTAGCATCTTTGGTAGCGATGTATCCAGCCTTTATCATCTAGTATGCCACGGTATCTAGCTTGGAACTCTTCCAACATACCGTCCCTCCACTGAGGGTAAAGACAATACCTGTGACTCACATTCAGTCGACCTTATCACTCTGGAAGCTTTCCAGTGATTCTCCCAGAATCAATTGATATCATCTTACTACACCTAGTGAGAATCCTAATATCCACTTAGATCTATCTCATAGATCCAAAACCCATGATTTAGGAGGTATTACCTTGATCCTTTATGTAGAATCAATGTGATAAGAGGAGATTGACCGAGTATAGCATAAGAAACTCCTTCCCTATCAAGAGTATGTCATCCACGTACAATACGAGGATCATTGCCACACTCTCTACTACCTTTTTGTATATAGAAGGTTCATCTACTATTTTGATGAAGTCAAACGTTGTAACGTTTTAGAAATCGTTTTGCGAATTTTCCGTTTTTAGGGTAAAATAGTCGGTGTTTTCCGTTTTAACCCGATTGTGGTCAAACTTCTGTCAATGGGAAGTTTTGGTTCACATAGAATTTTTTCCTAATTAAATGTTATTTTAATACTTTATTTTTACACTTTATTAGTGGTAATTACTTTTTGGCTTGGGTTAATTACTACTAATGTGGTTTTATGCTAATCTAATCACTAGATATTTTGTTAAACCATTCATTCTAATATCTAGATATTTGTGGGACAAGAGGTTTTAATTTTAAAAAGAAAAGAAATAAATGAAATGGTGGCATTTGCATTTAATGATGCATTTAATGAATTTTGCTAGAACTTTCTTCACAAATTACACAAACACCCCCCTTCACCTCATGGCCGAGCCCTCCCCATTTCTGCCTCATTTTCTTTCCTTGCTCATTTCTTTATTCTATTGTTCTCAAAATCCTTCAAAAATCCCAAAATAAATCTACAAAATTCTAAATAAAAAATAAACCATCTTTTCCCTTCACTAATCTTGCTTGGATCTTCAACAAAACATGGTTTTTGGAGGCTAAAGTTGTTGAATCTTGTTGTTTTGGGATGTTCTTGTTGAGATATAATTTCAAACCCTAATCCTTTTTGTTATGCTAAAATTATTATGTTAGCTAATTAATTGGTTAATATAGCTTTTAACTCTTGTTTAATTCGTTTATTGTAATTTTAAAGAAGTTCAAGTTAGTGCTTAATCTTGATGAATGGGTTAAAGGTTAATTGTTAATTTTAGGAAAATGAAAACTTAATCTACTTGCTAGATTTGTTAAATGATATTTTCCTAATTAGCTTAATTACAAACTAGACTTTTGCTAATCCTAATTAAGTGAGTTTTAAAATTATAGTAAAGCTTTAAATGGTTTAATCTTGCTAATTGGTGATGTTTGCAAATTCTAGTTTTGGTAAAAACTTGTAGTTTGGTACTAAATGATATATGCTGCTTACTAGATTTCGGTAAGTTTTGGCGTAGATTTTTTTGAACGTTGCGACGTTATTTATATTAGATTTCACTTTTATTATTGTGTTGTGAATGCGCGACCGGTACGATCAGGGTCTAGGCTTGGTAGTTGTGTCGCTTTGCGTTCCTAGTTAGGGTCGTGCCGAAGTCGTTCGTGTCCTTGTGTGGCTTTTGCTCTTGAGTTGGTTTCGTAGTGTCGCTATGCGCATTAGCCACAATACGAACACTTGAGAGTAAGTTTTGTGTTGTCGCGTTGGTCAGCGTAGTTTGTACGTGTTTTGGGTCTATTGCTAATGTATACCTGTTTTATTGTTTTATGTTATAGGTTCACAGGCGGGGACTTCGGGCGCTGCGAAGAAGGGAAAACAGGTGGTAGGCTTTACTTAGCCAGGAGCGTTGGTGAGTAGATTTAACATCTATAGGGGAATCGCCCGCATGGCGTTATGCGTCTGGGCTAGAGATGTTTTATATTGTCGCATATTCTATTTCATATATAGAGTTGCGCATACATCTTATTCCTTAGTTACTAGTAGTGCTTGGACTTGTGCCCTTAGGACACTGCACTTTTATTGACGGCTCATGTTGCACGAGCACTGATTGTATGCCACACACAACGTCAATAATTGCCATGACACGTACAACACACATATAGATATGATATTGTTTGGTTAGAGACATTGTGACATTGATTCATATTTCTTTATGCATATGACATATAGCATACCTGTATACCTACATGCTTACACATATGCCTTGACATGCTTACATGCTAGTTACCTGTATACCTATAGGGTATTGTACCATTAGCGATAGGTACATACACACATAATGACATAGCTACATGTATACCTTGCATACATACTTCACTTATACCTGGAGGGTATATTACATCATTACTGATAGGTAGATATATATATATCTTGCTATATCTACATATTTACACATATATCCGGCTATAGCTACATGTTCACCTTTATTTGATATTATATAGACTTGGAAAAATTAGGAACCACATGATATATATATTAACTTGTTGCAGTTAAATAGCGGCTTTTCCTTTATATGCTCACATTACAGTTTTATGTTGCATATATTATATTCATGGATTTCACATGATGTTTTCTGGATTTTAGGACCGTGGTGGTTTCATGAAATTTTTTATGTATTCTTATTCTTTACTTGATATTTGGATGCATCTGAAAGGTCTATGTTACCCACCCCGGTACTTACGGGGAGGCGGAAAGAGTAAAAATCAAATTTTTATCACAAGGAAACATAGACAAACCATGAAGGATCTTTGCTAAACAAAAACTAACAAACATACAAGGAGATTTGACTACTAGGTTAAGATGGTTATACCTAGTTCTTGAACTCCTTCTCTTCTTGTTGTGGTCCACCTTGTTGCTGGCTCTTTGGAGTGGTGTTGATGGCTCCTCCTCGTTGTCTTCTCTAGGTCAAAGATCGATCCATCCGAAGGCCTCTACCTTGAGCTTCTACCTTAGCGATGAAGTAACTAGAGTGCCTGGCTTGCTACACTAAGAACCCTAGAGTGAGTAGAGAAGTATTTTGGTGGTTTAGTCTCAAGATCTTTTGATTTTCAACACATGAAAGATTAAAGCTTTGAGAGAGGAAGAGGGAGAGCAAACCATGAGAGAGAAAGATCATGAGAGAATGAGAGTGAAGCATGAACCTTGCTCTCATATTAGAGATATACGATGATAATAATAATAATTAAGAAAATTGTGATGGTTAGTTGATTTGACCATTATCATTTCACATTTAATGCTAAGCAAGCTTCAAGAAGCATCTTTTGCTTAACAAAAGAAAATATCAAGGTCAATGAAAGTCAACAAGTCAAATGGTCAACCCAACCTTGACCATGACACAATTATTCTTAATTAATATTATTAATCATATTTCTCATTCTCATTAGGGTTTTGAAAAAGTCAATTGTCAAAAACCCTACTGAGGTTTCTCCCTCTCCGCCTCTGTCAACTGTACGTACGTACCCGAATTCGTATTCCGAAGAAACACGAATACAATGAGACAAGACCAATCCCAAAACAAATACAAGGATCTGGCTTAAACCAATGCCCACTAGTATCAACTGCCCGTACACCGAACACGCACAAGTACGCATATGTGAATGAACCATGTCGTAAAACCATATGACCTCTACTCGTTTCGCCCAAAGGTGAACAACCCTCTGTATGGGACTCTAAAGACTCGACACTACGCTGGCAGTGGGTTTAACCACAGGCCGCAAGCGGTACTAGCTGTACGTAACGGTCCCCAGGTAGATGCCGATAAGAAGACCGATGAGGTGAACCCATCTGAACTCCTACTGAGCCTGAATGTGACAGTCTCCACATAGTCCGGTCCGTTCGTCTAAGAGTATCGCATGTCGGGCCTAGGAGGGCGGTAAACGTCAGTCCCCTAATAGCAGTACAAGTCGTGTCGGAGTGTAGCCCAGAACACCCTGAGAAACTACTGGAAACACTACCAGTAAATCTCGCTTGCTCTGGCCAGGGACTTTGTGTAATGGCTCTCCTAGACACAGCACGATATCAACTCCCAATACCGGGAGAGACGAATCCTGTCTAACCGTCACTGCCTCCAAGTGCTTCGGGACTGCACCCAACTACTACCTGTTTGCATGACTCAATAAAGCCGTGGTAGGGTAGTAATCTAAGAACAGTGGGAACACACTCGAGGCAAAGTGACAGTGTCAAGTCAACGGACTAAGCTGTACTCATGTCACCTGTGAAGTGATAAGTGACGATAGGTATAATACCAACCAACAGTTCCCGACGAGTCCTGTCCAGTGTTCTCGTAACCTAACGAGCACCTGCATACTATCTCCAGTACGACGTACTGATGGCTGTGGGACAGACCATCTCCCCTGCTGGGATGAGAAGCGTATGCACCAGTCTACTCTGGAGTACCGATGCCCTGTCTCGATAATCCTATGACTAGGGACCTGTATAAGGATGTGCTTATAGACTACCCAGCCCCTACTAGTGTGATCGCCATCACAACGCCGGTAGTCAAGCAAAGATCCTAAGAGCTCCATCAATATGTATTAGCGATATGTTAAAAGAAACATATACACATATTAAGATAGAAACAAACTAAGTAGCATACTACTATATTGAGCAAGCCTTTCGTAAACCCGTATATATCCCAAGCTTCCAAAATATATTATACAAACTAGTACTATACAATAATGCCCTCTAGGGCATACATATCCAACAATCTCCTACTTGCACTAAAGGCCAGTAATTGGTGTACCGCATACTCAACGTCTGCTCTATGGCCAGCTGATGGCGTACCGCATGCCCAATAGCTCAAAAATTCACTCGAACTGTGTTTGAGGGAGGGCCTTTGTGAATGGATCCGCCGTGTTGTCTTTTGTGTCCACTCTCCGTACCTCGATCTCCTGGCGATCAATGATCTCCCTGATCAGGTGATACCGCCTTAAGATGTGTCTGGATTTCTGATGGGACCGTGGTTCCTTCGCTAAAGCTATATCCCCATTGTTACCGCAATACAAAGGTATTGGGTCAACAATGGACGGAACCACCTGAAGTTCACTAATGAACTTCTTCATCCAAACCGCCTCTTTTGCGGCATCGCTTGCAGCGATGCATTCAGCCTCCATCGTCGAGTCTGCGACGGTATCCTATTTGGAACTCTTCCAACACACCACCCCTCCGTTGAGGGTAAACATAAAACCCGAGACAGACTTGCTGTCATCCTTGTCACTCTGGAAGCTTGAATCGGTAAAGGACTCGATCTTGAGGTCTCCATTACCGTAAACCAGGAACATCTCCTTAGTCCTTCTCAGGTACTTCAGAATGTTCTTCACCACTGTCCAGTGGTTCTCACCTGGGTATGACAGATACCGGCTCACCACGCTTAGCGCGTAAGCTACATCTGGTCTTGTACATAGCATCGTATACATTATAGATCCTACCGCCGAAGCGTAGAGTATAGTGCTCATGCGAACCCTATCCTCGTCAGTCTTGGGAGACATCTTCTGTCATGACCCGAAATATTAGCTCGCGACCAGCACTTGAATCACGCAACGTCTAAAGGCATAACGGAATTCAAGTAAGCTGAAACCCAGAAATCTAAACCTTTTTGAAAAAATAAAGGAGGTGAGTTTTTGAAATAAAGGTATATGAAATAAAGTTTTCTTAATGCATAGAAAGGAACATGAATGATGCTAGTGAAATTTACTGATTTAAAAAAACATGTTTGGTCTTTTAAAAATTTTGGCAGCACCTCCGTTGTAAATTTTGATCCAAAACCACAAATACATAATAAGGATAATGGCATCCCCAAGCGGGAGCTAGCTCTTTGTCAAACGGCGGATCACAACCACGCAATACAGTATAAATAAGTATACGACGCCCAACGGCGAAGTTCACTACAAAAAGATAAAGAAATGAGCAAGATATAACCTCAAAAGTGAATATAAAACCCATCGCTCAAATCTCGCAACTACAAGTCTCACTAAGTCTCATCACTAATACAATTTACAACTTTTGATTGATGGAGTTAACTAGATACAATATGAAATATAGATACAAGAGTGGGAATGATACAAATATCCCACCTACCAATGTAAAACACCCGAATGCAACTGTGTGCCAGCGAAGCAGCTACTGATCTAAGCGGTCAACCTGCAAGAACTGTGGCACAACGGGGGTGAGTTGCCAACTCGTGAGTAGAAAAATATCAACAGATAGAAATCGAATAAACAACGACTCCTAGGTCAACTATATCATAAAGGTAATACTATGATATCTAGGGTGACCGGGTCTGTATATGCCAACAAGGTAGTCAATACCTATATGCATGTGGATAACATCCAACAGTAATAATCAAAGTATGTATGCATGCGGATCTCATCCACCCAAAATCAATGTCTGCACGCACGTAAATATCATAAAGGGGCGTGCATGAAAGTATGAGGATATATATCAATGGTGTCCCTCCCGACACATCAAAATCTTGGAACCTGAGTGCCTAGCATCAACACTCGAAAACATCATGAAAACCGTGTCCAGCATCGGCACGTAAATCCTCATATATCGGGCTCCGTCAGTCTGGATCGGCCCATCTCATCTCTCATCTCCGGTCGGTATCCTCCGGATATCCGCCGAGCCCAAATACTATCATCGGTAGGTACTCGCCACCCTGCCAGGTGTAGGGTTCCTAGGCACACTAATGAGGTTCCACAAGGCATCAACCATGCCAAATTCAAATTTTTCTAGGTGCCGAGAAACCCTAATGCGATCGTTGACTAGAGTTTAAGGCGAAACAAGCAAGTAGTAAACAACTTTACTGCTAAGTGTGAACGAAAATACAACCTTTGTAGATCTGGTCCTCCACCTTCATAGCTCCGTGTTGACGTCTCTCCACTGCGATCATTGGATCCCGGACTCTAACGATGGTATCGTCGAAGAAATGATCGGGCTAGGTCGTCGACTTCGATGCCGAAGATGATCTATGTCGAGGCAACTCAAGATCAAGCTCCAATTTCACCAAGTCATGAAACTTGTGAAGAAAACACCCTATACTACTTGGCAAGTGGTAGAGGATGAAGAAATAGGAAGTGGGTTCACTTTAGAATTGGATTTCTCACTCTTTTTCTCATTTCACCATTGAAGCTAGCAAGCTTCTTTCTTCTTGAAGAAGAAGAAGAAGATGATGATAATATGATAAGAATTATTGAAAAATAGAAAATAAGTCATTCTTATCATATTAGCAACTATGGTTAAGTGTAGAGAATAAAGTAAGGTTAGGTGAATGGTTAGGTTAGGCATGAAACAAAAATGGTAGACTTTTTCAAAGCTTCATGAAGCTTCATGGATAAAACAAAGAAAGCCTCCATTTTATTCTTTGCCAAAATGAATAAAGTAAATAAATAAATCAAAACCCTAACCATTAACATAACCATGGTTTAATCATACACACCCAAGTTTGCATGTATCATCAAACATGATACAATCTTGTGCACAAAAATATATCACATATACAATGTGCACAAACAAGTGAGAAAAACATCTTAAGTGAACCAATATTAGTTAATGTAAAGTGATATATCAAATATATAATTATACATTAAATCATTAAATCAACACTTGACTTAATGATCCGGTCATATCACATATAACCGACTAATATCAATAATAACAACTTATCGAATCAACACTTGATCCGATAACCCGGCTATATCGCATATAACCGATCAATGTCACAAATCGCGAGAATCGAATACAGTATCATATACTGGTATTATTCTCGGTCCCGCACATATCTCATATGCGCTCCTATTTCGTTTCGCTTGAGCCAGGAAACCTCTGTGTAGGACTCTAAAGACTCATCAATACGCCGGCAGCAGGTGATGATCATATCAAACACCCACAAGCCGCAAGCGGTCTGCTAAACGTAACGGCCACCCGGGTATTGAGCGATCAGAAGATCGACGAGCAAGCCCGCTCATACTCCTGTGAATCCAACCAGTAACACTTACCGTACAGTCCGGTCTGTTCGTCTGATATGTCGCATATCTTGCCTAGGGGTGGTAAACGTCAGACCCCAATAGCTTGATAAGTCGTGTCGATATGAGGTCTATAACAGTTCGAGAAACTACTGCTAAAACTTACCAGTAAATCTCAGCAACCCTGGCCAGGGATTTCCGGTTATAGCCAATCGAACACAGCGCAACATCAACTCCCTATACCGGGAGAGACGAATCCCCTCCTATTGCTCATTGCCTCCATGTGATTCGGGACTGTACCCAAAAGCCACTATTTTGCACGCCCTCTTGGACGTGGTAAGGAGGAAATCAAAGCACAGTGGGAATCACACAAGACTCTATGACGATCTCGGGTCAACAGATTAACCTGTACCAGTGTCACCAGAGAACTGCCATCTGACGTAAGGTATAATACCATCTGGGAGTTCTCGGCGAGTCCGTCCAGTGTACCCAGTCTCCACTGAGCACCCGTATATCATCTCTGATGTCAAACACTAATGGATATGGGATCATCCATCGCCCATCTGTATGGGTCGAGAAGGTATACGCTAGTCTACTCTGGTATATCGATGCCCCATCTCGATACACCCACGACTAGGGACCTTGAAGGATGTACTTATGGACTACCATGTCCCCACTAGTATGATCCGCATCATAGTCCAGGTAGCCAAGTACACATCCTAAGGGCTTTACCAACATGTAACAGAGAGACAATCAGTCTACACGTTAAGGTAAAGAGCAACCAGATAGCATACTATCATGTCGAGCAAGAAAGTCCTCCCTATATATGTCCCAGCATCCACTACAATATACATCCTATGTACATTAATGGCCTCTAGGGCATACATACAACTAACACCAGGCTCATCGTCTACTCCACGAAAAACATTTCTCGCCCCGGGGAACCATACCGGGTCCACCATGAACCCGTAAACGGATCATCCAACTCCTCGAATCGGGTTTCAAGCACACGTCTCAGAACCGAGAAAACGCATGGTGGACGCACTGAAATATCATATCAAGAGAAAGCGGGTTTTTAAAACAGTACATGCTTTCTTTGAAATAGCCACTGTTCTCAAATCAAGAAATCTCATGAAAACAACATACCTCAATGCGTAAAATCATAAAGCATGATGTATGCGACATGTGATGGAAATGTAAGCATAGCAATATATCATGCAACATTGTATAAAAGTGCACAGGTAACTATAGAAGGCAGATTATGCAAAGAGTCATATCATGATGCAGCAATTCGACTGCGTAGTGACATGGCAATTATCGATGATGAAGTGTGTGAGCCGGCAAATCTGCGTATGTGTAACATACGCATCATCGATAATGGTGTAAGTGTACTAACACAGGTATCCAGCCTAACAACATCGCGTACGGTATGATCCATCGTACGGCAATCTCTAGTCAAGGGTAAGGATCAATCATCAAATCAAACTCATCACGCACGAAAAATCATCGTACGGCGGCATTAAGCTAATAGGGATCCTATCATCCTATACGAAAAATGAGGGTACGGCCTGGAATCACGTATGACCTATCATCCATGTTTCACAACATTCTATATATATCTATATATATATGTATCTATATACCTATGTCCCAGGTCACATCCGCAATAATCTCACATCAGGGGACCGACAGGGTATAAATCATCTCGATCGACTCGCATCCGTATACCAATATATCATCCGGTCATCATATCCGTCTTATAATCTTTTCATCGCATTTATAACTCATATCAAGCCGAGTTTACCTAAACATTCTATCTCTACTATAAGTATAGGTATCTAATCTAACATATACACCCGAACCATACAATTAGATTTTTAAAGAAGCGAATCGTAGTTTTGAAAATATGGGTTACGGTGTTTTTAAGAAAAAGATATCATTTGAAAATCCGTAACCTCCCTCAAGGTATATTTTTTTAAAAGATACATATGACTCTTCGGTTTAGAAAAAGGCATGGTTCGGATGACGCATCTACATCGACTATCTAGTCATACGGTACCCTAAACGGCAATATCGGCAAACGTCGTCCTCGAATCCCGTCATCTCATAATAGCCGTATTATCTCATTTCTAACTATCCTTAGTTTCTAATATAGTATCACTAACTATCCTTTACTATAACCCTAGTTTCCTAATCTAGGTTTCCTAACCATATTCAATAATCAGTTTTTCCTTCAATACTTTGCGGGGGTGCTATACGCCTTCCACCCGAATTCCCCCGTGGATATAGATCCACTCACCTGGTCTTCGCTCACTGAAATCGATGACACAGCGCACCTTCGACTCGGAATCCATACGAGGGTACCTACAATAATAAACAATCGCAATACGTATTAAAATCGAATCCGGAAAACCGATATGGCGCACGGTGTGCTCATAGGTTAGAACCTATGGCCTATACATGCAAAACAATCAAACAACCCCTGTTGTCGATGTACAAACATCCGACAACCAAATACAAATCCAATTGTCAAGAAATTACATTTTAAAATACGAAAAACATAGCCTAAAACACACCAAAATGCTACCAGATTTTCCCCATGTGACAATTAGCCAATTCTGCATATAGGAGTGGTCTATTTTAGTGCAAAAGGAGCCATGGACCAAATCTGGGACCCTATTTCCCTGATCTGGCCGCAAATTGCGGCCAGAATGGATAAATCTGCGGCCTTGGGTTGGGGTATGGGGCTAGGGTTTCAGTGGTAGCTTCCTAGTTGCCTGCACGACTCCCAGTAATTGCAAAATCATTTCTAGTTCCCCCGGGTTGCTCCAGATTCCAAAATACCCTCTCAAACCATACATTTATCCGATGTCGGGGTTTCTAAATCTGGGTTTTAGGGTTTCTAGTCTCTGGTTTAGGTCATTAAACAGCACCCAAGTCTAGTTAACAGCCACAACATCACCAATTTCAAACAAACACTCAACCCTTTACTAGGGTTTCCCAAAGTTCACTAAACTTCACAATATCAGTTAAAGTTAACATGGATGTAAAAGCAATGTGAATATTAAGCTCATGGTTCAGAAAATACCTCATTTGGCAACTCAAGAATTTTCTTGAGTTGCCCCAAGTGTCCAAAATGCAAGCTTTCTTGGTCCAATGTGTTGCTAGTGAGCTTGTGCATCTTTTTTGTGAAATGAGGTTTCAGTTTTGAAGTGTTTTTCATGGAGTTTAAGAGGCTTGAAGAGGGGAGGGAGTGAGGGCTGAAGCAGCAGCAGCAAGTGGGGGAGGGGAGAGGAAAGGATGAGATGAAAATGGTGAGATGAGTGAATGGCCAAGTCAAAGATACCCCTCACCTTTCTCTCTCTCACCCATACCTAATACTATATTCCTTTTCTTTTCATTTCTTTTCATTTCTTTTCTGATTAACTTACAACCATGCAAGAATGATAAGGAATTCCATGGTAAACAAAAATGTAACAAGTGAAGAAAAGACTTGTGCATGTTTTGCACAAAACAAGCTTAAAACCCGATTAGCGATTTTTAATCGCGATTAGCACATAATTAGTGTCAAATAACTCGTAAAACTTCATAATTTGCATAAATCCAATAATGCACCCTCATTTTAGTAATTTCCATAATTTTCTAAATTTTTCCCAATTTATCGGTAATTAATTATACCGAAATATTAAAATATTCAATATAATATTATTTAATTATAAAAATTCCTAAAAATAATATTTTATTTTTCTGAAGTGTTACAATCTTCCCCCCTTAAAGAAATTCGATCCTCGAATTTAAATTTAAACCCCTCAATGCTAAAACATTTCAGTAAAAATCCAAGTCGTCGGGGTTCCGAAATCATGGAAAACACTGAAATAGCACAACACGCCAAGTGCACGTGAAAACGAGTACAAAGCTCAAAATGGAACTCCGTCAAGAGTTACGCAAATCATCTCATTTTGCACGTATATTCTCGGAGTTGCAATGGAGATACAGATCTCGAAATCCACTACTGAAATCCAATATATATTAGTCAAATACTATAATACGTGTATAGTACGCATCTTTGAAAAACTCCAAAATCTGAATGAAATACATGCAAAATCTTTTCTAAACCGACGCGGAAATGCGTAACTCACGGCATAACTGACGGACGCTCATTTTAAAATAATAATATATGTCCATATATGTTTTCTTAAATACACGTTCCGTCGTTTCCAAAATATCCCAAAAGGTTTTCCTTATAAACGTTCGTGTCGCTCACGGACACGTAGGAAATAGCGAGACTATAGCTCCTTTTGAAAACCCTTTTGGTAGTATATTAATGCATGCAAAGTACTCAGGTACTGTCCTCAGATCAGTCATGTTGGCTAATACACAATATAGTGCTCAACATGAAAACAAAGTGCTCAAAAGCAAAAAATCAGCCTAAAAGGCGTATCCAAAAATCACATGCATCTGGTGCGCATGGAAATCAAATCCAAATACAGGTGCCACAATATGCACAAAAACCCAAAACTATGTACAATGGGTGTGCACGAAAGCATCTGTCCACTGCAACGGTGTGCATGACAACAATATCTGGTGCACCTATTGTGCACGAAATAACATCGGGTGCATCAAATGCACGAAATACAATCAATAACTCGAACGCATCAAAAGCAACACCGAGTATACCAAGGTGTATAAATCAAAATCGTGTGCAACTGCGTGCACAAAACATATATCAATGCACTGCAAGCACATATAAGCTATACCGAATGCAAAAATCAAATCAACCGTAAGAAATCCATGAAATCATAAACACATGCTACGCAGGTATAAAATCGACATCAAACGCAATAAGCATGCACAAATCGCAAATCAACACAACGGTGTATAAAATATATATCAGGTGCGATAACTAAGCGCAAAATGTAAGCACTCAGTAGGTGCAGCCATGGTGCACGAAATCAATATCAGGAAACTCGTTATCAAAACTCAAATCCAAGCGATATAAGCGTGACACTCGGATCACAAATGCAAATCGCAATAAATGACATCGAGGTACACTTCCTACAATGTCGGAAAATATCGGGCGCCCAAAACTAGCAGGGTAAGAACATCCGCTCGCCTTCTGCTCACGGCCTGGCATCCTCTGTCTCTGGATCCTTATCTTCTCTATGGATTACCAATCTCGCAATGCATCGGCTCATCGGTCCTGTCAGGTGTGCTAACGGGAACGATTCCGCTCTAGCACTTCTCTGGTCATCTCCCGGTCATTTGTCACGACCACTCATAAAGCAGCACGTTACTGGCATCGGCTTCTGGTCCTCTGAATACACGCAAAACCTCTGATCCTGGGTGCAAATCTCATTGCAGCAGTATCCTGGAAGGAACCCTGCTCAAGGTCTCTTCCGATCTCGCCTATGCCGAACTGTACGGAGGCTGGTACTGTAGAGTTCATAGGCACACCCATGAGGTTCTACAACTGATCAAACATGTCCAATTCAAAAATTTATGTGTGTCAAAGAACCCTAAACTAGATCGTTACTAGAGGTAAGGCGAAAAACATACAAGCAAGTTAACAACTTAACTTAAAAGTGAAAGGGACTACAACCTTTGTAGATCCGGTCCTCCACTTCCTTAGCTCCGTGACGATGTCCCTTCGCTGCGATCATCGGATCCCGGACTCTAGCATCGGCTTCATCGGAGAAATGGGTGGGCTAGGTCGTCGACTTCAATGCCGAAGATGATCTACGTCGAGGCAACTCAAGATCAAGCTCCATCTTCACTTAGTCATAGAACTTGTGAAGATAACACACTCTACTACATGGCAAGTGGTAGAGGATGAAGAAATAGGAAGTGGGTTCACTTTGGATTTGGATTTCTCACTCTTTTGATCATGGCACCATTGGAGGTAGCAAGGTTTCTTCTTCTTGAAGAAGAAGAAGAAGAAGAAAAAGAATATGATAAGAATGATAAAATCAATTGATTAATAATAATAAATCAAGTGATCTTATCATATAGCAACCATGGGTTAGTGTAACTAGTGTAGAGACTAAACTAGGGTTTAGGTGAATGGTTAGGTTTAGGAAAAAACAAAATGGTTTGAACTTTTCAAAGCATCATGAAGCTTCAAATAAAAACAAAGAATTCCACCATTTTATTTTTGCCAAAATGGATAAATAAATAAATAAATAAATAAATAAATAAAAACCCTAACCATTAACCTAAACATGGTTCAAAGCATACACACAGCCAAGTTTGCATGTATCATCAAACATGATACAAAATAGTGCACAAACATATATCATATATACAATGTGCACAAACAAGTGAGAAAAATAATCTTAAGTGAACCAATACTAGTTAATGTAAAGTAATATATCAAATATATAATTATACATTAAATCATTAAATCAACACTTGATTTAACGATCCGGTCATATCGCATATGACCGACTAATATCCAATGTATCGACTTATCGAATCAATCCTCGATTCGATAACTAGGTTATATCTCATACAACCAATCGATACATTCATCGCGAGAATAGAATACGGTATCACATACATGCATTATTCTCAGTCCCGCACATATCTCATATGCGCTCCTATTTCGTTTCGCTTGAGCCAGGAAACCTCTGTGTAGGACTCTAAAGACTCGTCAATACGCCGGCAGCAGGTGATGATCATATCAAACACCCACAAGCCGCAAGCTGTCTGCTAAACGTAATGGCCACCCGGGTATTGAGTGATCATAAGATCAACGAGCAAGCTCGCTCACACTCCTGTGAATCCAACCAGAAACACTTATCGTATAGTCCGGTTTGTTCGTCAGATATGTCGCATATCTCGCCTAGTGGTGGTAAACGTCAGACCCCAGTAGCTTGATAAGTCATGCCGATGTAAGGCCCATAACAATCGTGAAACTTCTGATAACTCTTACCAGTATATCACTGCAACCCTGGCCAGGGATTTCCAGTTATGGCCAGTCGAGCATAGCGCAACATCAACCCCCAATATCGGGAGAGACGAATCCCCTCCTATCGCTCATTGCCTCCATGTGAATCGGGACTGTACCCAAAAACCACCGGTTTGCATGACTCAATAGAGCCGTGGTAGGGTGGAAATCAAAGCACAATGGGAGACACACAAGACTCTATGACGATCTCGGGTCAACAGACTAAGCTGTACCAGTGTCACCAGAGAACTGCCATCTGACGTGAGGTATAATACCATCTGGGAGTTCTCGGCGAGTCCGTTCAGTGTACCCAGTCATCACTGAGCACCCGCATACCATCTTTGATGTCAAACACCAATGGATATGGGATCATCCATCGCCCATCACATGGGTCGAGAAGATATACGCTAGTGTACTCTGGAATTTCGATGCCTCGTCTCGATATTCCCACGACTAGGAACATTGAAGGATGTACTCATGGACTACCCAGGCCTCACTATTATAATCTACATCATAGTCCTGGAAGTCGAGCACACATCCTAAGGGCTTTATCAATATGTAATAGAGAGACTGCAAGTATACATGTTAAGATAAAGAGCAACCAGATAGCGTATTATCATGTCGAGCAAGAAAATCCTACCTATATATGTCCCAGCATCCACTACAATATACATCCTATGTACAGTAATGGCCTATAGGGCATACATATAACTAACAATCTCCCACTTGTACTAGGGCCATCTGTAGTAGTGGTTGCAGTATCACATACTCAACCATCCCGTATAAGTCTCTCTCTGGGAAAAAGCCTTTGTGAGTGGATCCGCCGTGTTTTCCTCTGAGTCTACTCTCCTAATCTCGATCACCTTGGAGATCAACTATCTCCTTGATCAGGCAATGCTGCCTCAGAATATGTCTGGGTCACTGATGGGACCAGGGTTCCTGGGCCAAAGCCACACTTCCATTGTCACACAATGGTAGGAACCTAGTTCATCTCATGAACTAATATACACCCAAACTGCCTCTTTGGTAGTATCTTTAATAGCGATGTTACCAGCCTTTATCGTCTAGTTTGCCACGGTATCTAGCTTGGAACTCTTGCAACATAATGTCCCTCCACTGAGGGTAAAGGCAATGCCTGCGACTGACACTCAGTCGTCCTTATCACCCTGGAACCTTTCCAGTGATTCTCCCCAGGATCGATTGATACTATCTCACTAAACCTAGCGAGAACCCTAATATCCATTTAGATCTATCTCATAGATCCAAAAGCCAGGATTTAGGAGGTATCACCTTTATCCTATTGGAGAATCCTTGTGATAAGAGGAGATCGACCGTGTGTAGTATAGGAAACTCTTTTCCTATCAAGAGTATGTTGTCCATGTACAATACGAGGATGACCACCTTACTCTCTACTACCTTTTTGTATATACAAGGTTCATCTACCATTTTGATGAAGTCAAACTCTTTAACTATCGCGTCAAAACAGACGTTCCATCTCCGCGATACCTGCTTTATTCAGTAAAGCAGCTTGCACACGTTTCCACTGCTCCCATTGTTTACGAAGCCCTCTGGCTGTGTTCTTATAGACGTTCTCTTCTAAATCATTATTTAGAAAAGTAGTCATGGCACCCAACCGCCAGATATCGTAGTCATGGTATGTAGTCGTGGCAAATAGGATCCGGATGGACTTAAGCATAGCCACTTGGAAAAGGTTTCATCATTATCCACGCCTAGTTGATGACGAAAACCTTCAACAAGTCTTGCTTTGAAAGTCTCAACTTTTCCATCTACACCAAGTAATCTTCTCAAGATATACTTGCTCCTGATGGGGATTTAACCCTTCAGATACAGCAACCAAAGTCCATACTTTGTTGGTGTACATGGATTCCATTTCAGATCGCTAAGCATCCAACCATTCTTACAGAGTCCCTACTCTTGATGGCCTGCTCGAAACTAGTTGGGTCATCATCTCATGATGCATTCCTCGCTCCCACTGTCATCGAGAAACCAAAGTATCTCTCAGGCAGATGAGGAACACTACCAGATCGGCGGAGAGGCTGAGGTTCATCGGGGACTATTGAATCCTTTGGTTCTGTCAAATCATCAGCTGCAGTTTTGTATAGCTGGAACCTTTCCAATTCTACAGAACTGACCTTGCCTCGATCTTGTCCGGATTTTGCTTTTGACATAGGCCGTACAATCCCAAATCTTAACTTACTTAAGAGATAGGCTCTTCCCATACCATATCTTATATGGAGTGGTAGGCACTGATTTGATTCGAACCTAATTCAATAGGTATGCAGCTTCTCAAGTGCATAACCCCCTAAAAGAAACAGGTAACTCAGTAATACTCATCATAGAGCACACCATATCTAATATAGTGCGATTGCTCCGCCCCGATACACCGTTGTGCTGTGGTGTATTCAGAGGAGTAATACTGAGAGAGAATCTCATTCTCCTTTAGAATAGTCCAAGAATTCCATGCACAAGTATTTTCCTCCCTGATCTCATCATAGGACATAATACTTATACCCGGTTTTTGGTTCTCTATTTCTAACTTATATTCTGTGAATATCTCAAAAGTTTCGGACTTGTGTTTCAACAGGAACATATGTCAGAATCTTGAGAGATCATCAGAGAATGTAATGAAGTACAAAGAACCGATCCTGGCATGTGTAGACAGGGGACCTTACATACATCATCATGTATCAGTCCCAAGTTTTTACTAACTCTTTCTCTGTTTCCAATAAACAGAGCTATGGTCATCTTATCTTTGTGACATGACTAGCATGTTTTACAAGATGTAAATTCAAACTGATTTAAATATGCATCTTAAATGTAACTTCAGCCAGTCGGGTCGCATTGATATGACCTAGTCTACAATGCCTCAAGAAAGATTCATTCATTTCTGAACTCTTCCTCTTATGTGTGTTCTGTATACTAGAAACTGTAGTTTGATTTAGAACGTCAATGCTTTTAGATAACGTGCCTGAACCGATCAACTTTTGAAATAGGAGATGTTCAAAATATTATCCAACAATACAAAATTATATCCTTTCTTTACTAATAAGGAGACTAATATGATTTTGTATATCAGGTTCGGTATCTAATAGCATTTGTTCAGAATCAATGTATTGGTAATACAGGGTGACAGTGACCAACAGACTTGGCTGCAACACTTGCCCCGTTTTCTGTCTCATGAAACTTATCACCCGTACTCAGTTCTCTACCTTTCTGTATCCCTATGTAACGGATTACATTTGCGGGATCCTGATCCGGTATCTAATACCTAGGACGTAGAGGACACTGAGAAACAGTTCTTTATAATGAACACACCCGAAGGAGATGCATCATATGCACTTTCTTCGTTTGGGCGGCATAGGAATTTTGGTATTCCCCTATTTCCTGCTCTGTCTTACAACAATTATAAGTTGGAGCGGGACCAACGTTCCCCCGCTCAGTATAAAAAGCGGGTTCGGTCAATACATCCATATTATTATCTTGATTAAGGTGTGATATGGTCGCTACCTGGAGAGAGAGAGAAGAAAACACTCTGTATGCGCTCTTGCAAGATTAGATAGGTTATTTATTTTATCTAATCAGGATGGCTCCCACTGTTTCTATCAAATCTTCCTTCAAACCCTAAAAGGAAAGACTAGCCGGGATTAATTACACTCTACAAGTTCGCCAATCTTTCAGCCAGGCCAGTGTCGGTACTTTGAGGGAGGTTCCCTGTGCTTTCGCACGGACCTAATTACAATAAACATCGTTTTCCGATAGGCGTAACCCCGTTGACACCTTTCTAGACACCTACTTGATCGGCTAATTGCAAAGTGCAAAACTCTCTCAGGAGTAACAATTACTCGCAGTGGGTATCGGGATCCAACTATCATATAGAAGGTATGCAATCTCATTGCAAATTTCAACACTTGAAACTCCCGATAAAGGTTTTTACCCCTAGCACTTATGACCTTAACTATGGTCAACAAATCATAAGCACTAGTCAAGTTCTACCCGTCATTTCGTGATTAATTAAACCCACCCACATGACCCTTAACTAAGGTCAACAAAGTTACGCGACTGTCCTAACTAATCGCATCATATGCGGTGTAGGAAGACATCACTTAGCTATCGTACACTGTGCCTTGACTATGGTCAACAAACACAGCACGAATACTAAGTACTCTACTTCCTAAAATGACAGAGGGTTGCGAATGGTTTTTTTATGAAAACCTTTAACGCTTTGAACTTGATCTCGTTACGGAATCAAATGGTTTTTAAATGGAGTGTTTTTGAGGCTTTTCTAGTTTTGCTAAACGGGTCACTCCCGGTGAAGGGATCGTCGGCCCTTTCCTCATCGAATAAGGTGCAGGATATATCATATATATCGCTGTCCAAAGCAAAAATTATAGAAGCAATCAAAATACAAACCGAGAGTTGTAGCATCTGCCAGTTATTGCTGAAGGAGTCACTCCCGGTGAAGGGATCTCGGTCCTTTCCTTATCGAATAAGGTGCAGGATGTTCTACAAGGAACACCGCGATGCAAAGAAAGAACTGTAGCTGCCTGTTTTATTTTTTAAATTCGATTCCACAACATCTTTTAGGTTTATTTTCTTTCATTAATCTCATTAATGAATGTCCCATCATTTAAGTCCACCTAAACATCACAGATAAATATAACGTACGCTTATGCCATCAGCATTCGCCTCGATGTCCCGTCGTGCACCGTTAGGTTAGGTAACTAACGGCAGAGCGGGGCAGGGCTAGCGCGGGTGTAAAACATTAGTAACGTCTATATAATATATCATGTATACTATATACAATATCTATCTGAACATATCATATGATCACATCACAGATAACGCAACAGAAAATATCATATGAAATATTGGATATACTAGGACGTCCGTGTTTTTAATATGAGCCAGTATAAAACACGGATTCCACGGTCGTGACGAATAGCCAATCCCACGCCCCTAGACCCCTACGAGAGCGGCAAGCAACCCTACCAATTCTAGAGTTAGGAGACCCGGACACGACTCCTCGAGATGGTCTCCCACTGGACCCTAGAACCCGGTTACTTTTGCTCCCCTCCTTGGGTCTATCCTAATGCGGAAAAGTAAATAATATACATCAACGGTGACATCTTCCGCAACCTGGAAGTGCCCCAATAAAAGAATATTACATACAAGTTTTTTACATGAATGAAAATGAAAAACACTCATCTCACATAAAAAACCCCGGCTATTCAAACACGACGATCCAATATAACATATCCAGCAACACATAACATCACATGTCATCAACGTAAGTAAATATGCCCATCCCAATTGTCGTTGACATATAGCAACGAAACCGGCGATATCACATATAACACTTACGGTCGCAGAAAAGAAAGTGTAAAACTACAACAGTTGGAATCCGCAACCTGCATAGACATCGCATGCCTAACCAAATGAATTCCTTAGACATCCCATGCCTAACAATTATAAACCCCGCATTTTAGTCTCAATATCGAAAACACTTTTCAATATAAAGTCGGACAATTCAACAAGATTCCCGACATCCAAAACGAACGCTCGTCGCAAACTTTAGTAGACGGCCGCACCCCCGATACCGTCGACGAAGTGCACCAAGGCGGAACACCGCTGCCGCGAGTACCCGAACGGATGCTCTTTGGCGAAGGGGTTCTCCTACAGTCACTTGGTCGAGGCTAAGGGGTGTAGCTGTCTATTAAGTTTATCCGGCGAGTATCCGCGTACGCTACGTGATTGCGACGGACTTTTGATCGCATCAAAATTCCGTGGCAACCGATCAAGTGAGACTAAAGTGCTATGTTTATAACATTCATATCAGTTATCTCATAACTACTTGTGAATTCCAAATGTTGTATCACATTCCAGATAAATGGAAAATGTTAAACTTTTCGATCGAACAATCAAACACCCAAGTTTTCCCGAAACGGCTCAACATATGAAATAGGTTTAAGAACATTCACTTCATGCTACAGTATCAACGGTCCAGCCGTAGAAGGGTCAAGCCAACGCCTCACATGTGGCACGCCGTACTGCCCCAAACCCTAAAGTTCAAAGGGCAGTTCAAGACGGTCACATAATCGAGTTAAGGTTTGTTGTCTTCTTGAGGGTCCATCGCGTTACTTGCACTACTCAGAACGTTCTCAAACTACGGAAAAGGCCAACAGTTGGAAATTTCACGGCAGGGGAAAAATTGGGTATTTATATCCGGTCGAACTTTTTAACATGTTCTAAAATACCCGGAAAAACACATAGACAAAATTAGACAATCCGATCGAATCTACGAACTCCGAATACAACCCAGAAAACTCAATTCTTGAGTATAAAATAAAAATACCCATAAGAAACAGCAAGTACATAAAGATATTACTGTGCAAACAGAAATGAACAAGGTGATAGTACGGCCGCGGAACGGCCGCATGAGGCATGCTCATGCCGCGGTTCCGTGGAGATCTGAATGAGTTATGCTCACGTGCTGCACAGTAATCCTTAGAAACGCCTGCTGATTTTTCTGCATATTTTTAATTTGGAAAAATCCACTGTTTGGAAAAATGTACAGAGAAGGATTTTGGATTAGGGTTTCGGGTTCGATCGGGTTTCTAACTTCGTCTACTCATCGCCTAAGGCTCTAGCTAGGTTCTGGTACCACTGTAGGGTTCCTAGGCACACCCATGAGGTTCTACAACTGATCAAACATGTCCAATTCAAAAATTTATGTATGCCAAAGAACCCTAAACTAGATCGTTACTAGAGGTAAGGCGAAAAACATACAAGCAAGTTAACAACTTAACTTAAAAGTGAAAGGGACTACAACCTTTGTAGATCCGGTCCTCCACTTCGTTAGCTCCGTGACGATGTCCCTTCGCTGTGATCATCAGATCCCGGACTCTAGCATCGGCTTCATCGGAGAAATGGGTGGGCTAGGTCGTCGACTTCGATGCCGAAGATGATCTACGTCGAGGCAACTCAAGATCAAGCACCATCTTCACTTGGTCATAGAACTTGTGAAGATAACATACTCTACTACATGGCAAGTGGTAGAGGATGAAGAAATAGGAAGTGGGTTCACTTTGGATTTGGATTTCTCACTCTTTTGATCATGGCACTATTGGAGGTAGCAAGGTTTCTTCGTCTTGAAGAAGAAGAAGAAGAAGAAAAAGAATATGATAAGAATGATAAAATCAATTGATTAATAATAATAAATCAAGTGATCTTATCATATAGCAACCATGGGTTAGTGTAACTAGTGTAGAGACTAAACTAGGGTTTAGGTGAATGGTTAGGTTTAGGAAAAAACAAAATGGTTTGAACTTTTCAAAGCTTCATGAAGTTTCAAATAAAAACAAAGAATTCCACCATTTTATTTTTACCAAAATGGATAAATGAATAAATAAATAAATAAAAACCCTAACCATTAACCTAAACATGGTTCAAAGCATACACACACCCAAGTTTGCATGTATCATCAAACATGATACAAAATAGTGCACAAACATATATCATATATACAATGTACACAAACAAGTGAGAAAAATAATCTTAAGTGAACCAATACTAGTTAATGTAAAGTAATATATCAAATATATAATTATACATTAAATCATTAAATCAACACTTGATTTAACGATCCGGTCATATCGCATATGACCGACTAATATCCAATGTATCGACTTATCGAATCAATCCTCGATTCGATAACTAGGTTATATCGCATACAACCAATCGATACATTCATCGCGAGAATAGAATACGGTATCACATACACACATTATTCTCGGTCCCGCACATATCTCATATGCGCTCCTATTTCGTTTCGCATGAGCCAGGAAACCTCTGTGTAGGACTCTAAAGACTCGTCAATACGCCGGCAGCAGGTGATGATCATATCAAACACCCACAAGCCGCAAGCGGTCTGCTAAACGTAACGGCCTCCGGGGTATTGAGCGATCAGAAGGTCAACGAGCAAGCCGGCTCACACTCCTGTGAATCCAACTAGCAACACTTACCGTACAGTCTGGTCTGTTCGTCTGATATGTCGCATATCTCGCCTAGGGGTGGTAAACGTCAGACCCAAGTAGCTTGATAAGTCATGCCGATGTAAGGTCCATAACAATCGTGAAACTACTGATAACTCTTACCAGTATATCACTGCAACTCTGGCCAGGGATTTCCAGTTATGGCCAGTCGAGCATAGCGCAACATCAACCCCCAATAACGGGAGAGACGAATCCCCTCCTATCGCTCATTGCCTCCATGTGAATCGGGACTGTACCCAAAAACCACCTGTTTGCACGACTCAATAGAGCCGTGGTAGGGTGGAAATCAAAGCACAGTGGGAGACACACAAGACTCTATGACGATCTCGGGTCAACAGACTAAGCTGTACCAGTGTCACCATAGAACTGCCATCTGACGTAAGGTATAATACCATCTGGGAGTTCTCGGCGAGTCCGTTCAGTGTACCCAGTCATCACTGAGAAACCGCATACCATCTCTGATGTCAAACACCAATGGATATGGGATCATCCATCGCCCATCACATGGGTCGAGAAGATATACGCTAGTCTACTCTGGAATTTCGATGCCCCGTCTCGATATTCCCACGACTAGGATCATTGAAGGATGTACTCATGGACTACCCAGGCCCCACTAGTATGATCTACATCATAGTCCTGTAAGTCGAGCACACATCCTAAGGGCTTTATCAACATGTAATAGAGAGACTGCAAGTATACATGTTAAGATAAAGAGCAACCAGATAGCGTACTATCATGTCGAGCAAGAAAGTCCTACCTATATATGTCCCAGCATCCACTACAATATATATCCTATGTACAGTAATGGCCTCTAGGGCATACATATAACTAACAGGTACTCTCACATAATCTTTTCTCGTTTTCTGTACATCTGCGTGTTCTGCACACATTTCCTCGGAAACTGGCCGTATCCCAACGCCTCTATAAGCATATCAGGTCTCTGATCTCGACGGGGAGTAATAACAGCTCGTCAGCGTCTCGCACGAACTTCTGGTTCCACTCGTCTTTATCATCTCTCACTATGACGTCACGCCGCGCTATCTGCGCACTGCAACTGTTCTCGGCCACGGTCAATCCGAAGTCTTTCGCACGGACTTGAAATCGCGTACTCTGTAGCTTCATCACTCTGTAGAAGATATCTGGCCGAACACGTCCTCGGGAACTTGTCCCAACCATCGGAGGAATACTCAATACCCGTCCGTTCTCGATCAACTCACAACGCCTCTGGGTGAGGTCCTCTATCCAAAGCTGGTCAGCTCACTGGTCTCTTATCACATGATATCCGGACGACGTCAAACTTTTCGATCGAGTCATCAAGGTCCTAAAATTTCCTGAAGGCTCAGCACCCGAGCACACTCTAAAAATATCTGGTACATACTACAGCACCTCTGGACCAGCCGTAAAAAGGCAAACCCAAGCCTCACCGATGGCACCGCTAAACTGCCACAAACCCTAAGGTTCAAAGCGGTTCCATGGTCATCATGTCGAGTTAGGGTTTCATTCTTCTAGAAGGTCCACAGAATTACCTGCATGTTCCTCCGAACACTTCAAACTTGGGGAAAAAAGGGTTTCTGACACTCGTTCGAACCTTTTTGCTTCGCCTATACAACATGTGAATATTCTTCGCCCGCATGCTAATCAATGCCTCAATCCTCCAGGAAAGGCGATACATCGGCGGTCATCTCTGGATCGATCTGCTCTAGGTCTAAGTAAGACTCTCCACTCTAAAAATCTTCAACCCAACTGGGCCTGCGTCGGCACATCAATTTGACGAATCGCCTTCGTCTCTCAAATCGGGGTAAACTAGCTATCATCTGTCGCCTTTCTGCCTGGAAGCTCCGGCGGTCTTAGTTCGTAAGCCCTGGAAGCGACATCCCACCATCTCAGCGACAACTGAGTCATCTTTCTATACGGTAGGCGACATCAAAATCTCTGAGGTGCGTAGTACATCAACAGTCCTCTCGCAACTGGCAGCTCTAACAATGGCCCGATCATCCGGTGTAAAACTAAGCATTCGCCTCCGCAAGAGGCCACAACACAGCACTACATCGAGACGTTCCCATGTCACCAGAAAACACAATGGTCTGCCCTCATACCAGATGAGCTCGCCCTGACCGCAACACTAGCAGTAGCTCAAACTATGGTGACAGGAACCTCAATCGAGTATCGAAGAAAGCAGATCAACGGCATGAGAGGAAACGAAAGATCCAGAATGGATACATGATCATAAGAAGGAACATCATCAATGGGAGTATGATCATGGAAACAAATAGAATCGAGGATCTCAAATGGATGTATAATCATGGTTACGAAGAGAATCAATGGTCTCAAAAATATGTACATCCTAAGGTCTCTTAAGTGGAGTACCGTATCGTAAATATGCCGCGGAAATACGTACGGTACGTCACTCTACTCAAGCTACCTACTCCATCAATAAGGGTCAGCCTATGAAAGGAAAGTTCGGGTCTAATACCCCCCCGTCCAAGTTAAAGTTCCGTAAGGTCAAGCCTAGGTTCCGAAATACACTCCCGCCCTAGACTCCGCATAGTCAAACATAGACTCGAACAAGGTTAAACCTAGCGCTCTGATACCAACTTTGTCACGACCCGAAATATTAGCTCGTGGCCAGCACTTGAATCACGCAACGTCTAAAGGCGTAACAGAATTCAAGTAAGCTGAAACCCAGAAATCTAAACCTTTTTGAAAAAATAAAGGAGGTGAGTTTTTGAAATAAAGGTATATGAAATCGAGTTTTCTTAATGCATATAAAGGAACATGAATGATGCAAGTGAAATTTACTAGTTTAAAAAAAACATGTTTGGTCTTTTAAAATTTTTGGCAGCACCTCCTTTGTAAATTTTGATCCAAAACCACAAATACATAATAAGGATGATGGCATCCCCAAGAGGGAGCTAGCTCTTCACCAAACGGCGGATCACAACCATGCAATACAGTATAAATAAGTATACGACGTCCAACAGCGAAGTTCACCACAAAAAGATAAAGAAATGAGCAAGATATAACCTCAAAAGTGAATATAAAACCCATCGCTCAAATCTCGCAACTACAAGTCTCACTAAGCCTCATCACATATACAATTTACAACTTTTGATTGATGGAGTTAACTAGATACAATATGAAATATAGATACAATAGTGGGAATGATACAAATATCCCACCTACCAATGCAAAACACCCGAATGCAACTGTGTGCCAGCGAAGCCGCTACTGATCCAAGCGGTCAACCTGCAAGAACTGCGGCACAATGGGGGTGAGTTGCCAACTCGTGAGTAGAAAAATATCAACAGATAGAAATCGAATAAACAACGACTCCTAGGTCAACTATATCATAAAGGTAATACTATGATATCTAGGGTGACCGGGTCTGTATATGCCAACAAGGTAGTCAATACCTATATGCATGTGGATAACATCCAACAGTAATAATCAAAGTATGTATGCATGTGGATCTCGTCTACCCAAAATCAATGTCTGCATGCACGTAAATATCATAAAGGGGCGTGCATGAAAGTATGAGGATATATATCAACGGTGTCCCTCCCGACACATCAAAATCATGGAACCTGAGTGCCTAGCATCGACACTCAAAAACATCATGAAAACCGTGTCCAGCATCGGCACATAAATCCTCATATAACGGGCTTCGTCAGTCTGGATCGGCCCATCTCATCTCTCGACTCTAATCGGTATCCTCCGGATATCCGCCGAGCCCAAATACTATCACCGGTAGGTACTCGCCACCCTGCCAGGCTCATCGTCTACTTCATGAAAAACATTTCTAGCCCCGGGGAACCATACCGGGTCCACCATGAACCCGCAAACGGATCATCCAACTCCTCGAATCGGGTTTCAAGCACACGTCTCAGAACCGAGAAAACGCATGGTGGACGCACTGAAATATCATATCAAGAGAAACCGGGTTTTTAAAACAGTACATGCCTTCTTTGAAATAGCCATGGTTCTCAAATCCAGAAATCTCATGAAAACCGCTTACCTCTATGCATAAAATCATAAAGCATGATTTATGCGACATGTGATAGAAATGTAAGCATAGCAATATATCATGCAACATCGTATAAAAGTGCACAGGTAACTATAGAAGGCAGATTATGCAAAGAGTCATATCATGATGCAGCAATCCGATTGTGTAGTGACATGGCAATTATCTATGATGAAGTGTGTGAGCCGGCAAATCTGTGTACGTGTAACATACGCATCATCGATAATGGTGTAAGTGTACTAACACAGGTATATGCAATGCAATGAAAATAATATGAATGCAGCATAAGGTAAATCATATGCAATGCTGACGGGTATACGTATCTAATATGACCGAGTCGGGGAATCTATCAACCGGCATCCAGCCTAACAACATCGCGTACGGTATGATCCATCGTACGACAATCTCTAGTCAAGGGTAAAAATCAATCATCAAGTCAAACTCATCACGCACGGAAAATCATCGTACGACGGCATTAAGCTAATAAGGATCCTATCATCCTATACGAAAAATGAGAGTACGGCCTGGAATCACGTACGACCTATCATCCATGATTCACAACATTCTATATATAGCTATATATATATATATATATATATATATATATATATATATATATATATATACCTATGTCCCAGGTCACATCCGCAATAATCTCACATCAGGGGACCGACAAGGTATAAATCATCTCGATCGACTCGCATCCGTATACCAACATATCATCAGGTCATCATATCCGTCTTATAATCTTTTCATCGCATTTATAACTCATATCAAGCCGAGTTTACCTAAACATTCTATCTCCACTATAAGTATAGGTATCTAATCTAACATACACACCCGAACCATACAATCAGATTTTTAAAGAAGCGAATCGTAGTTTTGAAAATAGGGGTTACGGTGTTTTTAAGAAAAAGATATCATTTGAAAATCCATAACCTCCCTCAAGGTATATTTTTTTATAAGATACATACGACTCTTCGGTTTAGAAAAAGGTATAGTTCGGATGACGCATCTACATCGACAATCTAGTCCTACGGTACCCTAAAGGGCAATATCGGCAAACGTTGTCCTCGAATCCCGTCATCTCATAAAAGTCGTATTATCTCATTTCTAACTATCCTTAGTTTCTAATATAGTATCACTAACTATCCTTACTATAACCCTAGTTTCCTAATCTAGGTTTCCTAACCATATTCTATAATCAGTTTTCCATCAATACTTTGTCGGGGTGCTATACGCCATCCACCCGACTTCCCCCGTGGATATAGATCCACTCACCTGGTCTTCGCTCGCTGAAATCGATGACGCCGCGCTCCTTCGCCTCGGAATCCATACGAGGGTACCTACAATAATAAACAATCGCAAAACGTATTAAAATCGAATCCGAAAAACCGATATGGCGCACGGTGTGCTAATAGGTTAGAACCTATGGCCTATACATGCAAAACAATCAAACAACCCCTGTTGTCGATGTACAAACATCCGACAACCAAATACAAATCCAATTGTCAAGAAATTGCATTTCAAAATACGGAAAACATAGCCTAAAACACACCAAAATGCTCCCGGATTTTCCCTAGGTGACAATTAGCTAATTCTGCATATAGGAGGGGTCTATTTTAGTGCAAAAGGAGCCATGGACCAAATCTGGGACCCGATTTCCCTGCTCTGGCCACAAATTGCGGCCAGAATGGAAAAATCTGCGGCCTTGGGTTGGGGTATGGGGCTAGGGTTTCAGTGGTAGCTTCCTAGGTGCCTGCACGACTCCCAGTAATTGCAAAATCATTTCTAGTTCCCCCGGGTTGCTCCAGATTCCAAAATACCATCTCAAATCATACATTTATCGGATGTCGGGGTTTCTAAAACCATGTTTTGGGGTTTCTAGTCTCTGGTTTAGGTCATTAAACAGCACTCAAGTCTAGTTAACAGCCACAACATCACCAATTTCAAACAAACACTCAACCCTTTATTAGGGTTTCCCAAAGTTCACTAAACTTCACAATATCGGTTTAAAGTTAACATGGATATAAAAGCAATGTGAATACTAAGCTCATGGTTCATAAAATACCTCATTTGGCAACTCAAGAATTTTCTTGAGTTGCGCCAAGTGTCCAAAATGCAAGCTTTCTTGGTCTAATGTGTTGCTAGTGAGCTTGTGCAACTTTTTTGTGAAATGGGGTTTGAGTTTTGAAGTGTTTTTCATGGAGTTTAAGAGGCTTGAAGAGGGGAGGGAGTGAGGGCTGAAGCAGCAGCAGCAAGAGGGGGAGGGGAGAGGAAAGGATGAGATGAAAATGGTGAGATGAGTGAATGGCCAAGTCAAAGATACCCCTCACCTTTCTCTCTCTCACCCATACCTAATACTATATTCCTTTTCTTTTCTCATTAACTTCCAACCATGCAAGAATCATGAGGAATGCCATGATAAACAAAAATGTTACAAGTGAAAAAAAGACTTGTGCATGTTTTGCACAAAACACGCTTAAAACCCGATTAGCGATTTTTAATCGCGATCAGCACTTAATTAGTGTCAAATAACTCATAAAACTTCATAATTTGCATAAATCCAATAAAGCACCATCATTTTAGTAATTTCCATAATTTTCCAAATTTTTCCCAATTTATCGGTATTTAATTATACCGAAATATAAAAATATTCAATATAAATAATATTTTATTTTTCTGAAGTGTTACAACTTCTTAGAGAGGGTGATTCCGTTCAATGCGGGTTTATTACCACGCTTGGAATCTTCCATACTAAATCTCTTTAGCACGGTCTCTATGTACCTGGACTGCGAAAGTCCCACTAATCTCTTGGATCTATCTCTGTAGATCTTGATCCCCAGAATGTACGAGGCATCACCCAGGTCTTTCATGGAGAACCGTTGTGACAAGAATAGGTTGACCGATTGTAGCATAGGAATGTCATTTCCTATCAAAAGAATGTCGTCCACGTACAAGACTAGGAACACGACAGTTAGTCCTACAATCTTCTTATAAATACAAGGCTCATCTTCGTTCTTGATGAAATCAAATTTCTTGATTACTTCATCAAAACAGATGTTCCAGCTCCGCGATGCCTGCTTTAATCCATAAATGGATTTAATCAACTTGCACACCTTCCCGCTGCTCCCACTGTCTACAAAACCTTCTGGCTGATCCATATAAACGCACTCTTCCAAACTGCCGTTTAGAAAAGCCGTTTTTACGTCCATCTGCCAGATCTTATAGTCATGGAAGGCAGCAATGGCAAGTAGGATTCGAATGGATTTGAACATAGCCACTGGAGAAAAAGTTTCGTCATAGTCCACACCAGGTCTTTGACGAAAACCTTTTGCAACGAGTTTAGCCTTATAGGTTTCCACCTGCCCATCTACACCAAGTTTCCTTTTGTAGATCCATTTGCATCCAACGGGTTTTACCCCAGGTGGAGCAATATCCAAGTTCCACACTTTATTGGTGTACATGGACTCCATTTCGGATCGCATAGCATCCAGCCATTTATCAGAGTCCCTACTGATAATGGCTTTCCTGAAACTGGTAGGGTCATCTTCTTCCAAGATGCAATCCTCTCGATCCCTGTCTATGAGAAAACCGTAGTATCACTCGGGCAGATAAGAAATCCTACCAGATCTGCGGAGTGGCTGAGGTTCGTCTGGTGTTATTGAATCTTGAGGTTCTGTCAAATCTTCAGTTTCATTTTGTGGTCGCTGAGTTTCTTCCAGTTCTACCAAACTCCCACTAGTTTCTTTTGCAAGAAATTGCCATTCTAAAAAGGTGGCGTGGCGAGATACAAACACCTTCTGTTCCTCAGTGTGGTAGAACAGATATCCTATAGAATTTTTAGGATATCCCACAAATTTACATAGAACTGAACGTGCCTGAAGTTTGTCCGGATTTTGTACTTTTATATAGGCCGGACAACCCCATATCTTAATGCGCTTAAGATACGGCCTTTTACCATTCCATATTTCGAATGGTGTCTTAGGCACTGATTTAGACGGAACATCATTCAATAGATATGCCGCTGTCTGAAGCGCATGTCCCCAAAATGAAAGAGGTAACTCAGCACTACTCATCATGGAGCGAACCATATCCAACAGGGTACGGTTCCTCCGCTCCGATACACCATTATGCTGTGGTGTGTACGGAGGAGTAAGCTGAGAGAGAATACCATTCTCTTTTAAGTAATCTAGGAATTCCGTGCTTAAGTACTCCCAGGTCACATCCGCAATAATCTCACATCAGGGGACCGACAAGGTATAAATCATCTCGATCGACTCGCATCCGTATACCAACATATCATCAGGATCTTGATACTTTTTCCTATCTGGTTCTCCACTTCGTTTCTGAATTCTCTAAATTTCTCAAAAGCTTCAAATTTGTGTTTGATCAGATACACATATCCGAACCTAGAGAGATCGTCAGTGAATGTGATGAAGTATGAGAACCCACCCCTTGCATGTATAGACATTGAACCACATACATCACTGTATATGAGCCCCAAGAGCTCTGTTGCTCTTTCTCTATTTCCGGTGAACGGAGATTTGGTCATCTTTCCTTTGAGACAAGACTGACAAGTTTCATAAGATGAAAACTCGAACGTATTTAAGAGTCCATCTTTATGTAACTTACTTAGTTTTTTCTCTACGATATGACCAAGTCAACAATGCCACAAGTAGGATTCATTCGTATCTGAACTCTTCCTCTTGCGTGTGTTTTGTACATTGAGAACTGTATTCTGATTTAGAACATAGATACCATTACACAGTGTACCTTCTGTAACCAGTACCTTATCAAGGTAAATGTTCATGATATTTCTATCAAGAACAAAGTTATATCCATCTTTATCAAGTAAAGAAACTGATATGATGTTGCAAACCATGGAAGGTACATAGTAGCAATTGTTCAAAATCATAGTATTGCCATTTGGCAACACTAGGTGATATTCACCGACGGCTGCAGCATTAACTTATGCTCTGTTCCCTACCCTGAGGGACATATCACCAGGTCCAACGATCCTACTTTTTCTTAGTCCCTGCAATAAATTACAGATATGAGATCCTGATCCGGTATCTAGTACCCAGGAGGTAGGACTGACCGAAAAGCGGTTCTCAACTATAAGAACACCTGAAGTAGATGCAATACTATGCTTCTTCTTCAACTGGGTTTCCTTGGAATCCATACAATCCTCTTTCCCTTGCTCATACTTATGACTGTTGTCGTAGTTAGAGCCGAACCGACGTTCCCTATCCCCGAATAACAATTCGGATCGGTCAAGCGATACATTTTATTATCTTGATTAGGGCGTGAAATGGTTGCTACCTGAAGAGAGAGAAAAGAAACAACTCAGTGTGCGCTCTTGCAAGATTAGATTGGTTTATTGATTTATCTAATCAGGATAGCTCCCACTGTTTCCTCAAATTCTTCTTCAAACCTCAAAAGAAGAACTAGTCGGGATTAATCGCACGTTACAATACTTGCTTAACCTTTCAGCCAGGCTAGTGTTGGTACTTCGAGGGAGGTTTTCCAACGCTTTCGCGAAGTTCCTTAATTACATAACCTCTTTTCCCTGGAGGCGTCGCCCCGCTAACACCATTCTAGACACCTACTTAGTTTATAGCATTGATTGTTAAGTGAAATAATCTCCCGAGAGTAATCCAACTCATAAGTAGGATCGGGATCCAACTATCATTGTGTGATGACCTAGATGGAATCCACTCTAGTCACCACACTCTAAAACGTATGCTAAATCTGCAAGTTTCCTGTATGTTTGAAACTCCTGATGTGGTTTTTACCCCTAGGACCCAAGTGACCTTGACTGAGCCAACATATCAAAGGATCCTAGTCAAGTTCAATCCGTCATTATCTTGATTGCATTAGACCCACCCGTACGAGTCCTTGACTGAGCCAAAATGACCGCATGACTGTCCCAACCAATCGCATTATATGCTACAAAAAAATATTACATAGCTACCGTACACTACGCCTCGGCTGAGCACGAAATACGTAACACGAATACTAAGCAATACCAATCCGAAATGACGGAGGGCTACGGCTGGGTTTTGGTGAAAACCCGTTAACGTAATGAACCTGATATCGTTGAAGGAACCTTATAACCTTTTTAAAAGAAATAGTGGCGAAAATTTTTTCTAAAGAGGTCACTCCCTTTGAAGTGATCTCAACTCTTTCCTCGTCGAAGGAGGTGCGGGATATTCCAAACTGAATACCTCGATGCAAAGCAAGAATAATCGACTCTAGTGAAGTTATTACGCCGACGCAAACTTTTACTCAAGGGGTCACTCCCGGTGAAGGGATCTCGGCCCTTGCCTCGTCGAATGAGGTGCTGGATATTCCAAACTGAATACCATTGTGCAAAGCAAAAGAGAACATCTGTAATGTCTGTTTTAAAACTTGGTTCCAACAACATCTTTTAAGTTTGTTTTTTTTCTTGCATTAATCAAAATTAATATTGTCCCATCCATGTAACCTACCATTGCAGAATACAACGAAAATATTGTTAGTGTATATGCCCTAGAGGCCATTACTATATCATACTAGCTTGTATAATACTTAATGGAAGCTTGGGATATTCACAGTTGTAAAGAAAATCTTGCTCAAAATGGTAGTATGCTACTTGGTTTGTTTCTACTTCAATATGTGCATGTGATTCTTTTAGCATATCGCTTATACATATTAGTAGAGCCCTTAGGATCTTTGCTTGATTACCAGCGTTGTGATGGCAGTCACACTAGTGGGGGCTGGGTAATCTACAAGCACATCTTTATACAGGTCCCTAGTCGTAGGACTATCGAGACAGGGCATCGATACTCCGGAGTAGACTAGCGTATGTGCTTCTCATCCCAGTTTGGGAGACGGTTTGTCCCACAGACGTCAGTATGTCGTACTTGGGATAGTATGCGGGTGCTCGTTAGGTTACGAGTACACTGAACAGGACTCATCGGGAACTGTTGGTTGGTATTATACCTATCGTCGGTTATCAGTTCCCAGGTGACATGAGTACAGCTTAGTCCGTTGACTTGACACTGTTACTTTGCCTCGAGCGTGTTCCCACTGTACTTTGATTACTATCCTACCACGGCTCAAAGGAATCGTGCAAACATGTAGTTTTTGGGTGCAGTCCCGAAGCACTTGGAGGCAGTGACGGTTAGACAGGATTCGTCTCTCCCAGGATTGGGGGTTGATATCGCGCTGTGTCTAGGAGCGCCATTACACAAAGTCCCTGGCCAGGGCAAGCGAGATAGACTGGTAGGTTTTCAGTGTTATCTCAGGTGTTCTGGGCTACACTCCGACATGACTTGTACCTCTAGTAGGGGACTGACGTTTACCACCCCCTAGGCCCGCCATGCGATGTATCAGACGAACAGACCGGACTGTACGGAGATTGTCACATTCAGGCTCAGTAGGAGTTCGGATGTGTTTATCTCATCGGCCTTCTTATCGGCATCTACCTGGGGACCGTTACGTATAGCTAGTGCCGCTTGCGGTCTGTGGTTAAACCCACTGCCAGCGTAGTGTCGAGTCTTTAGAGTCCCACACAGAGAGTTTCCCTGCACTGAGCGAAACGTGTAGAGGCCGTATGGTTTTACGGCAGGGCTGCGATCACTTACGTGCACTTTTGTGCGTATGCTGTTCGGGCAGGCAATACTAGTGGGCTTTGGTTTAAGCCGGATCCTAGTATTGCACGGATGGATTTGTTTTGTCTTCTGTACTTTCGCATTCTACGGAATGCGGATGTGGGTGTGTATGCACAGTATTGAGGAGCGATGAAGGAGGAGGTGCCTTATTAGGGTTTTGGCAGATGGTTTGGCCAAAACCGCTATATGGCCGGCTCATTAGGGTTTTGGCAATTCGTTCGGTCAAAACCATTATAAGCCGGAGACATCATTTACTAATCCTTTTAGTGATAATTTTATGATGGCTAATTGCTTTGACCATTTAACCACCTTGACCACTCTTGACTTTGTTGACCCGTTGACCAAAGTTGACCTTGACCTTCATAAGAGGTCTACACTCTTCTTTGGTTTTCTTTTTCTTTTTGATTATGAAAATGGTCAATTCAATGTAGCCATCAACTTTATCATGATAGGATTTGTAATGATGGTGTTTAGTATTATTGCAACCATGGTGCCCTTTTTTTCTTTCGTTGATAATTCGTTTTCTCATATTCATTCTTTTTCTTGGAAGTGAGAAGAAAGAAAAGAGCTCCATGGTTGTTAGTTCTCCTTCATCTTTCTCCTCTTGAAATATTCTTTTGATCTCATGTGTTGAGAGAAAAAGAATCCACATAGACAAACACCTCCATCTTTCTCTTCTACACAACCTAGGACATCAAGACTAGCGATCTTGTTGCCCTACTTGCCTCGGCTCGAGGTGGAGTTCGGTGTACATCTCTCGGGTGGATCGTCTTCGACTCAAGAAGGCCGCGGTGGTAACCAAGGTCCGGATCGACTCTCGGAGCGTGGACGAACGAGTAGGACAGCGGAATGAAGATCCGAAGAACCTGTATCGTGAGGTATAATTTCTACGGCATAGTAGTTAACGCCTCTAGTAGTTTGCTAGTTTCTAGTTTAGCAAAGATCCGTGCTTTAGTCCATGTTGTCTTTGCGCCAAAAATTATTTTTCGCCGTTTCCGCCTCCCCGTAAGAACCGGGGTGAGCAACGTGGACTTACAGTGGTATCAGAGCCTAGCTAGACATAAACTAGCAAGTTAGCAAAGTATTTAGAATATCGATCGGAAAAAATTCACGAAACAAGTCCGGAATATTTAACTTTCTGCCGATTTTTTATACTGCTCAAAAAGTGATTTAACATACATGAAAAATCGGCTCAGGGTTTTCTAAAGACACCCACCAAAAACGATCCACTGAACCGGTTAAAGCGCCGCGGTTCCGCGGCAAGAACATGCTTCTTGCCGCGGATCCGCGGTCGAGTTGACTCGACCGTGGACCGAGTTTGGTGCAGTGTGCTTAGTTTGCTGTTTTGGGATTTTTAGTACATGTTGTTTCTACCCAGATTTTCCAGAGAACAAATTGAGTTTTGGGGTGGTTACAAATCCGCTTTCTGATCGATATTCCGTAGACTTTGGCTAATGGATATTATCTGTGATGTGATATATGTATTGAACGTCTACTAATCGCTATAAGTCGATTAGTGGGTGTTATACATATCTGTGATCTGTAATGTTGATGGTTTGTGTATATGAACTCGTTGGATTGTCGCGGATGAATAGCCGGGGGTTGTGAGATGAGAGTTTTCTTATTCTTTCAATTCTTGTAATATGTAAAATGATGTAATATTATTTGTTTGGCCGCACAACCGGGTTGGGGTTGTAGCCGTCATTGTATAATTTCTTTATACTATTTTTGCTCCTAGGATAGACCCAAGGTGGGGTGCACAAACTACCGGGTATCTCGAAGTGCCGAGTGGCCTACTCACGGTGTTGAGGGAGGTTGCTTCGCTTCGGGTACATGGCGGGTAGTTTGCCGCACCCGTAGGGGTCTAGGGTGGGGTTTGGCTATTCATCGCGACCGTGTAATCCGCTCTTCGTTACAGGCTGGTACGAAACGCGGATTCCTAGTATATCCAATGTGTTCATCTGTGATCTGGAATGACTATCATTGCATCTGACGAATGTATATATCTATATATGATATCTATTTAGGCGTTGCTTATGTTTTGCATCCGCGCTAGTCCAGCCCCCGCTCTGTTGTTAGTTAAGTAACCTAACGGGTGATGACGGGACCCCGTGGCGAATGCGGATGGCATAAGCATACGTCATATTTTCGTTGTTTTCTACAATGGTAGGATTAAATGATGGGACGCATTGGAATTAATGCAAGAAAATAAACCAAGTAAAAGTCGTTGGAACACTTTCAAAACCACTCGGTTCTTTTCAAAAGCCATCTTTTAAACGCGGAGCTTGAACCACTCCCTTTAAAAGCTATCAGGTTCCTTCAATTATATCAAGTTCACTACGTTCACGGTTTCGCCAAAACCATTCGTAGCCCTCCGTCATTTCAGTTAAATATTCAGTAGTATTCAAGCTATGTATTTTGACCTTCGCCAAGGCATAGTGATTGGTAGCTGCTGAATATTTATCTGTAGCATAGATAGATGCGTTGGTTTGGGACAGTCGTACTACTATTTTGGCCTTCGTCAAGGGTATGTACGGGTGGGTTCAAGTTAACCTGGACAATGACGGGTAGAACTTGACATGTGACTTATGATATGTTAGCCTTCGTCAAGGTCATAAGACATGGGGCAAAAATCCACATCGGGAGTTTCAAAGGAACTGAAACTTGCTAGCGCTGCATACCATTTGGAGTTTGATGATTCTGGTAGGATTCCTTCAGTTTTGTCACGCGATGATATTTGGATCCCGATCCTACTGTGAGTATATGCTACTCCTCGGGAACTTTCTCGCTTAACGATCAGTGCTATAAACCAAGTAGGTGTCTAGAAAGGTGTTAGCGGGGCTACGCCTACAGGGAAAAGAGGTTACTTAATTAAGGAACTTCGCGAAAGCGTTGGAAAACCTCCCTCGAAGTACCGACACCGTCCTGGCTGAACAGTTAAGCAAGTATTGTACGGTGAGATTGATCCCGACTAATTCTTCCTTTATGGTTTGAGGAGGAATTCGATAGACAGTGGGAGCCATCCTGTTTAGATAAATTAAAAACCAATCTAAACTTGCAAGAGCATCATGCTAAAGTGTTTTCTTCTCTCTCTCTCAATTGCAGCGACCCAGTGACCAGACATAGGTTACATCTAGATAATAAAATGACTGAATCTGACTGTAATGACTGGCAAAGGTCTGTCCAGATGTCCATTGCCCATGACAAGCTGGGACACCTCTTGGCTGATCCAACCTCTGCCGTCTCAGGTCCAGTTTCCACTGTCACGGATATTCATATCCGCAAGACATCGGAAAAGGACTGTGTGAATGCCAAGTGCCTCGTGTTAGCCTCAGTTGATGGTGCATACCAGAGGCAGCACGAGAAGATGGACTTAGCTTCTATCTTCCTCCATAACAAAGATTTATATGGAGAGCAATCTCGTATCGCAAGATATGAGACCTCGAACGAATTGCTTCCAGCGAGGTTAGCTATCGGATCATCTGTAGGGGGCAACGTCCTTACAGAGACCAGCTATTTTGAGCTCACGGACCTGAAGACCACGTTGAAGAACGGGTCAGATGCTGACTTGGTTCTACAGTCTCTACCTTCTACCCTGAAAGAAACTAGGGAAGCAAAAGGAAAGGAAAGGGCAGAAGTTTCGGGACTGGATACAGTAAAAGAGGGACGTTCCTATTGTTACAGGAATGAACATTGGCAGAAGGATTGCAGGGCTAGCATAGCCAGTAGCCAGGATTCGAAGTATGTTGTGGCTTCGGCTTCGGGTGTGTTTGTGATGGAGAACTGTATGTCAGTTAACCCTACTTCCTGGGTATTGGATACCGGATCAGGATCTCACATCTGTAATTCGTTACAGGCTCTAAGAAACCGTAGGGTTATCAGGATAGATGATATGACTCTCAGGGTTGCTAACGGAATGAGTATGTACGCTGAATCCGTAGGAGAGTATCATCTTGGACTGACAACTGGGCAGATATTGATTCTGCGTGACTGTTTTTATGTACCAGGTGCGACTTGTAATATCATATCTGTATCCTTACTTTCTAAGGAAGGATATGATTTTACTTTTGTAAGCGATATGGTCAACATCCACCTAAATCAATTTCTGATTGGGTCAGGTACATTAAAAAACGGGATATACATATTAAATCATGCTCATATTTTCAGTGTCCAAAACACACTTAAAAGAAAGTCTCCGGAATTAAATCAGGCTTCCTTATGGTATTGTAGACTGGGTCACATTAATGAGACACGGTTGACAAAGTTACATAAAGAAGGATACTTGGATCCGTTCGAGTACCAGTCTTATGCCACTTGTGAATCTTGTCTCATGGGAAAGATGACAAAGACTCTGTTCACCGGACACGGAGAAAGAGCAAGCGAGCTCTTGGGACTCATACACAGTGATGTGTGTGGTCCAATGTCTACACATGCGCGAAGTGGTTGTTCATGCTTCATTACTTTCACAGATGATTTCTCTAGGTATGGACATGTCTTCTTGATGAAGTATAAATCCGAGGCCTTTGAGAAATTTTGGGAATACAAGAATGAAGTTGAAAAACAAACAGGCAAAAGTATCAAGACACTGAGATCTGATCGAGGTGGTGAATACTTGAGTGCCGAGTTTCTGGGCTACTTAAAAGAGAATGGAATTCTCTCTCAGCTTACTCCTCCATACACACCACAACACAACGGTGTATCGAAAAGGAGGAATCGAACCCTATTGGATATGGTTCGTTCCATGATGAGTAAGGCTGAGTTGCCGCGATCTTTCTGGGGTTATGCACTAGAAACAGCTGCATATCTCTTGAACAAGGCTCCAACCAAGACTGTGCCTACCACCCCATATCAGATGTGGAGTGGGAAGAAACCCTGTCTTAAGTATCTTAGGACATGGGGATGTCCAGCTTTTGTAAAAAAGCAGCATGCGGACAAACTCGAGGCATGCTCAGTACTGTGTAAGTTTGTGGGATACCCAAAGAACTCCAGGGGGTATTTTTTCTATCACGCAGAGGAACAAAAGGTTATTGTTTCTCGTCATGCCCACTTTCTGGAACATCAGTTTTTAGAAAAAGGAAATAGTGGGAGCGTAGTAGAACTAGAAGAAATTCCAGAACCACAAGCTATTACTGAAACCTTGGTAGAACCAGAAGGTTCAGGAGAACAGGACATCCCAGCACCAATCCGCAGGAGTAGTAGGCAGTCTCATCCGCCCGAGAGATACTACGGTTTTCTCATAGACAGGGATAGAGAGGATTGCACTATGGATTATGGTGAGCCTACTAGCTTCGAGCAAGCCATTCAGAGCGGTGACTCGGTAAAATGGATGGATGCAATGCGGACCGAAATGGAGTCCATGTACACCAACAAAGTTTGGACTTTGGACTTTGCTCCCGAAGGGGTAAAACCCGTAGGCTGCAAATGGATCTTCAGAAAAAAGATTGGTGTAGATGGGAAGGTTGAAACTTATAAAGCTAGACTTATTGCAAAGGGTTTTCGTCAAAGACCTGGTTTGGACTATGACGAGGCCTTTTCTCCAGTGGCTATGCTGAAATCCATTCGGATCCTTCTTGCCATTGCTGCCTTCCACGATTATGAAATCTGGCAGATGGACGTAAAGACGGCTTTCCTAAATAGAAATTTGGAAGAGTGCGTCTATATGGATCAGCCGGAGGGATTCATTCAGAGTGGGAGCAGCGGTAAAGTGTGCAAGTTGCTAAAGTCCATCTATGGACTGAAGCAAGCATCGCGGAGTTGGAACATCTGCTTCGATGATACTGTCAAAGAATTCGACTTTATCAAAAACCCAGATGAACCATGCATTTACAGTAAGATTGTAGGGGGAATTGTGGTATTCCTCGTCTTGTACGTGGATGACATTCTCCTAATAGGAAATGATAATCCTATGCTACAGTCAGTCAAAGGATTCTTGTCACAGAGGTTCTCCATGAAGGACCTGGGCGATGCCAACTACATTCTGGGGATCCAGATCTATCGTGATAGATCTAAGAGGATGCTGGGACTTTCACAGTCTAGGTACATCGACACCATACTGAAAAGATTCAGTATGGAAGATTCCAAGCGCGGTAATTTACCGGCTTGTCACGGGATCACCCTCTCCAAAGAGATGTCTCCCAAGACTGATTTGGAAAGGGATCGCATGTCTATTATACCCTACGCTTCTGTGGTAGGCTCTATAATGTATGCGATGTTATGTACCAGCCCAGATGTAGCATACGCATTGAGCGTTGTAAGCCGGTATCAGTCGGACCCAGGGGAGAAACACTGGATAGCGGTAAAGAACATTCTCAAGTACCTGAGAAGGACTAAGGAGATATTCTTGGTGTATGGCGGAAAAGACCTCCAGATCGAGGCCTTTGCTGACTCCAGCTTCCAGAGTGACAAGGATGACTCCAAGTCCATGTCGGGTTATGTCTTTACCCTCAATGGAGGGGCGGTTTGTTGGAAGAGTTCCAAGCAGGAGACCGTTGCTGACTCAACTATGGAAGCGGAGTACATAGCAGCTTGCGATGCCGCAAAGGAAGCTGTCTGGATGAAGAAGTTCCTCACAGAGCTTCAGGTGGTTCCTACCATTGTTGATCCAATACCGCTGTATTGTGACAACAACGGAGCTATAGCTTTAGCGAAGGAACCCAGGTCCCATCAGAAGTCTAGGCACATTTTGAGGCGGTACCACCTGATCAGGGAGATCGCAGATCGCCGGGAGATCGGGGTGAAGAGAGTAAATTCAGAGGATAACACTGCAGATCCATTCACGAAGGCCATACCCCAGACTCATTTCGAGCGGCTGATCGAGATGATAGGTCTTCGATACGCCAGTACATGGCCTTAGTGCAAGTGGGAGATTGTTAGTGTATATGCCCTAGAGGCCATTACTGTATCATACTAGCTTGTATATTACTTAATAGAAGCTTGGGATATTCACAGTTGTATAGACAATCTTGCTCAAAATGGTAGTATGCTACTTGGTTTGTTTCTACTTCAATATGTGCATGTGTTTCTTTTAGCATATCGCTTATACATATTAGTAGAGCCCTTAGGATCTTTGCTTGATTACCAGCGTTGTGATAGCAGTCACACTAGTGGGGGCTGGATAATCTACAAGCATATCCTTATACAGGTCCCTAGTCGTAGGACTATCGAAACAGGGCATCGATACTCCGGAGTAGACTAGCGTATGCGCTTTTCATCCCAATTTGGGAGACGGTCTATCCTACAGTCGTCAGTACGTCGTACTTGGGATAGTATGCGGGTGCTCGTTAGGTTACGAGTACACTGGACAGGACTCGTCGGGAACTGTTGGTTGGTATTATACCTATCGTCGGTTATCAGTTCCAAGATGACATGAGTACAGCTTAGTCCGTTGACTTGATACTTTCACTTCGCCACGAGTGTGTTCCCACTGTACTTTGATTACTACCCTACCATGGCTCAAAGGAATCGTGCAAACAGGTAGTTTTTGGGTGCAGTCCCGAAGCACTTGGAGGCAGTGACGGTTAGACAGTATTCGACTCTCCCGGTATTGGGGGTTGATATCGCGCTATGTCTAGGAGAGCAATTACACAAAGTCCCTGGCCAGGGCAAGCGAGATAGACTGGTAGATTTCCAGTGTTATCTCAGGTGTTCTGGGCTACACTCTGACACGACTGTACCGCTGGTAGGGGACTGACGTTTACCGCCCCCTAGGCCCGCCATGCGATGTATCAGACGAACAGACCTGACTGTACGGAGATTGTCACATACAGGCTCAGCAGGAGTTCAGATGGGTATATCTCATCGGCCTTCTTATCGACATCTACCTGGGGACCGTTACGTACAGCTAGTGCCATTTGCGGTCTGTGGTTAAACCCACTGCCAGCGTAGTGTTGAGTCTTTAGAGTCCCACACAGAGAGTTTCCCTGCACTGAGCAAAACGTGTAGAGGCCGTATGGTTTTACGGCAGGGCTGCGATCACTTACGTACACTTATGTGCGTATGCTGTTCGGGCAGGCAATACTAGTGGGCTTTGGTTTAAGCCGGATCCTAGTATTGCATGGATGGATTTGTTTTGTCTTCTGTGCATTCGCATTCTACGGAATGCGGATGCGGGTGTGTATGCATAGTTTTGAGGAGCGATGAAGGAGGAGGTGCCTCATTAGGGTTTTGGCAGATGGTTCGGCTAAAACCGCTATGTGGCAGGCTCATTAGGGTTTTGGAAATTCGTTCGGTCAAAACCATTATGAGCCGGAGACATTATTTACTAATCCTTTTAGTGATAATTTTATGATGGCTAATTGGTTTGACCATTTAACCATCTTGACCACTCTTGACTTTGTTGACCCATTGACCAAAGTTGACCTTGACCTTCATAAGAGGTCTACACTCTTCTTTGGTTTTCTTTTTCTTTTTGATTATGAAAATGGTCAATTTCATGTAGCCATCAACTTTATCATGATAGGATTTGTAATGATGATGTTCAGTATTATTGCAACCATGGTGCCCTTTTTTTCTTTCGTTGATAATTCATTTTCTCATATTCATTCTTATTAGTTGTATGTATGCCCTAGAGGCCAGTATCGTACAGATGATGTATATTATATTGGATGCTTGGACATATATAGAGATGACTTTCTTGCTCGATATGATAGTATGCTGTCTGGTTACTCTTTATCTTAACATGTACACTTGTCTCTTTAAACTGTCTTATAGTTACATGTTGGTAAAGCCCTTAGGATGTGTACTTGACTACCTGGACTATGATGCAGATCATACTAGTGGGGACATGGTAGTCTATAAGTACATCCTTCAAGGTCCCTAGTCGTGGGTGTATCGAGACAGGGCATCGATATACCAGAGTAGACTAGCGTATATGCTTCTCGACCCATGAGATGGGCGATGGATGATCCCATATCCATTGGTGCTCGACATCAGAGATGGTATACGGGTGCTCAGTGGAGACAGGGTACACTGGACGGACTCGCCGAGAACTCCCAGATGGTATTATACCTCACGTCAGATGGCAGTTCTCAGGTGACACTTGTACAGGTTAGTCTGTAGACCCGAGATCGTCATAAAGTCTTGTGTGATTCCCACTGTGCTTTGATCTCCACCTTAGCACGTCCATGAGGGCGTGCAAAACGGTGGTCTTTGGGTACAGTCCCGAGTCACATGGAGGCAATGAGCGATAGGAGGGGTTTCGTCTCTCCCGGTATTGGGGGTTGATGTTGTGCTGTAATCGATTGGCCGTAACAGGGAAGTCCCTGGCCAGGGCTGATCAGAGATTTGCTGGTAAGTGTTACCAGTAGTTTCTCGACCCGTTATGAGCCTCACATCGGCATGACTTATCGGTTATTGGGGTCTGACGTTTACCACCCCTAGACTTGATATGTGACGTATCAGACGAACAGACCGGACTGTACGGTAAGTGTTACTGGTTGGATTCACAGGAGTGTGAGCGGGCTAGCTCGTCGATCTTCTGATCGCTCAATACCCGGATGGCCGTTACGTTTAGCAGACCGCTTGCGGCTTATGGGTGCTTGATATGATCATCATCTGCTACCGGCGTATTGACGAGTCTTTAGAGTCCTACACAGAGGTTTCCTGGCTCAAGCGAAACGAAAAAGGAGCGCATATGAGATATGTGCAGGACCGAGAATAATGCGTGTATGTGATACCGCATTTCATTCTCGCGATATATGTTTCGATTGGTTATATTCGATATGACCTAGTTATCGAATCATTGATTCGATAAATCGATACATTGGATTCTAGTCGGTTATGTGCGACATGACCGGATCATTGAATCAAGTGTTGATTTAATGATTTAATGTATAATTATATATTTGATATATTACTTTACATTAACTAGTATTGGTTCACTTTAAACGGATTTTTCTCACTTGATGCACATTCTATATGTGATATGCTTTTGTGCACATTTTTGTATCATGTTTGATGATACTTGATCATTTGGTTAAAAGTGTAGAATTAAACCATGGTTAATTTGATAATTAGGGTTTTACATATTCATTTATTTATTTGGAAATGATTTAAAGAGAATGGTGGCTTTCTTTTGTCATTAGTTGAAGCTTCATGAAGCCTTGACTTTTGCAACCATTCTTGTCCTCATTCTTAACCCTAAACCATGGTTTATTCTCTACACTTAACCCTAGTTAGATTATGATAAGTATGAATTTTCTTTTCATTTTAAAAGACTTATCATAAAACTAGCTTCATCTTCTCCTTCTTCTTCAAGATAGAAACCTTGATGCCATCAATGGCAACTTGAGTTCTAGTGAGAGAAATCCAATTCTAAAGTGAACCCACCTCCTATTTCTTCACCCTCTACCTCTTGCCAAGTTGTTTTGGGTGTTTTCTTCACAAGTTTCACAACTTTGTGAAGTCGGAGCTTGAACTTGTGATGCCTCGACGTAGATCGTCTTTGACACGAAGCCGACGACCTAGCTCGCCCGTTTCTCCGATGAAGCCGACGATTGAGTTCGGGATTCATGATGGACAGCGAGAGGACACCCACGTGGAGCTAAGGAAGTGGAGAACCGGATCTACAAAGGTTGTAGCATCTAACTTTTAGTTAAGTAGTTAACTAGATTATCTTTTCGCCTAAACTTCTAGTCAACGATCCGTATTAGGGTTTCTCGGCACCCATAATTTTTGAAATTGGCATGATCGATGCCTTGTGAGACTTCTATAGTGTGTCTAGGAACCCTACAGTGGTATCAGAGCCTAGCTAGAGCCTTAGGCGAAGTCTAGATGACGTTTGAAACCCGAACGAACCCGAAACCCTAAAACCCAAGTGCTCTCTGGACTTTTTCTAAAATCTGGGATTTTTCAATATTAAAAATGCTTAAAAAATTCAGCAGGGAATTCTAAGAATTACGGTGCAATTTTTATTCAAAGAACAGTGAAATGCGCGGCGGAACCGCGGCCTAAGCCATCTTAGGCGGCGGTTCCGCGGCTAATGAATGACGTCAGCCATCCTCCTCTGTACAGTAATTCATAGTTTTTGCATCTGAGTTTTATGGGTATTTTTAATAATTATTCAAGAGTTGAATTTTCTGGGGTGTTTTAGAGCTTCGGTGTTTCGACCGGATTATCAAACTTCGTCTTTGTGTTTTTCCGGATAATTTTTGAATTTGTTAAAAAGTTCGACCGGATATAAATACCCAACTTTTCCCCTGTCGGGAAATTTCCAAGTGTTGAATTTTTCCGTAGTTTAACGACGTTCTAAGTAGTGCAAGTAACGCGATGGACCCTCTAGAAGACAACAAACCTTAACTCGATTATGTGACCGTCTTGAACTGCCCTTTGAACCTTCGGGTTTGGGGCAGTACGGCATGCCACATGTGAGGCGTTGGCTTGACCCTTCTACGGCTGGACCGTTGGTACTGAGGCACGAACTGAATGTTGTTAGACTTATTTCATGTATTGAGCTGTATCGGGAAAACTTGGGTATTCGACTGTTCGATCAGAAAGTTAACATTTTCTGTTTGTCTGGAATGTGATACAATAATTGGAATTCACAAACAGTTATGAGATAACTGAATGAATGTTATAAATTTAGCAGTTTAGTCCCACATGATATTGAAAAGAGTTTTCGATAATGAGACTAAAATGCGGGATTTATATCTGTTAGGCATGTGATGTCTAAGTATTTCATTTGATTAGGCATGCGATGTCTAAAGAGGTTGCGGATTCCAACTGTTGTAGTTTTACACTTTCTTTTCTGTGACCGTAAGTGTAGTATGTTCATATCGCCGGTTTCGTTGCTATACGTGAACGACAATTGGGGTATGCATACTTACTTACGTTGATGACATGTGATGTTATGTGTTGCTGGATATGTTATATTGGATCGTCGTGTTCGAATAGCCGGGGGTTTTTATGTGAGATGAGTGTTTTTCATTTTCATTCATGTAAAAACATGTATGTAATATTCTTTTATTTGGGGCACTTCCAGGTAGCGGAAGTTGTCACCTTTTGTATATTATTTACTTTTCCGCATTAGGATAGACCCAAGGAGGGGAGAACAAGTAACCGGGTTCTGGGGTCCAGTGGGAGACCATCTCGAGGAGTCGAGTCCGGGTCTCCTAACCCTAGAATTGGCAGGGTTGCTTGCCGCTCTCGTAGGGGTCTAGGGGTGTGGGATTGGCTATTCATCACGACCGTGGAATCCGTGTTTTATACTGGCTCGTATTGAAAACACGGACGTCCTAGTATATCCAATGTTTCATATGTTTCTTCTGCTGCGATATCTGTGATGCGATCATGTGATGTTCTGTGATAGATACAGTATATATTATATATGATATATTATATAGACGTTACTTATGTTTTGCACCCGCACTAGCCCTGCCCTGCTCTGTCGTTAGTTACCTAACCTAACGGTGCACGAGGGGACATCGAGGCGAATGCGGATGGCATAAGTGTACGTCGTATTTATCTGTGATGTTTAGGTATTTAAATGATGGGACTTCATTAATGTGATTAATGAATGGAAAGAAACCTAAGATGTTGTAGAATAAAATTTTAAAACAAAACAGGTAGCTACAGTTCTTGCTTTGCACAGCGATATATATGATATATCCCGCACCTCATTCGACGAGGAAAGGACCGAGATCCCTTCACCGGGAGTGACTCCTTTAGCAATAACTGGCAGATGCTACACACTCGGTTTGCTTTTGACTGCTTTTGGGTTTTTGCTTTGCACAGTGATATATATGATATATCCCGCACCTCATTCGACGAGGAAAGGGCCGACGATCCCTTCACCGGGAGTGACACCTTTAGCAAAACTAGAAAAGCCTCAAAATCACTCCATTTCAAAACTTCATTTGATTCTACAACGATATCAAGTTCATTACGCTCATGGTTTTTATGAAAAACCTGCGTAGCCCTCCGTCATTTCAGATAAGTACTAGTTAGTATTCGTGCTGCGGTAGTTTGGCCTCCGTCAAGGCGCAGTGTACGGTAGCTAACTAGTGCTTATCTGCTTGCATATGATGCGATTGGATTAGGGTATTCGTACGGCGTTGTTTGGCCTCCGTCAAGGGTCGTGCGGGTGGGTTTAATTCAATCAGGAAATGACGGGTTGAACTTGACTAGCGGACTATGGGTTGTTTGGCCTCCGTCAAGGTCATAGGACGCTAGGGGCAAAAGCATTATCGGGAATTTCAAGTGTTGAAATTTGCAATGAGATTGCATACCTTCTATGAGATAGTTGGATCCCGATACCCACTGCGAGTAAGAGTTACTCCTGGGAGAGTTTTACACATTGCAATTAGCTGATCAAGTAGGTGTCTAGAAAGGTGTCAACGGGGTTACGCCTCTGGGAAAACGCGGTTTACATTAATTAGGTTCGTGCGAAAGCACGGGGGACCTCCCTCAAAGTACCGACACTGGCCTGGCTGAAAGATTGGCGAACTTGTAGTGTGTAATTAATCCCGGCTAATCTTTCCTTTTAGGGTTTGAAGGAAGATTTGATAAAAAGCAGTGGGAGCCATCCTGATTAGATAAGATAATAACCAATCTGATCTTGCACGAGCATATGCTAAAGTGTTTTCTTCTCTCTCTCTCCAGGTAGCGACCATTTCATGCCCTAATGAAGATAATAATATGGATATATTGACCGAACCCGCATGTTATACTGTGCAGGGGAACGTTGAACCCGTTCTATCTTATAAGTGTTATAAGAATGAACAGGAAACAGGAGAATATCTGGATTCTCAAGCCGCCCAAAAGAACATGCATGTTGATGCATCTTCTACAGGTGTGTTAGTTATTGAGAACTGTTTCTCAGTTCACCCTACGTCCTGGGTATTAGATACCGGATCAGGATCCCACATATGTAAACAGTTACATGGGCTACGAAAAGGTAGAGAACTGGGAAAAGGTGATCATTCCGTTCAAGTTGGGAATGGGGCAAATGTTGCAGCCAAAGCAGTTGGCGAATATCACCTTGTATTACCAAGTGGTGATACACTGATTCTAAATGAATGCTATTATATACCGAACATGATGTGCAACATCATATCAGTTTCTTTATTAAGTAAAGAAGGATATAATTTTGTATTACAGGGTAATGTTATGAACATATTCCTAGATCAAAAGTTGGTTGCATCAGGGTCGTTGTATAATGGCATATCATTCTCAATCAAAATACAGTCCTCAATTTACAAAACACACACAAGAGGAAGAGTTCTGAACTGAACGAATCTTTCTTGTGGCATTGTAGACTGGGTCACATCAATGTGACACGACTTGCTAAGTTGCATAAGGATGGATATTTAAATTCATTTGAATTTTCATCTTATGACACTTGCCAGTCATGTCTCAAAGGCAAGATGACCAAAACTCCGTTTACAGGACACGGAGAAAGAGTTACCGAACTCTTGGGACTAATACATAGTGATGTATGCGGTCCCATGTCTACACATGCCAGGGATGGTTCTTCATACTTCATTACATTCACTGACGATCTCTCTAGATTCGGATATGTGTTCCTGATGAAACACAAATCAGAACCTTTTGAGAAATTTAGAGAATATAAACAAGAAGTAGAGAACCGAACGGGCAAAAGTATTAAGATCCTTCGATCTGATCGAGGAGAAGAATACTTAAGTAACGAATTCAGAGATTATCTAAAAGAGAATGGGATTCTCTCTCAGCTTACTCCTCCTTATACACCACAGCACAACGGTGTATCGGAGCGGAGAAATCGCACCCTATTAGATATGGTGCGCTCTATGATGAGTACAGCCGAGTTACCTATTTCCTTCTGGGGATATGCACTGGAGACTGCTGCATATCTATTGAATAGAGTTCTAACCAAATCTGTGCCTACCACTCCATATGAGATATGGAATGGTAAGAGACCATGTCTTAATTTTATTCAGATATGGGGTTGTCCGGCCTATGTTAAAACACAAAATCCGGACAAACTCGAGGCAAGGTCTGTTCTATGTAAGTTTGTTGGATATTCCAAACATTCGCGAGGGTATATCTTCTACCACACCGAGGAACAAAAAGTGTTTGTTTCTCGACATGCCACTTTCTTAGAAAAGAGTTTTCTTATGAAACAGACAAGTAGCATTGAGGTAGAACTGGAAGAGGTTCCAGCAACACAAACTATAACAGAAGACTTGGTAGAACCAGAGAATTCAGTAGAACTCGACGAACCCCAGCCTCTCCGTCGATCTAGTAGGGTTTCTCATCCACAAGAGAGATACTACAGTTTTCTCATTGATGGTGGAAGCGAGGATTGCATCATGGAGGATGATGACTCAACTAGCTTCGAGCAGGCCATCACGAGTAGGGACTCAGTGAAATGGCTGGATGCTATGCGGTCCGAGATGGAATCCATGTACACCAACAAAGTATGGACTTTGGACGTTGCTCCTGAAGGGGTAAAACCCATTGGGAGCAAGTGGATCTTCAAGAAGAAACTTGGTGTAGATGGGAAAGTGGAGACTTTCAAAGCTAGACTTGTTGCAAAAGGTTTTCGCCAAAGACCAGGTGTGGACTATGACGAAACCTTTTCTCCAGTGGCTATGCTTAAATCCATCCGGATCATGCTTGCCATCGCTGCATACCATGATTACGAAATCTGGCAAATGGATGTTAAGACCGCCTTTCTAAATGGTGATTTAGAAGAGTGCGTGTACATGACTCAGCCAGAGGGCTTCGTAGACAGTGGGAGAAGCGGCAAGGTGTGCAAGCTGCTTAAATCCATTTATGGATTAAAGCAAGCATCGCGGAGTTGGAACATCTGCTTTGACGTCGTTATCAAAGAGTTTGATTTCGTCAAAAACCCAGATGAACCTTGTATCTACAGGAAGGTAGCAGAGAGTAAGGTTGTCTTCCTCGTATTGTACGTGGACGACATACTCTTGATAGGAAATGATATTCCTATGCTGCAATCGGTCAAGCTCTTCTTATCACAAAGATTCTCAATGAAAGATCTTGGTGATGCCTCCTGCATATTGGGAATTAGGATCTATAGAGATAGATCCAAACGGATTATGGGATTGTCCCAATCCAGGTACATTGACACCATACTAAAGAGGTTTAGTATGGAAGAGTCCAAGCGTGGGAACTTGCCCACGATCTCTGGAGTCTGTAAGTCTACGCTAGCGCCCCGGCAGTCTACAGACGCCAAAATGCGGAACAAAACTTTTTAAACTTGGCGCTATCGTATACTTTAACCCGGATCTGCCATTATTGCTAAACTAACAAACTGTAAAGAGTGTAGAATGGTTATACCGAACGATCCGAGTCCTTCGTTCTTCAACCATCATCCCACGCTCCGTTGCGGCTGCTCCGATCTCGTCGATCTCCGATTCCTTCGTCGAGGTGACACCACATGATCGGTTCTTTAAACGGGCTCCCGCCTCTTACTCGAGGCAACTCGATCGTCAAGTTTGCTAAAAGAGACGACCAAGATTGATGTAGATAATGAGTAGATGACTTTATCTCACTTCGTCCAAATCCGTGGACGATCGGTTAATGAAGTTGCCGTGGAAATCGGGTGATGGAATGAAATGAACTGTAAATTCCATACACCCCAAACTATCATAATCTTTTTCCTAACCGATGAAATCTCAAGTGAGAGAGTGAATGAGAGAGAGAGGAGGCTTATCATATATATAGAATGAAGGGAGGTGACCGTAGGAGAGGGGGGTGACCATATGATAAATATCATATGTGAACACAAACAAATATCTTGCTTAAAGATCTTAAGCAAAACAAGAAAGTAATGAAATCAAAGCATGAGTCACAAAGCTTAGTCACAAATCCTAGAACCTTCTAGAACCTTCTAGAAGCACGACTCACTCTCATCCAAGAAAAGATAAATCCGTCTTTAACAGAATGTTAAAAGACGGCTGATAGAAAACTGGAAACTGGCAACTTCCAAAAGTGATCCTGAAACGAATTTCAGGACAACCCCGAAACAGTATAAATATACCCGCATTTATATTACGACCGAATACAAATGCAACTGAGACAAAGATATTATACCTACTCAATATAATACTCGGATCCGGCTTAAACCAAAGCCGACCAGTATTATCTGCCCGAAAAATAACACGTGCGTAAACGCACGTGCATTTTCCGAACCCTGCCATAAAACCATACGGCCTCTACAACGTTTCGCCCGAACTTGGGAAACTGCCTGTGGGGGACTCTAATGACTCGTCAGCACCCTGGCAGTGGGTTTAACCACAAACCGTCAGCGGCACTAGCAATGCGTAACGGCTGCCCACGGACTGACCTCAAGGGTGGCCGAGGAGCGAACTCAAGGGAGACCGATGAGCGAACTCCTCCGAAAACCCTACTGAGCCTAACAGTGACAATGTATATACAGTCTGGTCCGTTCGTCAATGAGTATCGCATATCCGCCTAGGGGGCTAGTAACGTCAGACCCCCAGAAGCAGTATAAGTCGTGTCGGAGTGAAGCCCAATTACACCCTGAGATACTACTGGAGTACCTACCAGTAAATCTCTTGCCATGGCTATGGACTTTGTGTAATGGCTCTCCTAGACACAGCACGATCTCGCCCCCAATACCGGGAGAGACGAATCCCCTGCCGATCCGCTCACGTGCCTCCATATGGCTCGGGACTGTACCCAAAAGCTACCTGTTTGCACGACTCCTTTGAGCCGTGGTAGGGTAGAAATCAAAGCACAGTGGGAACTCACACGAGACAAATGACGACCTCAGGTCGATGAACTAACCTGTACACATGTCACCAGGGAACTGCTATCTGACGGTAGATATAATACTAACTAGCAGATTCCCGGCGAGTCCTGTCCGGTGTACTCATAACCCAATGAGCACCTGTATACATCTTAGGTGATCCAACTGTCACCAGTGGCTTGTGAGACCGGCCACCGCCCCTTGTCGGGGTCTCGACTGTATACACTAGTCTACTCCGGAGTATCGATGCCCTGTCTCGAAACTCCCACGACTAGGGACCACAATTAAGGATATGCATATAAACTACCCAACTCTCACGTATATGATCGCCCTCATACAGTTGGTAGTAAAGCAAGATCCTAAGGGCTCTATCAAAGTGTAACATGCAATCAGTCACCTGAACATGAACACGACTGATAAAGGCAAACCAGATAGCATACTATCATTTCGAGTAAGACTGTCCTACCGGGATAGGTCCTCCGCAATCATTGCAATCACGTACCTGCGATCCAATAATTGACTATGAGGGCACTATCTCCAACAATCTCCCACTTGCACTCAAGGCTAATATTGCGATGTCGACTACTCACAGCCCGTGTGAAACCGAACATCCAACTCCTCTACTAATCAGTTTCACAAAGCCCGTTTGTAAAACTATTGTGTTCGAGAAAATAGCCTCAGTGAGTGGATCCGCCTAGAAGTTTCTTTCTGTATCTCTCATAATCTCAAGTTCGCGGAGAAAACCATCTCCCGAATTGAGTAGTACCTGTCTTAGAATATGTCTGGATATCTGATGGGACCTTAGTTCATAAATGAACTTCATATCCAAACTTCTTAGACTGTATTGATCACTGAACCTAATCAGTATCGGGCACCATGCCACCCACAGTATCGTCTGGAACCACCTGTCCATAATACTGTCCCTCGTCAGAGGGAAAACTAAAACTCTGACAATCACTCTGTCATCCATGTCACCTTTGAAGCCTGGAATGATAACCGTCTCCCGAAAGAGGCTGCCGTTATCAAATCCATAGAACATGTACCAATGTTCTAAAACTGCTTCCTTATGTTTCTCCAGGATTGGATTAATACAAACTTATTGCAACTGGTGCAAAAACAACATTTGGTGCGGTACTTGACATCTCATGATTGACTCAATTGCCTAAGCAAGTGATCTGCCAATCATGCACATCCCTCTCCCCTTTAGTCTATACGACACCTTTAGAGAGGATGACTCCATCACCTGCAGGTACACTACCATGCTAGGAGTCATCTATTCTAAAAACCATTAGAATAACTGTCAAAGTACCCACATTGGGAAACTACCCAAATCCAGATCTAAAACCATAGATCCAGAAACCAAAATGTCAAATATTATATCCATGTCCTGTCTGGAGAAACAACTGTGTGACGACCACAGTTCAACCGATCGTAGTATAGGAATTTTACTTCCTACTCTGTGTATGTCATCCATGTACCATGACATCACACCCTACTACCTTCTTAACAGATCCATCCCCTATTCTGATTGAAGTCAAAACCATGACTGTCATATCAAAATTAGATGATCTATCTCCGCTATAACTGCTCAAGTCTATAAATAGATATAAGCTACTTGCCCACTATGCTTCCGTTGCTCCCACTGACTACGACAACCCTCCTAGCGGGTCTCATAGCCTGGAACAACAGTAGTGTCAAGTCTGGGTAGATAAGAACCTCCCTGTCACCGTCCTTGAGCCTACCGAAGTACCTCTCGGGTGTCTGAGGTTACCTACCAAATCTGCGGAGTGGCTATTGGAATGTCAAACCTGATTGAATGTATAGGTCCTATTAAATTTTCCGTAATCGTTCGCGGTTCTGGAATCACTTCCAGTTCTACTATACTCCCACTACTGTTTTCTGAAAAAGATCCATTTTACTAAAACTGTGGCGAGTCAAGAACAATAACACTATTGATCTTCCAAATGGTAGAATATCAACCCTCGTCATAGCCAGGGTCAACCCACAAACAGCCATTACAGAAACGTGCCCTGAGTTATCCAGAGTCTGGTTTTAAGCATAAGCTGGACAACTCCCCGTACCTTAATTTCTTTTAAGGTACGATCCATTCTATATCCAATACAGAAACTTTGGCACTTATTTAATTGGAACCATATTCAAACCATGCAGCTGTCTCCAGTGCATATTAACTTAATGGAAAGAGGCTAATCAGCATTACTCAACTTAGGAATCCATCCAATTATGAGTAACCTGAAAGAGAAACACGTTTCTCAAAACCATCACTATCTTCTGAATACCAATCACAAGAATCTACATCTTCGATCTCTTTGAAGAATCCCGATACTTGTGATACCTGGTTCTCTACTTTATTCTTATACCCACAACTTCTCAAAACTTAGACCTTGTATTTCTACGAAACACTCGTCTAAAAACTAGAGAAGTTATAAGTAAACAGAACAAAGTACGAGGACCTACCCCTTTATCCTGAAGGACACTTGGACAACATACAATACTCTGTATAAGTCCGCTGAGTTGAACAACTCATAACCTGTGCGTTGTAGGTGGAAAACTGTACCCTGGCGATTTCCTCAAATATCACCAATTACAACGAATTCCGATATAATGAGGATAATCACCTAATTCCCAATATCTTACTCCCACTCATCATCTGTAAAACCATACAGATATGAGAATGAAACCTGGTAAATACATACCCTTGGAGTAAGTGTCTAATCGGGAAAACAGTTTTTCTTTAACAATGCACTGAAACATGAAAATGTTTCGTAGGGGTATCCTGGTATTCATAGCAATGCCTCTTCCATAATCAAATTCATGACTTCAACCGTATATTTTGTTGCCATCTCTCCAAACCCCTTTATTTGTCTTTAGTCGTTACCTTCTGTACACCATTGTTAGGCTAAATGGTTTTCTTCCTTCCCTACCGTTCAGCACCAGCCTATGGTTTGGAAGAAGACTATCCAGTAAGCATAATAGGTGTACCCTCCTAAACCAAGGAGTACTCGCATCTCGAGAGAAGGTGATGATAAAAGACAACTGAATAATACCTTATTCTTTTAAAGGTGAAATAGGAGTGGCGATGAAGTACGCGGTTTTGGTCGTGAATGATATCAGTCGCAATTTACTTTGCCCTCTTTCTAATCCCTTTATTTTGTCTTTACATATTACCTTCTGCACACCCTACTTAGGCTAATTGGTTTTCTTCATTCCCTACCTTTCGGCACCAGCCTATGGTTTGGAATAAGACTATCCAATAAGCGTAATAGGTGTATTCTCCTAAACCAAGGAGCTCTCGCAACCTGAGAGAAGGTGATAATAAAAGACAACTGAATAAACCAATTCTATTTCTCCTGAACCTGGATCCATCCCCGAAGAAGTCCCTTCGAGTTCGTATATAACCATACGATGGATCTATCCAATGGAAGTGGATATCCGTAGTAATACGGGTGTTCTGAGAAATGCAAAGGGTAGAAGAAGGAGTGGCAATGACTTATGCAACATAGACAATCCAAAAGCCAGTATTTTAAGAAGGTTCGGTCAACCTGGTCACTGAGTCATAGTCTAGGGTCGGTCAAAGGTCGCTGCCAAAGAGAGAGAGAGAAAAGAATCACTCTGCGTGCACTCTAACCTAGATCAGAATGGTCATCACTTTATCTAATCCGGAAACCTCCCACTGTCCAGTCAAATTCTCCTCCAAACCTAAAGAAGAATCAATCGGGATCACCCGAAGAGTACACCAACTCATCAGTGGGAATCGGGATCCAACTCTCATCGCATGATAACGTGATGGAATGCATCCACGTTACTCATACTCCAGATGGTATGCGCATACTTGGCAAGTTTCAGTTTCTTTAGAAACTCCCGATATTGTTTTTGCCCCATGCTCTTATAACCTTGGCGTTAGGTCAAAATGTCATAAGTCACATGCCAAGTTCTACCCATCACTATCTTGTTAATTTGAACCCACCCGCTCATGCCCTTGGCGTTAGGTCAAAATGGCAGAACGGCTGTCCCAAACCAACTCATCTATCTATGCAACAATTGAATACCCAGCAGCTACCAAACACTATTGTTGGGGTAAAAATTTACACCCCCGTTGACCGAGTCAAAGTCAAGGTCAACCCCAAGCCAGGTGGGCCCAAGCCCAGGTCAAGCGGGCCCATGCCCAAGTCGAGCCCGCGGCCAGCCTCCTCCATGCCAACAACAAAAATCATGTAACAAATAATTTTTATGTAATTTTTGTGCATGAATGTAAACAAAATGGGCACAAAGCCAATATTTTGTAAGCCCATGGCTTATGTGCAAAAATGAAATGGCACATGAGCCATGGGATGGCTAAAATGCCATTTTTGTAAAGCCCAAGGGGCTATATGTAAATATGTAAGCCTATAAAAGGCAACATGATGATGAATAATATATACACTTTTCATTCTCTCCAAAAAAAATTAGATCTGAGATCTTTTCTCCTTCCTCAAGGTTCCAAAACCTTCTTCTTTCTCTTGAATTAAATCAAGAGTTTTATTCTTCCTTTTCAAAAACAAAATAGTTTTTCACCACCAAACCCACAAAGGGGAACTTGGATCTGCCTTAAGATCCCAAAAAGGAGAGATTTTGAGATCTCACATCTCTTTAACTTCAAGATCCAGCTAACAGAGGAGGAAGAAGAAGAACCCCTTCCATTAAAACAAAAAAAACACACTCAGGAGTCTAACTCCTCTTTGATTTCTCTTCAGAGAAATCTTTTTAGGCTAAAAGCCTGTTTGTGCGCAAGTCGCCCGCGTGCCGACACGTGGCGCGCGCGCTTGCGCAACTGCGCAAGTGCGCAAGTCGCCCGCGTGCCGACACGTGGCGCGCGCGCTTGCGCAACTGCGCAAGTCGCCCGCGTGCCGACACGTGGCGCGCGCGCTTGCGCAACTGCGCAAGTCGCCCGCGTGCCGACACGTGGCGCGCGCGCTTGCGCAACTGCGCAAGGGCGGAAGTCGCCCGCGTGCCGACACGTGGCGCGCGCGCTTGCGCAACTGCGCAAGTGCGCAAGTCGCCCGCGTGCCGACACGTGGCGCGCGCGCTTGCGCAACTGCGCATCCCTTGGATGTCTTTTCCCCCTCTTTTGTGTACATATATACACATATACATATGTATACAAATTTATACATACACGTACTCCACGACACTGTCCCTGTTAGAAAAAATTTCTAACGGGGCGCTGTCCCGCACCCCGCAAGGGGGCTGCTAGCCCCCTTGACCCCCAGCCCGCTATCCGGGTAGCGGGACCCCCGTAAAAACTCTGCGTGGCTCCCGATATATCCAAACCCCCCTTTCAGAATTGAACACACGTATACTGCACATTGAGTTCGCATGACCAGTTTAACCCGTTAATCGGAGGTTCCCTCGCCCCAAAGGCGATGGGTAATTAACGGCAGCTTAGTCCGCGGCTGCCGGAGATTCGGATCCCCACCATCATTAAACCCCGGCCTACCCTAGGCCGGGGGAATCTGTAGTACGCCCGACAAGCGCGCGCGTATTCCCATCTCAATGGGGTGACGAAAAACACCCTACAGGTTCTGGCACGCCCGGTGGGACCAATCTCTCCTCCCATATTTCCGGTTAAGCGTTCATGCGAACTCAATCATTATACATACCTATACTTATACTAAAAATAATGCTTTTTTCATGCAGGATTTTCAAGCGATCACCTTTCAACAATGTCTCCGATGATGAACTCAGCTCTCAGCACGGCTCCCGTCTCTTACACGATGAAGATAGACTCCAGGACGGTCCTCCCGGCCAGTCTTGCGCGACAATGGGAGGAGCCGCTGCTACCATTCGGCTCTATCATGTTCATGCCAGTTGGCGCCATCCCAGCTCCTCAAGCCCCGGTGGCAGACAAACCGGTCTCGAAAGGCAGGAGACCAAATGTGGTGATCTCAAGGGCGCCCCAACTCAAACGCAAGTCGGTGTCTGAACGAATTTCCTTGGCCCCAGCTAGGGGCAAGGCCATCAACACCAATAAAGCTACAACGCATCCCGAGCAAGCTCCAGCGGTGCCCTTGACCACTGCTCGATCGGGTGTCTCCTCTAAGCTCCCCTCTGATCAACTCACAATGGCTTCCCGGGTAGCAGATGCCCTCCAAGCCTTCAAAATCGAGAAGCTGAGGGAGAAAAGGCTCAGATATAGAGCCAATAAAAGGGCTAGGGCTACTGCCAGGATAAACCTCATGAGGTTCGAAGAACAGGGTTACCCCGCCAAAGATGAGGGGATGGCTGAATGTGTTATCCACACTGTCTACGTGGTGGGCACGCGCAGCAAGAGCAAGGACGGGGCCACCACATCTCAAATCCAATCTGGCTTGAATGTGGTTGCCACTTCCCAAGAACAGCCGCCTCCGCTGGATGATGAAAACCCTCTCGATGAGGCTGATAGGCAGAGAGAGCCCTCAATTCATGAGGAGTCAGGCTCGGAAAGCGAAGATGAGCCAACTTTCCGTCCTAAGACCACAGAGCAGCAACTTCTCCAAGAGCTCCGAAAACAGCTCAGAAGCAAAGATAAGGAGATGGCCAAGCTCTACTCAAAGATCGACGACTTGACAAATGTCGTCTTACGGCTTACGGCCCAACTTGCCTCTCTGCCGCCCAATCAAGCACAGGGCTCAGCTCATGAACCGGGAAACGGTGTCCCGAGACAGCCGACGCCCGTTCCCTCAAATCCAAAAGTGGGCGGACCGCATGAAAATCAGTCGCATCCTATCTCAGCAAATCTCTTAGCTACCGATGACAGTAGCCCGCTAACTCAAGATCAAATCATGGATTTGGTTGCCAGCAAAGTCAAAACATTGGTGGCCAAAGCCGAAGCGCAAAAAGATGTTAGCAGTAGTGGGAGACCATATCCTGCTCAGTATGATCTGGTAGAATTTCCTGGCGGCTATGTCATCCCCAAATTCGGGAGATTCGATGGGACGGGAAATGCGAATCAGCACATCGCCCACTTCAAAGCCTCATGCGGGAATACTGGGGGCAACGATGCGCTTCTCCTCCGCCAGTTCGTTAATAGCTTGACCGATGTTGCTTTCGACTGGTACGCGAGCATACCGGATGGCTCCGTTACTACTTTCATCCAAATGGAATCTTTGTTTCGACAAAGGTTCATGAGCGTCAGCGATAAGATCACCATTGCCGAGCTCGTAAGGACCAAGCCCAAGAACAATGAAAGCAGCACGGATTTTATAACCCGATGGCGCAATCTCTCCGTCAAATGCGAACCACCGATAGAGCAGGACCAATCTGTCAGTCTCCTTGTCGGAAATCTCAACAATTGGATGGCCCCGTTTCTATGCACCGCGGGTCTCAAAACATTCCAAGAACTGACCAGAAAAGTTCAAATGCTGGAGCGCTCAAAGCAGGAGTCCTCCTCGGATTCCCAAAATAACAATAGGTCCTGGAGAAACCGAAAGGAAGAAAATCGCAAAGGCGGAGATCCCGACGATTCTGAATCTTTCAATGCTTCGGCTAACCGAAATAAGCAAGGGATGAGCGGGCCTAGCGCCAACCAGCCTCGGAAGCCAATGTTCGGAGAGGGAGGAGAATCTCCACTGAAAGAGAAGCTGGATAAGGTCTATTCCTTCAGAAGGGACAAAATCCGTAAAATATTCAAAGATGCCCTGAAGAACGGTCTACAACTGCCAGAGTCAAAAAGACCGCAGGAAGCGAATAGGACCGACGACCCTAAATACTGCCCCTATCACAGAGTGATAGGTCATGCCATTGAGGACTGCTTCGTCTTCAAAGATTGGGTCGAAAAGCAATACAAGGCAGGAGAGATAGAACTGTCCAAAGGCGTGTTAACAAACAGTCAAACTGCAACCGCCAATTTCATACAAACGGAGACCGAAGTTCTTCGTGAAACCGATTCTCTCAGGCATCTGCCTTTCTCTGAAAACAATTGACCACCACGTCATTAAACTGGGAACAATCGACCACCACGTCATTAAACTGGGAATAATCGACCTCTAAGTCGTTAAACTGGGAATGTAAAAAAAAATGTAAATAAAAAAAATGTGTAAATAAAAGAAAAATAAAGAAAAGCCGAAATGATGGGGCAACTCGCAATAAAAATCAGCGAGTAAAAATAAAAATGAAAATAAAGCCGAAATGATGGGGCAACTGCGAATAAATAGCCGAAATGATAGGGCAATCGCGACCTTCGCGATAAGAAAAGCTGAAATGATAGAGCAATCGCGGTAAAAAAAAAAAACAAAAAAAAAACAAAAAAAAAAAAACAAACAAAAAAAAAAAAACAAGGGCGGATGATGAGTTGCTCCTGGTATTATTCCAGTGCAGCAATGCAGACGCCAAACAAAAATCCAATTTCCCAAAATTCTTTCAGCCCTACGGCCAGTCCCCAAATTGACTATCGTATACAATCCACGGGCTCAAATAATTCTCAGTATACCCATGCCCCACTGCAACCACCAGTTACGCGGCTGGTCTCCGCCTTTGGAATTATGCTTCATTGGAAAGACCCACTTATGTGTCCTCACGATGTATGAGGAGAACAAACCTTCGTGAGATCCTTACGACTCACCAAGGAAAAACACACTTAGGAGTCCTCACGACTCCTAAGGAGAACATACACCTGCGGGATCCTTACGACTCGCAGGGAGAAAATGCTTTTATGGGACCCTCACGGCCCATAAAATTGAAAAGCCTTAGGTGATAGGGATCCAAACCTGTCTCCTAAGCCATCGCTCTCCAATCCCCAACGGCGAATGATGAGTCGCTCCTGGTACCATATTCCAGTGCAGAGATGCAGACGCCAACCAAATTCCAAATCCCAATCCCTAAGTGGCGAATGATGAGTCGCTCCTGGTACCATATTCCAGTGCAGCGATGCAAACGCCAACCAAATTCCAAATCCCAATCCCCAAGTGGCGAATGATGAGTCGCTCCTGGTACCATATTCCAGTGCAGCGATGCAGACGCCAACCAAATTCCAAATCACATACCCCAACGGCGAATGATGAGTCGCTCCTGGTACCATATTCCAGTGTAGCGATGCAGACGCCAACCAAATTCTAAATCTCATACCAACGGCGAATGATGAGTCGCTCCTGGTACCATATTCCAGTGCAGCGATGCAGACGCCAACAAAGTCCTGAAATGTTTCTGGCCCTACGGTCTGGATCATACATCCTGCAAAACCGTATACAATCCACGGGCGTAAAACGATCCCAATCTCTCCCAAGTCCTACCGGCGAGACCACATTCAAAGTCCCACCGGCAGGGAAGATTCCAAAAAAAAAATTGAAAAAAAAAATGATGAAAAAAAAAGAGAAAAAAAAAGGAGAAAAAAAAAAAGAAGAACGGTATGTCCACAAGCAAAATGGGCACGGATGAAAACCCGAAAGGGCTCCGTGAGTAAAAACAGCAGGACTGCCAGCGAGTTTGTGAAAACCCGAAAGGGCGCAAACTCGTAAAAAAAAATGATGAAATGAAATGTACTCGCAAAGTCCTCTCGACTTTGTGAGGAGAAAATTCCCGCGTGAGATCCCTACGACTCACAAAGGAGCAACACACTTAGGAGTCCCCACGACTCCTAAGGAGAAAATACACCTACGAGATCCTTTCGACTCGTAGGGAGAAAATGCTTTTATGGGACCCTCACGGCCCATAAAATTGAAAAGCCTTAGGTGACAGGGATCTAAACCTGTCTCGTAAGCCACCAATTCCCAAATCCTCTCGGGGCAAATGATGAGTTGCTCCTGGCATTATTCCAGTGCAGCAATGCAGATGCCAAAACAAAACTAATTCCCAAATCCTCTCAACACAGATGATGATTCGCTCCTGGTACCATATTCCAGTGTAGCGATGCTGATGTCAACACCAAATCAAATCAAACCAACAACCTCTGCGGCGGAATCACGCTTCGTCTCAGAATTTACCCCGTGTCGAAATCATGCTTCGCCTCGGGATAACGACCTCCTCGTCGGAATTATGCCCCGCCTCGAAATCAAAATCAACGAGTCAGCTTCCACTCCGACACCGCAGAAAGCGGAGCAAGTCAGAATCCAATCTCGACACCGCAAGAAGCGGAGAAAGTCAAGTCTACCCCTGACACTGCAAGAAGCAGAGCAATTCAAATCAAGCGTCGACCGTCCATGTCGTAAAACGGGCAGTGCAGGCTCCCGCAAATTGGGAATCCAAATCGCTTCGTAACAGAGCGTCGACCGTCTATGTCGCAAAAAGAGCAGTGCAGGCTCCCGCAAATTGGGAAACCAAATCGCTTCGTAACAGAGCGTCGACCGTCTATGTCGCAAAAAGGGCAGTGCAGGCTCCCGCAAATTGGGAAACCAAATCGCTTCGTAACAGGGCGTCGACCGTCTATGTCGCAAAAAGGGCAGTGCAGGCTCCCGCAAATTGGGGACCCAAATCGCTCCGGATCAGAGCGTCGACCGTCTATGTCGCAAAAAGGGCAGTGCAGGCTCCCGCAAATTGGGAACCCAAATCGCTTCGTAACAGGGCGTCGACCGTCTATGTCGCAAAAAGGGCAGTGCAGGCTCCCGCAAATTGGGGACCCAAATCGCTCCGGATCAGAGCATCGACCGTCCATGTCGTAAAACGGGCAGTGCAGGCTCCCGCAAATTGGGAATTTAAATCGCTTCGTAACAGAGCGTCGACCGTCTATGTCGCAAAAAGGGCAGTGCAGGCTCCCGCAAATTGGGAACCCAAATCGCTTCGTAACAGGGCGTCGACCGTCTATGTCGCAAAAAGGGCAGTGCAGGCTCCCGCAAATTGGGGACCCAAATCGCTCCGGATCAGAGCGTCGACCGTCTATGTCGCAAAAAGGGCAGTGCAGGCTCCCGCAAATTGGGGACCCAAATCGCTCCGGATCAGAGCATCGACCGTCCAGGTCGTAAAACGGGCAGTGCAGGCTCCCGCAAATTGGGAACCCAAATCGCTCCGGATCAGAGCGTCGACCGTCTATGTCGCAAAAAGGGCAGTGCAGGCTCCCGCAAATTGGGAACCCAAATCGCTCCGTAACAGAGCGTCGACCGTCTATGTCGCAAAAAGAGCAGTGCAGGCTCCCGCAAATTGGGAACCCAAATCGCTTCGTAACAGGGCGTCGACCGTCTATGTCGCAAAAAGGGCAGTGCAGGCTCCCGCAAATTGGGGACCCAAATCGCTCCGGATCAGAGCATCGACCGTCCATGTCGTAAAACGGGCAGTGCAGGCTCCCGCAAATTGGGAACCCAAATCGCTCCGGATCAGAGCGTCGACCGTCTATGTCGCAAAAAGGGCAGTGCAGGCTCCCGCAAATTGGGAACCCAAATCGCTTCGTAACAGGGCGTCGACCGTCTATGTCGCAAAAAGGGCAGTGCAGGCTCCCGCAAATTGGGGACCCAAATCGCTCCGGATCAGAGCGTCGACCGTCCATGTCGCAAAAAGGGCAGTGCAGGCTCCCGCAAATTGGGAACCCAAATCGCTTCGTAACAGAGCGTCGACCGTCCATGTCGTAAAACGGGCAGTGCAGGCTCCCGCAAATTGGGAATCCAAATCGCTTCGTAACAGAGCGTCGACCGTCCATGTCGCAAAAAGGGCAGTGCAGGCTTCCTACAAAGCAGGAACCGGATCGCTCCGGGAAAGGGGAACGTCTACCACGGACACTCTGTCTCGGAGAAGCGTCAAGCGTCGACCGTCCACGTCGTAAAAAGGGCAGTGCATCCCAAAAAGTGGGAACCAAAGCAAGTCGCCTCCACGTGAAAGAAGATCCATCAATTCATGCACACGACCCACATGTGCGGTGTGCATTTATTGATGGGGGGCACTTTGTTGGGGTAAAAATTTACACCCCCGTTGACCGAGTCAAAGTCAAGGTCAACCCCAAGCCAGGTGGGCCCAAGCCCAGGTCAAGCGGGCCCATGCCCAAGTCGAGCCCGCGGCCAGCCTCCTCCATGCCAACAACAAAAATCATGTAACAAATAATTTTTATGTAATTTTTGTGCATGAATGTAAACAAAATGGGCACAAAGCCAATATTTTGTAAGCCCATGGCTTATGTGCAAAAATGAAATGGCACATGAGCCATGGGATGGCTAAAATGCCATTTTTGTAAAGCCCAAGGGGCTATATGTAAATATGTAAGCCTATAAAAGGCAACATGATGATGAATAATATATACACTTTTCATTCTCTCCAAAAAAAATTAGATCTGAGATCTTTTCTCCTTCCTCAAGGTTCCAAAACCTTCTTCTTTCTCTTGAATTAAATCAAGAGTTTTATTCTTCCTTTTCAAAAACAAAATAGTTTTTCACCACCAAACCCACAAAGGGGAACTTGGATCTGCCTTAAGATCCCAAAAAGGAGAGATTTTGAGATCTCACATCTCTTTAACTTCAAGATCCAGCTAACAGAGGAGGAAGAAGAAGAACCCCTTCCATTAAAACAAAAAAAAACACACTCAGGAGTCTAACTCCTCTTTGATTTCTCTTCAGAGAAATCTTTTTAGGCTAAAAGCCTGTTTGTGCGCAAGTCGCCCGCGTGCCGACACGTGGCGCGCGCGCTTGCGCAACTGCGCAAGTGCGCAAGTCGCCCGCGTGCCGACACGTGGCGCGCGCGCTTGCGCAACTGCGCAAGTCGCCCGCGTGCCGACACGTGGCGCGCGCGCTTGCGCAACTGCGCAAGTCGCCCGCGTGCCGACACGTGGCGCGCGCGCTTGCGCAACTGCGCAAGTCGCCCGCGTGCCGACACGTGGCGCGCGCGCTTGCGCAACTGCGCATCCCTTGGATGTCTTTTCCCCCTCTTTTGTGTACATATATACACATATACATATGTATACAAATTTATACATACACGTACTCCACGACACTGTCCCTGTTAGAAAAAATTTCTAACGGGGCGCTGCCCCGCACCCCGCAAGGGGGCTGCTAGCCCCCTTGACCCCCAGCCCGCTATCCGGGTAGCGGGACCCCCGTAAAAACTCTGCGTGGCTCCCGATATATCCAAACCCCCCTTTCAGAATTGAACACACGTATACTGCACATTGAGTTCGCATGACCAGTTTAACCCGTTAATCGGAGGTTCCCTCGCCCCAAAGGCGATGGGTAATTAACGGCAGCTTAGTCCGCGGCTGCCGGAGATTCGGATCCCCACCATCATTAAACCCCGGCCTACCCTAGGCCGGGGGAATCTGTAGTACGCCCGACAAGCGCGCGCGTATTCCCATCTCAATGGGGTGACGAAAAACACCCTACAACTATGCCTTGGCGTTAGGTCAAAATACATAGCTTGAATACTACTGAATACCCAAAAGAAGTGACGGAGGGCTACGGCTGGTTTTTTGGCGAAAAACCTTTAACGTAGTGAACTTGATATCGCTGAAGGAACCTGATAGCTTTTTAAAATATAGTGGTGAAAACCTTTTGCTAAAGAGGTGACTCCCGGTAAAGGGATCTCGGCTCTTTCCTCGTGGAATGAGGTGCAGGATATTCCACTGAATACCGCTATGCAAAGCAACTTGTAATCGACTATAGTAAAGTTATTACCCTGACGCAAACTTCTGTCCAAGGGGTCTTTCCCGGTGAAGGGATATCAGCCCTTGCCTCGTCGAATGAGGTGCTGGATATTCACACCGAATACCGCTATGCATAACAAAAGGAAACGTCTTTGCAATAACACTTTTTAAATTGTTCCAACAACTCAACAGGTTTGTTTTACTTTGCATTGATCAGAATCAATGCAGTCCCATCAATCAATCACACCAGAAAAGAACGAAAATAAAATGTACGTATATGCCATCCGCATTCGTCACTGGGTCCCGTCATCACCCGTTAGGTTACTTAACTAACGACAGAGCGGGGACTGGACTAGCGCGGGTGTAAAACATATACAACATCTAATAGTATATAAACCAATATACATAATCGCTCCAGGCGTGATAATATGCAACATTACAGAAAAGTAATAAGCATCACAAAACAATACAGATATCTGGGATCCCCGAGTTTCACAGAGCCGCTGCTGAAACTCGACGTTCCCCTGTCGTGTGGATAGCCTGTGCAATGAAACCTAGACCCCTACGGGTGCGGCAAGTTACCCGCCAAAACTTGAAGCGAGGCAGTCCCCACAGCATAGTGAATGGAACACCCGGCACTTCACAGAATCCGGTAATCTTGGGCACCCCTCCTTGGGTCAACCTGTACCCCCTACGAGTGCGGCGAATAGTCTGCCAATTCAGAAGTGGGGCCCCTCTGCCTCTCAAAGCCATGAGATGCCGACCCGTTGCTTTCCCGAACCCGGCTATCCGTGCACTCCGTCGCGGGGTAAAACCTAGTACAGTAATGAAAAATAGTACAACAGGTACATCGACCGCAACCTGGTCGTGCCCCAAAAAGAATATTATACAACAGGCAGTGACGGCAGTCCACAAGTTGGACGCTCGCCCCGCAATATCAAATGTACAAATAAACTCAAACCGTACTACCATTGCACACTGCTATCCACCACGACAAGTCCGCAACAATACAGCACAACACAGAACATCAACGCGAATGTCACGTTCGCAAACCCGTCTAAAAGAACTATAGCAATCAGACGCAGTTTACCGATCAAATGACATTCCTGGTCGGAGATATAATGTAAGCACTGTAAACTAACGTGTTTAAATTTCGATCGACCAAAGACCAAATATCAAAAAGTGGGCCCCAAAGCTTACTGGTGAACAGTAACAAAATCTGGGCCAAAACTAAATATATCAAAAACCCCAAAATCCACAGAAGAACCCACTGCAAAAATTTGGGAGCACGTGCTCCTCACATGGCCACGGAAGCGCGGCCAAACCATGGGTTTGGCCGCCCTTCCGCGGCAACTTGGAGGAGTCACGACTCCAAATTTTGTCGTGGGTCTTATAATCGCCTGCACGGATTTTTAAGATATCCAGAAATCAATTTTGATACCGTTTAAAATTAACAGAACTGTCAAGTGAAGAAAAATGCGATTTTTGCAGTTTTCGATTTTCGGTCGGATCGATGTTTTAAACGCGTTAGCACAAGTTAGTATAGCAAAATGGTGAGGCTCTGATACCACTGTAAGTCTACGCTAGCGCCCCGGCAGTCTACAGACGCCAAAATGCGGAACAAAACTTTTTAAACTTGGCGCTATCGTATACTTTAACCCGGATCTGCCATTATTGCTAAACTAACAAACTGTAAAGAGTGTAGAATGGTTATACCGAACGATCCGAGTCCTTCGTTCTTCAACCATCATCCCACGCTCCGTTGCGGCTGCTCCAATCTCGTCGATCTCCGATTCCTTCGTCGAGGTGACACCACATGATCGGTTCTTTAAACGGGCTCCCGCCTCTGACTCGAGGCAACTCGATCGTCAAGTTTGCTAAAAGAGACGACCAAGATTGATGTAGATAATGAGTAGATGACTTTATCTCACTTCGTCCAAATCCGTGGACGTCGGTTAATGAAGTTGCCGTGGAAATCGGGTGATGGAATGAAATGAACTGTAAATTCCATACACCCCAAACTATCATAATCTTTTTCCTAACCGATGAAATCTCAAGTGAGAGAGTGAATGAGAGAGAGAGGAGGCTTATCATATATATAGAATGAAGGGAGGTGACCGTAGGAGAGGGGGGTGACCATATGATAAATATCATATGTGAACACAAACAAATATCTTGCTTAAAGATCTTAAGCAAAACAAGAAAGTAATGAAATCAAAGCATGAGTCACAAAGCTTAGTCACAAATCCTAGAACCTTCTAGAACCTTCTAGAAGCACGACTCACTCTCATCCAAGAAAAGATAAATCCGTCTTTAACAGAATGTTAAAAGACGGCTGATAGAAAACTGGAAACTGGCAACTTCCAAAAGTGATCCTGAAACGAATTTCAGGACAACCCCGAAACAGTATAAATATACCCGCATTTATATTACGACCGAATACAAATGCAACTGAGACAAAGATATTATACCTACTCAATATAATACTCGGATCCGGCTTAAACCAAAGCCGACCAGTATTATCTGCCCGAAAAATAACACGTGCGTAAACGCACGTGCATTTTCCGAACCCTGCCAAAAAACCATACGGCCTCTACAACGTTTCGCCCGAACTTGGGAAACTGCCTGTGGGGGACTCTAATGACTCGTCAGCACCCTGGCAGTGGGTTTAACCACAAACCGTCAGCGGCACTAGCAATGCGTAACGGCTGCCCACGGACTGACCTCAAGGGTGGCCGAGGAGCGAACTCAAGGGAGACCGATGAGCGAACTCCTCCGAAAACCCTACTGAGCCTAACAGTGACAATGTATATACAGTCCGGTCCGTTCGTCAATGAGTATCGCATATCCGCCTAGGGGGCTAGTAACGTCAGACCCCCAGAAGCAGTATAAGTCGTGTCGGAGTGAAGCCCAATTACACCCTGAGATACTACTGGAGTACCTACCAGTAAATCTCTTGCCATGGTCATGGACTTTGTGTAATGGCTCTCCTAGACACAGCACGATCTCGCCCCCAATACCGGGAGAGACGAATCCCCTGCCGATCCGCTCACGTGCCTCCATATGGCTCGGGACTGTACCCAAAAGCTACCTGTTTGCACGACTCCTTTGAGCCGTGGTAGGGTAGAAATCAAAGCACAGTGGGAACTCACACGAGACAAATGACGACCTCAGGTCGATGAACTAACCTGTACACATGTCACCAGGGAACTGCTATCTGACGGTAGATATAATACTAACTAGCAGATTCCCGGCGAGTCCTGTCCGGTGTACTCATAACCCAATGAGCACCTGTATACATCTTAGGTGATCCAACTGTCACCAGTGGCTTGTGAGACCGGCCACCGCCCCTTGTCGGGGTCTCGACTGTACACACTAGTCTACTCCGGAGTATCGATGCCCTGTCTCGAAACTCCCACGACTAGGGACCACAATTAAGGATATGCATATAAACTACCCAACTCTCACGTATATGATCGCCCTCATACAGTTGGTAGTAAAGCAAGATCCTAAGGGCTCTATCAAAGTGTAACATGCAATCAGTCACCTGAACATGAACACGACTGATAAAGGCAAACCAGATAGCATACTATCATTTCGAGTAAGACTGTCCTACCGGGATAGGTCCTCCGCAATCATTGCAATCACGTACCTGCGATCCAATAATTGACTATGAGGGCACTATCTCCAACAGAGTCACTCTCTCCAAAGAGATGTCTCCCAAGACTGATTTGGAGAGAGCTCGCATGCAAGGGATACCCTATGCTTCGGCAGTAGGCTCTATCATGTATGCGATGCTATGTACCAGACCCGATGTAGCATACTCACTAAGTGTAGTGAGCAGGTATCAAGCTGATCCTGGAGAGAGTCGCTGGACAGCTGTGAAGAGCATTCTCAAGTACTTACGAAGGACTAGAGATATGTTCTTGGTGTATGGTAACGGAGAGCTCCAAGTGGAGTCCTTTACCGATTCGAGCTTCTAGAGTGATAAGGACGACTCTAAGTCGCAGTCGGGCTTTGTCTTTACCCTTTACGGAGGGGCGGTTAGCTGGAAGAGTTCCAAGCAGGAAACCGTGGCAGACTCGACGATGGAGGCTGAATACATCGCTGCCAACGATGGTGCCAAAGAGGCTGTCTGGATCAAGAAGTCCATTACTGAACTTGGAGTGGTTCCATCCATTAAGCATCCAATACCGTTGTATTGCGATAACAATGGAGCGGTGGCTTTGGCCAAGGAACCCAGGTCCCATCAGCGATCCAGGCATATTCTGAGGCGGTATCACCTGATCCGGGAGATAGTTGATCGCCGGGAGATCGAGGTCAGGAGGGTTGACACGAAGAACAACACGGCAGATCCACTCACGAAGGCCATTCCCCAGATACAGTTTGAGAGACTCTTCGGGATGCTCGGTATGCGATACTACAGCAGCTGGCCTTAGTGCAAGTGGGAGATTGTTAGTTGTATGTATGCCCTAGAGGCCAGTATTGTACAGATGATGTATATTATATTGGATGCTTGGACATATATAGAGATGACTTTCTTGCTCGATATGATAGTATGCTATCTGGTTACTCTTTATCTTAACATGTACACTTGTCTCTTTAAACTGTCTTATAGTTACATGTTGGTAAAGCCCTTAGGATGTGTACTTGACTACCTGGACTATGATGCAGATCATACTAGTGGGGACATGGTAGTCCATAAGTACATCCTTCAAGGTCCCTAGTCGTGGGTGTATCGAGACAGGGCATCGATATACCAGAGTAGACTAGCGTATATGCTTCTCGACCCATGAGATGGGCGATGGATGATCCCATATCCATTGGTGTTCGACATCAAAGATGGTATACGGGTGCTCAGTGGAGACTGGGTACACTAGACGGACTCGCCGAGAACTCCCAGATGGTATTATACCTCACGTCAGATGGCAGTTCTCAGGTGACACTTGTACAGGTTAGTCTGTAGACCCGAGATCGTCATAGAGTCTTGTGTGATTCGCACTGTGCTTTGATATCCACCTTACCACGTCCATGAGGGCATGCAAAACGGTGGTCTTTGGGTACAGTCCCGAGTCACATGGAGGCAATGAGCGATAGGAGGGGTTTCGTCTCTCCCGGTATTGGGGGTTGATGTTGCGCTGTGATCGATTGGCCGTAACAGGGAAGTCCCTGGCCAGGGCTGATCAGAGATTTGCTGGTAAGTGTTACCAGTAGTTTCTCGACCCGTTATGAGCCTCACATCGGCACGACTTATCGGTTATTGGGGTCTGACGTTTACCACCCCTAGACTTGATATGCGACGTATCAGACGAACAGACCGGACTGTACGGTAAGTGTTACTGGTTGGATTCACAGGAGTGTGAGCGGGCTAGCTCGTCGATCTTCTGATCGCTCAATACTCGGATGGCCGTTACGTTTAGCAGACCGCTTGCGGCTTATGGGTGCTTGATATGATCATCATCTGCTACCGGCGTATTGACGAGTCTTTAGAGTCCTACACAGAGGTTTCCTGGCTCAACAGAAACGAAATAGGAGCGCATATGAGATATGTGCAGGACCGAGAATAATGCGTGTATGTGATACCGCATTTCATTCTCGCGATATATGTTTCGATTGGTTATATTCGATATGACCTAGTTATCGAATCATTGATTCGATAAATCGATACATTGGATTCTAGTCGGTTATGTGCGACATGACCGGATCATTGAATCAAGTGTTGATTTAATGATTTAATGTATAATTATATATTTGATATATTACTTTACATTAACTAGTATTGGTTCACTTTAAACTGATTTTTCTCACTTGATGCACATTGTATATGTGATATGCTTTTGTGCATATTTTTGTATCATGTTTGATGATACTTGATCATTTGGTTAAAAGTGTAGAATTAAACCATGGTTAATTTGATAATTAGGGTTTTACATATTCATTTATTTATTTGGAAATGATTTAAAGAGAATGGTGGCTTTCTTTTGTCATTAGTTGAAGCTTCATGAAGCCTTGACTTTTGCAACCATTCTTGTCCTCATGCTTAACCCTAACTCTCCAAATGACCATGGTTTATTCTCTACACTTAACCCTAGTTAGATTATGATAAGTATGAATTTTCTTTTCATTTTAAAAGACTTATCATAAAACTAGCTTCATCTTCTCCTTCTTCTTCAAGATAGAAACCTTGATGCCATCAATGGCAACTTGAGTTCTAGTAAGAGAAATCCAATTCTAAAGTGAACCCACCTCCTATTTCTTCACCCTCTACCTCTTGCCAAGTTGTTTTGGGTGTTTTCTTCACAAGTTTCACAACTTTGTGAAGTCGGAGCTTGAACTTGTGATGCCTCGACGTAGATCGTCTTTGACACGAAGCCGACGACCTAGCTCGCCCGTTTCTCCGATGAAGCCGACGATTGAGTTCGGGATTCATGATGGACAGCGAGAGGACACCCACGTGGAGCTAAGGAAGTGGAGAACCAGATCTACAAAGGTTGTAGCATCTAACTTTTAGTTAAGTAGTTAACTAGATTATCTTTTCGCCTAAACTTCTAGTCAACGATCCGTATTAGGGTTTCTCGGCACCCATAATTTTTGAAATTGGCATGATCGATGCCTTATGAGACCTCTATAGTGTGCCTAGGAACCCTACAATTCTCTCTCTTGCAAGTGAGAAGAAAGAAAAGAGCTCCTTGGTTGTTGGTTCTCCTCATCTTCCTCCTCTTGAAATATTCTTTTGATCTCATTTGTTGAGAGAAAAAGTATCCGCATAGACAAACACCTCCATCTTTCTCTTCTACACAACCTAGGACATCAAGACTAGCGATCTTGTTGCCCTACTTGCCTCCGCATACACAAACACCTCCATCTTTCTCTTCTACACAACCTGGGACATCAAGACTAGCGATCTTGTTGCCCTACTTGCCTCGGCTCGAGGTGGAGTTCGGTGTACATCTCTCGGGTGGATCGTCTTCGACTCAAGAAGGCCGCGGAGGTAACCAAGGTCCGGATCGACTCTCGGAGCGTGGACGGATGAGTAGGACAGCGGAATGAAGACCCGAAGGACCGGTATCGTGAGGAATAATTTCTACGGCATAGTAGTTAACGCCTCTAGTAGTTTGCTAGTTTCTACTTTAGCAAAGATCCGTGTTTTAGTCCATGTTGTCTTTGCGCCAAAAATTGTTTTTCGCCGTTTCCGCCTCCCCGTAAGAACCGGGGTGAGCAACGTGGACTTACAAATATGACGTACACTTATACCATCCGCATTCTCCACTGGGCCCCTTCAACACCCGTTAGGTTACTTAACTAACGACAGAGCGGAGGCTGGACTAGCGCGGATGCAAAACATAAGCAACGCCTACAAGATATCATATATAGATATATACATTCGTCAGACGCAATGATAGTCATTCCAGATCACAGATGAACACATTAGATATGCTAGGAATCCGCGTTTCGTTCGAGCCTGCAATGAAAGACGGATTACACGGTTGGGATGAATAGCCAAACCCCACCCTAGATCCCTACGGGTGCGGCAAACTACTGAAAGGTTCCTAGGCACTCTAGTGAGGTCTCATGAGGCATCGGACATGCCAAATTAAAATTTTAGTGCCGAGAAACCCTAGACTACGGATCTATAACTAGATGTTTAGGCGAAATAGAAAGCTAGTTAACACTTAACTACTAGGATACGGAAATACAACCTTTGTAGATCCGGATGTCCATCTCCACGGCTCCGCAACGATGTCTCCTCGCTGTCCAAGTAGAACTCCGGGCTCAAGCGTCGGCTTCGTCGGAGAAACGGGTGAGCTAGGTCGCTGGGTTCGTGTCAAAGACGATCTACGTCGAGGCATCGCAAGTTCAAGCTCCGACTTCACAAAGTGATGAAATTTGTGAAGAAAACACACTCTACAACTTGGCTAGAGGTAGAGGGTGAAGAAATAGGAGATGGGTTCACTTTAGATTTGGATTTTGCTCACTAGATCACAAGTTGCCATTGATGGCATGAAGGTTGCTCACTTGAAGAAGAAGAAGAAGATGAGCTAGAATATTATGATAAGTATCTCTAAAATAAAAAGAAAATGGAATACTTATCATAATTCTTACTAGGGTTAAGTGTAGAGAATCTACCATGGTTAATGGATGGGTTAGGGTTAAGCATGAGTCAAAGCTTCATGAAGCTTCAACAAAAGGACAAAGAAAGCCACCATTCCTTTTTAAACTTATCCAAATAAACAAATAAATGAATAAATATGCAAAACCCTAATTATCATAATAACCATGGTTTAATTCTATTCACTTAACCATAAGATCATGTATCATCAAACATGATACAAAAATGTGCACAAAAGTATATCACATATACAATGTGCATCAAGTGAGAAAAATCCGTTTAAAGTGAACCAATACTAGTTAATGCAATGCAATATATCAAATATATAATTATGCATTAAATCATTAAATCAACATTTGATTCAATGATCCGGTCATGTCGCACATAACCGACTAGAACCCAATGTATCGATTTATCGAATCAATGATTCGATAACTAGGTCATATCAAATATAACCATCCGAAACATATATCGCGAGAATGAAATGCGGTATCACATACACGCATTATCCTCGGTCCTGCACACATCTCATATGCGCTCCTATTTCGTTTCGCTTGAACCAGGAAACCCCTGTGTAGGACTCTAAAGACTCGTCAATACGCCGGTAGCAGATGATGATCATATCAAGCACCCACAAGCCGCAAGCGGTCTGCCAAACGTAACGGCCACCCGGGTATTGAGCGATCAGAAGATCGACGAGCTAGCCCGCTCACACTCCTGCGAATCCGACCAGTAACACTTACCGTACAGTCCGGTCTCTTCGTCTGATACGTCGCATATCAAGTCTAGGGGTGGTATACGTCAGACCCCAATAACCCGATAAGTCGTGCTGATGTGAGGCTCGTAACGGGTCGAGAAACTACTGGTAACACTTACCAGCAAATCTCTGATCAGCCCTGGCCAGGGACTTCCCTGTTACGGCCAATCGAGCACTGCGCAACATCAAATCCCAATACCGGGAGAGACGAAACCCCTCCTATCGCTCATTGCCTCCATGTGACTCGGGACTGTACCCAAAGACCACCGTTTTGCACGCCCTCATGGACGTGGTAAGGTGGAGATCAAAGCACAGTGGGAACCACACAAGACTCTATGACGATCTCGGGTCTACAGACTAACCTGTACAAGTGTCACCTGAGAACTGCCATCTGACGTGAGGTATAATACCATCTGGGAGTTCTCGGCGAGTCCGTCCAGTGTACTCAGTCTCCACTGAGCACCCGTATACCATCTCTGATGTCAAACACCAAAGGATATGGGATCATCCATCGCCCATCACATGGGTCGAGAAGCGTATACGCTAGTCTACTCTGGTATATCGATGCCCCGTCTCGATACACCTACGACTAGGGACCTTGAAGGATGTACTTATGGACTACCATGTCCCCACTAGTATGATCTGCATCATAGTCCAGGTAGTCAAGTACAAATCCTAAGGGCTTTACCAACATGTAACTATAAGACAGAATAAAGAGACTAGTGTACATGTTAAGATAAAGAGCAACCAGATAGCATACTATCATGTTGAGCAAGAAAGTCATCTCTATATATGTCCAAGCATCTAATATAATATACATAAACTGTACAATACTGGCCTCTAGGGCATACATAAAACTAACAACTACCCGCCAAATACCCGAAGTGAAGCAGCCTACATCAACAACGTGAGTAGGCCACTCAGCACTTCAAAGTACCCGGTAGTTTGTGCACTCCACCTTGGGTCTATCCTAGGAGCAAAAACAGTAAAAGAAATAATATACAATGGTGGCTACAACCTCAACCCGGATATGCGACCAAAATTTTTTTTTACATCAATTTACAATTTACAATAAATGATAGATAAATAAACACTCATCTCACATCCCCGGCTAATCATCCATGACGATCCAACAAGTTCATATACACAATCCAACATCACAGATCACAGATATGTACAACCCCCACTAATCGACGTTTAACGATTAGTAGACGTTCAGTACATATATCACATTACAGATATAATCCAATTAGCTAAAGTTTATAGAATTTCGATCAATATTTTAATTTGAAACTACACCAAATACAACACTGAATTCATAAGAATCTGGGCAGAAACAAAGTATCTAAAAAATCACAAAACATCAAGCTGGACAATCTGCAGGAAAAACGAGTTGACTCCGAGTCGACTCGGTCGCGGATCCACAGCGAAACGCATGGTTTCGCCGCGCTTCCGCGGCGGTCTGACCGAGTCACGAGCTCATTTTTCTTGAGTGTCCCTAAAAAAGCATGCACGTATTTTTCAGGTCTTTGGAAATATTTTTATACCTGTTTTAAAATTCGGTAGAAAACATAAATTTTTGATGTATTTTGCGATTTTTCCAGGATCGAAGTTCTAACGATTTTGCTAACATGTTAGTTTTTGTTTAGCCTTGCTCTGATACCACTGAAAGGTCTATGTTACCCACCCCGGTACTTACAGGGAGGCGGAAAGAGTAAAAATCAAATTTTTATCACAAGGAAACATAGACAAACCATGAAGGATCTTTGCTAAACAAAAACTAACAAACATACAAGGAGCTTTAATGTAAAGCTTTGAAATTCGTTAGGTTAAATTCGCGTTAGTTAGTAATAATGCGTGTTTTTCATAAAAACTCGTAAATCTTATTTTCCTTTTTTAACTTGCTCTAGGTATGATGAGAGGTGTTTATATATATATATATATATATATATATATATGGTTTATTAATTATAATTTAACTTGTGTTCACCTTAAATAGAATTTTCCTTAATTATTTTTCTTAAGCTAGGTTTAGTGTACAACTTGCACACTTATCTTTTTCTTGAAACATATGTTAGTGTAACCATGTTATTTTCTTCTTTTCTTTTTCTTTTTTCTTTTGGTTTATATCCCAACATTAATCCATTTAAACCCTTTAATTTTAAATTGAAAAGGAGGGAATGGGAAGTATGGTGGTTAGGTGAGATTGGCTTGACTTCTTTGACTCTCTCTCTCTTTCCTTTCTCCCTCTCATTTCTGAATTCCCAGCAGAGGAAGCAGTAGCAACAGCAACATCATCATCTTTTTCTTCTCCTCTTGCTTCTCTTTTGATTCATATTCAAACCCTACACAAAAAACCCCTTTTTACTTCACAAAAACCTTGGAAAAATGGCTTCTTTGTGGACCTTGGTGGCAAGTCAGTGCATTTGAGGGCAAGGGCTGGAAAATTGAGTTCCCTTGGATCTTTCGGAAGTTATCAAACTCACCCTTAACACTTTAGATCATAACTTGTAGCCTTGTTTGCTAAAAATCGTGTTTTTGTGATATTGAAGGGAAATTAGTGATGTTTATGTTAAGTTAACATTTTATGGCTTATTTAGCTTAGTTATGTGTTGTTAATGTTGTTTTAACTTAAGATTTGTTTCAGGTTGCACTAAAATACCTTAATGTATCGATTTAGTGTTAAACTATCATTTTAACTAGGTTTTTGAGTTCTGTGTGATCTGCTTGTGACCCGATTGCTTCAGGAAAATTTTGTAATTACTGGAGCATATATACTAGGTCTAGAGAACACCCACGAAGCACAGCAGACCAACTCCCTCATCGGGCCGCCGGAATATTCATTCTGGCTGCAATTTGCGGCCAGATGGGGGATCTGGGTGCTGGGGTTTGTGGTGTAGGTGTCTGCTACTATTTGAAGACTTATGGTATATGCAAGTTTGTAAACTTTTACCTGTAGAAAAATCTGGAGCAATTACCCTATTTTTGTATACATTTAACCTTCGCGGCACGTGCGATACGTGTGTGGGTTTAGGGGTTTCTGCGTATCGCGACGTTTCGGGATAGTTTTGGACGCGTATTCACACGTTCCAGCGTATCGCGCACATGCGCGTTTAGTTCGCGACGCGAGTTTCTCGTTTGGTTTCGATATCGCGTTTTGCAATATATTTTGCTCATATACGAATTCCTTGTGTAAATTCCAGGTTCGCAGGCGGGTACGTCGGACGCCGCAAAGAAGGGGAAGCAAGTGGTCGGCTACACTTAGCACGTGATCAGGTGAGTAGATTTAACATCTATGGGGAAATCGTCCGTATGGCGTTAAGCGTCAGGGCGTGTTAGGATATTTAGTCGTAGAGGTTCATATGGACTATAATAGCATACCTTATTGTTGCATATAAATATGATAGTATAGAACACTGCACTGTCACTAACGGTTCAATCTGCATGAGCACTATTTGTATGTTACCCTCACAGCATTAGTGATTGCCATGACACTCGCACTATAGGATTGATACACATTATACATATCGTTTGATTGTCGCATCATTGATGATTGTCATGACTTATCGCATATTGACTCATATATTGATATTTTCATACCTGTGCACATGCACACTGTATATTCATACCAGTGCACACATATATTGATATTTTCATACCTGCGCACATGCACACTGTATATTCATACCAGTGCACACATATATTGATATATTCTTACCTGCGCACATGCACACTGTATATTCATACCAGTGCACACATATATTGATATTTTCATACCTGCGCACATGCACACTGTATATTCATACCAGTGCACACATATATTGATATTTTCATACCTGCGGACATGCACACTGTATATTCATACCAGTGCACACATATATTGATATTTTCATACCTGTGCACATGCACACTGTATATTCATACCAGTGCATACATATATTGATATTTTCATACCTGCGCACATGCACACTGTATATTCATACCAGTGCACACATATATTGATATCTTCATACTTGCATGGATTTACGCATTGAGTTTTGAATTCATATGATTTCTGGATTTGAGAACCGAGGTAATTCTTTTAAGAAAATACGTACTATTTAAGAAAACGGTTTCTCTTGATATGATATTTCAGTGCGTCCACCATTTGTTTTCTCGGTTCTGAGACGTGTGATATGTGAACCCGAATCGAGGAGTTGGATGAGGCCGATTACGGGTACATGGTGGACCCGGTATGGTACCCCAGGGTGAGAACGGATCATTGTGCAGTAGACGGTGAGCCTGGCGGAGGGACTACTATCTACCGGTGATTGGTTAGACCTGGAGGTTATCCGGAGGATACTGACCAGAGATGAGAGATGGATACGGGACGACACATACTGCCGGGGCCGAGGGTCGATTCCGCAGACGGAGCCCGATACTTGAGGATTTGCATGTCGATGCAAGACACGATGATTCATGATATTTTAGTGTGCCAATGCTAGGCACCCATGATTTTATGAGTTTTAGAGGATTTGGGTATATGGATGGACACCGATTATTTTCCACGTTGATATTCCGTGTAGATATTAATTATTCCCATGCTCAGTATTCAGTATTTTACATCTCATCCTGTATCTATTGTACCTGATAGAGTACACATGCTATGCACGATTATTGCATACCCTGCTCATCATATAGAGATGTCATTAGATTGCATTTGCTATGCACGATTATTGCATACCCTGCTCATCCTATGGAGATGTCATTAGATTGCATTTGCTATGCACGATTATTGCATACCCTGCTCATCATATAGAGATGTCATTAGATTGCATTTGCTATGCACGATTATTGCATACCCTGCTCATCATATAGAGATGTCATTAGATTGCATTTGCTATGCACGATTATTGCATACCCTGCTTATCATATAGAGATGTTATTAGATCGCACTTGATGCATGACTATTGCTCCTGTAGCTCATCATATAGATGTTATCTGTCGGCATAAGTTAGAGTATCGCGGCACGTGCATACTCGCGATTACCTTTATATGTTATCTCCTATTTACAAGTTGGCAACTCACCTCCGTTGTGCCACAGTGTTTGCAGGTTGCCCCTCGGAGTAGTCATGGCAGGCTGCTTTCTTGTATCTTTTTGGCTACGGATACCACTGCAGTTGGTGCGTGAGCTGTTTGGCTGTTAGGTGGGTTGTGGTATCCGGTTATTTCCATTTTACATGCTTTTGTATCTAGTACTCTCCATCTACTTTTATGTATTTTACTTAGAGACTAGTGTGAGGACAATGATGTATATTATTGTATTCTGGTGTCGAGCTCATGTGAGCCGACTTTACTTATGCAGTTTTATCTGTCTGTGATGTTTTCCACTTATTGCTCATTTCTTCGCTACGGCGTCGTATATTGTTATCGTGGTGGTTGTTTACTTAAGGTTTTCTAAACATTTTAACAAACGTTTCTATTAATTGTTTAAAACACTCTATACTTGTACTGGTTTTGATTTCTGGGTTTCGGCTTACTTAGCCGCATTACGCCTGTAGACGTTACGTGGTTAAGTGCCGGTCACGGGCCAATCTTTGGGTCGTGACAAAGTTGGTATCAGAGTGTAGGTTTTACCTTCGGAGTGTAGGATGACCTTAGTATGATGGAGTAGGTAGCTGCAGCAGAGTGGCGTAGCGTGCGTATGTTCCGCGGCATACTCACGACACGGTACTCCGCCTAAGCGACCTTAGGACTTACTGATTGAAATTCCTTCATGATTGCATACATTCTTGTGATTCGATTTCCGTATCCTCATCGAATCCTAATTTCTTTTCAGCCATTATGCCGCCAAAGACTACGAGGGCGCAGAGAGCGGCTGTGAGAGCCGAGATTCGAATAGATTCGTCCGAGACGAGGACTGATCCGGGCAGTGCACCCATTGTACCAGAGCAGACTGTTCCTCCTACGAAAGACCAGATCGCTATGCTAGAGGCCGGTATGCAGGAGATGTGCCAGACGATGGGATCCGATATGCAGGAGATGCGCCAAATGATGGGATCGCTAGTTGAGACACTTCGAGCGCAGCGACCTGAGGTAGCTCCACCCGTCGCAGGGACCGTGATGGTACCTACAGTACAGGCAGTTGCCCCCGCATCTACAGAGGTCATCTCAATATCGCTATCAGAGTTTATGAGGCTGAAGCCTCCGGTCTTCACAGGTACCGATGCAGCCGAGGACCTACAGTCTTTCATTGATAGGATAGCCCGAATATGTCGTTCGCTTAGATGCTCTGATGCGAGATGGGTAGAGTTCGCGAGCTTTTGCCTGGAAGGTCTTGCACAGAAATGGTGTGAATCGATTGAGAAAGGCAGAGCAGCAGGTCTTCCTTCTATGACCTGGACCGAGTTTGTGACAGTATTTCTAGCCCGTTTCCTTTCCCAGAGTGTTAGGGATGCCCGAGCGCGCAGATTCGAGTCTTTACGCCAGACGCCAGAGATGACTATGGCAGAGTACGATGTGTTGTTCACCGAGCTATCAGTGTATGCTCCATACCTAGTGGCTACTGAGGAGATGCGAGTCAAGAGATTTGTTCGAGGCTTTCTTACACCCTTGTTCCTTAAGATCAGCGCACAGCATTGCGAGACTTATGCAGCAGCTGTAGACGCAGCCTTATTAGTCGAGGAGCGCCTTGCAGAGACTTCGGTAGTTCCAGGGCCGAAGAGAGTTCGTATGGGTACACCAGCACAGAGACGGACATTTACGCGCCGCGACAGACACCTTGCAGGTGGCAGAGATTTGGGGCGAGGCCGGCTGTTCAGCACTTATCCTCAAGAGGGTCAGCCGACACCATCTAGATGTTTCCGATGCGGGAGTACTTATCATCATATTCGAGATTGCCCGGAGCCACGGGAGGGCGAGACTTCTGTACCACACGTCACATTTCCACCTTCCCCACCCCAGAGGGTGTTGCCTATTGTACCTATTGTTGCTCCGCGCCAGACTCATGCACAGAGAGGCCGTGGTCGCGGAGGGTTCGCTCCTAAAGGACGAGGTGGCCGAGGCCGAGGACAGCCAGCTGTCGGCAGAGTACAACCAGTTGCTAGTAGGGGACCGCCGTCGCAGGCAGATGACAGGCACGGGTTTTCGCGTTGACGCATCGGGACGCACAGGCGTCCAATGCTGTGGTCTCAGGTACCCTATCAGTATGTTTTGTTGACGCGCACGTGTTGTTTGATACCGGATCCACGCACTCATACGTTTCCACACACTTCATGCCGAGTTTGGGTAGAGAGTCCGGTTTGCTTGATCAGCCGCTTGTTGTGACCACTCCCGTGGGAGAGTCGTTTGTTACTAGGCACGTGTTCCGATCCTGTGTTGTCCGTATTGGCGAGAGAGAGTTGCTTGTCGACTTGGTCCTTCTTGAGATGTTGGACTTCGACGTTCTTTTGGGCATGGATTGGTTAGCCACGTGCTATGCGTCTGTGGACTGCCGCGAAAAGACAGTTAGATTTTGTTGTCCCGGCGAGTCGGCTTTTGTTGTGCAGGGGGACCGTGGTGTCGCCCCTCACAGTTTGATTTCTTCTCTTCGCGCTGGACAGCTGTTGAGGAAGGGATGTCTGGGATTTCTAGCCTATGTTTGCGATACTAGAGCTACAGATGTTCCGTTGGACCAGGTTCCGACTGTTTGTGAGTTCCCTGATGTTTTCCCTGACGAGCTTCCTGGGCTACCGCCTGAGCGCGACATTGTTTTCTGTATTGATTTGATTCCCGGCATGGGGCCTATTTCTATACCGCCTTATCGGATGGCCCCGACGGAGCTTAGTGAGTTGAAGGTTCAGTTGCAAGATTTGCTGGATAAGGGACTTATTCGACCCAGTGTTTCTCCTTGGGGTGCTCCAGTCCTGTTTACCAAGAAGAAGGACGGCAGTTTGCGTTTGTGTATCGACTACCGTCAGCTGAACAGGGTTACTGTGCGGAACAGGTATCCTTTGCCACGCATCGACGACTTGTTCGACCAGCTTCAGGGGGCAGGATATTTTTCGAGGATCGATTTACGATCAGGCTACCATCAGCTGCGGGTTTGACAGGAGGACATACCGAGGACATCTTTCCCCACGCGCTACGGCCATTATGAGTTTTTGGTGATGTCGTTCGGACTCACCAATGCGCTAGCCGCATTCATGGACTTGATGAACCGTATTTTCCGGCCGTATATTGATCTGTTCATCATCGTATTCATTGACGATATCTTGGTGTATTCCTGGAGCAGAAAGGAGCACGAGTAGCACCTGTGGATCACGCTGCAGACTTTGAGGGAGCACCAGCTTTTCGCCAAATTCTCCAAGTGTGCATTCTGGCTGGACAGCGTAGACTTCTTTGGTCACATGATTACACGGGATGGTATATGTGTGGACCTGAAGAAGATCGATGTCGTTCAGCGTTGGCCCAGACCCACATCAGTCATAGAGATTCGCAGCTTTCTAGGACTGGCCGGCTACTACAGGCGATTGGTGCAGGACTTCTCCCGTATTGCTGCACCTTTGACCGGGTTGACACGGAAGGGAGTTCCTTTCGATTGGACGGAGGAGTGTGAGCACAGTTTTCAGCAGCTACGGACTCGACTAACTACGGCGCCGGTGTTATCATTGCCTTCAGGATCGGGCGGATTTGTGGTCTATTCTGATGCTTCTCGAGTAGGGCTAGGGTGCGTATTGATGCATCATGACAGGGTGATCGCGTATGCCTCACGGCAGTTGAAGAAACATGAACAGAACTACCCCACTCATGATTTAGAGATGGCTGCAGTGGTCTTTGCACTTAAGATCTGGCGACATTACCTATACGGTGAGTCGTGCCAGATATTCATTGATCATAAGAGCTTAAAATATATATTTCAGCAGCGAGACATGAATCTTAGACAGCGCCGTTGGATGGAGTTAGTGAAGGACTACGACTGTGAAATCCTTTACCACCCGGGCAAGGCAAATGTAGTAGCAGATGCTTTGAGCAGGAGGCCTGGGGGAAGTCTATCGTGCTTGAGTACAGTGCAGAGACAGTCGTTGGCAAATTGGCAGATTTTATGTGACAGCCGAGTGCAGTTCGAGTTTACGCCGATCGGGGAACAGCTTGCGCATGTTCGTGCACGCCCACAGTTGCTTGACCGTATACATGAGGCACGGTATCATGATGACCGTTGTTCACAGATCAGGACATAGATTGGACAGGGCAGATTTTCCGAGTTCGTGATCGATGATCAGGGGACACTGCGATTTGGGACTAGACTGTGCGTACCAGATGCTGAGGGACTGCGGTGTGAGATTCTTGAGGAGGCACATCGGTCGGTATACAGTGATCATCCAGGTTCCACCAAGATGTACCACGATATGAGAGATGTTTACTGGTGGGACGGAATGAAGAGGGACATCGCAGATTTCGTGTCAAGATGCCTGACTTGTCAGCAAGTCAAGGCCGAGCACCAGAGGCCCGCGGGAGAGCTACACCTATTACCCATTCCGGAGTGGAAATGGGAGCAGATTTCTATGGACTTCATTATGGGTCTACCCAGGACTAGTCGAGGGTATGACTCCTTCTGGGTGATCGTGGATCGTTTGACGAAAGCGGCTCACTTCCTGCCGGTGAAGACGACTTTCAGATTTTCTCAGTATGCCCAGATTTACATCGACGATATAGTGCGACTGCACGGAGTTCCGACATGTATCGTGTCCGACCGAGGCACCCAGCTTACCAGCCGACTATGGCATAGGCTTCAGGAAGCTTTAGGCACCCGCTTGAGTTTCAGCACAGCATTTCATCCGCAGACCGACGAACAGTTAGAGCGGACTATTCAGACTCTCGAGGACATGCTCCAAGCGTGCGTTTTAGACTTTGGAGGTAGCTGGGATCATCATTTACCCTTAATAGAGTTCTCCTACAACAACAACTTCCAGGAGACCATTCATATGGCACCATTCGAGGCTCTTTATGGGAGGAGATGTAGATCGCCGCCTGTTGGACAGAGCTCAGCGAGAGCAGTATTTTAGGGCCACAGATTGTTGAAGAGACGACCGCGAAGATCCAGTTGATTCGCGATAGGATGAGAGAAGCCTAGAGTAGGCAGAGGTCTTATGCGGACCGTCGTCGGCGCAGACTTGAGTTTTCTGTTGGTGATCATGTTTTCTGTAGGGTTCCTAGGCACACACTAGAGGTCTCACAAGGCATCAACCATGCCAAATTCAAATTTTACAAGTGCCGAGAAACCCTAATACGGATCGTTAACTAGATTTTAGGCGAAACATGCAACTAGTTAACAACTTAACTAAGTGAACGGAAATACAACCTTTGTAGATCCGGTCTTCCACCTCCATAGCTCCGTGTAGACGTCCCTCCACTGAACAAATCGGATCTTGGACTCTAGTGTCGGCTTCATCGGAGAAATAGGCGGGCTAGGTCATCGACTACGATGCCGAAGATGATCTACGTCGAGGCATCACAAGATCAAGCTCCCACTTCACCAAGTCATGAAACTTATGAAGAAAACACCCTATTCTACTTGGCAAGAGGTAGAGGATGAAGAAATAGGAAGTGGGTTCACTTTAGAATTGGATTTCTCACTCTTTTCATCAAATCACCATTGATGGAAGCAAGGTTTTCTTCTTGAAGAAGAAGAAGAAGAAGATGATAGAATATCATAAGTATTATCCAAAAAGAATAATAAAATGAATACTTATCATATACTAACCTTGGTCAAAAGTAGAGAGTTAATTAGAGTTTAGATGAATGGTTAGGGTTTGTAGAAGAAGACAAAGTGGTCACTTGGTCAAAGCTTCATGAAGCTTCAACAAGCTTCAAGTTTGAAAGCAACCATTTTGTTTTTCTTTTCACTTTTAACCAAAAATGAAAAGATAAATAATTAAGTGAAATGAAACCCTAATCATTCACTAAACATGGTTTAAGTCTTTACACAAATCCAAGTGAGTATGTATCATCAAACATGATACAATCAAGTGCACAAAACTATATCATATATACCATGTGCACATGCGAGTGATAAAATCCATCTTAAGTGAACCGATACTAGTTAATGCAAAGTAATATATCAAATATATAATTAGGAATTAAATCATTAAATCAACACTTGATTTAATGATCTGGTTATATCGCATATAACCGACTAATATCAACAGTAACAACTTATCGAATCAACACTTGATCCGATAGCCCGGCTATATCGCATATAACCGATCAATGTCACAAATCGCGAGAATCGAATACAGTATCACATACTGGTATCATTCTTGGTCCCGCACATATCTCATATGCGCTCCTATTTCGTTTCGCTTGAGCCAGGAAACCTCTGTGTAGGACTCTAAAGACTCGTCAATACGTCGGCAGCAGGTGATGATCATATCAAACACCCACAAGCCGCAAGCGGTCTGCTAAACGTAACGGCCACCCGGGTATTGAGCGATCAGAAGATCGACGAGCAAGACCGCTCACACTCCTGTGAATCCAACCAGTAACACTCACCGTACAGTCCGGTCTCGTCGTCTGATATGTCGCATATCTCGCCTAGGGGTGGTAAACGTCAGACCCCAATAGCTCGATAAGTCGTGTCGATATGAGGTCTATAACAGTTCGAGAAACTGCTGGTAACACTTACCAGTAAATCTCAGCAATCCTGGCCAGGGATTTCCAGTTATAGCCAATCGAATACAGCGCAACATCAACTCCCTATACCGGGAGAGACGAATCCCCTCCTATCGCTCATTGCCTCCATATGATTCGGGACTGTACCCAAAAACCACCATTTTGCACGCCCTCTTGGACGTGGTAAGGTGGAAATCAAAGCACAGTGGGAATCACACAAGACTCTATGACGATCTCGGGTCAACAGACTACTCTGTACCAGTGTCACCAGAGAACTGCCATCTGACGTAAGGTATAATACCATCTGGGAGTTCTCGGCGAGTCCGTCCAGTGTACCCAGTCTCCACTGAGCACCCGTATATCATCTCTGATGTCAAACACCAATGGATATAGGATCATCCATCGCCCATCTGTATGGGTCGAGAAGGTATACGCTAGTCTACACTGGTATATCGATGCCCCGTCTCGATACATTCACGACTAGGGACCTTGAAGGATGTACTTATGGACTACCATGTCCCCACTAGTATGATCCGCATCATAGTCCAGGTAGTCAAGTACACATCCTAAGGGCTTTACCAACATGTAACAGAGAGACAATCCGTGTACACGTTAAGGTAAAGAGCAACCAGATAGCATACTATCATGTCGAGCAAGAAATTCCTCCCTATATATGTCCAAGCATCCACTACAATATACGTCCTATGTATAGTAATGGCCTCTAGGGCATACATATAACGAACAATCTCCCACTTGCACTAGGGCCATCTGATAGCAGTGGTTGTAGTATCTCATACTCAACCATCCCATAAAAGTCTCTCTCTGGGAAAAGGCCTTTGTGAGTGGATCCGCCGTGTTGTCCTCTGAGTCTACTCTCCTAACCTCGATCACCCTGGAGATCAACCATCTCCATGATCAGGTGACACTGCCTTAGAATATGTCTGGATCACTGATGGGACCGGCGTTTCTTGGCATAAGCCACAACTCCATTGTCACACAATGGGAGGAACAAAGTTCATCTCATGAACTAATATACACCCAGACTGCCTCTTTGGTAGCATCTTAAGTAGCGATGTATCCAGCCTTTATCGTCTAGTATGCCACGGTATCTAGCTTGGAACTCTTCCAACATACCGTCCCTTTACCAAGGGTAAAGACAATGCCTGTGACTGACATTCAGTCGTCCTTATCATCCTGGAACACTTCCAGTGATTCTCCCCAGGATCGATTGATACCATCTCACTACAACTAGTGAGTATCCTAACATCCATTTAGATTTATCTCATAGATCCAAAATCCAGGATTTAGGAGGTATCACTTTGATCCTATATGGAGAATCATTGTGATAAGCGGAGATTGATCGAGCGTAGCATAGGAAACTCCTTCCCTATCAAGAGTATGTTATCCACGTACTCTACGAGGATCGTCACCATACTCCCTACTACCTTTTTGTTTATACAAGGTTCATCTACCATTTTGATGATGTCAAACTCTTTGACTACTTCATCAAAACAGACGTTCCAACTCCGCGATGCCTGCTTTATCTTATAAAGCATCTTGTACACGTTTCTGCTGCTCCCACTGTCTACGAAGCCCTCTGGCTGTGTACTTACAGACGTTCTCTTCTAAAACATCATTTTAGAAAAGCAGTCATGACACCCAACCGCCAGATATCATAGTCATGGTATGTAGCCGTGGCAAGTAGGATCCGGATGGACTTAAGCATAGGCACTGGAAAAGGTTTCATCATTATCCACGCCTGGTCGATGACGAAAACCTTTAACAAGTCTAGCTTTGAAAGTCTCAACTTTTCCATCTATACCAAGTAATCTTCTCAAGATATACTTGCTCCTGATGGGGATTTAACCCTTCAGATATAGCAACCAAAGTCCATACTTTGTTGGTGTATAAGGATTCCATCTCAGATCGCTAAGCATCCAGCCATTCTTATAGAGTCTTACTCCTGATGGCCAGCTCGAAACTAGTTGGGTCATCATCTCATGATGCAATCCTCGCTCCCACTGTCATAGAGAAACCGAAGTATCTCTCAGGTGGGTGAGGAACCCTACTAGATCGGCGGAGAGGCTGAGGTTCGTTGGTAACTATTGAATCCTTTGGTTTTATCAAATCATCTGCTGTAGTTTGTATAGCTGGAACCTTTCCAGTTCTACATTACAGACCTTGCCTCGAGCTTGTCCAGATTTTGCTTTTAGACATAGGCCGGACAACCCCAAATCTTAACTAACTTATGAAATGGGCTCTTCCCTTTCCATATCACATATGAAGTGGTAGGCACTGATTTGATTCGAACCTAATTCAATAGGTATGCAGCTTCTCATGTGCATAACCCCCAAAAGGAAAAAGGTAACTCAGTAGTACTCATCATAGAGCGCACCTTATCATATAGGGTGTGATTGCTCCGCCCCGATATACCATCGTGCTATGGTGTATACGGAGGAGTAATGCTGAGAGAGAATCTCATTTTCCTTTAGAATCATCCATGAATTCCGTGCTTAAGTATTCTCCTCCTTGATCTCATCATAGGACAATGATACTTATACCCGTGTTTTGGTTCTCTACTTCTAATTCATATTCTGTGAATATCTCAAAAGGTTTGGACTTGTGTTTCAACAGGAACATATATCTGAATCTTGAGAGATCATCAGAGAATGTAATGAAGTACAAAGAACCAGTCCTGGCATATGTAGACAGTGGACCTTACATACATCAACATGTATCATCCCTCTTTTGTGTGTTCTGTATACTAAGAACTGTAGTTTGATTTAGAACATCAACGCTTTTAGATAACGTGCCTGAACCGATCAACTTTTGATATAGGAAATGTTCAAAACATTATCCAACAATACAAAATATTATCATTTCTTTACTGATAAAGAGACTGATATGATTTTGTATATCAAGTTCGGTATCTAATAACATTCGTTCAGAATCAATGTATTGGTAATACAGGGTGACAATGACCAACAGACTTGGCTGCAACTCTTGCCCCGTTTTCTGCCTCATGAAACTTATCACCCGTTCTCAATTCTTTACCTATCTGTAGCCCATGTAACATATTACATATGCGGGATCCTGATCCGGTATCATATACCCAGGACGTAAAGGACACTGAGAAACGGTTCTATATAATGAACACACCCGAAGATGATGCATCAGCATGCACTTACTTCGTTTGGGCGGCACGGGAATTCTGGTAATCCTCAATTTCCTGCTCTGTCTTATAACAATTATAAGTTGGAGCGGGACCAACGTTCCCCAGCTCAGTATAACAAGCGGGTTCGGTCAAATTTCCGTATTATTATCTTGATTAAGGCATGATATGGTCGCTACCTGGAGAGAGAGAGAAGAAAACACTCAGTGTGCGCCTTGCAAGATCAGATTGGTTATTATTTTATCTAATCAGGATGGCTCCCACAGTTTTTATCAAATCTTCCTTCAAACCCAAAAAGGAAAGACTAGCCGGGATTAATTACACACTACAAGTTCGCCAATTTTTCAGCCAGGCCATTGTCGGTACTTTGAGGGAGGTCTCCCTTGCTTTCGCACGAACCTAATTAATGTAAACCTCGTTTTTCCAGAGGCGTAACCTCGTTGACACCTTTCTAGACACCTACTTGATCGGCTAGTTGCAATGTGTAAAACTCTCCCAGGAGTAACTCTTACTCACAGCTGGTATCGGGATCCAACTATCTCATAGAAGGTATGCAATCTCATTGCAAATTTCAACACTTGAAATTCCCGATAATATTTTGCCCCTAACGTGCTATGACCTTGACGAAAACCAACAAACCATAATCCGCTAGTCAAGTTCAACCCGTACATTTCTTGATTGAATTAAACCCACCCGCACGACCCTTGACGAAAGCCAACAAGGCCGCACGACTACCCTAATCCAATCGCATCGTATGCAGCAGATAAGCAGCATATAGCTACCGCACACTGCACCTTGACGAAAGCAAACAAATGCAGCACGAATACTGTATACAACTTATCTGAAATGACGGAGGGCTACGTCAGGTTTTTCTGAAAACCTATTGCGTAATGAACTTGATATTGTTGTAGAATCAAATGATTTTGAAATGGAGTGTTTTTTATGCTTTTCTAGTTTTGCTAAAAGGGTCACTCCCGGTGAAGGGATCGTCGGCCCTTTCCTCGTCGAATGAGGTGCGGGATATATCATATATATCACTGTGCAAAGCAAAAACTCTTAAAAGAAATCAAAAGACAAACCGAGTGTGTAGCATCTGCCAGTTATTGCTAAAGGAGTCACTCCCGGTGAAGGGATCTCGGTCTTTTCCTTATCGAATAAGGTGCAGGATATATCATATATACCGCTGTGCAAAGCAAGAACTGTAGCTACCTGTTTTAATTTTGAAATTCGATTCCACAACATCTTTAGGTTTCTTTTTCTTTCATTAATCGTATTAATGAAGTCCCATCATTTAAGTACCTAAACATCACAGATAAATACGACGTACACTTATGCCATCCGCATTCGCCTCGATGTCCCCTCGTGCACCGTTAGGTTAGGTAACTAACGGCAGAGCGGGGCAGGGCTAGCACGGGTGTAAAACATAAGTAACGTCTATATAATATATCATATATACTATATAAAGTATCCTTCACAGAACATATCACATGATCACATCACAGATATCGCAGCAGAAGAATCATATGAAATATTGGATATACTACGACGTCCGTGTTTTCAATACGAGCCAGTATAAAACACGGATTCCACGGTCGCGATGAATAGCCAAACCCACACCCCTAGACCCCTACGAGAGCGGCAAGCAACCCTACCAATTCTAGAGTTTGGAGACCCGGACTCGACTCCTCGAGTTGGTCCCCCACTGGACTCCAGAACCCGGTTACTTGTGCTCCCCTCCTTGGGTCTATCCTAGTGCGGAAAAGTAAATAATATACAAACGGTGACATCTTCCGCAACCTGGAAGTGCCCCAATAAAAGAATATTACATATAAGTTTTTACATGAATGAAAATGCAAAACACTCATCTCACATAAAAACCCCCGGCTATTCAAACACGATGATCCAATATAACATATCCAGCAACACATAACATCACATGTCATCAACGTAAGTAAACATGCGCATCCCAATTGTCGTTGGCATATAGCAACGAAACCGGCGATATCACATATTACACTTACGGTCACAGAAAAGAAAGTGTAAAACTACAACAGTTGGAATACGCAACCTCCATAGACATCGCATGCCTAATCAAATGAATTACTTAGACATCGCATGCCTAACAATTATAAACCCCGCATTTTAGTCTCAAAATCGAAAACACTTTTCAATATCAAGTCGGGCAATTCAACAAGATTCCCGACATCCTGATCGAATACTCGTCGCAAACTTTAGTAGGCGGCCGCACCCCCGACGCCGTCGACAAAGTGCACCAAGGCGGAACACCGCTGCCGCGAGCACCCGAACGGATGCTTTCGGCGACGGGGTTCTCCTACAGTCACTTGGTCGGGGCTATGGAGTGAGGCTGTCTATTAAGTTTACCCGGCGAGTATCCGCGTACGCTACGTGATTGCGACGGACTTTTGATCACATCAAAATTCCGTGGCAACCGATCAAGTGAGTCTAAAGTGCTGTGTTTATAATATTCATATTAGTTATCTCATAACTACTTGTGAATTCCAATTATTGTATCACATTCCAGATAAAATAGAAAATGTTAAACTTTCCGATCGAACATTCGAACACCCAAGATTTCCCGAAACAGCTCATCACATGAAATAAGTTCAAAAACATTCACTTCGTGCCTCAGTACCAACGGTCCAGCCGTAGAAGGGTCAAGCCAACGCCTCACATATGGCACGCCGTACTGCCCCAAACCCTAAGGTTCAAAGGGCAGTTCAAGACGGTCACATAATCGAGTTAAGGTTTGTTGTCTTCTAGAGGGACCATCACGTTACTTTCACTACTTAGAACGTCTTTAAACCTCAGAAAAATCCAACACTTGGAAATTTTCCGGCAGGGGAAAAAGTGGGTATTTATATCCGGTCGAACTTTTTAACATATTCTAAAAATACCCGGAAAGCCACACTGACAAAATTAGACAATCCGATCGATACACCGAGTCCCCAATACAACCCAGAAAACTCAACTCTTGAGTAAATATTAAAAATTCCCAGAAAACTCAGCACTGCAAAATAGGAATTACTGTGCAAAATTCAATGCAAGAGGAGACTAAAGGGCCGCGGAACCGCCGCATTAGCATGCTAATGCCGCGGTTCCGCCGCGCTTTGATGGACTCAGGAGTACGGGCTTCTCAGTAATTCTTAGAATCTCCTGCTGGGTTTTCTACATATTTTTAATTCTAAAAAATCCACGATTTCAGAAAATGTACAGAGAGCAAGTTTGAATTAGGGTTTCGGTTCGATCGGACTTATAACTCCGTCAACGCATCGCCTAAGGCTCTAGCTAGGCTCTGATACCACTGTAGGGTTCCTAGGCACACACTAGAGGTCTCACAAGGCATCAACCATGCCAAATTCAAATTTTACAAGTGCCGAGAAACCCTAATACGGATCGTTAACTAGATTTTAGGCGAAACATGCAACTAGTTAACAACTTAACTAAGTGAACGGAAATACAACCTTTGTAGATCCGGTCCTCCACCTCCATAGCTCCGTGTAGACGTCCCTCCGCTGTACAAATCGGATCTTGGAACTAGTGTCGGCTTCATCGGAGAAATAGGCGGGCTAGGTCATCGACTACGATGCCGAAGATGATCTACGTCGAGGCATCACAAGATCAAGCTCCCACTTCACCAAGTCATGAAACTTGTGAAGAAAACACCCTATACTACTTGGCAAGAGGTAGAGGATGAAGAAATAGGAAGTGGGTTCACTTTAGAATTGGATTTCTCACTTTTTTCATCAAATCACCATTGATGGAAGCAAGGTTTTCTTCTTGAAGAAGAAGATGATAGAATATCATAAGTATTATCCAAAAAGAATAATAAAATGAATACTTATCATATACTAACCTTGGTCAAGTGTAGAGAGTTAATTAGAGTTTAGATGAATGGTTAGGGTTTGTAGAAGAAGACAAAGTGGTCACTTGGTCAAAGCTTCATGAAGCTTCAACAAGCTTCAAGTTTGAAAGCAACCATTTTGTTTTTCTTTTCACTTTTAACCAATAATGAAAAGATAAATAATTAAGTGAAATGAAACCCTAATCATTCACTAAACATGGTTTAAGTCTTTACACAAATCCAAGTGAGTATGTATCATCAAACATGATACAATCAAGTGCACAAAACTATATCATATATACCATGTGCACATGCGAGTGATAAAATCCATCTTAAGTGAACCGATACTAGTTAATGCAAAGTAATATATCAAATATATAATTATGCATTAAATCATTAAATCAACACTTGATTTAATGATCTGGTTATATCGCATGTAACCGACTAATATCAACAGTAACAACTTATCGAATCAACACTTGATCCGATAACCCGGCCATATCGCATATAACCGATCAATGCCACAAATCGCGAGAATCGAATACAGTATCACATACTGGTATCATTCTCGGTCCCGCACATATCTCATATGCGCTCCTATTTCGTTTCGCTTGAGCCAGAAAACCTCTGTGTAGGACTCTAAAGACTCGTCAATACGCCGGCAGCAGGTGATGATCATATCAAACACCCACAACCCGCAAGCGGTCTGCTAAACGTAACGGCCACCCGGGTATTGAGGGATCAGAAGATCGACGAGCAAGCCCGCTCACACTCCTGTGAATCCAACCAGTAACACTCACCGTACAGTTCGGTCTCGTCGTCTGATATGTCCCATATCTCGCCTAGGGGTGGTAAACATCAGACCCCAATAGCTCGATAAGTCGTGTCGATATGAGGTCTATAACAGTTCGAGAAACTGCTGGTAACACTTACCAGTAAATCTCAGCAACCCTGGCCAGGGATTTCCGGTTATAGCCAATCGAACACAGTGCAACATCAACTCCCTATGCCGGGAGAGACGAATCCCCTCCTATCGCTTATTGCCTCCATGTGAATCGGGACTGTACCCAAAAACCACCGTTTTGCACACCCTCTTAGACGTGGTAAGGTGGAAATCAAAGCACAGTGGGAATCACACAAGACTCTATGACGATCTCGGGTCAACAGACTACTCTGTACCAGTGTCACCAGAGAACTGCCATCTGACGTAAGGTATAATACCATCTGGGAGTTCTCGGCGAGTCCGTCCAGTGTACCCAGTCTCCACTGAGCACCCGTATATCATCTCTGATGTCAAACACCAATGGATATGGGATCATCCATCGCCCATCTATATGGGTCGAGAAGGTATACGCTAGTCTACACTGGTATATCGATGCCCCGTCTCGATACACCCACGACTAGGGACCTTGAAGGATGTACTTATGGACTACCATGTCCCCACTAGTATGATCCGCATCATAGTCTAGGTAGTCAAGTACACGTCCTAAGGGCTTTACCAACATATAACAGAGAGACAATCAGTGTACACGTTAAGGTAAAGAGCAACCAGATAGCATACTATCATGTCGAGTAAGAAAGTCCTCCCTATATATGTCCAAGCATCCACTACAATATACATCCTAAGTATAGTAATGGCCTCTAAGGCATACATATAACTAACATTTTCTTGAGGGTCTCCCCAATGAAAGGTGTGATGAGATTTGGGAAGAAGGGGAAGCTTAGCCCCAGGTACGTGGGCCCCTTCGAGATCCTTGAGCGTGTTGGTGCAGTTGCCTATTGATTAGCCCTTCCGCCCAGTTTCCCAGATGTGCATCCCGTATTTCACGTTTCGATGCTCCGCAAGTATCTTCACGATCCTTCGCATGCGATTCAGCACCCGACGATCCAGCTTGAGCGCGACCTTTCCTTTGCAGAGCAGCTGGTGGACATCTTAGATCAACAGGTGCAGAAATTGAGATCGAAGGATATACCGTCCGTCAAGGTACTTTGGCGTGGCCCGAGCAGCGAGGAGGTTACTTGGGAGACCGAGAGCGAGATGAGGAAGAAATATCCCCATCTCTTTGAAAGTACGCATAGCTAGATTTTTAAATTCGGGGACCGAATTTCTTTAAGGGGGGTAGATTGTAACGCTTTGAAATTCGTTAGGTTAAATTCGCATTAGTTAGTAATGATGCGTGTTTTTCATAAAAACCCGTAAATCTTATTTTCCTTTTTTAACTAGCTCTAGTTGTGATGAGAGGTGTTTATATATATATATATTTATATATAAGGTTTATTAATTATAATTTAACTTGTGTTCACCTTAAATTGAATTTTCCTTAATTATTTTCTTAAGCTAGGTTTAGTGTACAACTTGAACACTAATCTTTTTCTTGAAACATATGTTAGTGTAACCATGTTATTTTCTTCTTCTTCTTTTTTGGTTTATATCCCCACATTAATCCATTTAAACCCTTTAATTTTAAATTTAAAAGAAGGGAATGGGAAGTATGGTGGTTAGGTGAGATTGGCTTGACTTCTTTGACTCTCTCTCTCTCTTTTCTTTCTCCCTCTCATTTCTGAATTCCCAGCAGAGGAAGCAGCAACAACAGCAACATCATCAACTTTTTTTTCTCCTCTTGCTTCTCTTTTGATTCATATTCAAACCCTACACAAAAAACCCCTTTTTACTTCACAAAAACCATGGAAAAATGGCTTCTTTGTGGACCTTGGTGGAAAGCCAGTGCATTTGAGGGCAAGGGCTGGAAAATTGAGTTCCCTAGGATCTTTTGGAAGGTATCAAACTCACCATTAACACATTAGATCATAACTTGTAGCCTTGTTTGCTAAAATTCGTGTTTTTGTGCATTTTTGTGATATTGAAGGGAAATTAGTGATGTTTATGTTAAGTTAACATTTTTATGTCTTGTTTAGCTTAGTTATGTGTTGTTAATGTTGTTTTCACTTAAGATTTGTTTCAGGTTGCACTAAAATACCTTAATGTATCGATTTAGTGTTAAACTAGCTTTTTAACTAAGTTTTTGAGTTCTGTGTGATCTGCTTGTGACCCGATTGCTTCAGGAAAATTTTGTAATTACTGGAGCATATACACTAGGTCTAGAGAACACCCACGAAGAACGAGAGCCCAACTCCCTCATTGGGCCGCCGGGATATTCATTCTGGCAGCAAATTGTGGCAAGATGGGGGATCTGGGTGCTGGGGTTTATGTTGTAGGTGTCTGCTACTATTTGAAGACTTATGGTATATGCAAGTTTGTAAACTTTTACCTGTAGAAAAATCTGGAGCAATTACCCTATTTCCGTATACTTTTAACCTTCACGACACGTGCGATACGTGTGTGGGTTTGGGGTTTTCTACGTATCGCGACGTGTCGGGATAGTTTTGGACGCGTATTCACACGTTCCAGCGTATCGCACACGCGTGTTTAGTTCACGACGCGAGTTTCTCGTTTGGTTTCGATATCGCGTTTTGCGAGATATTTTGCTCATGTACGAATTCCTTGTGTAAATTCCAGGTTCGCAGGCGGGTACGTCGGACGCCGCAAAGAAAGGGAAGCAAGTGGTTGACTACACTTAGCACGCGACCCGGTGAGTAGATTTAACATCTACGGGGAAATCGCCCGTATGGCGTTAAGCGTCAGGGCGTGTTAGGATATTTAGTCGTAGAGGTTCATATGGACTATAGTAGCATACCTTATTGTTGCATATAGATATGATAGCATAGAACACTGCACTGTCACTAACGGTTCAAGCTGCACGAGCACTATTTGTATGTTACCCTCATACCGTTAGTGATTACCATGACACTCGCACTATAGGATTGCTACGCATTATACATATCGTTTGATTGTCGCATCATTGATAACTGTCATGACTTGTCGTATATTTACACATATATTGATATTTTCATACCTACGCACATGCCCACTGTAAATTCATACCAGTGCACACATCTATTGATATTTTCATACCTGCTCACATGCACACTGTATATTCATACAAGTGCACACATATATTGATATTTTCATACCTTCGCACATGCACACTGTATATTCATACCAGTACACACATATATTGATATTTTCATACCTGCGCACATGCACACTGTATATTCATACCAGTGCGCACATATAATGATATTTTCATACCTACGCCCATGCACACTGTATATTCATACCAGTGCATACATATATCGATATTTTCATACCTGCGTACATGCACACTGTATATTCATACCAGTGCACACATATATTGATATCTTCATACTTGCATGGATTTACGCATTGAGTTTTGAATTCATATGATTTCTGGATTTGGGAACCGAGGTAATTCTTTTAAAAAAATACGCACTATTTAAAAAAAACCCAGTTTCTCTTGATATGATATTTCAGTGTGTCCACCATGCGTTTTCTCGGTTCTGAGACGTGTGATATATGAACCCGAATCGAGGAGTTGGATGAGGCCGATTACGAGTACATGGTGAACCCGGTATGGTACTCTAGGGCGAGAACGGATCGTTGTGCAGTAGACGGTAAGCCTGGCGGAGGGACTACTACCTACCGGTGATTGTTTAGACCTGGCGGTTATCCGGAGGATACTAACCAGAGATGAGAGATGGATATGGGACGACACGTACTGCCGGGGCCGAGGGCCGATTCCGCAGACGGAGCCCGATACTTGAGGGTTTGCGTGTCGATGCTAGACACGATGATTCATGATATTTTAGTGTGTCGATGCTAGGCACCCATGATTTTATGATATTTACAGGATTTTGGTATATGGATGGACACCGATTATTTTCCACGTTGATATTCCGTGTAGATATTAATTATTCCCATGCTCAGTATTCAGTATTTTACATCTCATCCTGTATCTGTTGTACCTGATAGAGTACACATGCTATGCACGATTATTGCATACCCTGCTCATCATATAGAGATGTCATTAGATTGCATTTGCTATGCACGATTATTGCATACCCTTCTCATCCTATGGAGATGTCATTAGATTGCATTTGCTATGCACGATTATTGCATACCCTGCTCATCATATAGAGATGTCATTAGATTGCATTTGCTATGCACGATTATTGCACACCCTGCTCATCATATAGAGATGTCATTAGATTGCATTTGCTATGCACGATTATTGCATACCGTGCTTATCATATAGAGATGTTATTAGATTGCACTTGATGCATGACTATTGCTCCTGTAGCTCATCATATAGATTTTATCTGTTGGCATAAGTTAGAGTATCGTGACACGTGCATACTCGCGATTACCTTTATATGTTATCTACTATTCACGAGTTGTCAACTCACCCCCGTTGTGCCACAGTGTTTGCAGGTTGCTCCTCGGAGTAGTCGCGGCAGGCTGCTTTCTTGTATCTTTTTGGCTACGAATACCAATGCAGTTGGTGCGTGAGCTGTTTGGCTGTTAGGTGGGTTATGGTATCCGGTTATTTCCATTGTACATGCTTTTGTATCTAGTACTCTCCATCTACTTTTATGTATTTGACTTAGAGACTAGTGTGAGGACGATGATGTATATTATTGTATTCTGGTGTCGAGCTCATGTGAGCTGACTTTACTTATGCAGTTTTATCTGTCTGTGATGTTTTCCACTTATTGCTCATTTCTTCGCTACGGTGTCGTATATTGTTATCGTGGTGGTTGTTTACTTAAGGTTTTCCAAACATTTTAACAAACGTTTCTATTAATTGTTTAAAACACTCTATACTTGTACTGGTTTTGATTTCTGGGTTTCGGTTTACTTAGCCGCGTTACGCCTGTAGACGTTACGTGGTTAAGTGCCGGTCACGGGCCAAACTTTGGGTCATGACATTTAACTACCAGGTTAAGCTGGTTATACCTATTTCTTGAACTCCTTCTCTTCTTATTGTGGTCCTCCTTGTTGCTAGCTCCTTGGAGTGGTGTAGATGGCTCCTCCTCGTTGTCTTCTCTAGGTCAAAGATCGATCCACCCGAAGGCCTCTATCTTGAGCTTCTACTTCAACGATGAAGTAACTAGAGTGCTTGGCTTGCTACACTAAGAACCCTAGAGTGAGTAGAGAAGTATTTTGGTAGTTTAGTCTCAAGAGCTTTTGATTTTCAACACATGAAAGATTAAAGCTTTGAGAGAGGAAGAGGGAGAGCAAACCATGAGAGAGAAATATCATGAGAGAATGAGAGTGAAGCATGAACCTTGCTCTCATATTAGAGATATATGATGATAATAATAATAATAATTAAGAAAATTGTGATCGTTAGTTGATTTGACCATTATCATTTCACATTTAATGCTAAGCAAGCTTCAAGAAGCATCTTTTGCTTAACAAAAGAAAATATCAAGGTCAATGAAAGTCAACAAGTCAAATGGTCAACCCAACCCTAACCATGACACAATTATCCTTAATTAATATTATTAATCATATTTCTCATTCTCATTAGGGTTTTGAAAAAGTCAATGGTCAAAAACCCTAATAAGGTTTCTCCCTTTCCGCCTCTGTCAACTGTACGTACGTACCCGCATTCGTATTCCAAAGAAACACAAATACAATGAGACAAGACCAATCCCAAAACAAATACTAGGATCGGGCTTAAACCAAAGCCCACTAGTATCAACTTCCCGAACACCGAACACGCATAAGTACGCATATGTGAACGAATCCTGTCGTAAAACCATACGACCTCTACTCGTTTCGCCCAAAGGTGAACAACCCTTTGTGTGGGACTCTAAAGACTCGACACTACGCTGGCAGTGGGTTTAACCACAGGCCGTAAGCGGTACTAGCTGTATGTAACGGTCCCCAGGTAGATGCTGATAAGAAGACCGATGAGGTGAACCCATATGAACTCCTTCTAATCCTGAATGTGACAGTCTCCACACAGTCCGGTCCGTTCGTCTAAGAGTATAGCATGTCGGGCCTAGGGGCGGTAAACGTCAGTCCCTTAATAGCGGTACAAGTCATGTCGTATTGTAGCCCAGAACACCCTAGCAAACTACTGGAAACACTACCAGTAAATCTCGCTTGCCCTGGCCAGGGACTTTTTGTAATAGCTCTCCTAGACACAACGCGATATCAACTTCCAATACCGGGAGAGACGAATCCTGTCTAACCGTCACTGCCTCCAAGTGCTTCGGGACTGCACCCAACTACTACCTGTTTGCACGACTCAATAGAGCCATGGTAGGATAGTAATCTAAGAACAGTGGGAACACACTCGAGGCGAAGTGACAGTGTCAAGTCAACGGACTAAGCTGTACTCATGTCACCTGGGAACTGATAACTGACGATAGATATAATACCAACCAACAGTTCCCGATGAGTCATGTCCAGTGTACTCGTAACCTAACGAGCACCTGCATACTATCTCCAGTATGACATACTGATGGCTGCGGGACAGACCATCTCCCCTGCTGGGATGAGAAGCGTATGCACCATTCTACTCTGGAGTACCGATACCCTGTCTCGATAATCCTACAACTAGGGACCTGTATAAAGATGTGCTTATAGACTACCCAGCCCCCACTAGTGTGATCGCCATCACAATGCCGGTAGTCGAGCAAGGATCCTAAGGGCTCCATCAATATGTATTAGCGATATGTTAAAAGAAACATATACACATATTAAGATAGAAACAAACCATGTAGCATACTACTATATTGAGCAAGACTGTCGTAAACCCGTATATATATCCTAAACTTCCAAAATGTATTATACAAACTAGTACTATACAATAATGGCCTCTAGGGCATACATATCCAACAGCATCCACTCAGAGATTTGTTTTAAACAGATACGTGGATCATGGGTGTCAATACCGGACACTTACGATTCGAGGAACGTATATACCAATACGTGGATCACGGGTGTCGATACCGGACACTTACGATTCGAGGAACATATGAATATGAGAAAGACCGATACGTGGATCATGGATGTCGATACCGGACACTTACGATTCGAGGAACGTATGGATATAGGTATTTACGTGTCGATGCTAGACACTTTGTTTTCATGATATTTTTACTCCTAAGTATATATAACAGTAGAATGGAACGCTGTTATATATGCATATATATATATAATAGTGGAATGGGACGCTAATATATATGTATACATATCAATTCGTATGCATCATCATAATTCATGCAATTATACTTAGGATATTTGAGATTCACTTGATTATTGGATTTAGGACATATGAGATTCACTTGATAATGGATTCAGGATATTTGAGATTCACTTGATATTGGATTCAGGATATTTGAGATTCACTTAATATTGGATACAGGATATATGAGATTTACTTGATTTTGTACATTCAGGATATATGAGATTTACTTGGTATTGTACATTCAGGATTTGTGAGACTTATATGATATGAGAGCCAATTTGGCGGCTGATTTGAGGAAATTGGGATTTGGATTGTCTTGATGGACTTGGGTCCTACCATGATGTCAGGATTCCGTGGAAATGACATGTTTCATCCCATACTCCACATTTATTGTTTATGCACTGCTTCATGTATTAGTTGTACCTGATAGAGTACCTTCCATGACTGTTGCATTTACATACCTTATTTTATATGCATTGCTTCATGTATTAGTTGTAGCTGATAGAGTACCTTTCATGACTGTTGCATATATACATTGTCATATCATTACTTCATGTATTAATAGTACCTGATGGAGTACCTTACATGATTGTTGCATACAGATTGTCATATTAGTGCTTCATGTATTAGTTATACCTGCTAGTGTACCTTTCATGACTATTGCATACATATGACCTTTTATTGCTATTAGCTTGCATATATTATATTCGCGCTGTGTGTGCATACTTGCGATTACCTGTATATGTTATTTACTATTCACGAGTTGGCAACTCACCCCCGTTGTGCCACAGTGTTTTGCAGGTTGATCCTCACAGTAGTCAGAGGCAGGGCTATTATTCATCTATCTTATCATCTTTTGCTGCGGATACCGCTTCGGCTCATAGTGTGAAGTTTTGCTTCAGGTGCGTTTGTGGTTATCCAATGTTGTTTATTGTATATTCGTTGTATCCTGTACTCTCCATCTACCATTATCTTGTATGACTTAGAGACTTGATGTGAGGAAGATATTGTATTTTATTTTGTGACTTGGAGGTCCTTTATGTAGTTTTATTTATATCGTCTTTTATTTCTTCGCTACGGCGTCATATATCTGTTGTGGTGGTTGTTTTCCGCCTTTAGGCGTGTCTTTGCTCCCGTTTGGGGATGCTTAACTTATATTTATGTTTTACCCATTTTTGGGGCTGTTTTTTACAAATGAGGTGCTGCCAAAATTTTAAAGGAAATAAAGTTGGAGTTTTAAACAATTTGGGTTGAGATTTCAAAGGTTTTAAAAAATGCTCTTATTTCTTACTACTTTTGATGGTTTAGATTGCTGGGTTTTCGGCTTACTTAAATTGCGTTACGCCTGTAGACGTTGCGTAGTTTAAGGGCCGTCACGTGCCAATTTCGGGTCATGACAAACGTTTTGACTACTCCAACAAAACAGATGTTCCAACTCCGCGATGCTTGCTTTATTCCATAAAACAACTTGCACACGTTTCCGCTGCTCCCACTGTCTACGAAGCCCTCTGGCTGTGTACTTATAGACACATTCTTCTAAATCACTATTTAGAAAAGCAGTCATGACACCCAACCGCCAGATATCGTAGTCATGGTATGTAGCAATAGCAAGTAGGATCCGGATGGACTTAAGCATAGCTACTAGAGAAAATGTTTTATCTTAAACCATACCTGGTCGATGACGAGAACCTTTTACAACAAGTCTTGCTTAGAAAGTCTCAACTTTTCCATCCATACCAAGTAATCTTCTCAAGATATACTTGCTTCTGATGGGGATGTAACCTTCCAGATAAAGTAACCAAAGTCCATACTTTGTTGGTGTATATGGATTCCATCTCAGATCGCTTAGCATCCAGCCATTCTTACAGAGTCCCCACTCTTGATGGTCTGCTCGAAACTAGTTGGGTCATCATCTCATGATGCAATCCTTGCTCCCACTGTCATAGAGAAACACAAAGTATCTTTCAGGTGGATGAGAATCCCTACTATATTGGCGGAGAGGCTGTGGTTCGTTGGGAGCAATTGAATCCTCCGGTTCTACCAAATCATCAATTATAGTTTGTATAGCTGGAGCTCCTTCCAGTTCTACCTCATGACCATAAATTTCTTTCCAAAATAAATTCCTTTTCTACAAAAGGTGGCATGCCGAGAAATATAACACATTTTGTTCCTCGGTGTGGTAGAAGATATTCCCTTACGAATGCTTGGGATATCCAACAAACGTCTCCAGAACTGACCTTCCATCGAGCTTGTCGGGTTTCAGCAGTGGCTCTGTGAAACCCGGGGATCCCAGATATCTGTATTGTTTCTGTGATGCTGTACATTTCTGTGATGTTGCATTTTATTCACGCCTTGAGCGAATATAATATATTGGTATATATATTAGTAGATGTTGTATATGTTTTACATCCGCGCTAGTCCAGTCCCCGCTCTGTCGTTAGTTAGCTAACCTAACGGGTAATGACGGGACCCAGTGGCGAATGCGGATGGCATATACGTACATCAGTATATTTTCGTTCTTTGTGGTGTGATCAATTGATGGGACTGCGTTGATTCGGATCAATGCAAGTTAAAAACAAACCTAATCTGATGTTGTTGGAACACTTTTCAAAAAGCTGTTATTGCAAGGACGTTTACTTTTGCTTTGCACCGTGGTATTCATTGGAATATCCTGCTCCTCAGTCGACGAGGCAAGGGCCGAGATCCCTTCACCGGGAGTGACCCCTTGGACAAAATTTTGCGTCAGGGCATTAACTTCACTATAGCCGATTGCTTTTGCTTTGCACCGTGGTATTCAGTTGGAATATCCTGCACCCCATTCTACGGGGAAAGAGCCGAGATCCCTTCACCGGGAGTGACCTCTTTAGCGGAAGTTGTCGTCACTATATTTCTAAAAAGCTATCCGTTCCTTCGACGATATCAAGTTCATTACGTTAAAGGTTTTCGCCAGAAACCATTCGTAGCCCTCCGTCGTTTCAGACGGGTAGCACGTAGTATTCATGCTATGTTTGTTGGCCTTCGTCAAGGCATAGTGTATGGTAGCTGCTTGTTGCCTTTCTGCAGCATAGATAGATGCGTTGGTTTGGGACAGTCGTATAGCCTTGTTGGCCTTCGTCAAGGGCTTGTGCGGGTGGGTTCAAATCAACCTGGATAATGACGGGTAGAACTTGACATGTGACTTATGATTTGTTGGCCTTCGTCAAGGTCATAAGAGCATGGGGTAAAAATCACATCGGGAGTTTCAAAAGAACTGAAACTTGCCAGATATGCGCATACCTTCTGGAGTGTGATAGCGTGAGCGGATTCCGTCACGTTATCATGCAATGATAGTTGGATCCCGATTCCCACTGATGAGTTAGTTTACTCCTCGGGTAACCCCGACTAATTCTTCTTTTAGGTTTGGAGGAGAATTTGAGGTACAGTGGGAGGTTTCCAGATTAGATAAATTGGTGACCATTCTGATCTAGGTTAGAGTGCACGCTGAGTGTTTCTTTTCTCTCTCTCTTTGGCAGCGACCATTGACCCGACCCTAAGACTATGACTCAGTGACCAAGTTAACCGAACCTTCTTAACACTGGCTTTTGGATTGTCAGAGTTGCAAACCTCATTGCCACTCCTACTTTTACCCTTTTCTCCAGGACACCCCGTTTTACTACGAACGTCCACTTCCATTGGACAAAACCATCGTATGGTTAGATACGAACTCGAAAGAATTTATTCGAGGATGGTTTCCGGTTCTGGAGAAAACGGATAGGATTATTCAGTTGTCTTTTCCTTTTACCCTCTCTCAGGTTACGAGTACTCCTTGGTTTAGGGGTAGTACACCTATTACGCAAATTGGATTGTCTTCTTCCAAACCTTAGGCTGGTGCCGACCGGTAGGGAATGAAGAAAACCAATTAGCATAACGATGGTGTGCAGAAGGTATTAAGTTCAGACAAAGCAAGGGATTAGTAAGAGGGCAAAGTAAATTGCAACAGATATTCACGACCAAACCAAATATTTCGTTACCACTCCCACATCACCTTTGTATTTCTCCAGGACACTCCGTATCACTACGAAGATCCACAGTTTATTTGGATACTCCATCGTATGGTTATATACGAACTCGAATGGAACTGGTTCCAGTTCGGGGATGGATTCTGGTTCAGGAGAAATAGGAATAAGGTTTATTCGGTTGTCTTTTATCTTCACCCTCTCTCATTGTGAGTGTTCCTAGGATTGGGACAGTACACCCATTATGCTTATTGGATAGTCTTCTTCCAAACCATAGGCTGGTGCCGAACGATAGGGAAGGAAGAAAACCATTTGGCCTAAAAGGGTGTGCAGAAGGTAAAGACTAAAGACATATGAAGGGATTTGGAGAGGTGGCAAAGAACTATACGGTTACAGTCGTGAATCTGGAAGAGGCATTACTAGGAATACCAGAATACCCCATCGGAACATTTCAATGTTTCAGTTTCACTGTGTAATGTTAAAGGAAAACTGATTTCCCGATTAGATACTTGCTCCAGTGTATGTATTTACCAGGTACGATTCTCACATCTGTATGGTTTTACAGATGATGAGTGGGAGTAAGTTATTGGGAATTGGGTGATTATCCTCATTATATCGGGATTCGTTGTAATCAGTGATATTTGAGGAAATCACCTGGGCTGTTTGCCGGTTGGCAAATATTTGGTTTTGAATATCCGCTGTTATGCACCAATTTCAAATTGATATATCTGTACGTCTATTTTCATAGAGTGAGATATACCTTTCTGAAATTATGTCTACGACATTTACCTATATCAGTGGATGGTTAGGTAAGGAGCATTAAACAGCGGTGTAATTCTTCTTAACCATAAGTACAGTTTTCAACCTACGACACACAGTGAATGAGTTGTTAGACTCAGCGGACTTATACAAAGTATTGTATGTTGTCCAGTGTCCATTAGGACAGAGGGGTAGGTCCTCTTACTATATTCGGTTTACTTATGACTTCTCTAGTTTTTAGACAGGTGTTTCGTGGAGACACAGGGTCCGAATTTTGAGAAGTTACAGGTATTTGAATAGAGTAGAGAACCAGGTATAGCAAGTATCGGGATTCTTCAAAGAGATCGAAGATGTAGATACTTGTGTATGGTGTTCAGTTGATAGTAATGACTAAGAGAACTTGCATCTCTTTCAGGTCACTCATAATTGGAAGCATTCCTAAGTTGAGTAACGCTGATCGGCCTCCTTCCATTTAGTTGACATGCGCTGGAGACAGCTGCATGATTTGGATCTGGTTCAATCAAATCAGTGCCTCTGGTCCTATATGGGATATAGAACAGTTCGTATCTTAACGATGTTAAGGTACGGGGAGTTATCCGGTTTATGATTAAAACCAGACACTGGACAACTCAAGGCACGTTTCTGTAATGGCTGTTTGTGGGTTGACCCAGGCTATGACGAGGGTTGACTTTCTGCCATCTGGATGAACAATAGCAATATTGTTCTAGACTCGCCACAGTTTTATTAAAAATGGATTTTTTCAGAAAACAGTAGTGGGAGTATGGTAGAACTGGAAGTGATTCCAGAACCACAAACGATTACTGAAGATTTGATAAGGAACCTAAAGATTCAATCTGGATTGACATTCCATTGGCCACTCCGCAGATAAGGTGGGTAACTTCAGGCACCCGAGAGGCACTACGGTAGCCTCAAGGACGGTGACAGGGAAGTTCTTGTTTACCCACAATTGCCATTGCTGTTGTTCCAGGTTACGAGACCCGGCGGGAGGATGAGTATAGCGTCGTTCTAAACTAGTTTTAGAAGTGTACGTCTATATGACTCTGCCAGAGGGTTGTCGTAGTCAGTGGGAGCAGCGGAAGCATTGGTGGACAGGTTGCTTATGTCTATTTATAGACTAGAGCAGATGTAGCGGAGATAGATCATCTATTTCTGACGTGACAGTCATGGGTTTGACTTCATCAGAATAGGGGATGGATCTGTTAAGAAGGTAGTAGGGTGTGATATCCTGGTATTTGGATGACATACACATAGTAGGAAAAGAAACTCCTACACTACGATCGGTTATACTTTGGTCGTCACACAGTTGTTTCTCCACAAAGGAAATGGATTTTATATCAGACATACTGGTTACTAGATCTATGGTTTTAGATCTAGATTTGGGTGGTATCCCAATCAGGGTACTTGACAGCATTCTAAGAGTATTTAGGATGGACGACTCCTGGCACGGTAGTGTACCTGCAGGTAATGGAGTCACCCTCTCCAAAGGTGTCTTACAGACTAAAGGGGAGAGGGACGGGCATGATTGGCAGATCACTTGCTCAGGCAATTGAGTCAATCGTGAGATGTCAAGTACCACACCAGATGTTGTTCTTGCACTAGATGCAATAAGCTGACATTAGTCCAATCCTGGAGAAACAGTCGGAAGCAGTTTTAGAACATAAGTGGATGTTCTAGGGATATGATAACGACAGCCTCATTCGGGAAACAGTTATCATTCCAGGCTTCCAAGGTGACATGGACGACAAGGAGGTTGTCAGAGTTATAATTTTCCTTCTGATGAGGGGCAGTATTTTGGACAGGTGGTCCAAGGCAATACTGAGGGAGGCATGGCGCGCTGGATACTGATTAAGTTCAGTTGACGATACAGTCTAAGAAGTTTGGATTTGGAGTTCATTTATGAGCTAGGTCCCATCAGACATCCAGACATATTCTGAGACAGGTATTGCTCTTTTCGGGAGATGGCTTTCTCCGCGAACTTGAGATATAGGGAGACATAGAAAGAAACAACTAAGCGGATCCACTCACTGAGGCTATTCCTCGAACGCAATAGTTCCGCAAACGAGCTTTGTGAGACTGACTAGTAGAGGAGTTGGATGTTCGGTATCACACGGGCTGTGAGTATGCGACATCGCAATAATTAGCCTTGAGTGCAAGTGGGAGATTGTTGGAGATAGTGCCCTCAGAGTCAATTATTAGGTCACAGGTACGTGATTGTAATGATTAAGGGAGGACCTATCCCGGTAGGACAGTCTTACTCGAGATGATAGTATGCTATCTGGTTTACCTTTATCATCGTGTACTGCTTTAGGTGACCTGACACGTCGCTATTACACGTTGATAGAGCCCCTAGGATTCTTGCTTGACCACCAGCAGTATGAGGGCGATCATATAAGTGGGAGCTGGGGGTCTATAAGCTTATCCTTAAAAGGTCCCTAGTCATGGGAGTTTCGAGACTGGGCATCGATACTCCATTAGTAGACTAGTGTATACAGTCGAGACCCCGACGAGGGGCGGTGGCCGGTCTCACAAGCCACTGGTGTCAGTTGGATCACCTAAGATGTATACAGGTGCTCATTGGGTTATGAGTACACCGGACAGGACTCGCCGGGAACATGCTAGTTGGTCATATACCAGACGTCAGATGGCAGTTCCCTGGTGACATGTGTGCAGGTTAGTTCATCGACCTGGGGATCATCATTTGTCTCGTGTGAGTTCCCACTGTACTTTGATTACTACCCTACCACGGCTCAAAGGAGTCGTGCAAACAGGTTTTAGTTGGGTACAGTCCCGAGCCACATGGAGGCAGTGAGCGTATCTTCAGGGGTTCGTCTCTCCCGGTATTGGGGGTGAGGTCGTGCTGTGTCTAGGAGAGCCATTACACAAAGTCCTTGGCCAAGGCAAGGAGATTTACTGGTAGGTATTCCAGTAGTATCTCAGGGTGTTCTGGGCTACACTCCGACACGACTTGTACCGCTTTTGGGGGTCTGACTTTTACCAACCCCCTAGGCCCGCCATGCGATACTCATAGACGAACGGACCGGACTGCACGGATATTGTCACTGACAGGCTCAGTAGGGTGTCAGGATGAGTTCGCTCATCGACGTCCTTTTTAGTCAATACCTGGTATCCCGTTACGTATTGGCTTATACCTCTGACGTGCTAGTGGTTAAATCCACAACCAAGGTGTTGACGAGTCTTTAGAGTCCCCCACATTCAGTTACTCAGCTTTCGGGCGAAAGGTTGTAGAGGCCGTATGGAGATATGGCAAGGTCCGATCAGATACGTGCGGTATTGCACGGATCAGGATCGGACAGTTTGTACTATAGGCCGTATGGTTATATGGCAGGGTTCGATCAGATACGTGCGGTATTGCACGGATCAGGATCGAACAGATATTACTAGCCGGTTTTGGTATAAGCCGGATCCTAGTATAGTACAGTGTAGATTTTGTCTCATTGCATTTGTATTCCGGTCGGAATACAAATGCGGGTGTGTATGCACAGTATCGGAGTTTTCCTGTAATTTATTACGGGACCAGTTTTCTGGAGTTGCCAGTTTGCTTTCCGTTTCGGCCAATTTCCATTGTTCCGTTCATTGGCCGAAGATTGGTGGAGGAGGGCTTATTTGCATTGTTGCAAATAGGCAATTGTGGAGGGGGGTCTTTGCATTTTTCCTTGTATCATGATGGAGCACCTTACCTTGACTTCTTGACTTTGTTTTTTCATGATGGCTTGACTTTGGCTAATCATGGTTGTTGATTACTTGTTTTGGAGTGTGGGTTATGGTTGTGATCATTGGATTCTTTCATCATCACTTGCTTGCATCATTGCATTCCACCCACCCCCTTGACCTTGTTCTCTCTTTCTCCAATCACACATGATGGGGGGGGGCCGGCCATTCCTATGGGGAATGGGATTCATTTCTTTTGGTGGGGAAAAATGGAGATTCTCATTCTTTTGTATGCCACATTTTTCCCACCTCTCTCCAAGTTCTTCTTCCTCCACAAAAAGGCAACTCCATAATCCCAAAATGAGACATGCAATCCACATTATATTCTACAGCAAATCTTGGGTACGTCGAGTAGCCGGCTTCGTCCCCGAGTTGCCTCGGCATTGAGGTGGGAGCCCGTAAACAAAGTAGGCGATGTGGTGCACTTCCGGCGACGAGGAGGAGACGGGACTTTTCCGCAGGAGATCGGGACCATGACGAGAAGACCGGAGGACTTGGATCGTCGGTATATCTCTAACCCATCTTCTAGTTAGCTTGGACTTGTTAATGGTTACGATCCGGGTGTTTAGTGCGCGGTGGTGCCGGTTTGCTAAGTCCGCAAAATTTAAGTTTATCACCTCTTCCGCAATTGGCCGTCGGATTGACGGCCGGGGCGCCGCCGTGCACTTACACTGACAACCCCAAATCTTAACTTGCTTAAGAGATGGGCTCTTCCCATGCCATATTGCATATGGAGTGGTAGGCATCTGATTTGGTTGGAACGCGATTCAATAGGTACGCAGCTTCACAAGTGCATAACCCCCAAAAGGAAATAGGCAACTCAGTAATACTCATCATAGAGCGCACCATATCGCATAGGGTGCTATTGCTCCGCCCCGATATACCGTTGTGTTGTGGTGTATACGGAGGAGTAATGCTGAGAGAGAATCTTATTCTCCTTTAGAATAATCCAGGAATTCCGTGCACAAGTATTCTCCTCCTTGATCACATCAAAGGACATAATACTTATACCCGTTTTGGTTCTCTACTTCTGACTTATATTCATTGAGTTTCTCAAAAGCTTTAGACTTGTGTTTCAACAGGAACATATGTCCGAATCATGGGAGATCATCAGTGAATGCAATGAAGTACAAAGAACCAGTCCTGGCATGTATAGACAGGGGACTTACATACATCATCATGTGTCAATCTCAAGAGTTCATTAACTCTTTCTCTGTTTTCTTTAAACGGAGCTGTGGTCATATTACCTTTGTGACATGACTGGAAAGTTTCACAAGATGTAAATTCAATCTGATTTAATTATGCATCTTAATGTAACTTCAGCTAGTCGTGTCGCATGGATATAACCTAGTCTACAACGCCTCAAGAAGGATTCGTTCATTTCTGAACTCTTCCTCTTTTGTGTGTTTTGTACGTTAAGAACCGTGGTTTGATTTAGAACGCATATGCTTTTAGATAACGTGCCTGAATCGATCAACTCTTGATATAGGAAATGTTTAAAACATTATCCAACGATACAAAATTATATCATTCTTTACTAAATAAAGAGACTGATATGATGTTGTATATCAAGTTCGGTATCAAATAACATTCATTCAGAATTAATGTATTTCGGTAATACAGGGTGATAACTGCCAACATCTTGGCTACAATAATTGCACTGTTTTCAACTCTTGAAATTTTAACGCCCGTTCTCAGTTCTCTACCTGTCTGTAGCCCATGTAACAGATTACATATGTGAGATCCTGATCCCGTATCTCATACCCAGGACATAGAGGATACTGAAAAACAGTTCTTGGTAATGAACACACCCGAAGAAGATGCATCATCATGCACTTTCTTCTTTTGGGCGGCACGGGAATCCTGGTAATCCGCTATTTCCTGCTCGGTCTTATAACAATTATAAGTTGGAGCGGGACCAACATTTCCCAGCACAGTATAACAAACGGGTTCGGTCAATACATCCATATTATTATCTTGATTAAGGCGTGACATGGTCGCTACCTGGAGAGAGAGAGAGAAGAAAAAATCTGCGTGCGCTCTTGCAAGATTAGATTGGTTATTATTTTATCTAATCAGGATGGCTCCCACTGTTTTTATCAAATCTTCCTTCAAACCCTAAAAGGAAAGACTAGCCGGGATTAATTACACCCTACAAGTTCGCCAATCTTTCAGCCAGGCCAGTGCCAATACTTTGAGGGAGGTTTCCCGTGCTTTCGCATGGACCTAATTAAAATAAACCTCGTTTTCCCAGGGGCGTAACCCCGTTGACACCTTTCTAGAAACCTACTTGATCGGCTAATTGTAATGTGTAAAAACTCTCCCAGGAGTAACAATTACTCGCAGTGGGTATCGGGATCCAACTATCTCATAGAAGGTATGCAATCTCATTGCAAATTTCAACACTTGAAATTCTTGATAATTTTGCCCCTAACCTTCTATGACCTTGACAAAGGCCAACAAACCATAGGATGCTAGTCAAGTTCAACCCGTCATTTCTTAATTGAATTAAACCTACCCGCACGACCCTTGACAAAGGCCAACAAGGTCGCACGACTATCCTAACCCAATCTGCATCATATGCATAAGCAGATAAGCACTAGTCAGCTACCGCACACTACGCCTTGACAAAGGCCAACAAACGCAGCACGAATACTAACTACTACGTATCTGAAATGACGGAGCGCTACGACAGGTTTTTAAGAAAACCTCTTGCGTAATGAACTTTATATCGTTGTAGAATCGAGTGATTTTGAAAAGGAATGTTTTTTAGGCTTTTACTAGTTTTGCTAAAGAGGTCACTCCCGGTGAAGGGATCTCGGCTCTTTCCTTATCGAATAAGGGGCAGGATATTTCACAAATACCACTATGCAAAGCAAAACTCCAAAAGCAATCAAAAGACAAACCGAGTGTTTGTAGCATCTGTCAGTTATTACTAAAGGGGTTACTCCCGGTGAAGGGATCTCGTCCCTTTCCTTATCGAATAAGGTGCAGGATGTTCTACAAGGAACACCGCTATGCAAAGCAAGAACTGTAGCTACCTGTTTTTGAAAATTCGATTCCACAACATCTTTAGGTTTATTTTCTTTCATTAATCATATTAATGAAATCCCATCATTTAAGTGACCTAAACATCACAGATAAATACAACGTACGCTTATGCCATCCACATTCGCATCGATATCCCCTCGTGCACCGTTAGGTTAGGTAACTAACGGCAGAGCGGGGCAGTGCTAGCGTGGGTGTAAAACATAAGTAACGTCTATATAATATATCATATATACTATATATAGTATCCATCTCAACATATCAAATGATCACATCATAGATATCGCAGCAGAAATAATATATGAAATATTGGATATACTAGGAGGTCCGTGTTTTATTTTGAGCCTATATAAAACATGGATTCCATGATCACGATGAATAGCCAATCCCACATCCCTAGACCCCTACGAGAGCGGCAAGCAACCCTACTAATTCTAGAGTTAGGAGACCCGGACTCGACTCCTCGAGTTGGTCTCCCACTGGACTCTAGAACCCGGTTACTTTTGCTCTCCTCCTTGGGTCTATCCTAATGCGGAAAAGTAAATAATATACAACAATGGTGACATCATCCTCAACCCGGAAGTACCCCAATAAAATAATATTACATACATTGAATTTTACATGAATGAAAATAAAAACTCACATCCCACATAAAACCTCCGGCTATTCAAAACACGACGATCCAATATAACATATACAGCAACACATAACATTACATGTCATCAACGTAAGTAAATATGCGTATCCCAATTATCGTTGATATATAGCAACGAAACCGGCGATACACCACATATTACACTTATGGTCGCAGAAAAAACTAGACGATGTTAAACATTTCGATCGAATCAACAAACACCCATAATTACCCGGAAAGCTCAACACTTGAGCGAAATTAAAGTACCCAAAAACGTGCCACAATATCTATGATCCAGCCGTAGAAGGGCCAAACCAACGCCTCACCTATGACACAGCGGAACTACGGCAAACCATAAGGTTCAGTCACGGTTCCGAAGGCATAGAATCGAGTTAAGGTTTTTGTTCTTCTAGAGGGTCCATAGAGTTACTTGCACGACTATCGAATATAATTAATTTAAGAAAATTCCAACACTTGGAAATTTTCAGCAAGGGTTAAAATGGGTAATTGATATCCGATTGAACTTTTTAATACTGTCTAAAGTAACCCGAAAATAGTTAAAATTACGACCAAGAAACACTCCGAATTGCCTTTGCATTGAGTTAATCATTACATGAAAAAGTAGCAAAAATAAACAACACCTGAAACCCCAAATCCCAGAGCACAGAGCATGAAAAAAATTTAGACCCAGAGGACTTCCCCAGGCCGGCCTCCTCAGATTTCTTGCCCATGTGCTCGGTCCAAATCCGAGCACAGGGTCCCAACTTTCTTCCATGCTCCTATATTTGCTCATAGATGATTCTGCACTTGTTTGAAAAAATTTTGGAGCTCATTTTAAAATCGACAGAAACATGGAATTGGTATTTCAAGTTTCGGAGTTTGTTTCGTATTCGTAATCTAACATTATCCGTATAATTTTCTAGCTAGGCTCTGATACCATAGTAGGATTCCTATCGACGGCAACAAGGTTTCGGGAGATATCGTCCATGCCATTTTCAAAAATTGCCGTTTCAAGGAACTCTAAACAAGAATCGATAACTAGAAAACAATACGGAAACAAAATTAAACCTTTTTACTTCTAAGTGAAATAGAAATACAACCTTTGTAGATCGGTCCTTCACTTCAAAAGCTCCTTATAGTAGTCCCTTCGGGGCGATCATGGTGCCCCCAGACTCTTGGACGGCTCCATGAGAAGAAGGCAACGGTCTTGCTTGAAGTCTTCGAGGCCGAAGATGATCTACGTCGAGGGATTACTAATTCAAGCTACCACTTCACCAAAGTGAAGAAAACACCCTATATTAAAGTGCTAATCTAGTAGAGGATGGTGAAATAGGAAGTGGGCTCACTTTAGATTTTCTTTTCTCACAATATTTCCTCACTTGGATCAAACCCTAGAAACCATTTTCTTTTGGAGGAAGAAGATGAAAAAAGAAGTGAGAATGAAATTTATCCAAAGTGAGTTTTTCTAACCATGGATGAGTGGGTATCATATACTAACTCATGTAGAGACACAACCATGGCTAATTATAGTGGTCAGGTTAATAAATATCATAAGTAAAACAAAACTAGTGGACTTGGTCAATGCACTCACAAGCTTCTCAAAGCTTCATGCACTTTGAACAAAAATCCACTAATTTTGGATTACATTAAATATTAAATACCCACTACTATAATTAGAATGGTGTATATCGCATATCAAGTCTAGGGGTGGTAAACGTCAGACCCCAATAACCGATAAGTCTGTAGGGTTACTAGGCACACGCACAAGGGTCTATAAGGCATCAACCATGCCCGATTTAAAATTTAGTCGTGCCGAACAATCCTAAATCAAGATCTTAGACTAGAGATTAGGCAAAACAAAGCATGTTAAACACTTTAACATCTAAGAGTTTGGGATTAAAACCTTTGTAGTCCGGTCCTTCACTTCATAAGCTCCGTGTTGTGGTCTCTTCGCCGTGATCATCAAGTTTCGGACTCTCGAGAGGCTCCACGAAGAGAAAGATGCAAGCTTCCTTCCGATCTTCGATAACAAAGATGATCTACCTTGAAGTTTCATTAACACAAGCTCTCACACACTAAATGAAGTGAACACCCTAATTTAAATGGCTAGGATAGATTAGGATGATGAAGTAGGAATTTATCTCTCATTTGTTTTCTATTTCTCACTCATTTTCATCACCTTTGAAAAAGCTAGTAAGCTTTTCCATCAAAGAAAGAAGAAGGCAGAAGAACAATAGTAATCCTTTTGTGATGAATAATGAAAGTAATGATAAGGTTAGAAATGCAACCATGGTTCAAGTAACCTTTGTAGAGATTTAACTAAGATTAAAGGTTTGGTTGGGTTAAACAAATATCTTGCAAAATATCAAAACAAATATCTTTGCACAAAACAAAACAAAACCTTCTAGAAGGTTCTAGAAAAGATTAACCCAAATCAAACCCTAACCATGTTTAATCTTCACTAAACATGTTGCATTAATAAGCCTAACATGTTACAATATTATATATCACATATACAATATTTATTGTAACAAAATAAAATAATACAATTAACATATATCGCATATATATCAATGTATTACCCGATTGAGAAAAAGAATCTTTTAGTGAGCTTATATTAGTTAATGTAATTTAATATATCAAATATATAATTATACATTAAATTATCGAATCAACACTTGATCCGATAATCCGGCTATTTCACAAATAACCGACTAATATAATCTGTATCAGTTCATCGAATCAACACTTGATCCGATGACCCAGCTATATCTCATATACCCGGACGATATCTCATATCGTGAGAATTTAATACGGTATCACATACACGTATTGTTCTTGGTCCCGCACATATCATATATGTGCTCCTACTCCGTTTTGCTTGAGCCAAGATGTTAGTGTATATGACCTAGAGTCCATTACTGTATCATACTAGCTTGTATATTACTTAATGAAAGCTTGGGATATTCACAGTTGTATATACAATCTTGCTCAAAATGGTAGTATGCTACTTGGTTTGTCTCTACTTCAATATGTGCATGTGTTTCTTTTAGCATATCGCTAATATACGTATTAGTAGAGCCCTCAGGATCTTTGCTTGATTACCAGCGTTGTGATGGCAGTCATACTTGTGGGGGCTGGGTAATTTATAAGCACATCCTTATACAGATCCCTAGTCGTAGGACTATCGAGACAGGGCATCAATACTCCGGAGTAGACTAGCGTATACGCTTCTCATCCCAACACGGGAGGTGGTCTGTCCCACAGCCATCAGTACGTCGTACTGGAGATAGTATGCGGGTGCTCGTTAGGTTACGAGTACACTGGACAGGACTCGTCGGGAACTGATGGATGGTATTATACCTATCGTCAGTTATCAGTTCCCAGGTGACATAAGTACAGCTTAGTCCGCTGACTTGACACTGTCACTTCGCCTCGAGTGTGTTCCCACTGTACTTAGATTACTACCCTACCACGGCTCAAAGGAGTCGCGCAAACAGGTAGTAGTTGGGTGCGGTCCCGAAGCACTTGGAGGCAGTGACGGTTAGACAGGATTCGTCTCTCCCGGTATTGGGGGTTGACATCGCGCTGTGTCTAGGAGAGCCATTACACGAGTAGTCCCTGGCCAGGGCAAGCGAGATATACTGGTAGGTTTCCAGTGTTATCTCAGGGTGTTTTGGGCTACACTCCGACACGACTTGTACCGCTATTAGGGGACTGACGTTCGCCACCCCTAGGCCAGCCATGCGATGTATCAGACGAACAGACCGGACTGTACGGAGATTGTCACATACAGGCTCAGTAGGAGTTCGGATGGGTTTACTTCATTGGCCTTCTTATCGACATCTACCTGGGAACCGTTACGCACAGCTAGTGCCGCTTGCGGTCTGTGGTTAAACCCACTGCCAGCATAGTGTCGAGTCTTTAGAGTCCCACACAGAGAGTTTCCCTGCACTGAGCGAAACGTGTAGAGGCCGTATGGTTTTACGGCAGGGCTGCGATCACTTGCGTACACTTGTGTGCGTATGTTGTTCGGGCAGGCAATACTAGTGGGCTTTGGTTTAAGCCGGATCCTAGTATTGCACGGATGGATTTGTTTTTGTCTTCAGTGCATTCGCATTCTACGGAATGCGGGTGTGTATGCACAGTTTTGAGGAGTGATGAAGGAGGAGGTGCCTCATTAGGGTTTTGGCAGTTGGTTCGGCCAAAACCATTATGTGGCTGGCTCATTAGGGTTTTGGCAATTTGTTCGGTCAAAACCATTATGAGTCGGAGACATTTTTTACTAATCCTATTAGTGATAATTATACGATGGCTAATTACTTTGACCATTTGACCTTCTTTGACCACACTTGACTTTGTTGACCGTTTGACCAAAGTGGACTTTTGACCTTCATGAGAGGTCTAGAGTTTTCTTTGGATTTCTTTTTATTTCTTGAGTTATGAAAATGGTCATGTCATTAGTGCCATCAACTTTATCATGATAGGATTAGTAATGATGATATTTGAGTATTATTGCAACCATGGTTGTTTTTCTCTTGGTTAAGCTTTTTCATTTCTTGATTCTCATTCTCTCTCTTAAAAAAGGAAATGAGAAAGAGTTCCATGGTTGCTCCTCCTTCTTCCTCCTCTTGATTCTGTTAGTGTATATGCCCTAGAGGCCATTACTGTATCATACTAGTTTGTATATTACTTAATGGAAGCTTGGGATATTCACCTTGTATATACAATCTTGCTCAAAATAGCAGTATGCTACTTGGTTTGTTTCTACTTCAATGTGTACATGTGTTTATTTTAGTATATCACCTATGCACATTAGTGGAGCCCTTAGGATCTTTGCTTGATTACCAGCGTTGTGATGGCAGTCACACTAGTGGGGCTGGGTAATCTATAAGCACATCCTTATGCAGGTCCCTAGTCGCAGGACTATCGAGACAGGGCATCGATACTCCGGAGTAGCCTAGCGCATGCGCTTCTCATCCCAGTGTGGGAGACGGTCTATCCCACAGCCGTCAGTACGTCGTACTGGAGATAGTATGCGGGTGCTCGTTGGGTTACGAGTACACTGGACAGGACTCGTCGGGAACTGACCGGTTGGTATTATACCTATCGTCAGTTATCAATTCCCAGGTGACATGAGTACAGCTTAGACTGCTGACTTGACACTATCACTTCGCCTCGAGTGTGTTCCCACTGTACTTTGATTACTACCCTACCACGGCTCAAAGGAGTCGTGCAAACAGGTAGTAGTTGGGTGCAGTCCCGAAACACTTGGAGGCAGTGACGGTTAGACAGGATTCGTCTCTCCCGGTATTGGGGGTTGACATCGCGCTGTGTCTAGGAGAGCCATTACACGAGTAGTCCCTGGCAAGGGCAAGCGAGATATACTGGTAGGTTTCCAGTGTTATCTCAGGGTGTATTGGGCTTCACTCCGACACGACTTGTACCGCTATTAGGGGACTGACGTTTACCGCCCCCTAGGCCCGCCATGCGATGTATCAGACGAACAGACCGGACTGTACGGTGATTGTCACATTCAGGCTCAGTAGGAGTTCAGATGGGTTTCACCTCGTCAGTCTTCTTGTCGGCATCTACCTGGGGACCGTTACGCACAGCTAGTGCCGCTTGCGGTCTGTGGTTAAACCCACTGCCAGCGTAGTGTCGAGTCTTTAGAGTCCCACACAGAAAGCTATTCGCCTTTAGGCAAAAGAGTAGAGGTCCCAGCGGACTGTGATATTTGTATTGAAAGTCTGCTAATCGCTATATGTCGATTAGTGGGGGTTATACAAATCTGTGATCTGTAATGTTATTGGAATGTGTATATGAATTCATTGGATTGTCGCGGATGAATAGCCGGGGGTTGTGAGACGAGAGTTTTCTTTTCTTTCAATTCATGTAAATTTGTAAATTGATGTAATAATTATTTGTATGGCCGCACAACCGGGTCGGGGTTGTAGCCGTCATTGTATAATTTCTTTTTACTGGTTTTGCTCCTATGATAGACCCATGGAGGGGGTGCACAAACTACCGGGTATGCCGAAGTGCCGAGTGGCCTACTCACGGAGTTGAGGGAGGTTGCTTCGCTTCGGGTACTTGGCGGATAGTTTTCCGCACCCGTAGGGGTCTTGGGTGGGGTATTGGCTATTCACCGCGACCGTGTAATCTTCTTTTCGTTACAGGCTCGTACGAATTGTGGATTCCTAGTATATCTAATGTATTCATCTGTGATCTAAAATGGCTATCATTGCAGTATATCTATATATGATATTATTTAGGCGTTGCTTATGTTTTACAGCCGCGCTAGCCCATCCCCCGCTCTGTCGTTAGTTAAGTAACCTAACGGGTAATGACAGGGCCCCGTGGCGAATGCGAATGGCATAAGCGTACGTCATATTTTGGTTGTTTTCTGCAATGGTAGGATTAAATGATGGGACGCATTAAAAGAACTAATGCAAGAATATCACGCATTAAAAGAACTAATGCAAGAAAATAAACCAAGATTAAAGTCGTTGGAACACTTTCGGAAAACCACTCGGTTCTTTTCAAAACTAACTTTTAAATGCGGAGCCTGAGCCACTCCTTTTAAAAGCTATCTTGTTCCATCGATTATATCAAGTTCACTACGTTCACGGTTTTGCCAAAACCATTCGTAGCCCTCCATCATTTCAGTTAAATATTCGGTAGTATTCAAGCTATGTATTTTGACCTCACGCCAAGGCATAGTGATTGGTAGCTGCCGGATATTTATCTGTTGCATAGATAGAATGCGTTGGTTTGGGACAGCCGTACTGCCATTTTGGCCTACGTCAAGGGTAGGTACGGGTGGGTTCAAGTTAACCTGGATAATGATGGGAAGAACTTGATATGTGACTTATGACATTTTGACCTCACGCCAAGGTCATAAGAGCATGGGGCAAAAATCCACATCGGGAGTTTCAAAAGAACTGAAACTTGCTAGTGTTGAATACCATTTGGAGTGTGATGATTCTGGTAGGATTCCTTCAGTTTCGTCACGCGGTGATATTTGGATCCCGATCCTACTATGAGTATATGCTACTCCTCGGGAAATTTCTCGATTAACGATCAATGCTATAAACCAAGTAGGTGTCTAGAAAGGTGTTAGCGGGGCTACGCCCCCAGGGAAAAGTGGTTATTTAATTAAGAAACTTCGCGAAAGCGTTGGAAAACCTCCCTCGAAGTACCGACACTGGCCTGGCTGAACGGTTAAGCAAGTATTGTACGGTGAGATTGATCCCGACTAATTCTTCCTTTTTGGTTTGAGGAGGGATTCGAGAAACAGTGGGAGCCATCCTGTTTAGACAAACTAAAAACCATTCTAAACTTGCAAGAGCATCATGCTGAGTGTTTCTTCTCTCTCCTAATTGCAGCGACCAATCGACATGACTGGACTTAAGTTACTCCTAGATAAAAACATACTGACATGACCAAACTACGAAGATTGGCTCAGGAATGTCAAGATGGCAATCACTTACGACAAGCTGGGGTATCTTCTTACCACCAAAGCTCCCCCTGTCCCAGGTCCCAAAACCAGCGTCGCGGATAAGGAAATCCGTAAGACCTGGGAACTAGATTGCGCGAAGGCCAAGTGCCTCGTGCTTGCCTCTATGGACAACGAACATCAGAGGAGGCACGAGAATATGGACCTCGATTCCATATTTCTCCATACAAAAGAACTGTATGGAGAGCAGTCTCGTATCGCAAGATACGAAGTGTCGAAGAAGTTATTTTCGGAAAGGTTGGCCGTCGGATCATCGGTAGCGGAACACGTGCTTAAGATGATTGGCTACATAGAAGAGCTCGCGGACCTTGGGACCACGTTGGAGAATGAGCTCTATACGGACTTGATTCTCTAGTCCTTTCCTTCCACTTACGCCCAGTTTATCCTGAACTTCAACTTACAAGAAAAAGAAGTTGAACTTTCAGAACTCCTCAACATGCTGAGGAGTGCAGAGGGCACCCTACAGAAAAGTAGGGAAACATCCACTTTGTTTGTAGGAGGATCTTCCTCTTCTAGGTCCAAGGCGAAAGCCAAGGGAAAGAAGAAGAAAGCCCCCGCCAAACCAAGGGGCGGTGTTAGTAAAGTGGATACGAAGGGAAAGACAAAAGCAACAAAGAAAGTGGGAAAGCTTGTGGATAAGTAAGAATGCTTTTATTGTCATAAGAAAGGACACTGGAAGAATGATTGCAGGTCTTGGAATGCCAGAACACAGGAACTGAAGCAGGTTGCTGCTTCAGCTTCAGGTGTGTATGTTATTGAAAACTGTCTTTCAATAAACTCTACTTCCTGGGTATTGGATACCGGATCAGGATCTCATATCTGTAATTCTTTGCAGGCGCTGAGAAACCGTAGGGTTTTGAAGGCAGGTGACATGACCCTCAAAGTTGCAAACGGAGCTAGAATGGATGCTAAGGCCGTGGGGGACTATCACCTGGGAATGTCAGATGGACATGTTTTGGTTTTGCGTAATTGCTTTTTTGTACCCAACGCAACTTGTAATATCATTTCTGTATCTTTGGTTTCTAAAGAAGGTTATGAATTTGCGTTTGTAAGCAATGTTGTAAACATTCACCTTAATCAAGTTCTGATTGGGTCAGGTACATTGAGCAATGGTATATACGTATTAAACCAACCACAGATTTTCAATGTCCAGAATACACACAAAAGAAAGTCTCCGAAAATAAATCAGACTTTCTTGTGGCATTATAGACTGGGTCACATCAATGAGAGAAGGTTGACGAAGTTACATACAGAAGTATATCTGAATGCGTTCGAATATCAATCGTACGCCACTTGTCAATCCTGTCTCAAAGGAAAGATGACAAAGACTCCATTCACTGGACACGGAGTAAGGGCGAGCGAGCTCTTGGGACTCGTACACAGCGACGTATGCGGTCCAATGTCTACACATGCGCGAAGCGGTTATTCTTACTTCATTACTTTTACGGATGAATTTTCAAGGTACGGTTATGTCTTCTTAATGAAACATAAGTCCGAAGCTTTTGGAAAATTCCAGGAATATAAGAATGAAGTAGAAAAACAAACCGGCAAAAGTATCAAGATCCTAAGATCGGATCGAGGTGGTGAATACTTGAGTGCCGAATTCCTAAACTATTTAAAAGAGAACGGAATTCTCTCTCAGCTTACTCCTCCATACACTCCGCAACATAACGGTGTATCGGAGAGACGGAACGGAACCCTATTGGATATGGTACGGTCCATGATGAGTAACGCTGAGTTACCGCGATCATTCTGGGGGTATGCGCTAGAATCAGCCGCATACCTTTTGAACCGAGTTCCTACTAAGACTGTGCCTACCACACCATATGAGTTATGGAGTGGGTAGAAACCCTATCTTCAATATCTGAATATCTGGGGATGTCCAGCTTTTGTCAAAAAGCAGCATGCGGACAAACTCGAGGCACGCTCAGTACTGTGCAAGTTTGTGGGATACCCAAAGAATACCAGGGGGTATCTTTTCTACCACGCAGAAGAACAAAAAGTCCTTGTTTCTCGTAATGCCCACTTTCTAGAACACCAGTTCTTGGAAAAGGAAATTAGTGGGAGCGCAGTAGAACTGGAAGAAATTCCAGAACCACAGACTATTACTGAAAGCTTAGTGGAACCAGAGGGTTCAAAAGAACAGGACATTCCTACGCCGCTCCGCAGGAGTAGTAGGCAGTCTCATCCGCCCGAGAGATACTACGGTTTTCTCATAGACGGGGATAGAGAGGATTGCATCATAGATTATGATGAGCCTACTAGCTTCCAGCAGGCCGTTCAGAGCGTTGACTCGGTAAAATGGCTGGATGCAATGCGGACCGAAATGGAGTCCATGTACACCAAAAAAGTATGGACGTTGGACATTGCTCCAGAAAGGGTAAAACCCGTAGGATGCAAGTGGATCTTCAAAAGGAAGATTGGTGTAGATGGACAGGTTGAGACCTATAAAGCTAGACTTGTTGCAAAGGGTTTCCGTCAAAGACCAGGCTTGGACTATGACGAAACCTTTTCTCCAGTGGCTATGCTGAAATCCATTCGGATCCTTCTTGCCATTGCTGCCTTCCATGTTTATGAGATCTGGAAGATGGACGTAAAGACCGCTTTTCTAAATGGAAATTTAGAGGAGTGTGTCCATATGGACCAACCAGAGGGTTTCATTCAGAGTGGGAGCAGCGGAAAGGTGTGCAAGTTGCTTAAGTCCATCTATGGACTAAAGCAGGCATCGCGGAGTTGGAACATCTGTTTTGATGAGACGGTCAAGGAATTTGGCTTTATCAAAAATCCAGATGAACCATGCATCTATAGTAGATTTGTAGCGAGAACTGTAGTATTCCTCATTTTATACGTGGATGACATTCTCTTAATAGGAAATGACATTCCTATGCTACAATCTGTCAAGGGGTTCTTGTCACACAGGTTCTCCATGAAAGACCTGGGTGATGCCTCATACATCCTGGGGATCCGGATCCATCGTGATAGATCCAAGAGGATATTAGGACTTTCACAGTCCATGTACATCGACACCATACTGAAGAGATTCAGTATGGAAGATTCCAAGCGCGGTAACCTACCGGCTTGTCACGGGATCACCCTCTCTAAAGAGATGTCTCCCAAGACTGATTTGGAGAGGGATCGCATGTCTATTATACCGTACGCTTCTGCGGTAGGCTCTATAATGTATGCGATGTTGTGTACCAGACCGGATGTAGTTTATGCACTGAGTGTGGTAAGCCGGTATCAGTCAAACCCTGGGGAGAAACACTGGATAGCGGTAAAGAACATTCTCAAGTACCTGAGAAGGACTAAGGAGATGTTCTTGGTGTATGGCGGAAAAGACCTCCAGATCGAGGCCTTTGTTGACTCCAGCTTCCAGAGTGACAAGGATGATTCCAAGTCCATGTCGGGTTTTGTCTTTACCCTCAATGGAGGGGCGGTGTGTTGGAAGAGTTCCAAACAGGAAACCGTTGCAGACTCGACGATGGAAGCGGAATACATCGCTGCATCTGATGCCGCAAAAGAAGCTGTCTGGATGAGGAAGTTCTTAAAAGAACTTCAGGTGGTTCCATCCATTGTTGATCCAATACCTCTGTATTGCGACAACAACGGGGCTATAGCTTTAGCGAAGGAACCCAGGTCCCATCAGAGATCCAGACACATCTTGAGGCGGTATCACCTGATCAGGAAGATCGTGGATCGCCAGGAGATCGAGGTTCGGAGGGTTGCTTCAGAAGATAACACTGCAGATCCATTCACCAAGGCCTTGCCCCAGACTCAGTTCGAGCGGCTGATCGAGATGATAGGTCTTCGATACGCCAGTACATGGCCTTAGTGCAAGTGGGAGATTGTTAGTGTATATGCCCTAGAGGCCATTACTGTATCATACTAGTTTGTATATTACTTAATGAAAGCTTGGGATATTCACCTTGTATATACAATCTTGCTCAAAATAGTAGTATGCTACTTGGTTTGTTTCTACTTCAATGTGTACATGTGTTTATTTTAGTATATCACCTATGCACATTAGTGGAGCCCTTAGGATCTTTGCTTGATTACCAGCGTTGTGATGGCAGTCACACTAGTGGGGCTGGGTAATCTATAAGCACATCCTTATGCAGGTCCCTAGTCGCAGGACTATCGAGACAGGGCATCGATACTCCAGAGTAGACTAGCGCATGCGCTTCTCATCCTAGTGTGGGAGACGGTCTATCCCACAGCCGTCAGTACGTCGTACTGGAGATAGTATGCGGGTGCTCGTCGGGTTACGAGTACACTGGACAGGACTCGTCGGGAACTGACCGGTTGGTATTATACCTATCGTCAGTTATCAGTTCCCAGGTGACATGAGTACAGCTTAGTCCGCTGACTTGACACTATCACTTCGCCTCGAGTGTGTTCCCACTGTACTTTGATTATTACCCTACCACGGCTCAAAGGAGTCGTGCAAACAGGTAGTAGTTGGGTGCAGTCCCGAAGCACTTGGAGGCAGTGACGGTTAGACAGGATTCATCTCTCCCGGTATTGGGGGTTGACATTGCACTGTGTCTAGGAGAGCCATTACACGAGTAGTCCCTGACAAGGGCAAGCGAGATATACTGGTAGGTTTCCAGTGTTATCTCAGGGTGTATTGGGCTTCACTCCGACACGACTTTTACCGCTATTAAGGGACTGACGTTTACCGCCCCCTAGGCCCGCCATGCGATGTATCAGACGAACAGACCGGACTGTACGGAGATTGTCACATTCAGGCTCAGTAGGAGTTCAAATGGGTTTCACCTCGTCAGTCTTCTTGTCGGCATCTACCTGGGGACCGTTACGCACAGCTAGTGCCACTTACAGTCTGTGGTTAAACCCACTGCCAGCGTAGTGTCGAGTCTTTAGAGTCCCACACAGAAAGCTATTCGCCTTTAGGCAAAAGAGTAGATGTCACATGGTTTTGCGACAGGTCGCATGGTTTTGCGACAGGGTTCAGTCACATCCATGCACTTGTGCACGTTTAGTGTCCGGACAGTTTACACTAGCGGGCTTTGATTTAAGCCAGATCCTAGTGTACGTATTGGGATTGGTTTTATCCAGTTTGTATTCGTGTTCCTCGGACCGCGAATGCGGGTGTGTATGCACAGTTGACGGAGAGACAGAGGCCGAGGATTCTCATTAGGGTTGTTGACCGTTGACTGTTGACTATTGACTTTTTGCTCAACCCTAATGAGAATATGATATATGATTAACAATAATATTAATTAAGTATTATGGTGACATGGTTGTTGAGGGGTTGACTTTGTTGACTTGTTGACTTTGTTGACCGGTTGACTAGGTTGGACTAGTTGACCATCATGATGACAATGGCTATCATTTCATGGCAAAGACTTTTCACTTGCTTGTTCTCTTGTGCAATATGAGTGCATGAAATGATTTAGCCATTTTGACTTGAACCATTTTACACAATACTTGATTACTATTTTTGTGATGATGGTTTTGGATTATGAGAGCCAAGTGAGAAAAGTCTTTCTCATTCTATCATTTTCATTCTCTCTCTTGTTCTTGAGCTCTCATCTCCTTCCTCTTGCTCTCCCTCTCTTTAGTCTATGGTTCACTTGTCTCATGTGTTGAGAACCAAGAACCATAGAGAAAATCCCAACACACTCTTCTCTACTCACTCTAGTTCACAAGGTTTAGCAAACCAAGTGAACTAGTTTCTTCAAAGACCGAAGAAGAAGCCAAAGGTAGAAGCTTTCAGGTGGATCGATCTTCGGCGCAAGAAGACGACGGGGTGAAGCCGATCCGGACAACCATCGAGGCTTGAAGATGAAGGAGTTCAAGAAAGAAAGGTATAACCCCCTAACCGAGTAGTTAACAACTCCTAGTTAGGTTGTTAGTTAGATGTTTAACCAAGATCCGGTTTTGAGTCCATGTTACCGCCTCTAGAAAATTGTTTTTCACCAAATTCCGCATGCCCGAAAGTACCGGGAGAGGTAGCATGGACTTACAGATTCTTCCTTTGATCTCATGTGTTGAGAGAAAAAGGATTCCACTTGACAAAACCATCCCTCTACCACTTCTACACAACCTAGGGCTTCTAGATTAGCGATCTCGTCGCCCTAGTTGCCTCGGCTCGAGGTGGAGCTCGGTGTACAACTCTCGGGTTGATCGTCTTCGACTCAAGAAGGCCGTGGAGGTGCCCAAGGTCCGGATGGACACTTGGAGCTTGGATGGACGAGCGGGACAGCGGAATGAAGACCCGAAGGACCGGTTTCGTGAGGTATACTTTCTACAGCATAGTAGTTAAAAGCCTCTAGTAGTTTACTAGTTACTAGTTTAGCAAAGATCCGTGCTTTATGTCCATGTTGCCTTGCGCCAAATCATTATTTTTCGTCGTTTCCACCTTCTCGTAAGAACCGGGATGAGCAACGTGGACTTACAGTGGTATCAGAGCCTAGCTAAACATAAACTAGTAAGTTAGCAAAGTGTTTAGAATATCTATCGGAAAAAAGTCGCAAAACCCGTCCGCAAAACTTCAAGTTTCTGTCGATTTTCATACTGCTCAAAAAGTGATTTAAAATATATGAAAAATTATCTCAGGGTTTTGTAAAAACACTGCAGAAAAATGATCTAGTGACTCGATCAAACGATCGCGGTTCCGCGGCAATAACATGCTCATTGCCGCGGTTCCGCGGCCGATTTGACTCGGCAGTGAATCGGGTTTTGTGCAGTGTTTTAGTTTGGCTGTTTTGGGATTTTTAATACATGTTTTTCCTACCCAGATTTTCCAGAGAGCAAATTGACTTTTGGGGTGGTTAAAAATCCGTATTTTGATCGATATTCCGTAGACTTTGGCTAATGGATATTATCTGTGATGTGATATATGTATTGAACGTCTACTAATCGCTATAAATCGATTAGTGGGGGTTATACATATCTATGATCTGTAATGTTGATGGTTTGTGTATATGAACCCGGTGGATTGTCGCGGATGAATAGCCGGGAATGGATGTAAGATGAGAGTTTCTTTTTCTTTCATTCATTGTAAAATTTGTAAATTGATGTAATATTATTTGTTTGGCCTCACAACCGGGTCGGAGTTGTAGCTGTCATTGTATAATTTCCTTTTACTGTTTTTGCTCCTAGGATAGACCCAAGGAGGGGTGCACAAACTACCGGGTATCTCGAAGTGCCGAGTGGCCAACTTACGGTGCTGAGGGAGGTTGTTTCGCTTCGGGTACTTAGAGGGTAGTTTGACGCACCAGTAGGGGTCTAGGGTGGGGTTTGGCTATTCATCGCGACCGTGTAATCCATTTTTCATTGCAGGCTCGAACGAATCGCGGATTCCTAGTATATCCAAAGTGTTCATCTGTGATCTGTAATGGCTATCATTGCTATATATCTATATATGATATCTATTTAGGTGTTGCTTATGTTTTGCATCCGTGCTAGTCCAGCCCCCGCTATGTCGTTAGTTAAGTAACCTAACGGGTGATAACGGGACCCCGTGGCGAATGCGGATGGCATAAGCTTACGCCATATTTTGGTTGTTTTTTGCAATGGTAGGATTAAATGATGGGACGCATTGGAATTAATGCAAGAAAATAAACCAAGTAAAAGTCGTTGGAACACTTTCAAAACCACTCGGTTCTTTTCAAAAGACAGCTTTTAAACGCGGAGCCTGAACCACTCCTTTTAAAAAGCTATCAGGTTCCTTCGATTATATCAAGTTCACTACATTCACGGTTTCGCCAAAACCATTCGTAGCCCTCTGTCATTTCAGTTAAATAGTCAGTAGTATTCAAGCTATGTATTTTGACCTTCGCCAAGACATAGTGATTGGTAGCTGCTGATATTTATCTGTAGCATAGATAGATGCGTTGGTTTGGGACAGTCGTACTACTATTTTGGCCTTCGTCAAGGGTATGTACCGGTGGGTTCAAATTAACCTGGACAATGACGGGTAGAACTTGACATGTGACTTATGATATGTTGGCCTTCGTCAAGGTCATAAGAGCATGGGGCAAAAATCCACATCGGGAGTTTCAAAAGAACTGAAACTTGCTAGCGCTGCATACCATTTGGAGTGTGATGATTCTGGTAGGATTCCTTCAGTTTTGTCACGCAATGATATTTGGATCCCGATCCTACAGTGAGTATATACTACTCCTCCGGAACTTTCTCACTTAACGATCAATGCTATAAACCAAGTAGGTGTCTAGAAAGGTGTTAGCGGGGCTACGCCCATAGGGAAAAGAGGTTATTTAATTAAGGAACTTCGCGAAAGCGTTGGAAAACCTCCCTCGAAGTACCAACACCAGCCTGGCTGAACGGTTAAGCAAGTATTGTACGTTGAGATTGATCCCGACTAATTCTTCCTTTATGGTTTGAGGAGGGATTCGAGAGACAGTGGGAGCCATCCTGTTTAGATAAATTAAAAACCAATCTAAACTTGCAAGAGCATCATGCTAAAGTGTTTTCTTCTCTCTCTCTTAACTGCAGCGACCCAGTGACCAGACATAGGTTACATCTAGATAATAAAATGACTGAATCTGACTGTTTTGACTGGCAAAGGTCTGTCCAGATGTCCATTGCCCATGACAAGCTGGGACACCTCTTAACTAATCCAAACCCTGCCGTCTCAGGTCCAGTTTCCCCTGTCACGGATATTGATATCCGTAGGACATCGGAAGAAGTCTGTACGAAAGCCAAGTGCCTCGTGTTAGCCTCAGTTGATGGTGCAAACCAGAGGCAGCACGAGAAGATAGACTTAGTTTCTATCTTCCTCCATAACAAAGATTTATATGGAGAGCAATCTCGTATCGCAAGATATGAGACCTCGAACGAATTGCTTCCAGCGAGGTTGGCTATCGGGTCATCTATAGGGGGCAACGTCCTTACAGAGACCAGCTCTTTTGAGCTCTCGGACCTGAAGACCACGTTGAAGAACGGGTCAGATGCTGGCTTAGTTCAACAGTCTCTACCTACTACCCTCAAGGAAACCAGGGAAGTAGAAAGAAAGGGAAGGGCAGAAGTTTCAGGACTGGATGTAGTAAGAGAAGGATGTTCCTATTGTTACAGGAATGAACATTGGCAGAAGGATTGCAGGGCTTGCAAAGCCAGTAGCCAGAATTCGAAGCAAGTTGTGGCTTCGGCTTCGGGTGTGTTTGTGATAGAGAACTGTATGTCAGTTAACCCTACTTCCTGGGTATTGGATACCGGATCAGGATCTCATATCTGTAATTTGTTACAGGCTCTGAGAAACCGTAGGGTTATCAGGAAAGGTGATATGACTCTCAGGGTTGCTAACGGAATGAGCATGTATGCTGAATCCGTAGGGGAATATCATCTAGGACTGACAACTGGGCAGATATTGATTCTGCGTGACTGTTTTTATGCACCAGGTGCGACTTGTAACATCATATCTGTATCCTTACTTTCTAAGGAAGGATGTGATTTTACTTTTATAAGCGATGTAGTAAACATCCACCTAAATCAAGTTCTGATTGGGTCAGGTACATTGAAAAACGGTATATACGTTTTGAATCAAGCTCAGGTCTTCAGTGTCCAGAACACACTTAAAAGAAAGTCTCCGGAAATAAATCAGGCTTTCTTATGGCATTGTAGACTGGGTCACATTAATGAAACACGGTTGACAAAGTTACATAAAGAAGGATACTTGGATCCTTTCGAGTACCAGTCTTATGCCACTTGTGAATCTTGTCTCATGGAAAAGATGACAAAGACTCCGTTCACTGGACACGGAGTAAGAGCGAGCGAGCTCTTGGGACTCATACACAGTGATGTGTGTGGTCCAATGTCTACAAATGCGCGAAGTGGTTATTCATACTTCATTACTTTCACAGATGATTTCTCTAGGTATGGGCATGTCTTCCTCATGAAGCACAAATCCGAGGCCTTTGAGAAATTTCGGGAATACAAGAATGAAGTTGAAAAACAAACAGGCAAAAGTATCAAGACACTGAGATCTAATCGAGGTGGTGAATACTTGAGTGCCGAGTTTCTGGGCTACTTAAAAGAGAATGGAATTCTCTCTCAGCTTACTCCTCCATACACACCACAACACAACGGTGTATCGGAGAGGAGGAATCGAACCCTATTGGATATGGTTCGTTCCATGATGAGTAAGGCTGAATTGCCGCGATCCTTCTGGGGTTATGCACTAGAATCAGCTGCATATCTCTTGAACAAGGTTCCCTCCAAGACTGTGCCTACCACACCATATCAGATGTGGTGTGGGAAGAAACCCCATCTTCAATATCTGAAGATATGGGGATGTCCAGCTTTTGTAAAAATGCAGCATGCGGACAAGCTCGAGGCACGCTCTGTAATGTGTAAGTTTGTGGGATACCCAAAGAACACCAGGGGGTATTTCTTCTATTACGCAGAGGAACAAAAGGTTTTTGTTTCTCGTCATGCCCACTTTCTGGAACATCAGTTTTTAGAGAAAGGTGAAAGTGGGAGCGTAGTAGAACTGGAAGAAATTCCAGAACCACAAGCTATTACTGAAAGCTTGGAAGAACCAGAAGGTTCAGGAGAACCAGACATCCCAGCGCCACTCCGCAGGAGTAGTAGGCAGTCTCATCCGCCCGAGAGATACTACGGTTTTCTCATAGACGGGGATAGAGAGAATTGCACTATGGATTATGGTGAGCCTACTAGCTTCCAGCAAGCCATTCAGAGCGGCGACTCGGTAAAATGGCTGGATGCAATGCGGACCGAGATGGAGTCCATGTACACCAACAAAGTTTGGACTTTGGACTTTGCTCCAGAAGGGGTAAAACCCGTAGGCTGCAAATGGATCTTCAGAAAGAAGATTGGTGTAGATGGGAAGGTTGAAACCTATAAAGCTAGACTTGTAGCAAAGGGTTTTCGTCAAAGACCTGGTTTGGACTATGACGAGACCTTTTCTCCAGTGGCTATGCTCAAATCCATTCGGATCCTTCTTGCCATTGCTGCCTTCCACGATTATGAGATCTGGCAGATGGACGTAAAGAAGGCTTTCCTAAATGGAAATTTGGAAGAGTGCGTCTTTATGGATCAGCCGGAGGGATTCATTCAGAGTTGGAGCAGCGGAAAAGTGTGCAAGTTGCTCAAGTCCATCTATGGACTGAAGCAGGCATCGCGGAGTTGGAACATCTGTTTTGATGATACTGTCAAAGAATTCGACTTTATCAAAAACCCAGATGAACCATGCATTTACAGTAAGATTGTAGGGAGAACTGTAGTATTCCTCGTCTTGTACGTGGATGACATTCTCCTAATAGGAAATGATATTCCTATGCTACAGTCAGTCAAAGGATTCTTGTCGCAGAGGTTCTCCATGAAAGACCAGGGCGATGCCAACTACATTCTGGGGATCCAGATCTATCGTGATAGATCAAAGAGGATGTTGGGACTTTCACATTCAAGGTACATTGACACCATACTGAAAAGATTCAGTATGGAAGATTCCAAGCGCGGTAATTTACCGGCTTGTCACGGGATCACCCTCTCCAAAGAGATGTCTCCTGATTAATCCAAAAAATTGTGTTTACCGTAATCAGAAACGGCGTCGCTTTGCAGCTAGCCGGTGAATACGGGTCGATCCGCAGAGATGTGTAATTTTCTGTTTTTGTGTTATAACGAGTTGATTCAGATTGTTTGTTTGGTTTTTTATCGAGTGATTTAAAGAACTAATTTATATGATATGAAAGAACTCGTTAGGGTTAGGTCTAAGCTAGGGTTGATGAGATCAATATTGTCACCTCGTTCAATGCCATTTGATTAAAGCTTTTTAGAAAATCACAGCAATTATTAGCAAAGGGGATTAGGATGATCGGGAAGAACGAAGTTACTTCCTCTAGATCCTTGTCCGTCCTTTCCTATTAATTGCTGCAATCTTCATGGACGTCATGTGCGTCCGGCCTTTTATACTACGGTTCACCGTTACCTCGTAGGTAGGGTGCCGTAGGGGGCGGATCATACATGCGTGCATGAAGGTTTTGTTTTGAAAATATGTTGGCATTGAAGGAGGTGAGAGATATCCATCTCTCACTCCCTCTCTTGTTCCTAACCCTAACGAGCGAGGATTTTACTCGCTCATTAGGGAATTATTTAAAAGCGACATTTTTGTTGTTTATCTTTTAAAGTTTTACTCTTACTACAGATTAAAAATAGCTAAACTAGTTAACTACAGCAAACAATGGGATAACTAGGGCAAGTAATTAAATTAAACTAAGGCAGGAATTAAATAAATTAAAACTTACAAGAAGGTTGATGCTCTAAATCTCCCAACAAATCTGAACTTTTACTGATTGAAAAGAGGCATACATTTTACAGATTTTGAGTACAATTTATAAGCAACCAGTGAAGCTAGGGTTACAGACTCTCGTAGACATGCAATTACAGATTTGCCCCCTAAAAATCCCAACACCCGCACCGTCGCACCGACACAAGAAGTCGGTGCCGACAGGGGCACCATACGGCCGCGGAACCGCGGCAATGATAGGCCTTTGGCCACGGTTCCGCGGCCCTTTGGTGGCTTCATGCCACCATCTTCTGTGGTCTTCATTCTGGGTTCTTGGGCTTATTTGTTCTTCACTATTTTTCTCTGTTTGACTTCTTGGTCTTTTCCAGATCTTCAATGAAAACTTGTAAGGAGCTTTTGACCGTTCACTTTCGTCTTTTGGACCTTGCACTGTTCTTCATCTCGGCTTGAGTAAGATCCGTCTGCTTGTTGGTCAAAAGTCTCTTTTCCGTCGCATCTCTCGTCTTTTTCACTGTATTTGTTCCAAGAGCCTATATCCTGTGTCATGCAACAAACGAGCGTCAAAAGTACCTGTTTACTTATAAAATGCATAAAAGTGGGGCGTATGAATTGCAATATTATGATGTGAACAAATACCCCCAAACTCATCTTTTGCTTGTCCTCGAGCAAACTTTTTAATTTATTCTAACCTAGCCGCACTTTCGCAGGGAAACGCGATTGCACTGAGCACGTGCAACAAGCCGTTAAACCTCTAGGTGTCCCTCGTAGGAGGAGTGTTGTCTCCTGAGGGTTTTCAGCGGATTACACCCACAAAATCCTATCAACTTGGTTTTTCGACTTTTGTTTTCCAGTTAGGTTTTCTAACAAGGAATTCTTTTATCATCGCCCCGCAAATTATCCACCCATATTCTTCACACTTCCTTATTATGTAACGTAAGATTGTACATGTTCTATAAAATTACTTAGAATTCAGCATTTCTTAAGTTTTTCTTCTAGAGTTTCATCTCCACTTAGGAATTTCTATCAACTCTATTAAAGATACAAGTTTTATTTTTCATTCCTTTCTCTTATCTAAACTCTAATCACATATCCCCACGTGTGTGTAATTTTTACCCCTACACTTGGAAATTCAAATCAAGCAATCGTACTCTCGTCCATTGTCCAAAGCACTTAACTTTCGCTTACACATCCTTCATGCGACCGTTAATACTTCTTGAGGTACCAACAGCCGATTACAAGATGCGTTAGCCCTTTAAAGCGTATTTCCTAGTTTTGCAACACCCAAGGCTTTTAGCAGTGACTCCCAAACCAGTTGGTCTAAGGCACAAGGTGATGAAGCACCATCGCTAATTAATTTTCTAGCCCTAAGTAATCACAAAAACCAGTGTCCATTTTTTTTTCACTTTTTTTTTCTTTTTATTTTCATTGTGCTAAGGACTTTAGACAAGAGTAATTCAAGGTATCTTCTACTAATCCAAGTTTCAAGGTGCGTGATTGTGCATTTTGTAGGGTACATGTTTTCAGAATCTAAACTCAAGCTAGGAACTATCTTTCGAACTTATACTTTAATAAGAACATTAATACTCTTCCCTCATTTTGGCTTAACCCACGAAGTGAACCCAAAATTTGCCTTTTCCTAAATAACCTACAAAGACATACACTTTCTACCGTTAAACTTTAAGCAAGGTTATTTTTAGGGTTTTTAATTTACTAAGTCTAAGATCTAGTTTTTCCTAGCTAGTTAACCTTTTTATCAACTCAAGTCAATTAACCAAAATTGAATACAATAATTTTTATAATTTTTGAAATTTTCTAAATTTTTATGGGTTTTTCAGTTTTCTAATTTTTTTATTTTTCAAATTTTCAAATTTTTATGAATTTTAAAGATGCAATGCAGAAATTAAATATGCAAAAGGGAAAGAAAATATATACAATATGCAATGTAAAAGATAACTATATACATTACCCTCTCCCCCAAACTTGAGCAAAGCAGTGCCCTCACTGCCCGGCCCCACGTCGCGCTCGTGAGCGTGAACGTGATCGTTCCCCTCTAGCCAAAAGTGTTTGGATTCCCCTCTCAATTTCCGTCAACCGACGGTCGTGATCTCGTGCAGTTGCCCGGAACTCATCCCTCAAAGAGTCGATTCTTCTCACTGTTCTTCACATCAGTCGCGCATGCTCCTGGGGAGTTAGTTCTTCCCCGCTCGAAGTCGAGCTCGAACTAGGGGTGTGTGCAGGTACATTTTCTGCTGGTTCGGTTCGTGTCCAAATATCCGTGAGTCTAGAGTAGGATGACGAGACGCCCTCTACAAGTGGTCGAACCGGGACACCGTCTATCATATATGAGTCAAATTCCTCGGCGGGGAGGAAATATCGGCAGAGTTGTGTAACAAGCATGGGACATGGGTATACGGAACCTCGTTTTCCCGTACCTATAGATTGGAGCAAAACCGTGCACATGTCGAACCTAGGATTTTTCATCATCAGCGTGTGTACGACATGCAACGAAGGGGTGAAAAAGGTCGTGTTGTGGGAACTTCCAAAAATATTGTTTTGTGCCCACCGGCACACAGTTAAAACGTTCACGAAAAGGGTCCGTGCTTAGATGCCCTTACGCGGTTCTCGTGCACAGTCATTACCCATCAAGGGTATATAATCTTCAAAGCGCAATGGGTGTTCATGTGCAGGTACACGTGGTATGAGTGTAGCCTCGTGTATCAAGTTCCTATCGATGTGAATTTCACGATTTCCCCAATTTAGTTTAATGTACCCTAAGTTGTCAAGGCTATTATCTTCCATGGATTCGTAAAATAGGGCAACTAGGTTAGGTAGGGCAAACGCAGATGCATGATTATAAAGCAGGAAATTCCAGCCCCTTTGTGCGATTTCATGCGCGAAATATCTACCGTATACCTCGTGTTCGAAAACAGGGGAAAAATCTCTTTCATACTGCATTTTATGTGCCATTTAGATGTTTACAGTAAAATGATATGCATTAACAGAGAGGATTTAGATAGAGTTACCTCCCCTGAAAATTTCAGGGGGTGAAGAGACCAGAAGGCGGCGGTTGCGCGGCGGGAGGCGGCAACGGCGGCGGAAACGCGGCGGCTTGGTGGAGTTGCTGTGAGATTTTTCTGGAGAGGGTAGGGGCGGCGGCTAGGGTTTTATGAAGAGGAAAGAATTTAGGTTAAAAGAACAGAGGCTCGGTTTCCTTTAAATAGATGGGAGAGAAGGTGATTTGCGGAAAACACACTCTAAAACGAGGGTTTCATTTGTAAAATCAGCTCTTAATCTGTAAATTTGCAATTAGGTCCAAAAATTATTATTTTTATTATATTTTTTTATTAAATTTTTTTATATTTTTTTTATTATTTTTTTTTTGTATATACAAACAATATACACACCCCCAAACTTGTTTGAAATAATGTTTTGGGAAAAGAAATTTTGGGGGTGAAAGTGGAGGAAGATCAATCAGTGTAAATTGGCTCCTGCAAAAAGAGGAGCTCCTCCGTAGGATCCGCTGTGAAGAACGGTTTCAGTCGATGCCCATTCACCTTGAATAAGGTACCGTCTTCAGGGTTCTCAAGATCAACCGCACCGTGCGGATAAACGGTGCGGACTACAAAAAGGTCCTCTCCATCTGGACCGGAGCTTGCCCGGATGAAAGTGTAACCGAGTGTCATAAAGTAGAACCTGTTGACCAGGTTCGAATGTTTTTCGCAAAAGGTGTTTATCGTGGAACACCTTGGCTCGGTTTTTAGCAGTTATGGCATTATCATATGCCTCATCCCTCAGCTCCTCCAACTCATTCAATTGCAGCTTTCGATTGCTGCCCGCATCTCCTAAAGACAAATTCAGCTCTTTGATAGCCCAGAATACTTTATGCTCGATCTACACTAGGAGGTGGCAAGCCTTCCCGTACACAAGTCGGTATGGAGACATACCAAGATCGGTCTTATATGCAGTACGGAAAGCCCATAGTGCATCTATCAGTTTAAGTGACCAATCTTTACGGTTTTTGGAAACCGTTTTCTCCAAGATTTTCTTTATTTGCCGATTTGACATCTCGGCTTGCCCACATGTTTGAGGGTGATATGGCGTTGACAATTTGTGGGTGATAGAGTATTTCCGCATTAAGGACTCGAAAGTCCTATTGCAGAAGTGAGAACCATTATCACTTATTATTGCCCGAGGGTGCCCAAATCAAGAATATATGTGTTCTTTAAGGAATCGAACGACAACTTTATTATCGTTCGTTCGGCTGGGCACAGCCTCGACCCACTTAGAAACATAGTCAACCGCCAACAGAATATACACATTCCAAAGGAGTTGGGAAATGGACCCATGAAATCTATGCCCCAAACATCAAAAATGTCCACAACAAAAATAGGTTGGAGTGGCATTTCGTTTCTCCGCGAAATCCGGCCCAAGTGTTGGCACCGGGAGCAAGTTTTGCAGTATTCAAATGCATCCTTGAAGAGTCGTGGCCAATAGAAACCACACTGCAAAACTTTTTCGGCTGTCTTCTTTGGGCCAAAGTGCCCGCCACATGCTTGATCGTGGCAAAAAGACAGCACACTCTTGACCTCACTTTCGGGTACACACCGACGAATGATTTGGTCGGAACAGTATTTAAAAAGATAGGGCTCATCCCAGTAAAAATGCTTTACTTGTGATAAAAATCGAAGTTTATCCTGTTTCGACCAATCATTGGGTATCAGGCCGGTGGCTAAGTAATTCACAATATCGGCGAACCATGGTTCGCAAGAAACGGTCAAGAGTTGCTCGTCGGGAAAAACATCGGTGATTGGAAGATCGAGCGTGGGGGAAGAAGGAAGTCGTGATAGGTGATCAGCTACTACGTTTTCACATCCCTTTTTGTCCTTAATGACAAGGTCAAACTCTTGTAATAAAAGGATCCAACGTATTAGCCTTGACTTAGCATCTTTCTTCGCAAAAAGGTGGCGAAGAGCTGAATGATCAGTATATACAACGACTGGAGAGCCGATTAAATAAGGCCGAAATTTTTCGAGTGCAAACACAACAGCTAAAAACTCTTTCTCTGTTGTAGTGTAGTTGAGTTGGGCCTCATTTAGTGTTCAGCTAGCATAATAAATCACGTGCGGCATCTTATCAATATGCTGTCCATGAACAGCGTCAATAGCAAAGTCTGATGCATCGCACATGATTTCAAACGGGTGCGTCCAGTCGGGAGATGAGAGGATGGGTGCGGTGATGAGGGAATGCTTTAAAGACTCGAATGCTTCAATGCAAGTGGAGTCGACTGCAAAAGTTGTGTCCTTGGCCAGTAAGAGAGTCAAGGGTCTAGGAATCTTGCTAAAGTCCTTGATGAACCGTCTGTAAAAACCGGCGTGGCCAAGGAAGGCTCTAATATCTTTGACGCATTTTGGCGGAGGGAGGTTGGAGATCACTTCGATTTTTGCTCTATCTACCTCGATGCCATTTTGCGAGATGACATGTCCTAAGATAATGCCCTCTCGCACCATGAAATAGCACTTCTCCCAGTTCAATGTTAGGTTCTTATCCCTGCAGCGGGTAAGAACAGCGTCAAGATGGCGTAAACACTCGTCGAAGGAGTCGCCAAAGATGGAGAAATCGTCCATAAAGATCTCCAAGAACTTTTCGACCATGTCTGAAAAGATCCCCATCATATACCGCTGAAATGTCGCGGGTGCATTGCATAACCCAAAGGTTATGCGACGATAAGCAAACGTGCCAAAGGGACAAGTGAATGTTGTCTTGTCTTGGTCCTCTTTGGCGATGGGGACTTGGTTGTAACCGGAATAGCCATCGAGAAAGCAATAGAACTCGTGCCCTGCCAATCGCTCGAGCATTTGGTCAATGAAAGGTAAAGGAAAGTGGTCTTTCCTTGTGGCGGCATTGAGTTTTCTATAGTCTATGCAGACTCGCCACCCAGCTTGGGTGTGAGTGGGAATCAACTCATTTGCCTCATTTGTAATGACCGTAATGCCTGATTTCTTTGGCACGACGTGGATTGGGCTAACCCATTGGCTATCCGAGATAGGGTAAATGATACCGCTATCGAGACAGTTGACAATTTCCTTCTTAACAGCCTCTTTCATGATGGGGTTGAGGCGCCTTTGTGGATCTCGTGCTGGCGTATATGATGTTCGACTATGAGGGGACTAATCCCTTTAATGTCCGCCATAGACCAGCCGAAAGCTTGCCGATTATTATGTAAGACCATCAAAAGTGCCTTCTCTTGCTCAAGAGCTAGAGAAGCTGATACAATGACAGGTAAGGTCTCATTATCACCTAGATAAGCATATTTTAGGTGTGTCGGCAAAAGCTTTAATTCGAGTTTAGGAGGTGAAACAATAGATGGTAACAATGGGGTCGTTGTTTCAAACTCGAATGATTCCATCAAAGGTTCGAACCGAGTGTACGCAACAGTGTCGGATGGTTCAACTAACTCATCCGAAAAAGCAAAAGACTCCAATTCAGGTGATGAGTCTTCAAAGTCATCAACGAAGGTAAAGCACTCAAAATCATTATCAGCTGTGAAAGCTGCGTCGGATTCTAGGAGGAACGCACTAGTGGCGTTAACATTGCTGTGATCGAACAAAAAATTCTCGAATTCACAAACCTCCTCCGCGATCTCATTGATCGAGCAAACATCGAGTACGCTAGCATTAGGCTCAGCCGGCTGACTTCCCAACTTGAAAATATTGAGCTCAATTGTCATATTGCCGAAAGATAGGTTCATTGAACCGTTACGACAATTGATCACTGCGTTGGATGTAGCCAGAAATGGTAGACCAAGTATTACCGGAATTTAGTTCCGGGGGTTAGCGACAGGTTGTGTATCCATCACAATAAAGTCAACGGGGAAAATAAAATCCCCTACTCTTATTAACACATCCTCCAGCTCTCCCCTAGGATAGGTTATTGACCGGTCGGCCATTTGGAGAGTACAGTGAGTGGGCTTAAGCTCTCCGACGCCCAATTGCTCTTACACAGAATAGGGTAGCAAATTGACACTCGCGCCAAGATCTAATAGTGCTCTATTGATGTTCTTGTCCCCAATTGTTATCGAAATGGTAGGACACCCGGGGTCCTTTTGTTTTGGGGGAAGGGAATTTACAAGAGCATCACTAATAGCACTAGCCACAAAAACTTTCTTTGGCACTTGCGACTTCCTCTTTTTGGTGCATAAGTCCTTTAAAAATTTTGCATATGAAGGAACTTGTTGGATTGCATCCAAAAGAGGGATATTTATGCTAACCTGTTTGAACAACTCAACAATCTTCTCCATCTGTGGAGTTGGTTTATTGGATCTCAACCTATTAGGAAAAGGAACATTTTGAAAGGTGGTTGAGTCCAACTTTTGTGGATCAAATTGTCGAGTTGGAATGGCACCCTGTGTAGATGTGTTCGTGTTGTTAGAAATGGGTCCGTTCGAGCTAGAAGTGGTAGAGCCATGTGAAGGGTGGAGAATAGGCTCTGAAGAAGAAGAAGAAGAAGAAGATGAAGAAATCCCACCAGCAGGGGTGTCATTGTTCATGCCCACATTTTTCTGCAACACTTTTCCCGATCTCAACGTGGTCACGGCATTTACGTTATGATTCTGCTGTTGATATGCAGCGTGTGCGTGACCGGGGTTGGGCAGTGGTTGAGACGGGAGTTTTCCTTTTTCGCGCTCGCTCAAAGCTGCATTGAGTTGTGCAATTTGTGCCTCAATAGATTTGATGCTTTGATCGTGTGAGGTACTATTTTGCACTAAAGTTTGAATAGAAGTCTCAAGTCTTGCTGTAGACTGTGTAGATTGCTTAAGAAACGCATCTAGACTTCTTTCGAGCGAGCTAACCTTATCATTATTAGGTTGAACATAATTATTTGGCTGGTAAGCATTGTTAGGCACAAAATTGTTCACCTGATTAGGGTAAGGTTGTTGTTGAAATTGTTGTGGTTGAAATTGAGTTTGTGAGGGTGCTTGTTGTTGTTGTTGTGGAGGAGGAGGTCTTTGAAAATTGTTATTTCCTTGGAATTGTTGATTTTGGTTCCAAGAGAAATTTGGGTGACTCCTCCACCCCGGATTATATGTCGAAGAGTACGGATCGTTCCTTTGTCGTTGCTGAAATGCAGCATTGACTTGATCCTGTCCTTGAGTGGATGCATTATAAGGACACTCTTCAGTTAGGTGCGATGGATCCGCACAACAAGCACAGACAGTTCGTGGAGGCATAGCAGGGGCAGGAGAAGGCGATGAGATTTTGGTCTCAATCGCTTCTAGCTTTTTCGTAAGAGCGGCCATCTCGTCCTTCATGGCAATCGACATCTCGACTTGATGTATGCCTGCCTTAGATTGACCACTAGAAGATGACGTGGTCTTGGTACTCTTCCACTGTATTGTTTGCTCACTAAGATCCTCAAGAAACTGCCACGCTTCATCACTAGACTTAGAGAGAAAATGACCTTGACAGATGGTTTCTAGCAACTGCTTCGTTGCCGAGTTCAATCCCTCGTATAATGTTTGGCAAAGTTGCCAACTTTCGATCCCATGATGAGGGCATTGAACTAGTAGGTCCTTAAATCTCTCGAAGCACTTCCAAAATAGTTCGGAAGGAAGTTATGAGAATTGAATTATTTCATTTCGAATTCTGGCAATTTTGTGATGAGGATAGAACTTTTTCAGAAAAGCCTTCACAAACTCATCCCAATTTCTTATGGAATGTGATGCGGTGCTATATAGCCACTTCTCGGCTAGGTCACATAAGGTGAAAGGAATGACCCTTAGCCTTATAGCGTCATCACTCAATTGGGTTGTTTTCATCATAGCGCACACATTTTAGAATTTATTAATAAAGATATATGCGTCTTCATATTCCAAACCATGAAATTTTGGCAGCATATTGATGAAATGTGGTTTTATCTCAAAATTGTCCCCATTTGCCGGTGGGGGTGAAAGACAAGTAGGTAAAGAAGTGCGGATGGGGTAAAAGAGATCCTGGAGCGCAACTCGTGCGGGCGCTTCAACAGGCGGCTGGTTCGGGTCATTCGCACCTAACGGAGGTGGAATCCTTCCCGTCGGTAAGGTATTGTTGGGGTTGAATCCCGACATACCTTCGGTGAAAGAAATTGAAGTTGAGGGTAAAAAAGTGGACAGATTTTCGACTTCGGTGTCGAAAGGTTCGTTGGTCGGTACCAACGAAACGCGGACTAATCGGGCGTCTGTATCCCTAGTCCAAAGTGACATACACTAAAAGGGATAGTGTAGTCAGAAAAAAGAAAAACAGAATGTGGGGGTAAGATAACGTCAGTGAGGGAAAGTGGTGTAGTGAGTTGCAAGTTTTCTTAGCGGCAAGTTGCAAGTTTTGAAAAGATTTTTCTTTTTTTTTTATATGTGAGAGTTTTGCAAAAAAAAGTTTTTCAAAAGGGACTCGTGACACAAATCAACCACACATGCACAATCAGGCCTAGATCTAGGGTCGCCTAGGTCTGCTAGACAGCTCCTAACTAGGGCTAGAAATAGGACCTCAAACCGCCTCTTCACGGACAAGTACGGCCAGGTAAGTGGGAAGGAACCACCACTACAGTGGGCCTAATTAATAACCACTAGCCTAGACACCGCAATGTCGGTTAGGATAAACGGCCGATGCCTATACTAGTCCTTTTCCTATTGAGCTCGATGTCCTTAAGTCTGAGTCTAGTCTTTTTTAATTAACTGTGGTTAATGCACATGCTTTAGGTGTTTTCTGGGGTCCTGGGAAGGGTGATGAAATCCCCACCCAATCTGAGTTTGGTCAATTAGCCCCTTAGCGTCCGATTAAATTATGCAAAACAGTTAAATTCACTTGCACTCAATTTTTAGCGCGGCGCAAAGAATTCCTGCAGAAAATCTGTTATTTAGAAGGGGGAGAGAATTTTTGTTTTAGCGCAAAGAATTCCTGCAGAAACTTTTTACAGTGGAAATATGGAGGTTGCAGAAGGGAAGAAAAGAGAGCAAACCATGCAAATTTGGTGCACTGAAGAGGCAGAGGGAGCGCGGAACCGCGGCGGGAGCCCTAGTTGTGCGGCGGAAGCGCGGCACCTTGGTGTGTTCAGCCTCTGAAAAATTTTGTGCTGCTCTGTACTTGTGATTCCTCTCTGTTCTTATATACCAGCTTCTGTTTGGCCCTCTGTAAATTTTCAGATGCGCAATCCTTGTCGTTCCTGCAAGATTCAAATAGCAAACCCTTCAAACAGATAAAGATTGATAAAAAAAATTTATTTTCTATTTTCTGATTTTTAAAAATTTATATCAACCCGAAATCCTACAAAGTAAAAAAATTACGCCATCCCCGGCAACGGCGCCATTTGATTAATCCAAAAAATTGTGTTTACCGTAATCAGAAACGGCGTCGCTTTGCAGCTAGCCGGTGAATACGGGTCGATCCGCAGAGATGTGTAATTTCCTGTTTTTGTGTTATAACGAGTTGATTCAGATTGTTTGTTTGGTTTTTTATCGAGTGATTTAAAGAACTAATTTATATGATATGAAAGAACTCGTTAGGGTTAGGTCTAAGCAAGGGTTGATGAGATCAATATTGTCACCTCGTTCAATGCCATTTGATTAAAGCTTTTTAGAAAATCACAGCAATTATTAGCAAAGGGGATTAGGATGATCGGGAAGAACGAAGTTTCTTCCTCTAGATCCTTGTCCGTCCTTTCCTATTAATTGCTGCAATCTTCATGGACGTCATGTGCGTCCGGCCTTTTATACTACGGTTCACCGTTACCTCGTAGGTAGGGTGTCGTAGGGGGCGGATCATACATGCGTGCATGAAGGTTTCGTTTTGAAAATATGTTGGCATTGAAGGAGGTGAGAGATATCCATCTCTCACTCCCTCTCTTGTTCCTAACCCTAACGAGCGAGGATTTTACTCGCTCATTAGGGAATTATTTAAAAGCGACATTTTTGTTGTTTATCTTTTAAAGTTTTACTCTTACTACAGATTAAAAATAGCTAAACTAGTTAACTACAACAAAAAATGGGATAACTAGGGCAAGTAATGAAATTAAACTAAGGCAGGAATTAAATAAATTAAAACTTACAAGAAGGTTGATGCTCTAAATCTCCCAACAAATCTGAACTTTTATTGATTGAAAAGAGGCATACATTTTACAGATTTTGAGTACAATTTATAAGCAACCAGTGAAGCTAGGGTTACAGACTCTCGTAGACATGCAATTACAGATTTGCCCCCTAAAAATCCCAACACCCGCACCGTCGCACCGACACAAGAAGTCGGTGCCGACAAGGGCACCATACGGCCGCGGAACCGCGGCAATGATAGGCCTTTGGCCGCAGTTCCGCGGCCCTTTGATGTCTTCATGCCACCATCTTCTGTGGTCTTCATTCTGGGTTCTTGGGCTTATTTGTTCTTCACTATTTTTCTCTATTTGACTTCTTGGTCTTTTCCAGATCTTCAATGAAAACATGTAAGGAGCTTTTGATCTTTCACTTTCGTCTTTTGGACCTTGCACTGTTCTTCATCTCGGCTTGAGTAAGATCTGTCTGCTTGTTGGTCAAAAGTCTCTTTTCCGTCACATCTCTCGTCTTTTTCACTGTATTTGTTCCAAGAGCCTGTATCCTGTGTCATGCAACAAACGAGAGTCAAAAGTACATGTTTACTTATAAAATGCATAAAAGTGGGGCGTATGAATTGCAATATTATGATGTGAACATCTCCCAAGAATGATTTGGAAAGGGATCGCATGTCTATTATACCGTACGCTTCTGCAGTAGGCTCTATAATGTATGCGATGTTATGTACCAGACCAGATATAGCATACGCATTGAGCGTTGTAAGCCGGTATCAGTCGAACCCAGGGGAGAAACACTGGATAGCGGTAAAGAACATTCTCAAGTACCTGAGAAGGACTAAGGAGATGTTCTTGGTGTATGGTGGAAAAGACTTCCAGCTCGAGGCCTTTGCTGACTCCAGCTTCCAGAGTGACAAGGATGACTCCAAGTCCATGTCGGGTTATGTCTTTACCCTCAATGGAGGGGCGGTTTGCTGGAAGAGTTCCAAGCAGGAGACCGTTGCAGACTCAACTATGGAAGCGGAGTACATAGCTGCTTGCGATGCCGCAAAGGAAGCTGTCTGGATGAAGAAGTTCCTCACAGAGCTTCTGGTGGTTCCTACCAATATTGATCCAATACTGCTGTATTGCGACAACAATGGCGCTATAGCTTTAGCGAAGGAACCCAGGTCCCATCAGAAGTCTAGGCACATTTTGAGGCGGTACCACCTGATCAGGGAGATCGTAGATCGCTGGGAGATCGAGGTGAAGAGAGTAAATTCGGAGAATAACACTGCAGATCCACTCACGAAGGCCCTACCCCAGACTCAGTTCGAGCGGCTGATCGAGATGATAGGTCTTCGATACGCCACTACATGGCCTTAGTGCAAGTGGGAGATTATTAGTGTATATGCCGTAGAGGCCATTACTGTATCATACTAGCTTGTATATTACTTAATTGAAGCTTGGGATATTCACAGTTGTATATACAATCTTGCTCAAAATGGTAGTATGCTACTTGGTTTGTCTCTACTTCAATATGTTCATGTGTTTCTTTTAACATATCGCTAATATACATATTAGTAGAGCCCTTAGGATCTTTGCTTGATTACCGACGTTGTGATGGCAGTCATACTTGTGGGGGCTGGGTAATCTATAAGCACATCCTTATACAGATCCCTAGTCGTAGGACTATCGAGACAGGGCATCGATACTCCGGAGTAGACTAGCGTATACGCTTCTCATCCCAGCACGGGAGGTGGTCTGTCCCACAGCCATCAGTACGTTGTACTGGAGATAGTATGCGGGTGCTCGTTAGGTTACGAGTACACTGGACAGGACTCGTCGGGAACTGATGGATGGTATTATACCTATCGTCAGTTATCAGTTCCCAGGTGACATGAGTACAGCTTAGTCCGCTGACTTGACACCGTCACTTCGCCTCGAGTGTGTTCCCACTGTACTTAGATTACTACCCTACCACGGCTCAAAGGAGTGGTGCAAACAGGTAGTAGTTGGGTGCAGTCCCGAAGCACTTGGAGGCAGTGACGGTTAGACAGGATTCGTCTCTCCCGGTATTAGGGGTTGACATCGCGCTGTGTCTAGGAGAGCCATTACACGAGTAGTCCCTAGCCAGGGCAAGCGGGATATACTGGTAGGTTTCCAGTGTTTTCTAGGGGTGTTTTGGGCTAAACTCTGACATGACTTGTACCGCTATTAGGGGACTGACGTTCGCCACCCTCTAGGCCCGCCATGCGATGTATCAGACGAACAGACCGGACTGTACGGAGATTGTCACATACAGGCTCAGTAGAAGTTCGGATGGGTTTACCTCATCGGCCTTCTTATCGACATCTACCTGGGGACCGTTACGCACAGATAGTGCCGCTTGCGGTCTGTGGTTAAATCCACTGCCAGCGTAGTGTCGAGTCTTCAGAGTCCCACACAGAGAGTTTCCCTACACTGAGCGAAACGTGTAGAGGCCGTATGGTTTTACGGCAGGGCTGCGATCACTTAAGTACACTTGTGTGCGTATGTTGTTCGGGCAGGCAATACTAGTGGGCTTTGGTTTAAGCCGGATCCTAGTATTGCACGGATGGATTTGTTTTTGTCTTCAGAGCATTCGCTTTCTATGGAATGCGGATGCGGGTATGTATGCACAGTTTTGAGGAGTGATGAAGGAGGATGTGCCTCATTAGGGTTTTGGCAGTTGGTTCGGCCAAAACCATTATGGGGCTGGCTCATTAGGGTTTTGGCAATTTGTTCGGTCAAAACCATTATGAGTTGGGGACATTGTTTACTAATCCTATTAGTGATAATTATATGATGGCTAATTACTTTGACCATTTGACCACACTTGACTTTGTTGACCGTTTGACCAAAGTGGACTTTTGACCTTCATGAGAGGTCTAGAGTTTTCTTTGGATTTCTTTTTATTTCTTGAGTTATGAAAATGGTCATGTCATTAGTGCCATCAACTTTATCATGATAGGATTAGTAATGATGATATTTGAGTATTATTGCAACCATGGTTGTTTTTCTCTTGGTTAAGCTTTTTCATTTCTTGATTCTCATTCTCTCTCTTAAAATTGGAAATGAGAAAGAGTTCCATGGTTGCTCCTCCTTCTTCCTCCTCTTGATTCTTCCTTTGATCTCATGTGTTGAGAGAAAAAGGATTCCACTTGACAAAACCATCCCTCTACCACTTCTGCAAAACCTAGGGCTTCTAGATTAGCGATCTTGTCGCCCTAGTTGCCTCGGCTTGAGGTGGAGCTCGGTGTACAACTCTCGGGTGGATCTTCTTCGACTCAAGAAGGCCGCGGAGGTGCCCAAGGTCCGGATCGACACTTGGAGCTTGGATGGACGAGCGGGACAGCGGAATGAAGACCCGAAGGACCGATTTCGTGAGGTATACTTTCTACAGCATAGTAGTTAAAAGCCTCTAGTAGTTTACTAGTTACTAGTTTAGCAAAGATCCGTGCTTTAAGTCCATGTTGCCTTGCACCAAATCATTGTTTTTCGTCGTTTCCGCCTCCCCGTAAGAACCGGGATGAGCAACGTGGACTTACATAAGAAACCTCTGTGCAAGACTCTAAAGAATCGTCAATACGCCGGCAGTAGGAGATGATCATATCAAACACCCACAAGCTGCAAGCGGTCAGCTAAACGTAACAGCCACCCAGGTATTGAGCGCTCAGAAGATCAACAAGCAAGCCTGTACATTCTCCCGTGAATCCAGTCAGTAACACTCCTGTACAGTCCGGTCTCGTCATCTGATATGTCGCATAACTCGTTTAGGGGTGGTAAACGTCAGACCCCAGTAGCTTGATAAGTGGTGTCGATATGAGGTCTATAACAGTTCGAGAAACTACTGATAACACTTACCAGTAAATCTCAGCAACCCTGGCCAGGGATTTCCAGTTATAGCCAATCGAACACAGCACAACATTAACTCCCTATACCGGGAGAGACGAATCCCCTCCTATCGCTCATTGCCTCCATGTGATTCGGGACTGTACCTAAAAGCCACCTTTTTGCATGCCCTCTTAGACGTGGTAGGATGGAAATCAAAGCACAATGGGAATCACACAAGACTCTATGACGATCTCGGGTCAAAAGACTACTTTGTACCAGTGTCACCGGAGAACTGCCATCTGACGTGAGGTATAATACCATCTTGGAGTTCTCGGCGAGTCCGTCCAGTGTACCCAGTCTCCACTGAGCACCCGTATACCTTCTCTGATGTCAAACACTAATGGATATGAGATCATCCATCGCCCATCATATGGGTCAAGAAGCGCATACGCTAGTCAACTTTGGAGTATCGATGCCCTGTCTCGGTACTCCCACGACTAGGAACATTTGAAGGATGTACTTGGCGACTACACTGTCCTCACTAGTATGATCTGCATCATAGTCCTGGTAGTCAAGTACTCATTCTAAGGGCTTTATCAACATGTAACATAGAGACAATCAGAGTACATGTTAAGATAAAGTGTAACCAGATAGCATACTATCATGTCGAGCAAGAAAGTCCTCCCTATATATATCCAAGCATCCACTACAATATACATCGTATGTATAGTAATGGCCTCTAGGGCATATATATAACTAACAATCTCCCACTTGCACTAGGGCCATCTGTTGTGGTATCGTATAACCAACATTTAGCTGTGGTTGAAGTATCTCATACTCAACCATCCCATAAAAGTCACTACGGGGAAAAAGGCCTTTGTGAGTGGATCCGCGCCATTGTCCTCTGTGTCTACTCTCCTAACCTCGATCTCCTTGGAGATCAACCATCTCCATGATTAGGTGATATTGCCTAAGAATTATATATGGATTTCTGATGGGACGGGGGTTCCTTGGCATAAGCTACAACTCCATTGTCACACAATGGTAGGAACGAAGTTCATCTCATGAACTTATATTTATCCAGACTGCCTCTTTGGTAGCATCCTTTGTAATGACGTATCTTGCCTTTAATCGTCTAGTAAGTCACGGTATCTACCTTGGAACTCTTCCAACATACCGTCCCTCCACTGAGGGTAAAGACAATGCCTGCGACTGACATTCAGTCGTCCTTATCACCCTGGAACCTTTCCAGTGATTCTCCCCAGGATTGATTGATATCATCTCACTACAACTAGTGAGAATCCTAACATCCAATGACATCTATCTCATAGATCAAAACCCAGGATTTAGGAGGTATCACTTTGATCCTATATAGAGAATCTTTGTGATAAGAGGAGATTGACCGAGCATAGCATAGGAAACTCTTTCCCTATCAAGAGTATGTTATCCACGTACTCTACGAGGATCACTACCATACTCTCTACTACCTTTCTGTATATACAAGGTTCATCTACCATTTTGATGAAGTCAAACTCTTTGACTACCACATCAAAACAGACGTTCCAACTCCGCAATGCCTGCTTTATCACATAAAACATCTTGCACACATTTCCGCTGCTCCCACTGTCTACGAAGCCCTCTGGCTGTGTACTTATAGACGCTCTCTTCCAAATCATCATTTAGAAAAGCAGTCATGACACACAACCGCCAGATATCGTAGTTATGGTATGTAATCATGGCAAGTAGGATCTGGATGGACTTAAGCATAGCTTTGAAAGTCTCAACTTTTCCATGTACACCATGTAATCTTCTTAAGATATACATGCTCCCGATAGGGATTTAACCCTTCAGATAAAGCAACCAAAGTCCATACTTTGTTGGTGTATAAGGATTCCATCTCAGATCACTAAGCATCCAGCCATTCTTACAGAGTCTCACTCCTGATGACCAGCTCGAATCTAGTTGGGTCATCATCTCATGATGCAATCCTCGCTCCCACTGTCATAGAGAAACCGAAGTATCTCTCTGGTAGGTGAGGAACCCTACTAGATCGGCGGAGAGGCTGAGGTTCGTTAGAATCTATTGAATTCTTTGGTTCTACCAAATCATCTGCTGTAGTTTGTATAGCTGGAACTCCTTCCAGTTCTACCTCATGACCACTAATTTTTCCACAAGAAATTGTCTTTCACAAAGGTAGCATGTTGAGAAACAAAACATCTTTTGTTCCTCGGTTTGGTAGAAGATATTCCCTTGCGAATGCTTGGGATATCCAACAAACTTCTGCAGAACTGACTTTGCCTCGAGCTTGTTCGGATTTTGCATTTTAAACATAGGCCGGACAATCCCAAATCTCAATACACTTAAGAGATGGGCTCTTCCCATACCATATCACATATGGAGTGGTAGGCAACTGATTTGATTGGAACCCTATTCAATAGGTATGCAACTTCTCAAGTGCATAACTCCCAAAAGGAAATAGGGAACTCAGTAGTACTCATCATAGAGCACACCATATCACATAGGGTGCGATTGCTCCGCTCCGATACACCGACGTACTGTGGTGTATACGGAGGAGTAATGCTGAGAGAGAATCTCATTCTCCTTTAGAATAGTCCAGGAATCCCGTGCTCAAGTATTCTCCTCCCTGATCTCATCAAAGGACATAATACTTATACCCGTTTTTAGTTCTCTACTTCTAACTTATATTCTGTAAATATCTTAAAAGGTTCAGACTTGTGTTTCAATAGGAACATATGTCTGAATCTTGAGAGATAATTAGTGAATGTAATGAAGTAAAAAGCACCGGTCTTGGCATGTGTAGACAAGGGACCTTACATACATCATCATGTATCAATCTCAAGAGTTCTCTAACTCTTTCTCTATTTCCAATAAACAGAGTTGTGGTCATCTTATCTTTGTGACATGACCGGCAAGTTTCACAAGATGTAAATTCAAACAGATTTAAATATGAATCTAAATGTAACTTAGCTAGTCGGGTCGCATTAATATGACCTAGTCTACAATGCCTCAAGAAGGATTCGTTCATTTCTGAACTCTTCCTCTTGTGTGTGTTCTGTATACTAAGAACTGTGGTTTGATTTAGAACGTCTATGCTTTTAGATAACGTGCCTGAACTGATCAACTCTTGATATAGGAAATGTTCAAAACATTATCCAACAATACAAAATTATATCCTTCTTTACTAATAAAGAGACTGATATGATGTTGTATATCTGGTTCGGTATCTAATAACATTTGTTCGGAATCAATGTATTTGTTAATACAACAGGGTGATAACTACCAACAGACTTGGCTGCAACACTTGCACCGTTTCTATCTCATGAAACTTATCACCCGTTCTCAGTTCTCTACCTATCTGTAGCCCATGTAACAGATTACATATGCGGGATCCTGATCCGGTATCTCATACCCAGGACGTAAAGGATACTGAGAAACAGTTATATGTAATGAACACACCCGAAGAAGATGCATCAGCATGCACTTTCTTCATTTGGGCGGCACGTGAATTCTGGTAATCCCCAATTTCCAGCTCTGTTTTATAACAATTATAAGTTGGAGCGGGACCAACGTTCCCCAGCTCAGTATAACAAGCGGGGTCGGTCAATACATCCGTATTATTATCTTGATTAAGGCATGATATGGTCGCTACCTGGAGAGAGAGAAGAAAAACACTCAGCGTATGCTCTTGCAAGATTAGATTGGTTATCTAATATATCTAATCAGGATGTCTCCCACTGTTTTAGTCAAATCTTCCTTCAAACCCTAAAAGGATGGACTAGCCGAGATTAATTACACGCTACAAGTTCGTCAATCTTTCAGCCAGGCCAGTGCCGGTACTTTGAGGGAGGTTCCCCATGCTTTCGCATGAACCTAATTAAAATAAACCTCGTTTTCCCAGGGGCTTAACCCTGTTGACACCTTTCTAGACACCTACTTGATCGGCTAATCGTAATGTGTAAAACTCTCCCAGGAGTAACTCTTACTCGCAGCGGGTATCGGGATCCAACTATCTCATAGAAGGTAAGCAATCTCATTGCAAATTTCAACTCTTGAAATTCCCAATAATATTTTTACCCCTAGCGTCCTATGACCTTGACGCAGGCCAACAAACCATAGTCCGCTAGTCAAGTTCAACCCATACATTTCCTGATTGAATTAAACCACCCGCACGACCCTTGACGCAGGCCAACAAATTCGCACGATTACCCTAATCCAATCGCATTGTATGCTACAGATAAGTACTAGTTAGTTACCGCACACTACGCCTTGACGCGGGCCAACAAACGTAGCACGTATACTAAACAGTCTTTATCTGAAATGACGGAGGGCTACGCAGGTTTTTCAGAAACCATGAGTGTAATGAACTAGATATCATTGTAGAATCGAGTGATTTTAAATGGAATGTTTTTGAGGCCTTTTCTAGTTTTGCTAAAGAGGTCACTCCCGGTGAAGTGATCGTCGGCTCTTTCCTCATCGAATAAGGTGCAGGATATTTCACAAATATCACTATGCAAAGCAAAAGCTATATATGCAATCAAAAGAAAAACCGAGTGTGTAGCATCTGCTAGTTTCGCTAAAGAGGTCACTCCCGGTGAAGGGATCTCGGCTCTTTCCTTATTGAATAAGGTGCTGGATGTTCTACAAGGAACACCGCTATGCAAAGCAAAAACTAGAGCTACCAGTTTTTAAACAAGTTTCTACAACATCTTTAAGTTTCTTTTATTTTATTAATCTCATTAATGAAGTCCCATTTTATTATACTTCACAAGCATCACATTCGAAACGAAATCAGCAATATAACATATATCTTATATATATAATATAAACATTCGTCTCAGGCAGTAATATGATCTCATCACAGAACATTGCAGCAGAAGAACATATATGAAATATTGGATATACTAGGACGTCGGTGTTTTAATACGAGCCTATATAAAACACGGATTCCACGGTCGCGATGAATAGCCAAACCCACATCCCCAGACCCCTACGAGAGCGGCAAGCAACTCTGCCAATTCTAGGATTAGGAGACCCGGTCTCGACTCCTCGAGATGGTCTCCCACTGGACCCTAGAACCCGGTTACTTGTGCTCCCCGCTTTGGGTCTATCTAATGCGGAAAAGTAAATAATATACAATGGTGATATCATCCTCATCCCGGAAGTACCCCAATAAAAGAATATTACATACAAATGAATTTTACATGAATGAAAATAAAAACCCTCATCACACATAAAACCCCCGGCTATTCAGAACGCGACGATCCAATATAACATATCACTGCAACACATAATATCTCAAATGATCAACGTAAGCAAGTATGCGTATCCCGATTGTCGTTGATGTATAGCAACGAAGCCGGCTATACACCACATACTACGCTTAGGATTACAGAAAAGAAAATGCAAAACAACAACAGTTGGAATCCGCAACCTCCTTAGACATCTCATGCCTAACCAAATGAATTCCTTAGACATCTCATGCCTAACAATTATACACCCCGCATTTTAGTCTCAATCTCGAAAACACTTTTCAATATCTAGTCGGGCAATTCAACAAGATTCCCGACATCCTGATCGAATGCTCGTCGCAAACTTTTGTAGACGGCCGCACCCCCGGATGCCGTCGATGAAGTGCACTAAGGAGGAACACCGCTGCCGCGAGCACCCGAACGGATGCTTTTGGCGACGGGGTTCTCCTACAGTCACTTGGTCGGGGCTATGGGGCGTGGCTTGTTGGATATATGTATGCCCTAGAGGCCATTATGTGATAGTGGATGTATCTATACATGTATATATATATTCAGTTTGCATTCTTGCTCGACATGATAGTATGCTATCTGGTTCTTCTTTATCTGACATGTTGATTTGATCATGCTTTTATTCATTCATACATGCTGATAAAGTCCCAAGGATATCTGCTTGACTACTCTGATTATGATAGAGATCATACTAGTGGGACATTTGTAGTCTATAAGCATATCCTGAAATGTCCCTAGTCGGAGGTGTATCGAGACGGGGCATCGGTATACCAGAGTAGACTAGCGTATATGATACTAGACCCATGTGATGGGCGATGGATGTTCCCACATTCATCGATGTTTGACATCAAGATCATATACGAGTGCTCAGTGCTGACTGGGTACACTGGACGGACTCACCGAGAACTCCTATATGGAATTATATCTATCGTCGGATAGCAGTTCTCAGGTGACACTGGTACAGGTTAGTCTGTAGACCCGAGATCGTCATGGAGTCTTGTGTGTTCTCCCACTGTACTTTGATTGCCACCCTACCACGGCTCTACTGAGTCGTGCAAACAGGTGGCCGTTGGGTACAGTCTCGAGACACACGAAGGCAATGAGCGATAGGAGGGGTTTCGTTTCTCCCGGTATTGGGAGTTGATGCTGTGCTGTGCTCGACTGGTTATAACAGCAAGTCCCTGGCCAGGGCTGCTGAGATTTGCTGATAAGTGTTATCAGTAGTTTCTCGATCTGTTATAGACCATTCACCGACACGACTTATTGAGTTATTGGGGTCGACGTGACCATCCCTAGGCTCGATATGCAGCATATCTGACAAAGAGACCGGACTGTACGGTAGTGTTGCCGGATGGCTCGACGGGAGTTGTAGCAGGTTCGCTTGTTTTCTTCTGATCGCTCAATACCCGGGTGGCCGTTACGTTTAGCTGACCGCTTGCGGTTTGAGGGTACCTGATATGATCATCACCCTCTGCCGGCGTATTGACGAGTCTTAGAGTCCCACAGAGGAGTTACCCAGTCCAGGCGAAACGTTGTGGTGCGCGTATGTGATATGCGCTTGCACCCGATTGAAATGTGCGTATATGATACCGAACATTGATCGGGTGGTCTATTTTTGGTGGGGTCGTATGAGATATGACCGGATTGATAAATTAAGTGTTGATTTATCATCTAACCATTAGTTATCTCACTTGAAACCTTTCTAGGGTTTGATGGATGTATGCATGCATGCATGTGTTTCTTTATTTTCATTCTAGTTTCATGCACATGTGGATGTGCATACATGCATACATACATACACCCATCCATCATGGTTGTTAGCATATGGAAATGGTGGCAATGCAAGACTTACACCATGGATTAAATAATGGATAATTATTTAATTTTGGTTTTAAAGTTAAATGAAAAAGAAAAGGATAATCATGTTAGTTTCCACACTCTTCTTCTAACCTAACCTAGCTCAACTACCACTAACCTATGGTTATCCTTCTCTTTATCATTCTAAACCCAAGTTAAATTAACTATCTATCATTTAATCATGGTTGAAGTCAAGAAGGAATTAAATATATATAGTGATATATATTTCTTTCTCTTGCTTAACTCATGGTTATCTTTTTACCTCTTGCAAAAAAAGGCCACCATCTTCATCTTCCTTCATCTTTTCCTCTCTAGGTTTTTCTAGTGAGTTAAATACAATCAAAGAAAGGTTTTTGAAGTGAGATCCAAAGCCACAACACCATTCTACTCAAGTCTAGCCAACTTGATTAGAGTGTTTCCTTTGATTTTACAAAGTAGCGAGCTTGGACGGAGATCTCCGCGGTGGATCGTCGTGGACACAAGGGGAGTTCAAGAGGACCTCGATTCAACACCCAAGACACCAAGGAGTCTTGCAAAGGGGAGCTACAAAGGTTGTAGCCTTCAAACCCTAGTCTTTACTAGCTTATAGTTTTGATAACCCTAATTTTCTAGGATCTATCCTTTGCATGTTAGCTTAGCACCTTAAAAATACAAACTTTGAGACATGTGATGCTTCAAAACTCTTCATAGGGTGGTAGACTAACCTTACATTGGTATCAGAGCCGACCTAGAACATTAGGCGACCTTTTTACGAAGTCAAAACTCCGATCGAACCGAAATACGGCTTTTTAGGGGGCTCTCTGGAAATTTTCTAAAAATTGACATTTTGCAGAATTAAAAATATGTAAAAATCATAGCAGGAAAATATAAGGATTACGGCAGAAAAATAATCACATGAACAGTTAGAACAGCCGCGGAAACGCGGCCTAAGCTTGCTTAGGCCGCGGTTCTGCGGCCACATTTATAAATTGATGGATCATTTTTCTTCTGTAATTCATTAATCTGCTTGTACATAATTTTGGATCTTTTTGATCTGTATTTAGTTTAGAAAAATTCTGGAGATAATTTTGGACCTGTCGATTCGATCGGAATTTTGTTTTCGTAGCTTTTCCGGGTAAATTAGGAAGTATTGAAGTGTTTGAACGAATGTCATTTGCTCACTATTCACGGGGTTTGAATACTTTGGAAATACATGCAAGTCTTTTTGTGGTGGTCCCTCTAGAAGACAACAAACCTTAACTCGATTATGTGACCGTCTTGAACTGCCCTTTGAACCTTAGGGTTTGGGGCAGTACGGCGTGCCACATGTGAGGCGTTGGCTTGACCCTTCTACGGCTGGACCGCTACTACTGTGTCACACTCCAGGTGTTTGAATCCTGCTCAAGTGTTGGGCTTTAGTGAATACTGGGTATTTGATAGTTCGTTCGAAAAATTCAATACTGTCTGTTTATCCGGAATGTGATACTATTTTACACTTTCTTTTCTGTGACCGTAAGTGTAGTATGTAGTGGTATTGCCGATTGCCGTTGCTATATGTCAACGACAATCGGGGTACGCATACTTACTTACGTTGATGATATGTGATATTATGTGTTGCTGACATATGATGTGCAGGATTGTCGCGATCGAATAGCCGGGGGGGTTTTGTGAGATGAGAGTTTTATATTTTCATTCATGTAAATTCAAATGTAATGTAATATTCTTTTATTTGGGGCACTTCCAGGTTGCAGTTGTGTCACCAGTGTTGTATATTATTTACTTTTCCGCATTAGGATGGACCCAAGGAGGGGAGCACAGGTGACCGGGTTCTGGGGTTCAGTGGGAGGCCATCTCGAGGAGTCGAGACCGGGTCTCCTAAACTCCAGGATTGGTAGGGTCACTTGCCGCTCTCGTAGGGGTCCAGGGTGTGGGCTTGGCTATTCATCGCGACTGTGGAATCCGTATTTTCTATTCTGGCTAAATACTAAATACGGACGTCCTAGAATATCCCACGTTATATCTATGTTTCTGCTGCCTGTGTTCTGTGATATCTGAGACAAATGACATATTATATATATGATATATAGTAGACGTTGCTTATGTTTTACACCCGCGCTAGTCCCGTCCCGGTATGCCGTTAGTTAAGTAACCTAACGGTGCATAACGGAACATTGCGGCGAATGCGGATGGCATAAGCGTACGTGTTATTTTCGTTTCTTTTCTGTGATTGGCTTAAGGACTTAAATGATGGGATTACATTAATGTGATTAATGTAAAAAAAAATAAACCTAAAAAGATGTTGTAGAATCGGATTTAAAAACTACTCGGCTATTTGTAAAAAAGCTACATTTCAAAACTGCGGAGCTTAAGCTACTCCTTTTGAAAACTGTTTTGATTCTACAACGATATCAAGTTCAAAGCGTTAAAGATTTTCTTAAAAATTATTCGCAACCCTCCGTCATTTTAGGAAGTAGAGTACTTAGTATTCGTGCTACGTTTGTTGACTTTAGTTAAGGCGTAGTGTACGGTAGCTAAGTGATGTCTTCCTACACTGCATATGATGCAGATTAATTAGGACATTCATACGACTTTGTTGACCATAGTTAAGGGTCATATGGGTGGGTCTAATTGATCAAGAAATGACGGGTAGAACTTGACTGGTACTTATGATTTGTTGACTATAGTTAAGGTCATAAGTACTAGGGGTAAAAATTACATCGGGAATTTCAAGTGTACCTTCCATATGATGGTTGGATCCCGATCCCACAGTGGGCAATAGTTGCTCCTAGGAGAGTTTTACAGTTTACAATTAGCTAACTCATTAGGTGTCTAGAAAGGTGTTAACGGGGCTCCGCCTCTGGGAAAACGAGGTTTACTCTAATTAGGTCCGTGCGAAAGCACGGGGAACCTCCCTCAAAGTACCGACACTGGCCTGGCTGAACGGTTAGCGAAGTTGTAGACTGTAATTAATCCTGGCTAGTTTTTCTTTTTATGGTTTGAAAGAAAAACTTGATAAAAAGCAGTGGGAAACATCGATTAGACAAGAAAATAAACCAATCTAATCTATGCAAGAGCTTTCGCTGAGTGTATTCTTTTCTCTCTCTTAATGGCAGATACCAATGACTGGACTTAAGCTTCTACTAGATAAAAACAAACTGAATGGGACCAACTATAAAGACTGGCTAAGGAATCTGAAGATCGCCTTGACTTATGATAAAGTATCATATGTCCTCACGGCTTCAGCCCCGCCTGTCCCAGGTCCAAAATCCTCAGTTGCGGACATTGAAGTCCGCAAGACATGGGACGCTGACTGTGCCACGGCCACATGCCTCGCGCTTGCATCGATGGATAACACACATCAAAAGCAGCACGAGGACATGGACATTCACGGGATACTGCTCCATACAAAGGAGTTGTATGGGGAGCAATCCCGCGTATTACGATACGAAGCATCAAAGAAACTGTTTCAGATGCGAATGGCCCCTGGCACACCAGTAGGAGACCATGTGTTGAAGATGATAGCTCTTATAGAAGAGCTTGAGGACCTTGGATGGACAATGGACAATGAACAATATATAGATATTATTCTGCAGTCCCTCCCCTCCACCTTTGCTCAGTTCATAGTGAACTTCAACATGCATGGCATGGAGAAGGACCTCCCTGAACTCCTTAATATGTTAAGGAGTGCAGAGAGCACTATGAAGTCAGCAAAGACTCCCGTTATGACCATTGGACAGTCTTCTTCTTCTCGCCCAAAAGCTAAGGCCAAGGGAAAGAAAAAGAAGAAACCCAATAATCCTAAGGGCGGAGTCAAAAAGGTGAAGGGAAAGGGAAAGTCCACGGCTGGAGACCCGGGGAAAAGCGAGTGTTTTCATTGCCACAAGACAGGACATTGGAAGCGCAATTGCACGGAGTACCTAAGTCTCAAGAAGAAGCATGGTGATGCTTCTGCTTCAGGTGCGTTTGTGACTGAAAACTGTTTTTCAATAAACTCTGCTTCCTGGGTATTGGATACCGGTTCAGGTTCTCACATTTGCAATTCTATGCAGGGGCTGAGAAATAGCAAGGTTTTGAAGACAGGTGACCATACTCTCCGCGTTGGAAATGGTTCCAATGTACATACAGTCGCAGTGGGAGAGTATCACTTGGGGTTGCCATCTGGATGTATTTTGATTTTGAATCCATGTTATTTTGTACCAAGTATGCTATGTAATATAATATCCATTTCTTTGTTGGACAATGAAGGGTATAATTTTGTGTTGCAGAACAATGTTATGAACATTCACCTAAATCAAATGTTGGTTGGGTATGGTATGCTTAATAACGGAATATATGTCCTAAATCAACACAGAGTTTTCAGTATACAACACACTAATAAAAGAAAACTTTCAGAATTAAATGAAGCTTTTCTTTGGCATTGTAGACTTGGTCATATTAACGAAACAAGACTAAACAGGTTACACAAAGATGGATATTTAAACTCTTTTGAATATAAATCTTATGCGACTTGCCAGTCTTGTATCAAGGGTAAAATGACCAAAACTCCGTTTACCGGACACGGAGAAAGAGCTACTCAGCTCCTTGGCCTCATACATAGTGATGTATGTGGGCCAATGTCTACACAGGCTAGAGGCGGTTTTTCATACTTCATTACATTCACCGACGATTTCTCAAGATTCGGTCATGTATTTTTATTAAAGCACAAGTCCGACGCTTTCGAGAAATTCGTTGAATATAAACAAGAAGTAGAAAAACAAACCGGCTTGAGTATTAAGATGCTTCGATCAGATCGAGGTGGTGAGTATCTCAGTACAGAATTTGCAAACTTCCTAAAAGAGAATGGGATTCTCTCTCAGCTCACTCCGCCTTACACACCACAGCACAACGGTGTGTCAGAACGACGGAATAGGACCCTATTAGATATGGTCTGGTCCATGATGAGTGACGCTGAGTTACCAGTCTCGTTTTGGGGGCATGCATTGGAGACTGCAGCGTTTCTGCTAAACAGGGTTCCGACCAAAGCCGTGTCTACCACGCCATATGAGATATGGAATGGGAAGAGACCATCTCTTAAGAGAATTAAGATTTGGGGTTGCCCGGCCTATGTTAAAAAACAGAATCCGGACAAACTCGAGACACGGTCAGTCATGTGTAACTTTGTGGGATATCCAAAGAATTCTTATGGATATCTGTTCTACCACAAAGAGGAACAAAAAGTGTTTGTTTCTCAGTATGCCACATTCTTGGAAAAAGAGTTTTTCACAGATAAAGATGATGGCAAGGTGGTAGATCTAGAAGAGGTTCTGGAGACACAAACTACAAATGACGATTTGGTTGAACCGGCTGTTGCAACAGAAACTGAAGAACCTCGGCCACTCCGTAGGTCTGGTAGGACTTCTCGCCCACCGGAGAGGTACTACGGTTTCCTCATTGATGGTAACGGAGAAGATTGCATCATGGATGATGATGATCCTACCAGTTTTCAGCAGGCTATCACGAGTGGTGACTCTGTGAAGTGGCTGGATGCCATGAGATCCGAAATGGAGTCTATGTACACCAACAAAGTATGGACTTTGGACGTTGTACCCCCTGGGGTAAAACCTATAGGGTGCAAATGGATCTTTAAAAGAAAGATTGGTGTGGATGGGCAGGTAGAGACCTATAAGGCAAGACTTGTGGCGAAAGGTTTTCGTCAAAGACCATGTTTGGACTATGACGAAACTTTTTCGCCCGTAGCAATGCTTAAATCCATTCGGATCCTACTTGCTATTGCTGCTCACTACGACTATGAAATCTGGCAGGTGGACGTTAAAACAGCATTTCTAAATGGAAATTTAGAATAACGCGTTTATATGGATCAGCCAGAGGGCTTCATTGACAGTGGGAGCAGCGAGAAAGCATGTAGATTGCTTAAATCCATATATGGGTTGAAGCAGGCATCTCGGAGTTGGAACATCTGTTTCGATGATGTTATCAAAGAGTTTGATTTCATCAAAAATCCAGATGAACCTTGTGTTTATAAGAAGGCTGTAGGAAGAGCTGTCACATTCCTCGTATTGTACGTGGATGACATTCTTCTGATAGGAAATGATATTCCTATGCTACAGTCGGTCAAATCATTCTTATCACTAAGGTTCTCTATGAAGGACCTGGGTGATGCCACATACATCCTGGGCATAAGGATCTATAGGGATAGATCCAAAAAGTTATTGGGATTGTCCCAAATCAGGTACATCAACACCATCCTAAAGAGGTTTAGTATGGAAGACTCCAAGTGGGGTGCCTTACCCGCTTGCCATGGAGTCACTCTCTCCAAGGATTCTTGTCCAAAGACCGATGAAGAAAGAGCTCGCATGAGCATTATACCTTATGCTTCGGCAGTAGGGTCTATAATGTATGCGATGTTATGTACATGCCCAGATGTAGCTTATGCACTTAGTGTTGTAAGCAGGTATCAATCCAACCCAGGGGAGAACCACTGGACAGCTGTGAAGAACATTCTTAAGTACTTACGAAGGACTAAAGAATTGTTCTTGGTGTATGGTAATACAGATCTCCAAATGGAGGCCTTTACCGATTCGAGCTTCCAGAGCGATAAGGATGACAGCAAATCTATCTCAGGGTTTGTATTTACCCTCAATGGAAGGGCGGTAAGTTGGAAGAGTTCCAAACAGGATACCGTTGCAGACTCTACGATGGAAGCTGAGTACATTGCTGCAAATGATGCCGCCAAGGAAGCCGTCTGGATGAAGAAGTTCGTCTCGGAGCTAGGAGTAGTTCCAACCATTATTGATCCAATACCTTTGTATTGTGACAATAATGGGGCAATGGCGTTAGCCAAAGAGCCCAGATCCCATCAGCGGTCCAGACACATCCTGAGGCGCTTTCATTTGATCCGGGAGATTGTAGATCGCCGCGAGATCGAGATTAAGAGAGTTGACACAAAGAACAACGCCGCGGATCCACTCACCAAGGCCCTCCCTCAGCCACAGCATGAGCGACTTTTTGAGATGTTGGGTATGAGATACGCCAATAACTGGCCTTAGTGCAAGTGGGAGATTGTTGGATATATGTATGCCCTAGAGGCCATTATGTGATAGTGGATGTATCTATACATGTATATATATATTTAGTTTGCATTCTTGCTCGACATGATAGTATGCTATCTGGTTCTTCTTTATCTGACATGTTGATTTGATCAAGCTTTTATTCATTCATACATGCTGATAAAGTCCCAAGGATATCTGCTTGACTACTCTGATTATGATAGAGATCATACTAGTGGGACATTTGTAGTCTATAAGCATATCCTGAAATGTCCCTAGTCGGAGGTGTATCGAGACGGGGCATCGATATACCAGAGTAGACTAGCGTATATGATACTAGACCCATGTGATGGGCGATGGATGTTCCCACATTCATCGATATTTGATATCAAGATCATATACGGGTGCTCAGTGCTGACTGGGTACACTGGACGGACTCACCGAGAACTCCTATATGGAATTATATCTATCGTCGGATAGCAGTTCTCAGGTGACACTGGTACAGGTTAGTCTGTAGACCCGAGATCGTCATGGAGTCTTGTGTGTTCTCCCACTGTACTTTGATTGCCACCCTACCACGGCTCTACTGAGTCGTGCAAACAGGTGGCCGTTGGGTACAGTCCCGAGACACACGAAGGCAATGAGCGATAGGAGGGGTTTCGTCTCTCCCGGTATTGGGAGTTGATGCTGTGCTGTGCTCGACTGGTTATAACAGCAAGTCCCTGGCCAGGGCTGCTGAGATTTGCTGATAAGTGTTATCAGTAGTTTCTCGATCTGTTATAGACCATTCACCGACACGACTTATTGAGTTATTAGGGTCGACGTGACCATCCCTAGGTTCGATATGCAGCATATCTGACGAAGAGACCGGACTGTACGGTAGTGTTGCCGGATGGCTCGACGGGAGTTGTAGCAGGTTCGCTTGTTTTCTTCTGATCGCTCAATACCCGGGTGGCCGTTACGTTTAGCTGACCGCTTGCGGTTTGAGGGTACCTGATATGATCATCACCCTCTGCCGGCGTATTGACGAGTCTTAGAGTCCCACAGAGGAGTTACCCAGTCCAGGCGAAACGTTGTGGTGCGCGTATGTGATATGCGCTTGCACCCGATTGAAATGTGCGTATATGATACCGAACATTGATCGGGTGGTCTATTTTTGGTGGGGTCGTATGAGATATGACCGGATTGATAAATTAAGTGTTGATTTATCATCTAACCATTTGTTATCTCACTTGAAACCTTTCTAGGGTTTGATGGATGTATGCATCCATGCATGTGTTTCTTTATTTTCATTCTAGTTTCATGCACATGTGGATGTGCATACATGCATACATACATACACCCATCCATCATGGTTGTTAGCATATGGAAATGGTGGCAATGCAAGACTTACACCATGGATTAAATAATGGATAATTATTTAATTTTGGTTTTAAAGTTAAATGAAAAAGAAAAGGATAATCATGTTAGTTTCCACACTCTTCTTCTAACCTAACCTAGCTCAACTACCACTAACCTATGGTTATCCTTCTCTTTATCATTCTAAACCCAAGTTAAATTAACTATCTATCATTTAATCATGGTTGAAGTCAAGAAGGAATTAAATATATATAGTGATATATATTTCTTTCTCTTGCTTAACTCATGGTTATCTTTTTACCTCTTGCAAAAAAAGGCCACCATCTTCATCTTCCTTCATCTTTTCCTCTCTAGGTTTTTCTAGTGAGTTAAATATAATCAAAGAAAGGTTTTTGAAGTGAGATCCAAAGCCACAACACCATTCTACTCAAGTCTAGCCAACTTGATTAGAGTGTTTCCTTTGATTTTACAAAGTAGCGAGCTTGGACGGAGATCTCCGCGGTGGATCGTCGTGGACACAAGGGGAGTTCAAGAGGACCTCGATTCAACACCCAAGACACCAAGGAGTCTTGCAAAGGGGAGCTACAAAGGTTGTAGCCTTCAAACCCTAGTCTTTACTAGCTTATAGTTTTGATAACCCTAATTTTCTAGGATCTATCCTTTGCATGTTAGCTTAGCACCTTAAAAATACAAACTTTGAGACATGTGATGCTTCAAAACTCTTCATAGGGTGCTAGACTAACCTTACATGGCTATCTATTAAGTTTACCCGGCGAGTATCCGCGTACGCTATGTGATTGCGACGGACTTTTGATCACATCAAAATCCCATGGCAACCGATCATTTGAGACTAAACTGCTAGATTATAACATTCAAATTAGTTATCTCATAACTACTTGTAGATTCTAAATATTGTATCACATTCCAGATAAATAAACAATGTTAAACTTTCCGATCGAATAATCAAACACCCAAGATTTCCCAAATAGCTCAACACTTGAGCGGAGTTCAAAAAGTATCCATCGCATGCTACAGTACCAATGGTCCAGCCGTAGAAGGGTCAAGCCAACGCCTCACATGTGGCAACGCGGTACTGCCACAAACTCTAAGGTTTAGAGGCGGTTCAGATGGTCACATAATCGAGTTAAGGTTTGTGTTCTTCTAGAGGGTCCACCACGTTACTTGCATGATTTTGTGGAAGTCTCAAATTTGAGAAAAATCCAACTTTTGAAAAAATTTCCGACAGGGGAAAAAGTGAGTTATTGATATCCGTTCGAACTTTTTAACAGATTCTAAAATTATCCGGAAAAACTTAAACGAAGTTAAACTATCCAATTGAATCAACGAGTTCCCAATACAACCCAGAAAACTCAACACTTGAGTATAATTAAAAATTCTCAGAACAATCAGGAGATCAGTATGGATGTTACTGTGTAAAAATCAAAACATGATGCTATGTTTGGCCGTGGAACCGCCGCGCAAGCCATGGTACGGCCGCGGTTCCGCGGCGCTTTAATGAGATCAGTGGCACATGTTTCACAGTAATCCTTGTATTTCCCTACTGATTTTTTTGAGTATTTTTAATATGAAAAAATCAACATTTTTACAAAATTTCCATAGAAGGGTAAGTTTTGGGGTTTCAGGGTTCGATCGGACTTTAAACTTCACCTAGACTTCGCCTAAATCTCTAGCTTGGCTCTGATATCACTGTAGGGTTACTAGGGACACGCACAAGGGTCTATAAGGCATCAACCATGCCCGATTTAAAATTTAGCCGTGCCGAACAACCCTAAACCAAGATCTTAGACTAGAGATTAGGCGAAACAAAGTATGTTAAACACTTTAACATCTAAGAGTTTGGGATTACAACCTTTGTAGTCCGGTCCTTCACTTCATAAGCTCCGTGTTGTGGTCCTTTCGCTGCGATCATCAAGTTCCGGACTCTCGAGAGGCTCCACGAAGAGAAAGATGCAAGCTTGCTTCCGATCTTCGATAACAAAGATGATCTACCTTGAAGTTTCATTAACACAAGCTCTCACACACTAAATGAAGTAAACACCCTAATCTAAATGGCTTGGATAGATTAGGATGATGATGTAGGATTTTAGCTTTCATTTGTTTTCTATTTCTCACTCATTTTCATCATCTTTGAAAAAGCTAGTAAGCTTTTCCTTCAAAGAAAGAAGAAGGAAGAAGAAGAACAATAGTAATCCTTTTGTGATGAATAATGAAAGTAATGATAAGGTTAGAAATGCAACCATGGTTCAAGTAACCTTTTTAGAGATTTAACTAAGGTTAAAGGTTTGGTTGGGTTAAACAAATATCTTGCAAAATATCAAAACAAATCTTTGCACAAAACAAAACAAAACCTTCTAGAAGGTTCTAGAAAAGATTAACCCAAATCAAACCCTAACCATGTTTAATCTTCACTAAACATGTTGCATTAATAACCCTAACATGTTACAATATTATATATCACATATACAATATTTATTGTAACAAAATAAAATAATACAATTAACATATATCGCATATATATCAATGTATTACCCGAGTGAGAAAAAGAATCTTTTAGTGAGCTTATATTAGTTAATATAATTTAATATATCAAATATATAATTATACATTAAATTATCGAATAAACACTTGATCCGATAATCCGGCTATTTCACAAATAACCGACTAATATAATCTGTATCAGTTCATCGAATCAACACTTGATCCGATGACCCGGCTATATCTCATATACCCGGCCGATATCTCATATCGTGAGAATCTAATACGGTACCACAAACACGTATTGTTCTCGGTCCCTCACATATCACATATGTGCTCCTACTCCGTTTTGCCAGAGCCAAGAAACCTCTGTTTAGGACTCTAAAGAATCGTCAATACGCCGGCAGTAGGTGATGATCATATCAAACACCCACAAGCTGCAAGCGGTCAGCTAAACGTAACAGCCACCCTGGTATTGAGTGCTTATAAGATCAACAAGCAAGCCTGTACATTCTCCTGTGAATCCAGTCAGTAACACTCCTGTACAGTCCGGTCTCGTCGTTTGATATGTCGCATATCTCGCCTAGGGGTGGTAAACGTCAGACCCCAGTAGCTTGATAAGTGGTGTTGATATGAGGTCTATAACAGTTCGAGAAACTACTGATAACACTTACCAGTAAATCTAAGCAACCTTGGCCAGGAATTTCCAGTTATAGCCAATCGAACACAGCACAACATTAACTCCCTATACCGGGAGAGATGAATCCCCTCCTATCGCTCATTGCCTCCATGTGATTCGGGACTGTACCCAAAAGCCACCTTTTTGCATGCCCTCTTGGACGTGGTATGATGGAAATCAAAGCACAGTGGGAATCACAAAAGACTCTATGACGATCTCGGGTCAAAAGACTACTCTGTACCAGTGTCACCGGAGAACTGCCATCTGACGTGAGGTATAATACCATCTGGCAGTTCTCGGCGAGTCCGTCCAGTTTACCCAGTCTCCACTAAGCACCCGTATACCTTCTCTGATGTCAAACACCAATGGATATGAGATCATCCATCGCCCATCATATGGGTCAAGAAGCGCATACGCTAGTCTACTCTGGTGTATCGATGCCCTGTCTCGGTACTCCCACGACTAGGAATATTTGAAGGATGTACTTGGCGACTACACTGTCCTCACTAGTATGATCCGCATCATAGTCCTGGTAGTCAAGTACTCATCCAAAGGGCTTTATCAACATGTAACATAGAGACAATCAGAGTACATGTTAAGATAAAGTGTAACCAGATAGTATACTATCATATCGAGCAAGAAATTCCTCCCTATATATGTCCAAGCATCCACTACAATATACATCGTATGTATACTAATCGCCTCTAGGGCATACATATAACTAAAAAAGTCATACTGATATGAGGCTCATAACGGGTTGAGAAACTACTGGTAACACTTACCAGTAAATATCTAAACTAGCCCTGACCAGGGACTTCCCTGTTATGGCCAATTAAGCACAGCGAAACATCAAACACCAATACCGGGAGAGACGAAACCGCTCCCATCGCTCATTGCCTACATGTGACTCGGGACTGTACCCAAAAACCACCGTTTTGCATGCCTTCTTGGACGTGGTAAGGTGGAAATCAAAGCACAGTGGGAATCAGAAAAGACTCTATAACGATCTCGGGTCTACAGACTAACATATACCAGTGTCACCAGAGAACTGCCATCTGACGTGAGGTATAATACCATCTGGGAGTTCTCGGCGAGTCCGTCCAGTGTACCTAGTCTCCACTGAGCACCCGTATATCATCTCTGATGTCAAACACCAATGGATATGGGATCATCCATCGCCCATCTATATGGGTCGAGAAGGTATACGCTAGTCTACTCTGGTATATCGATGCCCCGTCTCGATACACTCACGACTAGGGACATTAAAGGATGTACTTATGGACTACTCTATCCCCACTAGTATGATCTGCATCATAGTCCAGGTAGTCAAGTACACATCCTAAGGGCTTTACCAACATGTAACAGAGAGACAATCAGTGTACACGTTAAGGTAAAGAGTAACCAGATAGCATACTATCATGTCGAGCAAGAAAGTCCTCCCTATATATGTCCAAGCATCCACTACAATATACATCTCATGTATAGTAATAACCTCTAAGGCATACATATAACTAACAAGATTCTTCCTTTTAGCTTAGTTTTTAGTTTGTTATATTCTAGTTTTAGTTTAGAAATGGTTTAGTGGTGATTTGTGAAGTTCGAAAACCCTAGTGAGGGTTTGAGTGAATTTGTGGATTGGTGATGATTTAGTGGCTGTTTTAAGACCTGGGAATGAGCATGGAAACCATAATACGAACTTAGGATTAGTTCCATGTCGGTTTTGTGAGGGTTAGCATGCCTACAGTGAATCTGGAGCAACCCGGTGAATTTTTGAGGAAGCCAAACAATACCAGGGACTAAATTAAGGTACTAGGAGACCACCCTGACCATACGAGCACCAACAGAGATACCTGGGCTGAGGAGGCCGGATTTTTAGGCCAAGTGACTGGCCACATTGGAGGGGTTTGGGTCTAGGTTGGTCCAGTAGGTCATATACACCATGTACAACACCTTATACTTGTTTGTGCAACTCCTTTTCACCTGAGTCAAAATCTGGGAGCACTTTGGTGTGGTTTTTGGTTATGTTTCCGTATTTGAAATGATGAGTTTTGATATTTGGATTTGTAATTGGTTGTTGGATGTTTGTACATCAACGACTTGGGGTAATTTGTTGGTTTTGCTTGCGTGGGCTATAGGTTCTAACCTATAGGAAATCCGTGTACCGTTTTGGTTTCCAGAGTTGATGATAATAACGATTGCAATTGTGTGTTATTGTAGGTACCTTCGCGTGGATTCCGAGGCGACGGAGTGTGGCGTCATCGACTTCGGTAAGCAAGGTGAGTAGATCTATATCTACGGGGGAAGTTGGGTGGATAGCGTATAGCACCCCCGCAAACTTTGATGGAAACCGATATATATATATATATATATATCATGATTAATGAAACCTTTAATAGAAGATGATAGATAGAGTAAAAAGGTAGTTAGAGAACTATATTAGAAACTAAGGATAGTTAGAAGTGATATAATACGACTAGTATGTGATGACTGGATTTGAGGATGATATTTGATGATATTGCCGTTTAGGGTACTATAAGACAAGATAGTCGACGTAGATGTGTCATCCGAACCATACCTATTTCCAAACTGAAGAATCATATGCATCTTTTAATCAGATACCTTGAGGGACGTTACGGATTTTCAAATGATATATTTTCTTTAAAAACACCGTAGCCTCTATATTCAAAACTACGATTCGCATCTTTCAAAAACCGTTTGTATGGTTCGGGTGTGTATGTTAGATTAGATACGTATGCTTATAGTAAAGGTAGAATTTATTTGTAAAATTTGACTTTATGTGGGATATAAATGCGATGAAAAGAATATATGACGTTGTTTCCCTCCGAAAGACGCGGCAGAGACGCAGCGGATGTCTAGCCTGAATTTCGGGGCAAATGCTAATTGCTGCTATCCGTCCACCTCTCCGAAGATGCCAAGTTTATTTATAGCACCATGTATCGAAGGTTTAAACGGATGCGGCCGACGTAGCGGACTTCGTCAGATTCCCCCTCTTTTGATGGGTTTTTGATTGTGGGGACGCTCTTCCCTGCAGACGCAAGCCCCTGCAGTTAATTACACTACCGTATCGCGGTAACAACTTTCTCTTTCTCCAGATGGTCACTTCGTGTCGTGGGTATTTGTTTTTTGTTTGGTTGCCGGTGGATTGTATACAGAGATTAATTTTTGTTGTCGTCCGTAGGGCGTGGACTAGTCCAAATCCGTATCTTCTTAGATTTGGGTTTTGGGGGTTGGGTTTAAGGATACGTTAGTCTCATTTGAGACTAAGATCAACTTAAACGTTTGTTAAGAATACGTTAGTCTAATTTTAGACTAAGATCAACTTAACGGGACCGTTTAGATCCAACAAAAGAGCAATTGGGCTCTATTGCTTAGTTTAGTGACATTGCGGTCGATTAGTTTAAGGACATTACGGTCCATTGTTTGTTTAAGGACACCTCGGTCCAATGTTAGTTTTAAGACATCACGGTCGAGGTTAAGTACATCATAGTCCGTGGGTTTAAGGACCCCACAGTCAAATGTTAGTTTAAAAACATCACGGTCGAGATTAAGGACATCATAGTCCATGAGTTTAAAGACCTCACAGTCAAATGTTAGTTTAAAGACATTACGGTCAAGGTTAAGGACATCATAGTCCATGAGTTTAAGGAACCCACGGTCCAATGTTAGTTTAAAGACACCACGGTCGAGGTTAAGGACATCATAGTCCGTGAGTTTAAGGACCCCACAGTCCGTAGTTTAGAGACGTCATAGTTTATGAAATGTGTGGTTTTCGGGGCCCATCACCTCATTGAAGACGTTGAGGAATTACAACGATAAATATCAAAGGAGTGAAGAGATGTACCCTTGAAACAAGGTGAATTAAGTGATCTGTAGTCCAATTTGGAACTAAGATCAATTAATTATATTATGAGCACATTGGCTCAGTTAAGTCTGAATTGAGGACTTATGGCCAACTTGGGCTAAGTCCAATTAAGTTTGAAGTATTGGCCCTTTGTTGGACCATTAGACATTTGTCTGGGTTCAGCCCCTCATCATTAATCAATGCTTGAACAAGAATTTGAGGGCTTTGACAACATTTTTGTCTTTAACCGAGCATTAAACATTATAGCTCTGAATTTTACTCAACTTTGAGATTTATTTGAAGGGGAGGCTTTTGCCTCTCGGAAATTAGCCAATTTGGCTAAAAGTGGTGTTAAACACTAGGGAACAGCAGTGTTAAACACGGGAAATAAAGCTCTCAAATTAGTGTTAAACACTAAAGAAAAAGGGGTCACGTGGGGATACGTGAGGGCGCCCAAAGGTGGGGCCAGATCTCCTCACTTTGTTCTGCAAATAAGTGTTAAACGCTTTTTACTTTTATTTTGAGCATCACGTGTTGGCACGTGATGGACATTTATGCACTGATTGTTAACGCATCTGCTAAGGGGTCACGTGGAGACACGTAAGAGCGCCCAAAGCTTATATTTCCTTTGCTTTTTCTTTCTGTGTTTTGTAGGTCATGTGGGAGCACGTGAGGTGTTGCCTTAGAGCTTTTTTTTCTTTTTACTTTTGGGGATCTTTTCAGGGGTCACGTGGGGCCACGTGACCTTAGTTCTTTTCATGCACAGAGATCTTTTAAGTCTCCTTATTTTATTTTGAGAATTAAATTTTTATATAGGGTTGAACCCTAATTTTATTTGGAGGAATTAAATTCCTATAAATTTAGGAGAATTAAATTCTCATATAGGGTTAAACCCTAGTTTTATCTTGGAGGAATTAAATTCCTATAACTTTGGGAGAATTAAATTCTCATATAGGGTTAAACCCTAATTTCTTATCTTGAAGGAATTAAATTCCTGTAAATATTGAGAGAATTAAATTCTCAGATAGGGTTTAAACCCTAATATATCTTGGAGGAATTAAATTCCTATAAATTTGGAAGAATTAAATTCTCTGAACTCAAACCTCCCCCTATGTCTTGGATCTGCATGGCAAAATCTCAACCCGATGAGAATTAAATTCTCAACCTATGGGGAGATTTGCTTCTGCAGATCTTCAACTAGAGGAAGAACTAAGTTCTTTGCAAAAGAGTTAAACTCTTAAATTTTTTTTTGAGAATTAAATTCTCTGTTTGATGTTTGATCCCCTTTCTTTTTCTCACCTAGGTTTTTCTTTGTTGAGAATTAAATTCTCCTTTCTTTTCTCTCTGAAATTTCAAGATTCCAAAATTCTATATCTCCAAAATTCTCTTTTTTCTTTTCCTCCTCTTGGCTCCTATTTATAGGAGAAGGAAAAGAATCAAATTGTTTAATAAATCTTTCATTGAAAGATTTTGTTTATTTTCATAATTAATATGATCCTTTAGATCATTTAGTGAATTTTACTCACCGTTGGATTTTCGATCCAAAGATATTCTGTTTGTTATTTTCGGTGAGATTTAGGGAAATCTTTCCTTGTCTAAGATTTTTCCATCAATTGGTGATATTTAATCACCCCTGGATTTTTAATCCAACGGTTCCCCATAATCCTTTTCTATTTGGAAAGATTTTAGAGAAATTTAGAATTTTAATTCTATTAAACTGTAAGGCTTTCAAAGCCTGTCACGTGCTGGCACGTGACCCTTGGTCACATGTGAGCACGTGACCCTGGTTCCTCCTTCAGCCGTTTGTTTCTGTTTTAACTATCACGTGTCAACACGTGACCATTGGTCACGTGTGAGCACGTGACCCCCAATTGAGTCCTCCTTCAGCCGTTTGTTTTTTATTTCTGTTTTAACTATCACGTGACCATTGGTCACGTGTAAGCACGTGACCCCTAATTGGGTCCTCTTTCAGCCGTTTGTTTTTATTTTTGTTTTAACTATCACGTGTCAACACGTGACCATTGGTCACGTGTGAGCACATGACCCTCAATTGGGTCCTCCTTCAGCCGTTTGTTTTTGCTTTTTCTTGACAGATTTTAATTCTGTAAAAACGTCACGTGTCAACACGTGACCTTTGGTCACGTATGAACACGTGATACCTCATTGATGTAACTCTTGATTTTTAATCAGGGAACAAATGCCCCCACAGCGTTGCTCTCACGTGTCTGCACGTGAGTGCAACATTGTCACTTTTGTGACCGTTGGATCCGTCTAGGGAATCGGGAAGATGAAGCATTTCCATCACATCCTATAAATGCAGGGGTCTCTTCAGAAGCGCCTCCACTCTTTGGTCATCTTCTTCCTTGCAAAATTTTTTTCTTTTGAGAATTTAATTCTCCTTTCCAGAGCTTAGTTCTCTGCCTCGAATATTTTCAGAGTTTAACTCTGTTGAAAGGCTCTTTCTTCAGGTAATGATTTTTGAACGATCGAAGAACTTCTTGCAGAAATCTCTGTTGGATTTTAAATCCAGACCAAGGTTTTTTTCCCTTCATTTTTTATTTTATTATTATTTTATATTATTATTTATTATTAATTTTTTTTATAAGGGAACAGGTTGTGAGCCAAAATTTTGGTGGGAACAAATGCCTCCCACTACTTTGCCCACGTAAGTATGTACGTGGGTGAAGTAGTGCAAAGTTATGCATGGCCACAGAATTGAGGGCTTAGGAGACAAGTTTAGGGTCCTTGTAGCCTAAGACTTTCTTCGTTCTTCATGAGCCGTAATGGTCTCGAGAAGGTTTTTTCTCCCTACGAGTCGAGAGGATCTCGTAGGTGCAAATTTCTCACTAGAAATCGTGAGGATTTCTAAGTGTTCATTACACCCGTGAGTCGTAAGGATCTCTCTCAGGAATTTTTCCTTACGAATCGTGAGGACCCGTAAGTAGATTCTTTATTTCAGCGGCGAATGTGGCTTTGGCAACGCTGGCCCATGGATGGTAGATGACATTTCATCCTGAACTCTTTATAAGGTAGCGATGGCTTAGGAGACAGGTTCAGATCTGCCGCCTAAGGCTTTTCAACTTCATGAGCCGTGAGGGTCTCATGAAGACTTTTCTCCCTACGAGTCGGGAGGATCCCGCAGGTGTATTTTCTCCTTAGGAATCGTGAGGATTCCTAAGCGTGTTTTCTCTTGAGAGTCGTAAGGATCACACAAGAGAATTTTTCCTCTTACAAGTCGAAAGGACTCGTAAGCGGTTGTTTCCTTCCTTGTCGAGATTCAACTTTGGAGAGTGTGGCCCGTGAATAGTATGCAAGAGTCTATTTTGGACCGACTTGTAGGGCCCCAGTGCTTAGGAAGCCAGTTCTTATCCCGATTGCCTAAGGCTTTTCCCTACGAGTCGAGACGAATCGAGCATTTCTCGCAAGGATATCCTAACGTCACAGTTAACCTCTACTCTTTACGACAAAGGTTCGTTAGGGTCTGTGTGTTAGTTATATGTATGCCCTAGAGGCCATTACTGTACATAGGATGTATATTGTAGCGGATGCTTGGACATATATAGGGAGGACTTTCTTGCTCGACATGATAGTATGCTATCTGGTTGCTCTTTACCTTAACGTGTATACTGATTGTCTCTCTGTTACATGTTGGTAAAGCCCTTAGGATGTGTACTTGACTACCTGGACTATGATGCGGATCATACTAGTGGGGACAAGGTAGTCCATAAGTACATCCTTCAAAGTCCCTAGTCGTGGGTGTATCGAGACGGGGCATCGATACACCAGAGTAGACTAGCGCATACCTTCTCGACCCATACAGATGGGCGATGAATGATCCCATATCCATTGGTGTTTGACATCAGAGATGATATACGGGTGCTCAGTGGAGACTGGGTACACTGGACGGACTCGCCGAGAACTCCCAGATGGTATTATACCTTACGTCAGATAGCAGTTCTCTGGTGACACTGGTACAGAGTAGTCTGTTGACCCGAGATCGTCATAGAGTCTTGTGTGGTTCCCACTGTGCTTTGATTTCCATCTTACCACGTCCAAGAGGGCGTGCAAAACAGTGGTTTTTGGGTACAGTCCCGAGTCACATGGAGGCAATGAGCGATAGGAGGGGATTCGTCTCTCTCGGTATAGGGAGTTGATGTTGCGCTGTGTTCGATTGGCTATAACCGGAAATCCCTGGCCAGGGTTGCTGAGATTTACTGGTAAGTGTTACCAGTAGTTTCTCGAATTGTTATAGACCTCATATCGACACGACTTATCGAGCTATTGGGGTCTGACATTTACCACCCCTAGGCAAGATATGCGACATATCAGACGATCAGACCGGACTGTACGGTAAGTGTTACTGGTTGGATTCACAGGAGTGTGAGCGGGCTTGCTCGTCGATCTTCTGATCGCTCAATACCCGGGTGGCCGTTACGTTTAGCAGACCGCTTGCGGCTTGTGGGTGCTTGATATGATCATCACCTGCTGCCGGCGTATTGACGAGTCTTTAGAGTCCTACACAGAGGTTTCCTGGCTCAAGCGAAACGAAATAGGAGCGCATATGAGATATGTGCGGGACCGAGAATAATGCGTGTATGTGATACCGTATTCTATTCTCGCGATGAATGTATCGAAAGGTTGTATGCGATATAACCTAGTTATCGAATCAAGGATTGATTCGATAAGCCGACACATTGGATATTAGTCGGTTATATGCGATATGACCGGATCGTTAAATCAAGTGTTGATTTAATGATTTGATGTATAATTATATATTTAATATATTACTTTGCATTAACTAATATTGGTTCACTTTAAATGGATTTTCTCACTTGGATTGTGCACATTGTATATGTGATATACTTTTGTACACAAGTTTGTATCATGTTTGATGATACATGCTAACTTGAGCATGTGTAAAGATTAAACCATGGTTGTGTAATGGTTTGGGTTTTCCTTTCATTTTCTTATTCATTTATTTATCTATTTATTCTTTTTGGAAAAATATTAAGCATAAAGAAAAATGGTGGCTTTCTTTGGAAGCTTATTGAAGCTTCATGAAGCTTTGACTAAGTCACCATTTTGTCTCATGCTTAACCCTAACCATTCCCACTAACCATGATTTATTCTCTACACTTGACCATGGTTTGAACATGATAAGTATTCTTATTATTTTCTTTTTAGAAAATAACTTATCATATTATCTTCTTCTTCTTCTTCATCTTCTACTTGAAGAAACCTTGACTTCATCAATGGTGATTGATGAAAAAGAGTGAGAAATCCAATTCTAAAGTGAACCCACATCCTATTTCTTCATCCTCTACCTCTTGCCAAGTAGTAAAGGGTGTTTTCTTCACAAGTTTCATGACTTGGTGAAGTGGGAGCTTGATCTTGTGATGCCTCGACGTAGATCTTCGGCACGAAGCCGACGACCTTGCCTGCCCATTTCTCCGATGAAACCGACGCTAGAGCCCGGGTTTCCATTTGGACAGCGAGGAGACTTCATTGCGGAGCTATAGAGGTGGAGGACCGGATCTACAAAGGTTGTATTTCCGTTCACTTAGTTAAGTTGTTATCTTGTTGCTTGTTTCGCCTAAATATCTAGTTAACGATCCGTATTAGGGTTTCTCGGCACCCGTAAAATTTGAAATTGGCATGGTTGATGCCTTGTGAGACCTCATTAGTGTGCCTAGGAACCCTACAGTGGTATCAGAGCCTAGCTAGAGCCTTAGGCGACGCCTAGACGACGTTTGAAACCCAATCGAACTGAAACCCTAATTCAAAACATGCTCTCTGGACTTTTTTCAAAAACTGGGTTTTTTCCAAATTAAAAATGCTTAAAAAATTCAGCAGGAAATTCTAAGAATTACGGTGCAAAAATTACCTAATGATCTGTCTAAAGAGCGGCGGATCCGCGGCATTAGCCGCCTATTGCGGCGGTTCCGCGCCCATTTAGTCTCTTCAGTCAACCATTTTTGCACAGTAACTTCTTTATTTAAATGCTGAGTTTTATGGGAATTTTTAATATTTATTCAAGAGTTGAATTTTTTGGGGTGTTTTGGGAGTTCGTAGATTCGATCGGATTATCAGACTTTGTCTATGTGGCTTTCCGGATATATTGAATATGTTAAAAAGTTCGACCGGATATAAATACCCACCTTTTCCCCTGTCGGGAAATTTTCAAGTGTTGGATTTTTCCGTGGTTTAAAGACATTCTAAGTAGTGCAAGTAACACGATGGACTCTCTAGAAGACAACAAACCTTAACTCGATTATGTGACCGTCTTGAACTGCCCTTTGAACCTTAGGGTTTGGGGCAGTACGGCGTGCCACATGTGAGGCGTTGGCTTGACCCTTCTACGGCTGGACCGTTGGTACTGAGGCACGAAGTGAATGTCTTTGAACTTATTTCATGAGTTGAGCTGTTTCGGGAAATCTTGGTTGTTCGACTGTTCGATCGGAAAGTTTAACATTTTCTGTTTATCTGGAATGGGATACAATACTTGGAATTCACAATAAGTTATGAGATAACTGAATGAATGTTATAAACATAGCACTTTAGTCTCACTTGATCGGTTGCCACGGAATTTTGATGTGATCAAAAGTCCGTCGCAATCACGTAGCGTACGCGGATACTCGCCGGGTAAACTTAATAGACAGCCTCGCTCCATAGCCCCGACCAAGTGACTGTAGGAGAACCCCGTCGCCGAAAGCATCCGTTCGGGTGCTCGCGGTAGCGGTGTTCCGCCTTGGTGCACTTCGTCGACGGTATCGGGGGTGCGGCCGTCTACTGAAGTTTGCGACGAGCATTCGATCAGAATGTCGGGAATCCTGTTGAATTGCCCGACTTGATATTGAAAAGTGTTTTCGATAATGAGACTAAAATGCGGGGTTTATAATTGTTAGGCATGTGATGTCTAAGGAATTCATTGGATTAGGCATGCGATGTCTATGCAGGTTGTGGATTCCAACTGTTGTAGTTTTACACTTTCTTTTCTGTGACCGTAAGTGTAATTTGTGATATCGCCGGTTTCGTTGCTATATGTCAACGACAATTGGGATGCGCATATTTACTTACGTTGATGACATGTGATGTTATGTGTTGCTGGATATGTTATATTGGATCGTCGTGTTTGAATAGCCGGGTTTTTTTTATGTGAGATGAGTGTTTTTCATTTTCATTCATGTAAAAACTTGTATGTAATATTCTTTTATTGGGGCACTTCCAGGTTGCGGAAGATGTCACCCTTTGTATATTATTTACTTTTCCGCACTAGGATAGACCCAAGGAGGGGAGCACAAGTAACCGGGTTCTGGAGTCCAGTGGGAGACCAACTCGAGGAGTCGAGTCCGGGTCTCCTAACTCCAAAATTGGTAGGGTTGCTTGCCGCTCTCGTAGGGGTCTAGAGGTGTGGGTTTGGCTATTCATCGCGACCGTGGAATCCGTGTTTTATACCGGCTCGTATTGAAAATGCGGACGTCCTAGTATATCCAATATTTCATATGATTCTTCTGCTGCGATATCTGTGATGTGATTATGTGATATGTTCTGTGATGGATACTATATATAGTATATATGATATATTATATAGACGTTACTTATGTTTTACACTCGCGCTAGCCCTGCCCCGCTCTGCCGTTAGTTATCTAACCTAACGGTGCATGAGGGGACATCGAGGCGAATGCGGATGGCATAAGTGTACGTCGTATTTATCTATGATGTTTAGGTACTTAAATGAAGGGACTTCATTAATGTGATTAATGAAATAAAAGAAACCTAAGATGTTGTAGAATCGAATTTCAAAATAAAACAGGTAGCTACAGTTCTTGCTTTGCACAGCGGTATATATGATATATCCTGCACCTTATTCGATGAGGAAAGGACCGAGATCCCTTCACCGGGAGTGACTCCTTTAGCAATAACTGGCAGATGCTACACACTCGGTTTGTCTTTTGATTGCTTTTAAGAGTTTTTGCTTTGCACAGTGATATATATGATATATCCCGCACCTCATTCGACGAGGAAAGGGCCGACGATCCCTTCACCGGGAGTGACCCCTTTAGCAAAACTAGAAAAGCCTCAAAAAAACACTCCATTTCAAAATCATTTGATTCTATAACGATATCAAGTTCATTACGCAATAGGTTTTCAGAAAAACCTGTCGTAGCCCTCCGTCATTTCAGATAAGTCCTATTTAGTATTCGTGCTACGTTTGTTGACCCCTGTCAAGGCGTAGTGTGCGGTAGCTAACTAGTATTTATCTTCTTATGCATATGATGCAGATTGGATTAGGGTAGTCGTGCGGCCTTGTTGACCTCCGTCAAGGGTCGTGCGGGTGGCTTTAATTCGATCAAGAAATGACGGGTTGAACTTGACTAGTAGTCTATGGTTTGTTGACCTCCGTCAAGGTCATAGGGTGCTAGGGGCAAAACTATCGGGAATTTCAAGTGTTGAAATTTGCAATGAGATTGCATACCTTCTATGAGATAGTTGGATCCCGATACCCGCTGCGAGTAAGAGTTACTCCTGGGAGAGTTTTACACATTGCAACTAGCCGATCAAGTAGGTGTCTAGAAAGGTGTTAACGAGGTTACGCCTCTGGGAAAACTTGGTTTACATTAATTAGGTTCGTGCGAAAGCACGGGGGACCTCCCTCAAAGTACCGACACTGGCCTGGCTGAAAAATTGGCGAACTTGTAGTGTGTAATTAATCCCGGCTATTCTTTCCTTTTAGGGTTTGAAGGAAGATTTGATAAAAACAGTGGGAGCCATCCTGATTAGATAAAATAATAACCAATCTATTCTTGCAAGAGCGCACGCTGAGTGTTTTCTTCTCTCTCTCTCCAGGTAGCGACCATATCACGCCTTAATCAAGATAATAAAACGGATATATTGACCGAACCCTCTTGTTATACTGAGCTGGGGAATGTTGGTCCCGCTCCAACTTATAATTGTTATAAGACAGAGCAGGAAATTAGGGATTACCAGAATACCCGTGCCGCCCAAACGAAGAGAGTGCATGCTGATGCATCATCTTCGGGTGTGTTCATTACAAAGAACTGTTTCTCAGTATCCTCCGCATCCTGGGTATGTGATACCAGATCAGGATCCCAGATATGTAATCTGTTACATAGGGCTACAGCTAGGTAGAGAACTGACAACGGGTGATAAGTTTCATGAGACAGAAAACGGGGCAAGTGTTGCAGCCAAGTATGTTGGTCACTGTCACCCAGTATTCCAAAAACATTGATTCTGAACGAATGTTATTAGATACCGAACCTGATATACAAAATCATATCAGTCTCTTTATTAGTAAAGAAATGATAAAATTTTGTATTATTGGATAATGTTTTGAACATTTCCTATATCAAAAGTTGATCGGTTCAGGCACGTTATCTAAAAGCATTGATCTTCTAAATCAAACTACAGTTCTTTAGTATACGGAACACACACAAGAGGAATAGTTCAGAAATGAACGAATCCTTCTTGAGGCATTGTAGACTAGGTCATATCAATGCGACCCGACTGGCTGAAGTTACATTTTAGATGCATATTTAAATCAGTTTGAATTTACATCTTGTGAAACTTGCCAGTCATGTCACAGAGATAAGATGACCATAGCTCCGTTTACTGGAAACTGAGAAAGAGTTAGTGAACTCTTGGGATTGATACATGTTGATGTATGAAAAGTCCCCTGTCTACATATGCCAGGACTGGTTCTTTGTACTTCATTACATTCTCTGATGATCTTTCGAGTTTCAGACCTATGTTCCTGTTGAAACACAAGTCCGAACCTTTTGATATATTCACAGAATATGATTTAGAAGTAGAGAACCAAATTACGGGTATAAGTATTATGTCCTTTGATGTGATCGAAGAGGAGAATACTTGAGCACGGAATTCTTGGACTATTCTAAAGGAGAAAGAGATTCTCTCTCAGCATTACTCCTCCGTATACACCATAGCACGATGGTATATCGGGGTGGAGCAGTCACACCCTATATGATAAGGTGTGCTCTATGATGAGTACTACTGCGTTACCTATTTCCTTTTTGGGAGTTATGCACTTGAGAAGCTGCATACCTATTGAATAGGGTTCAAATCAAATCAGTTGCCTACCACTTCATATGTGATATGGAAAGGGAAGAGCCTATATCTTAAGTTGGTTAAGATTTGGGGTTGTCCGGGCTATGTCTATAAGCAAGATCCGGACAAGCTCGAGGCAAGGTCAGTTATGTAGAACTGGAAATGTTCCAGCTATACAAACTGCGGCTGATGATTTGAAAGAACCAAAGGATTCAATAGTTACCAATGAACCTCAGCCTCTCCGCCGATCTAGTAAGGTTCCTCACCCGCCTGAGAGATATTTCGGTTTCTCTATGACAGTGGGAGCGAGGATTGCATCATGAGATGATGACCCAACTAGTTTCGAGCTGGCCATCAGGAGTGGGTCTCTGTAAGAATGGCAGGATGCTTAGCGATCTGAGATGGAATCCATGTACACCAACAAAGTATGGACTTTGGTTGCTATATCTGAAGGGTTAAATCCCCATCAGGAGCAAGTATATCTTGAGAAGATTACTTGGTGTAGATGGAAAAGTTGAGACTTTCAAAACTAGACTTGTTAAAGCTTTTCGTCATCGACCAGGCGTGGATAATGATGAAACCTTTTCAAGTGGCTATGCTTAAGTCCATCCAGATCCTACTTGCCATGGCTACATACCATGACTACGATATCTGGCGGTTGGGTGCCATGACTGCTTTTCTAAATAATGTTTTAGAAGAGAACGTCTATAAGTACACAGCCAGAGGGCTTCGTAGACAGTGGGAGCAGCGGAAACGTGAACAAGATGCTTTATAGGATAAAGCGGGTATCGCGGAGTTGGAACATCTGTTTTGATGTGTTACTCAAAGAGTTTGATATCATCAAAATGGTAGATGAACCTTGTATAAACAAAAAGGTAGTAGGGAGTATGGTAATGATCCTCGTAGAGTACGTGGATGACATACTCTTGATGGGGAAGGAGTTTCCTATGCTACGCTCGGTCAATCTCCGCTTATCACAAGGATTCTCCATATAGGATCAAAGTGATACCTCCTAAATCCTGAGTCTTCATCTATGAGATAGATGTAAATGGATGCTAGGAATCTCACTAGTAGTAGTAAGACGGTATCAATCGACCCTGGGGAGAATCACTGGAATGGTTCCAGGGTGATGAAGACGACTGAATGTCAGTCACAGGCATTGTATTTACCCTCAGTGGAGGGACGGTATGTTGGAAAAGTTCCAAGCTAGATACCGTAGCATACTAGACGATAATGGCTGGATACATCGCTACTTAAGATGCTTGGGTGTATATTGGTTCATGAGATGAACTACGTTCCTACCATTGTGAGACAATGGAGTTGTGGCTTATGCCAAGGAACGCCAGTCCCATCAGTGATCCAGACATATTCTAAGGCAGTGTCACCAGATCATGGAGATGGTTGATCTCCAGGGTGATCGAGGTTTGGAGAGTAGACTCAGAGGACAAACACAGCGGATCCACTCACAAAGGCCAGTTCCCAGAGAGAGATTTTTATGGGATGGTTGAGTATGAGATACTACAACCACTGCTATCAGATGGCCCTAGTGCAAGTGGGAGATTGTTAGTTATATGTATGCCCTAGAGGCCATTACTGTACATAGGATGTATATTGTAGTGGATGCTTTGACATATATAGGGAGGACTTTCTTGCTCGACATGATAGTATGCTATCTGGTTGCTCTTTACCTTAACGTGTATACTGATTGTCTCTCTGTTACATGTTGGTAAAGCCCTTAGGATGTGTACTTGACTACCTGGACTATGATGCGGATCATACTAGTGGGGACAAGGTAGTCCATAAGTACATCCTTCAAAGTCCCTAGTCGTGGGTGTATCGAGACGGGGCATCGATACACCAGAGTATACTAGCGCATACCTTCTCGACCCATACAGATGGGCGATGGATGATCCCATATCCATTGGTGTTTGACATCAGAGATGATATACGGGTGCTCAGTGGAGACTGGGTACACTGGACGGACTCGCCGAGAACTCCCAGATGGTATTATACCTTACGTCAGATGGCAGTTCTCTGGTGACACTGGTACAGAGTAGTCTGTTGACCTGAGATCATCTTAGAGTCTTGTGTGGTTCCCACTGTGCTTTGATTTCCATCTTACCACGTCCAAGAGGGCGTGCAAAACGGTGGTTTTTGGGTACAGTCCCGAGTCACATGGAGGCAATGAGCGATAGGAGGGGATTCGTCTCTCCCGGTATAGGGAGTTGATGTTGCGCTGTGTTCGATTGGCTATAATCGGAAATCCCTGGCCAAGGTTGCTGAGATTTACTGGTAAGTGTTACCGGTAGTTTCTCGAATTGTTATAGACCTTATATCGACACGACTTATTGAGCTATTGGGGTCTGACGTTTACCACCCCTAGGCGAGATATGGGACATATCAGACGATCAGACCGGACTGTACGGTAAGTGTTACTGGTTGGATTCACAGGAGTGTGAGCAGGCTTGCTCGTCGATCTTCTGATCGCTCAATACCCGGGTGGCCGTTACGTTTAGCAGACCGCTTGCGGCTTGTGGGTGCTTGATATGATCATCACCTGCTGCCGGCGTATTGACGAGTCTTTAGAGTCCTACACAGAGGTTTCCTGGCTCAAGCGAAACGAAATAGGAGCGCATATGAGATATGTGCGGGACCGAGAATAATGCATGTATGTGATACCGTATTCTATTCTCGCGATGAATGTATCGAAAGGTTGTATGCGATATAACCTAGTTATCGAATCAAGGATTGATTCGATAAGCCGATACATTGGATATTAGTCGGTTATATGCGATATGACCGGATCGTTAAATCAAGTGTTGATTTAATGATTTGATGTATAATTATATATTTGATATATTACTTTGCATTAACTAATATTGGTTCACTTTAAATGGATTTTCTCACTTGGATTGTGCACATTGTATATGTGATATACTTTTGTACATAAGTTTGTATCATGTTTGATGATACATGCTAACTTGAGCATGTGTAAAGATTAAACCATGGTTGTGTAATGGTTAGGGTTTTCCTTTCATTTTCTTATTCATTTATTTATCTATTTATTCTTTTTGGAAAAATATTAAGCATAAAGAAAAATGGTGGCTTTCTTTGGAAGCTTATTGAAGCTTCATGAAGCTTTGACTAAGTCACCATTTTGTCTCATGCTTAACCCTAACCATTCCCACTAACCTTGATTTATTCTCTACACTTGACCATGGTTTGAACATGATAAGTATTCTTATTATTTTCTTTTTAGAAAATAACTTATCATATTATCTTCTTCTTCTTCTTCATCTTCTACTTGAAGAAACCTTGACTTCATCAATGGTGATTGATGAAAAAGAGTGAGAAATCCAATTCTAAAGTGAACCCACTTCCTATTTCTTCATCCTCTACTTCTTGCCAAGTAGTAAAGGGTGTTTTCTTCACAAGTTTCATGACTTGGTGAAGTGGGAGCTTGATCTTGTTATGCCTCGACGTAGATCATCTTCGGCACGAAGCCGACGACCTTGCCCGCCCATTTCTCCGATGAAACCGACGCTAGAGCCCGGGTTTCCATTTGGACAGCGAGGAGACTTCATTGCGGAGCTATGGAGGTGGAGGACCGGATCTACAAAGGTTGTATTTCCGTTCACTTAGTTAAGTTGTTATCTTGTTGCTTGTTTCGCCTAAATATCTAGTTAACGATCCGTATTAAGGTTTCTCGGCACCCGTAAAATTTGAAATTGGCATGGTTGATGCCTTGTGAGACCTCATTAGTGTGCCTAGGAACCCTACACTGTGGTACTAGGGTTTTGTCCGTCGTACCGTCGCGTTGGCTGATGTATTCCTCGATAGGCAATCTTTCTTATTCTAGTAGCCTTGCGACATGTCGTGTCTCTGATCCCTTCGGGGGCTGGACAAGACGTCTTCAAGCAATCCTCCTAGGCAGTTTGACCGTCGGAAGAGCAAGCGTTAGGAATTTTTCCATGCCGCTTTTTACTTGAGGTTAGGCTCATTTTGGAGAGCCCCGATGAGTCATAACCACTCCGCGCTGGCATGGGATGATCTCCGATAGTCTTACAGGTTTTATATGAGTTGCCGTCAAGACCCTGAAGCTAGGAATTTGGCTTTCGTTTTGTTTATTGGCATTGCGTCTGCTGTATCGAGATGAATGTCGCGGTTGTCTCTAGGTTGTTGGTGAGCCGTCGAGATTTGGAACTAGGGATTTTGACGTGTCTCCGTTGTTTGATTGTCGCGTCTGAATCCTGCTAGATGAAGAACGCTGTGGTGACATCTCCTCTGCTCTATCGATACGAACATCGAGGTGGTGACCACTCCGCGCTGGCGTGGGATGATCTCCGATAGTCTTTCAGGTTTTATATGAGTTGCCGTCAAGACTCTGAAGCTAGGAATTTGGCCTTCGCTTCGTTTGCTGGCATTGCGTCTGCTGTATCGAGACGAATGTCGTGGTTGTCTCTAGGTTTTTGGTGAACCGTCGAGGTTTGGAACTAGGGATTTTTCCGTGGTTCCGTTGTTTGATTGTCGCGTATGAATCTTGCTGGAGGAAGAACGCTGTGGTGACGTCTCGTCTGCTGTGTCGAGACGAACGTCGAGGTGGTGACCATTCCACGCTGGTGTGGGATGATTTCTGATAGTCTTTCAGGTTTTATATGAGTTGCCGTCAAGACACTGAAGCTAGGAATTTGGCCTTCGCTTCGTTTGCTGGCATTGCGTCTGCTGTATCGAGATGAATGTCGCGGTTGTCTCTATGTTGTTGGTGAACCGTCGATGTTTGGAACTAGGGATTTTGCCGTGGTTCCGTTGTTTGATTGTCGCGTCTGAATCCTGCTGGAAGAAGAACGCTGTGGTGACGTCTCGTCTGCTGTGTCGAGACGAACGTCGAGGTGGTGACCATTCCACGCTGGTGTGGGATGATTTCCGATAGTCTTTCAGGTTTTATATGAGTTGCCGTCAATACCCTGAAGCTAGGAATTTGGCCTTCGCTTCGTTTGCTGGCATTGCGTCTGGTGTATCGAGACGAATGTCGCGGTTGTCTCTAGGTTGTTGGTGAACCGTCGAGGTTTGGAACTAGGGATTTTGCCGCGGTTCCGTTGTTTGATTGTCGCGTCTGAATCCTGCTGGAGGAAGAACGCTGTGGTGACATCTCGTCTGCTGTATCGAGACGAACATCGAGGTGGTGACCACTCCGCGCTGGTGTGGGGTGATCTCTTATGGTCTTTCGGGTTTTATATGAGTTACCGTTAAGACCCTGAAGCTAGGAATTTGGGCTTCGCTTCGTTCTCTTTGGTGAGTCCGAATCCTGTTGGAAGAAGAACGCTATGGTGACATCTCATCTGTTGTGTCGAGACGAATGTTGAGGTGGAGTTGGGATTTTGCCATCGCTCCGCTTTGCTTTGACCGTGGGGTCTTTTGTTGACGTTGCGTCCGCATGCTGCTGGACTGCGAAGGAACGCCGTTGTGGACATTGCGTCTGGTGTAACGAGACGAATGCGGAGGTGGATTTGGGATTTTTCTATCACTCCGCTTTGTTTCGACCGTGAGGTCTTTCGTTGACGTTGCATCGGCATCCTGCTGGGCTGCGAAGGAACGCCATTGTTGACATTGCGTCTAGTGTAACAAGATGAATGCTGAGGTGGAGCTGGGATTTTGCCGTCACTCCGCTTTGTTTCAACCGTGAGGTCTTTCGTTGACGTTGCATCTGCATCCTGTTGGACTGTGAAAGAAGGCCGTTGTTAATATTGTGTCTGGTGTAACTGTTAGTTATATGTATGCCCTAGAGGCCATTACTGTACATAGGATGTATATTGTAGTGGATGCTGGGACATATATAGGGAGGACTTTCTTGCTCGACATGATAGTATGCTATCTGGTTACCCTTTACCTTAACGTGTATGCTGATTGTCTCTCTGTTACATGTTGGTAAAGCCCTTAGGATCTGTACTTGACTACCTGGACTATGATGCGGATCATACTAGTGGGGACATGGTAGTCCATAAGTACATCCTTCAAAGTCCCTAGTCGAGGGTGTATCGAGACGGGGCATCGATATACCAGAGTAGACTAGCGTATACCTTCTCGACCCATATAGATGGGCGATGGATGATCCCATATCCATCGGTGTTTGATATCAGAGGAGATATACGGGTGCTCAGTAGAGACTGGGTACACTGGACGGACTCGCCGAGAACTCCCAGATGGTATTATACCTCACGTCAGATGGCAGTTCTCTGGTGACACTGGTACAGAGTAGTCTGTTGACCCGAGATCGTCATAGAGTCTTGTGTGGTTCCCACTGTGCTTTGATTTCCATCTTACCACGTCCAAGAGGGCGTGCAAAACGGTGGTTTTTGGGTACAGTCCCGAGTCACATGAAGGCAATGAGCGATAGGAGGGGATTCGTCTCTCCCGGTATAGGGGGTTGATGTTGCGCTGTGTTCGATTGGCTATAACAGGAAATCCCTGGCCAGGGTTGCTGAGATTTACTGGTAAGTGTTACCAGTAGTTTCTCGAATAGTTATAGACCTCATATCGACACGACTTATTGAGCTATTGGGGTCTGACGTTTACCACCCCTAGGCGAGATATGCGACATATCAGACGATCAGACCGGACTGTACGGTAGTGTTACTGGTCGGATTCACTGGAGTGTGAGCGGGCTTGCTCGTCGATCTTCAGATCGCTCAATACCCAGGTGGCCGTTACGTTTAGCAGACCGCTTGCGGCTTGTGGGTGTTTGATATGATCATCATCTGCTGCCGGCGTATTGACGAGTCTTTAGAGTCCTACACAGAGGTTTCCTGGCTCAAGCGAAACGAAATAGGAGCGCATATGAGATATGTGCGGGACCGAGAATAATACGAGTATGTGATACTGTATTCGATTCTCGCGATGTGACATTGATCGGTTATATGCGATATAGCCGGGTTATCGGATCAAGTGTTGATTCGATAAGATGTTACTAATGATACCAGTCGGTTATGTGCGCATGACCGGATCATTGAATCAAGTGTTGATTTAATGATTTAATGTATAATTATATATTTGATATATTACTTTGCATTAACTAGTATCGGTTCTTTTAGACGGATTTTCTCACTTGGTTCGTGCGCATTGCATATGCGATATGTTTTTGTGCACTTGTATGTATCATGTTTGATGATGCATGCTAACTTGAGTTTGTGTAAAGATTAAACCATGGTTATTCAAATGGTTAGGGTTTTGTTTTTCATATCTATTTATTTATTTTCTTTTTGGAAAATGAAATGAGAAGAATGGTGGCTTGTTTTGGATTGTAGTTGAAGATTCATGAACCTTTGACTTTGTCCACCATTCTTATCTCATGCTTAACCTAACCATTTGTTTTAACCCTAGTTCAATCTCTACACTTTACCATGGTTTAGTTATGATAAAGATTGGATTATTCTTTTCTTTTTAATCTTAACTTATCATAACATTTCTTCTTCTTCTTCCTTGCTTGAAGTGAAGAAAGCTTACCTCATCAATGGTGATTGATGAATTAGAGTGAGAAATCCAATTCTAAAGTTAACCCAACTCCTATTTCTTCATACTCTACCTCTTGCCAAGTAGTAGAGTGTGTTTACTTCACAAGTTTCATGACTTGTTGAAGTTGTGAGCTTGATCTAGCGATGCCTCGACGTAGATCATCTTCGGCATGGACATCGACGACCTAGCTTGCCCATTCTCCGACGAAGCCGATCCTAGAGCCCGGATTTGACTTGGACAGCGGAGAGGACTTCGTTGCGGAGCTATGGAGGTGGAGCACCGGATCTACAAAGGTTGTATTTCCGTTTTCTCATTAGTTAAGTGTTAACTAGTTCTATGTTCGCCTAGACATCTAGTTATCGATCCGTAGTTTAGGGTTTGTAGGCACCATAATTTTTGAAATTGCCATGGTTGATGGCTTGGGAGACCTCACTAGAGTGCCTAGGAACCCTACAGTGGTATCAGAGCTACTAGGCATTAGATGTCGACCTATGGGGGGTTCTCACTGTGTGACAGTGTGGCGAAGCATAGGCTCTTACCCCCAGGGTGTCCCAAGACCGGAAGGTGTTCTGGCGGGTTATAGTCCTCGCGAGGGGGCATGCATAAAAAGTAGCTGCTGAGGGACCCGTTGGTGCCACGGCGACCCCATTGGATGGGGTTGCTGCCTGACTTACAGTGGTATCAGAGCCTAGCTAGAGCCTTAGGCGAAGTCCAGACGGAAATTGAAGTCCGAACGAACCAGAAACCCCAAACTAAACTTGCTCTCTGTACTTTTTTCAAAACAGTGCATTTTTCCAAATTAAAAATATTCAGTGAAATCAGCAGGAAATTTTAAGAAATACTGCAAAATTCGAGTTACTGTTTCCATCATTCTGCCGCGTTTCCACGGCACGAGCCTGGCTCGTGCGGCGGAAACGCGGCCATTTTGTCGTTTTAGGCAGCTTGTTTTGTACAGTAATTCTTTTATTGTACTGCTGAGTCTTCTGGATATTTTTAAAATTTATTCAAGAGTTGCATTTTCTGCAGTTGTTTTGGGGATTCGGTGTTTCGATCGGAGTATCAAATTTTGTCTGTGTGGCTTTCCGGATAAATTTTAGAATATGTTAAAAAGTTCGACCGGATATAAATACCCAATTTTTCCCCTGTCGGGAAATTTCCAAGTGTTGGATTTTTCCGTAGTTTAACGACGTTCTAAGTAGTGCAAGTAACGCGATGGTCCCTCTAGAAGACACAAACCTTAACTCGATTATGTGACCGTCTTGAACTGCCCTTTGAACCTTCGGGTTTGGGGCAGTACGGCGTGCCACATGTGAGGCGTTGGCTTGACCCTTCTACGGCTGGACCGTTGGTACTGAGGTACGAACTGAATGTTGTTAGACTTATTTCATGTGTTGATCTGTATTGGGAAAACTTGGGTGTTCGATTGTTCGATCGAAAAGTTTAACATTTTCTGTTTATCTGGAATGGGATACAATAATTGGAATTCACAAAAAGTTATGAGATAACTGAATGAATGTTATAAATCTAGCGGTTTAGTCTCACTTGATCGGTTGCCACGGAATTTTGATGTGATCAAAAGTCCGTCGCAATCACGTAGCGTACGCGGATACTCGCCGGGTAAACTTAATAGACAGCTTCACTCCATAGCCCCGACCAAGTGACTGTAGGAGAACCCCGTCGCCGAAAGCATCCGTTCGGGTGCTCGCGGTAGCGGTGTTCCGCCTTGGTGCACTTCGTCAGCGGTATCGGGGGTGCAGCCGTCTACTGAAGTTTGCGACGAGCATTCGATCAGGATGTCGGGAATCTTGTTGAATTGCCCGACTTGATATTGAAAAGTGTTTTCGATTTTGAGACTAAAATGCGGGGTTTATAATTGTTAGGCATGCGATGTCTAAAGATTTCATTTGGTCAGGCATGTGATGTCTGAAGAGATTGCGGATTCCAACTGTTGTAGTTTTACACTTTCTTTTCTGTGACCGTAAGTGTAATATGTGATATCGCCGGTTTCGTTGCTATACATCAACGACAATTGGGATGCGCATATTTACTTACGTTGATGACATGTGATGTTATGTGTTGCTGGATATGTTATATTGGATCGTCGTGTTTGAATAGCCGGGGGTTTTTATGTGAGATGAGTGTTTTTCATTTTCATTCATGCAAAAATCTGTATGTAATATTCTTTTATTGGGGCGTTTCCAGGTTGCGGGAGTTGTCACCTGTTGTATATTATTTACTTTTCCGCACTAGGATAGACCCAAGGAGGAGGGAACAAGTAACCGGGTTCTGGAGTCCAGTGGGAGACCAACTCGAGGAGTCGGGTCCAGGTCTCCTAACTCTAGAATTGGCAGGGTTGCTTGCCGCTCTCATAGGGGTCTAGGGGTGTGGGATTGGCTATTCATCACGACCGTGGAATCCGTGTTTTGTACTGGCTCGTATAGAAAACACGGACGTCCTAGTATATCCAATATTTCATATGTTTCTTCTGCTGCGATATCTGTGATGTAATCATGAGATGTTTCTGTGATGGATATAGTATATAGTATATATGATATATTATATAGACGTTACTTATGTTTTACACCCGCGCTAGCCCTGCCCCGCTCTGCCGTTAGTTACCTAACCTAACGGTGCACGAGGGGACATCGAGGCGAATGCGGATGGCATAAGTGTACGTCATATCTATCTGTGATGTTTAGGTAAATAAATGATGGGACTTCATTAATGTGATTAATGAAATTAAAAGAAACCTGAGATGTTGTAGAATCGAATTTCAAAATAAAACAGGTAGCTACAGTTCTTGCTTTGCATAGCGGTATATGTGATATATCCTGCACCTTATTCGATGAGGAAAGGACCGAGATCCCTTCACCGGGAGTGACTCCTTTAGCAATAACTGGCAGATGCTACACACTCGGTTTGTCTTTTGATTGCTTTTAAGTGTTTTTGCTTTGCACAGTGATATATATGATATTTCCCGCACCTCATTCGACGAGGAAAGGACCGACGATCCCTTCACCGGGAGTGACTCCTTTAGCAAAACTAGAAAAGCCTCAAAAACACTCCATTTCAAAAATCATTTGATTCTACAACGATATAAAGTTCATTACGCAAAAGGTTTTCTTAAAAACCTGACGTAGCCCTCCGTCATTTCAGATAGGTAATAGTTAGTATTCGTGCTGCGTTTGTTGACTCAGTCAAGGCGTAGTGTGCGGTAGCTGATTATTACTTATCTGCAAAGCATATGATGCGATTGGATTAGGGTAGTCGTGCGGCCTTGTTGACTCAGTCAAGGGTCGTGCGGGTGGGTTTAATTCAATCGAGAAATGACGGGTTGAACTTTACTTGCGGTCTATGGTTTGTTGACTCAGTCAAGGTCATAGATCGCATGGGGCAAAATATTATCGGGAATTTCAAGTGTTGAAATTTGCAATGAGATTGCATACCTTCTATGAGATAGTTGGATCCCGATACCCGCTGCGAGTAAGAGTTACTCCTGGGAGAGTTTTACATATTACAATTAGCCGATCAAGTAGGTGACTAGAAAGGTGTTAACGAGGTTACGCCTCTGGGAAAACGAGGTTTACATTAATTAGGTTCGTGCGAAAGCACGGGGGACCTCCCTCAAAGTACCGACACTGGCCTGGCTGAAAGATTGGCGAACTTGTAGTGTGTAATTAATCCCGGCTAGTCTTTCCTTTTAGGGTTTGAAGGAAGATTTGATAAAAAGCAGTGGGAGCCATCCTGATTAGATAAAATAATAACCAATCTATTCTTGACAGAGCGCACGCTGAGTGTTTTCTTCTTTCTCTCTCCAGGTAGCGACCATATCACGCCTTAATCAAGATAATAATACGGAATATTGACCGAACCCGCTTGTTATACTGAGCTGGGAAACGTTGGTCCCGCTCCACCTTATAATTGTTATAAGACAGAGCAGGAAATTGGGGATTACCAGAATTCCCGTGCCGCCCAAACGAAGAGAGTGCATGCTGATGCATCATCTTCGGGTGTGTTCGTTACAGAGAACTGTTTCTCAGTAACCTTTACGTCCTGGGTATGTGATACCAGACCAGGATCCCAGATATGTAATCTGTTACATAGGGCTACAGAAAGGTAGAGAACTGAGAACGGGTGATAAGTTTCATGAGGCAGAAAACGGGGCAAGTGTTGCAGCCAAGTCTGTTGGTCACTGTCACCCTGTATTACCAATACATTGATTCTGAACGAATGTTATTAGATACCGAACCTGATATACAAAATCATATCAGTCTCTTTATTAGTAAAGAAAGGATATAATTTTGTATTGTTGGATAATGTTTTGAACATTTCCTATATCAAAAGTTGATCGATTCAGGCACGTTATCTAAAAGCATTGATGTTCTAAATCAAACTACAGTTCTTAGTATACGGAACACACATAAGAGGAAGAGTTCAGAAATGAACGGATCCTTCTTAAGGTATTGTAGACTAGGTCATATCAATGCGACCCGACTGGCTAGAGTTATATATAGATGCATATTTAAATCAGTTTGAATTTACATCTTGTGAAACTCGCCAGTCATGTCACAAAGATAAGATGACCATAGCTCCGTTTATTGGAAACAGAGAAAGAGTTAGTAAACTCTTGGGATGATACATGTTGATGTATGTAGGTCCCCTGTCTACACATGCCAGGAATGGTTCTTTATACTTCATTACGTTCTCTGATGATCTTTCGAGTTTCAGACCTATGTTCCTGTTGAAACACAAGTCCGAACCTTTTGAGATATTCACAGAATATAAGTTAGAAGTAGAGAACCAAAATACGGGTATAAGTATTATGTCCTATGATGAGATCAAGGAGGAGAATACTTAAGCACGGAAATCCTGGTCTATTCTAAAGGAGAATGAGATTCTCTCTCAGCATTACTCCTCCGTATACACCATAGCACGATGGTATATCGGGGCGGAGCAATCGCACCCTATATGATATGGTGTGCTCTATGATGAGTATTACTTAGTTACCTATTTTCTTTTAGGGGTTATGCACTTGAGAAGCTGCATACTTATTGAATAGGGTTCGAATCAAATCAGTTGCCTACCGCTTCATATGTGATATGGAAAGGGAAGAGCCCATGTCTTAAGCTAGTTAAGATTTGGGGTTGTCCGGGCTATGTCTAAAAGCATAATCCGAACAAGCTCGAGGCAAGGTCTGTTATGTACAACTGGAAATGTTCCAGCTATACAAACTGCAGCTGATGATTTGAAAGAACCAAAGGATTCAATAGACACCAACGAACCTCAGCCTCTCCGCCGATCTAGTAGGGTTCCTCACCCACCTGAGAAATACTTCAGTTTCTCTATGACAGTGGGAGCGAGGATTACATCATGAGATGATGACCCAACTAGCTTCGAGCTGGCCATCAGGAGTAAGACTCTGTAAGAATGGCTGGATGCTTAGTGATCTGAGATGGAATCCTTATACACCAACAATGTATGGACTTTAGTTGCTATATCTGAAGGGTTAAATCCCCATCAGGAGCAAGTATATCTTGAGAAGATTACTTGGTGTAGATGGAAAAGTTGAGACTTTCAAAGCTAGACTTATTAAAGGTTTTCTTCATTGACCAGGCGTGGATAATGATGAAACCTTTTCCAGTAGCTATGCTTAAGTCCATCCAGATCCTACTTGCCACGGCTACATACCATGACTACGATATCTGGCGGTTGGGTGTCTTGACTGCTTTTCTAAATGATGATTTAGAAGAGAGCGTCTATAAGTACACAGCCAGAAGGCTTCGTAGACAGTGGGAGCAGCGGAAACGTGTGCAAGATGTTTTAAATGATAAAGCAGGCATCGCGGAGTTGGAACATCTGTTTTGATGGATTTGTCAAAGAAGTTGACATCATCAAAATGGTAGATGAACCTTGTATAAACAAGAAGGTAGTAGGGAGTATGGTGACGATCCTCATAGAGTACGTGGATGACATACTCTTGATAGGGAAGGAGTTTCCTATGCTACGCTCGATCAATCTCCGCTTATCACAATGATTCTCCATATAGGATCAAAGTGATACCTCCTAAATCCTGGGTTTTGGACCTATGAGATAGATCTAAATGGATGTTAGGATTCTCACTAGTTGTAGTGAGAAGGTATCAACCGATCCTGGGGAGAATCACTGGAAGGGTTCCAGGGTGATAAGGACGACTGAATGTCAGTCGCAGGCATTGTCTTTACCCTCGGTAAAGGGACGGTATGTTGGAATAGTTCCAAGCTAGATACCGTGACATACTAGACGATAAAGGCTGGATACATCGCTACTTAAGATGCTACCCTAGAAGCTGTTTGGGTGTATATTGGTTCATGAGATGAACTATGTTCCTACCATTGTGAGACAATGGAGTTGTGGCTTATGCCAAGGAACGCCGGTCCCATCAGTGATCCAGACATATTCTAAGGCAGTATCACTTGATCATGGAGATGGTTGATCTCCAGGGTGATCGAGGTTTGGAGAGTAGACTCAGAGGACAACACAGCGGATCCACTCACAAAGGCCTGTTCCCAGAGAGAGACTTTTATGAGATGGTTGAGTATGAGATATTGCAACCACTGCTACAGATGGCCCTAGTGCAAGTGGGAGATTGTTAGTTATATGTATGCCCTAGAGGCCATTACTGTACATAGTATGTATATTGTAGTGGATGCTGGGACATATATAGGGAGGACTTTCTTGCTCGACATGATAGTATGCTATCTGGTTACCCTTTACCTTAACGTGTATGCTGATTGTCTCTCTGTTACATGTTGGTAAAGCCCTTAGGATCTGTACTTGACTACCTGGACTATGATGCGGATCATACTAGTGGGGACATGGTAGTCCATAAGTACATCCTTCAAAGTCCCTAGTCGAGGGTGTATCGAGACGGGGCATCGATATACCAGAGTAGACTAGCGTATACCTTCTCGACCCATATAGATGGGCGATGGATGATCCCATATCCATCGGTGTTTGACATCAGAGGAGATATACGGGTGCTCAGTAGAGACTGGGTACACTGGACGGACTCGCCGAGAACTCCCAGATGGTATTATACCTCACGTCAGATGGCAGTTCTCTGGTGACACTGGTACAGAGTAGTCTGTTGACCCGAGATCGTCATAGAGTCTTGTGTGGTTCCCACTGTGCTTTGATTTCCATCTTACCACGTCCAAGAGGGCGTGCAAAACGGTGGTTTTTGGGTACAGTCCCGAGTCACATGAAGGCAATGAGCGATAGGAGGGGATTCGTCTCTCCCGGTATAGGGGGTTGATGTTGCGCTGTGTTCGATTGGCTATAACAGGAAATCCCTGGCCAGGGTTGCTGAGATTTACTGGTAAGTGTTACCAGTAGTTTCTCGAATAGTTATAGACCTCATATCGACACGACTTATTGAGCTATTGGGGTCTGACGTTTACCACCCCTAGGCGAGATATGCGACATATCAGACGATCAGACCGGACTGTACCGTAGTGTTACTGGTCGGATTCACTGGAGTGTGAGCGGGCTTGCTCGTCGATCTTCAGATCGCTCAATACCCGGGTGGCCGTTACGTTTAGCAGACCGCTTGCGGCTTGTGGGTGTTTGATATGATCATCATCTGCTGCCGGCGTATTGACGAGTCTTTAGAGTCCTACACAGAGGTTTCCTGGCTCAAGCGAAACGAAATAGGAGCGCATATGAGATATGTGCGGGACCGAGAATAATACGAGTTTGTGATACTGTATTCGATTCTCGCGATGTGACATTGATCGGTTATATGCGATATAGCCGGGTTATCGGATCAAGTGTTGATTCGATAAGATGTTACTAATGATACCAGTCGGTTATGTGCGCATGACCGGATCATTGAATCAAGTGTTGATTTAATGATTTAATGTATAATTATATATTTGATATATTACTTTGCATTAACTAGTATCGGTTCTTTTAGACGGATTTTCTCACTTGGTTCGTGCGCATTGCATATGCGATATGTTTTTGTGCACTTGTATGTATCATGTTTGATGATGCATGCTAACTTGAGTTTGTGTAAAGATTAAACCATGGTTATTCAAATGGTTAGGGTTTTGTTTTTCATGTCTATTTATTTATTTATTTTCTTTTTGGAAAATGAAATGAGAAGAATGGTGGCTTGTTTTGGATTGTAGTTGAAGATTCATGAACCTTTGACTTTGTCCACCATTCTTATCTCATGCTTAACCTAACCATTTGTTTTAACCCTAGTTCAATCTCTACACTTTACCATGGTTTAGTTATGATAAAGATTGGATTATTCTTTTCTTTTTAATCTTAACTTATCATAACATTTCTTCTTCTTCTTCCTTGCTTGAAGTGAAGAAAGCTTACCTCATCAATGGTGATTGATGAATTAGAATGAGAAATCCAATTCTAAAGTTAACCCAACTCCTATTTCTTCATCCTCTACCTCTTGCCAAGTAGTAGAGTGTGTTTACTTCACAAGTTTCATGACTTGGTGAAGTTGTGAGCTTGATCTAGCGATGCCTCGACGTAGATCATCTTCGGCATGGACATCGACGACCTAGCTTGCCCATTCTCCGACGAAGCCGATCCTAGAGCCCGGATTTGACTTGGAAAGCGGAGAGGACTTCGTTGCGGAGCTATGGAGGTGGAGCACCGGATCTACAAAGGTTGTATTTCCGTTTTCTCATTAGTTAAGTGTTAACTAGTTCTATGTTCGCCTAGACATCTAGTTATCGATCCGTAGTTTAGGGTTTGTAGGCACCATAATTTTTGAAATTGCCATGGTTGATGGCTTGGGAGACCTCACTAGAGTTCCTAGGAACCCTACAGTAACGAGACGAATGCTGAGGTGGAGTTGGGATTTTGCCATCATTCTGTTTTGTTTCGACCGTGAAGTCTTTCGTTGACGTTGCATCTGCATCCTGCTGGACTGCGAAGGAACGTCGTTGTGGGTCTTCAGGCTGTAGATGTGGCCGTCGAGACTTGGAACTAGGTACTTTGTCATGGCTCCGTTGTTTTGACCGTGGGGTCTTTCGTTGACGTTACACCTGCATCCTGTTGGACTGCGAAAGAACGCCGTTGTTGATATTGCATCTGGTGTAATGAGACGAATGTTAAGGTGGTCTCTAGATTGTCTGTGAACCGTCGAGACTTGGCTCTCTTTCAAATGGAGCCTGGGTGGAAGGTGTGGTTCCCTTTTTGTTTGTACCCCTGGATTGTATACAGGGATCAATGTGATCTCACCTGTATGGCATAAATTTTATTTATATATTTTTTTATTTCTTTCCGCGATGCTCTATCATTTCAGCTTTTATATCGCGAATGTCGCGATTGCCCAATCCTTTCGGCTATTTTTCGCAGTGCCCAATCATTTCGGCTATTTATTTTATTTTTACTCGCTGCTTTTTATTGCGAGTTGCCCGATCATTTCGGCTATTTGTTCCATTTTTACTCGCTGCTTTTTATTGCGAGTTGCCCGATCATTTCGGCTATTTGTTCCATTTTTACTCGCTGCTTTTTATTGCGAGTTGCCCAATCATTTCGGCTATTTCATAAGCATTTTTGGCTCGTTGATTTTTTTATCGCGAGTGTGGAACTTGAAATCTAATGTCAATCTTAGCATCAGCATCGCTGCGACTAGAATATTGCCAGAAGAGAATCATCATTTGCCATGAAAGGACTTGGAATTTGATACCGATTTAGCCATCAGCATCGCTACAACTGGGATATTGCCAGGAGCGAATCATCATTTGCCTCTGTCGATTTCGAACAAAGGTGGCTTAGCAAACAGGGTTAGGATCCTATCGACTAAGGTTTTTGACTTCATGAGCCGTAAGGGTCTCATAAAGGTGTTTCTCCCTGCGAGTCGTGAGGATCTCGTAGGTGCTTTTTCTCCTTAGGAATCGTGAGGATTCCTAAGTGTGTGTTCTCTTATAAGTCGTAAGGATCTTACAAGAGTGTTTTCTCCTTGCAAGTCGAGAGGACCTACAAGTGTTTGTTCACCATGTGAGCATATCCCTAGTCGCTGGTAGGACTCTGTTAGGGAAATGTTCATTCGTGCCCGTGGATTGTATACAAGGGTCCATATTGAACTGCTTGTAGGGCAGCATTGGAGGTTGTGATGGCTTAACAACAGGTTCAGATCCCTGTAGCTTAAGGCTTTTGAACCCTATGAGCCGTGAGGGTCTCAAAGGGGAATTCTCCTTACGAGTCGTGAGGATCTCGTAAGCGTAGTTTCTCTTTAAGAATCGTGAGGATTCCTAAATGTATTTCTCCTTTGTGAGTCATAAGGATCTCACGCAGGTGGTTTCTCCTTACAGGGTCGAGAGGACCTTGCAAGTGTCTTTTAACGAGATTGCGCCCTTTCGGGTTTTCACAAAACTCGCCAGTAGTCCTGCTGTTTTTACTCACGGCGCCCTTTCGGGTTTTCATCCGTGCCCATTTTGCTTGTGGACATACCGGTTTTTTGTTTTTTTTTGTTTTTTTTACGAGTCTGCGCCCTTTCGGGTTTTCACAAGACTCGCCGGTAGCCCTGCTGTTTTTACTCACGGAGCCCTTTCGGGTTTTCATCTGTGCCTATTTTGCTTATGGACATACCGTTTTCTTTTTTCTCTTTTTTTATTCTTTATTTTTGTATCAGCTTTGGGATGCTGCAATCCATCATAGTTTATCAACATCTCGATCAACGGCCAGTTTTAGGAAATAGTGGTCCGTTGTTAGTTTAAAGACGTTTCAGTCCGTTGTTAGTTTAAGGACATTTCGGTCCGCCGTTAGTTTAGGGATATTGCGGTCCATCGTTAGTTTATGGACGTTTCGGTCCACTGTAGCTTTGAGGCGAAGTTTTGCCAGATGCTTTATAAACAAGTAGGTTTCTCCTTGATAGACCTTGTCACATAATCCAAGGCTTTTGGCACTGCTCCTGCCCCCAGCTCCTCTACGTTATCTCCTAACGCCGAGTGAGCTGCTTTGTTACTTAACGACAAATGAGAGATCATGTGGCAACTTGCCACATAATCTTCGGATTCTTATGATAAGTCGTCTCCCTCATCATTGTCGTTATCTTCATTCTCAAGGATGTGACTGAGGAACTCTTGAAGCGTGACTGGGGTTCGTGCCCTCTGGTTGTATTCTTTCAGCGCGTCAATATGCTTTTGCAGATCTGTGCGCTTGTCGTTAGAAAGCGTGGGCTTTTTGGTCTTCTTCTTTTTCTTCAAAGACTGTGACAGCTGGGCCCGAATGTTTTTTCCACCATCACTATTAATTCCCAATGTTGAGCGTGGTTTCTGTAAGTCTACGGTAGCACCCCGGCCGTCTTTCCGAGGCCAAAATGCGGAAACGAAAAATTTTTCAAACTAGAAACCGGCGCTATCGTATGCTTAAAACCCGGATCGAACCATTAACCTACAACTAGCTATTTAGAGAAGGGATAGAATGCTATACCGAGCGATCCGTATCCTTTGGTCTTCGGCCACCATCCCAAGCTCCCCGCGGTAACTCCGGTCTTCATCTCCACTCCGGAAAGGGCACCACATCTACGAGTCTTTTTACGGGCTCCTGCTTCATCCGAAGCAACTAGGGCACAAAGTGTGCTAGCCGACGTGTCCAAGGTGTTGTAAAGAATGTTTGTGATCACTTTGTCTCTTGCATCCATAGCTTGGATGGAGGTTAGAGATGTTGCCATTGATGGAGATAAAGATCTAGAAGAGAAAGAGGAAGAAGATGATGTTTCTATTTCTTTTCTTTTATGATGTTGGAATGATAATATGATAGAGAGTAGAAATAATACAAGAGCTCACAACACTAACATGGCTGCCCCTCTCTCTCCTCTTATCAATTCATCACATTAAATCAATCATAAAATGTGACATTTGCACAAATAATGATACCATGAGTCACTAGATTGCATATGCCACATTTAATGCTCCTCATGATGAATTCTAGCTCATTATTTCCACCATCCAAACATTAATCTAAATGTTTGGTCCAACAAAAAGATCCGGCAACATCTAAAGTAACTCGTGACGGATCACAAGGATACCCATCACCTGTATATACATACCTGCATCCGCATTCCGACTGAATGCGAATGCGATGAGACTAAAGTAATCCAACAAATCTAATACTAGGATTCGGCTTAAACCAAAGCCCGCTAGTATGATACGTCCGATCATGATCCATGCAATACCGCACGTATATGATCGAACCCTGCCATATATCATACGGCCTCTACAACGTTTCGCCCGAAACTTGAGAAACTGTCTGTGGGGGACTCTAAAGACTCGTCAATACTTTGGCTGTGGATTTAACCACTAGCACGTCAGAGGTATTAGCCGTACGTAACGGGCTACCAAGTATTGACCAAAAGGGACGTCGATGAGCGAACTCATCCTGACACCCTACCGAGCCTGTCAGTTACAATATTCGTACAGTCCGGTCCGTTCGTCTATGAGCATCACATGTCGAGCCTAGGGGGTTGGTGAAAGTCAGACCCCCAAAAGCGGTACAAGTCGTGTCGGAGTGTAGCCCAGAACACCCAAAGATACTACTGGAATACCTACCAGTAAATCTCCTTCCATGGCCAAGTACTTCGTGTGATGGCTCTCCTAGACACAGCGCGATCTCACCCCCAATACCGAGAGAGAAGAACCCCTGCCGATCTGCTCACTGCCTCCATATGGCTCGGGACTGTACCCAACTAAAACCTGTTTACATGACTCCTTTGAGCCGTGGTAGGGTAGTAATCAAAGCACAGTGGGAACTCACACGAGACAAATGACGATCTCAGGTCGATGAACTAACCTGTACATATGTCACCAGGGAACTGCTATCTGACGTCAGGTATAATACCAACTAGCATGTTCCAAGCGAGTCATGTACGGTGTACTCTTAACCCAATGAGCACTTGTATACATCTTAGGTGATCCAACTGACACCAATGGCTTGTGAGACCGGCCACCGCCCCTCGTCGTGGTCTCGACTGTATACACTAGTCTACTAATGGAGTATCGATGCCCAGTCTCGAAACTCCCACGACTAGGGACCTTTTAAGGATGTGCTTATAGACCCCAGCTCCCATGTATATGATCTCCATCATATTGGTGGTCGTCAAGAAAGAATCCTAAGGGCTCTATCAGAGTGCAATAGCGACCTGTGAGGTCACCTAAAGCAGTACACGATGATAAAAACAAACCATGGTAGCATACTATTCTCTATCAACGTGTAATAGTGAACCACAATGTCACCTAAAGCATGTACACGATGATAGAGACAAACCAGATAGTATACAATCATCCTGAGTAAGATTGTCCTACCGGCATAGGTCCTTCCTCAATCATTGCAATCACGTGCCTACGATCCAATAATTGACTCTGAGGGCACTATATCCAACAATCTCCCACTTGCACTCTAGGCTAATTATTGCGATGTCGCATACTCACAGCCCGTGTGATACCGAACACCCAACTCCTCTACTAATCAGTCTCACAAAGCTCGTTTGCGAAACTATTGCGTTCGAGAAATAGCTTCAGCTAGTGGATCCGCCCTGATGTTTCTTTCTATGTCTCTCTTTATCTCAAGTTCGCGGAGAAAGCCATCTCCCGAAATGAGCAATAAATGTCTTAAAATATGTCTGGATATCTGATGAGACCTAGTTCATAAATGAACTCCAAATCCAAACTTCTTAGACTGTATCAACAACTGAACTTAATCAGTATCCTGCGCCATGCCTCCCTCAGTATCCCCTTGGACCACCTGTCAAAAATACTACTCCTCGTCAGAGGGAAAACTATAACTCTGACAGCCGCTCTGTCATCCAGGTCACCTTAGAAGCCTGGAATGATAACTGTCCCCTAATAGAGGTTGTCGTTATCATATCCCTAGAACATCCACTTATGTTCTAAAACTGCTTCGGAACGTTTCTCCAGGATAGGATTAATATCAATTTATTGCATCTCGTGCAAAATCAATATCTGGTGTGGTACTTGACATCTTATGATTGACTCAATTGCCTAAGCAAGTGATCTGCCAATCATGTGCATCCCTCTCCCATTTAGTCTGTAAGACACCTTTAGAGAGGGTAACTCCATCACCTGCGAGTACACTACCGTGCCAGGAGTCGTCCATTCTAAAACACCTTTAGAATGCTGTCTAAGTACCCTGATTGGGACACTTCCCAAATCTAGATCTAAAACTATAGATCTAGTAACCAGAATGTCTGATATGAAATCCATGTCCTTTGTGGAGAAACCACTGTGTGACAACCAAAGTATAACCGATCGTATTATAGGAATTTAACTTCCTACTCTGTGTATGTCATCCAAATACCAGGACATCATACCCTACTACCTTCTTAACAGATCCATCCCCTATTCTGATGAAGTCAAACCTATGACTGTCATATCAGAAATAGATGATCTATCTCCGCTATATCTAATTTAGTCTATAAATAGACATAAGCTACTCGTCCACTATTCTTCCGCTGCTCCCACTGACTACGACAACCCTCTGTCAGAGTCATATACACGTGCACTTCTAAAGCTAGTTTAGAACGACGCTATACTCATCCTCCTGCCGGGTCTTACAGTCTGGAACAACAACAATGGCAAGTCTGGGTAAACAAGAACCTCCCTGTCACCGTTTTTGAGCATACCGAAGTACCTCTCGAGTGCCTGAGGTTACCCACCATATCTGCGGAGTGGCCAATGGAATGTCAAACCAGGTTGAATCTTTAGGTTCTTATCAAATTTTCTGTAATCGTTTGCGGTTCTGGAATCACTTCCAGTTCTACCATACTCTCACTACTGTTTTCTGAAAAAAAACATTTTACTAAAACTGTGGCGAGTCAAGAATAATATCATTATTGATCTTCCAGATGGTAGAAAATCAACCCTCGTCATAGCCCGGGTCAACCCACATACAGCCATTACAGAAACGTGCCTTGAGTTATCCAGAGTCTAGTTTTAAGCATAAGCCGGACAACTCCCCGTACTTTAATAATGTTAAGATATGAACTATTCTATATCCAATATAGAAACAGAGGCACTGATTTAATTGGAACCAGATTCAAATCATGCAGCTGTCTCCAGTGCATGTCAACTAAATGGACAGAGGCCGAACAACATTACTCAACTTAGGAGTGCTTCCAATTATGAGTAACCTGAAAGAGAAGCAAGTTCTCTTAATCATTACTATCAACTGAATACCATACACAAGTATCTACATCTTCGATCACCTTGAAGAATTCTGATACTTGCAATACCTTGTTCTCTACTTTATTCATATACCTATAACTTCTCAAAACTTAGACCTTGCATTTCTACGAAACACATGTCTAAGAACTGGAGAAGTCATAAGTACACAGAATATAGTATGGGTACCAACCTCTCTGTCCTTACGGACACTGGACAACATACAATACTCTGTATAAGTCCCCTGAGTCTAATAACTCATTCCCTGTGTGTCGTAGGTTGAAAACTGTACTTATGGTTAAGAAGAATTACACCGCTGTTTAATACTCTTTACCTAACCATCAACTGATATAGATAAATGTCATAGACATAATTTCAAAAAGTTATATCTCACTTCATAAAAAATGAACGTACAGATATATCAATTTGAAATTGGTCCATAACAACGGATATTCAAAACCAAATATTTGCCGTCCGGCAAACAACCCAGGCGATTTCCTCAAATATCACCAATTACAACGAATCCCGATATAATGAGGATGATCACCCAATTTCCAATAACTCACCCCCACTCATCATCTGTAAAACCATACAGATGTGAGAATCAAACCTGGTAAATACATACCCTGGAGCAAGTGTCTAATTGGGATATCAGTTTTCTTTTAACAGTGCACAGTGAAACTGAAACATATAAATGTTTCGATGGGGTATCCGGATATTCCTAGTAATGCCTCTTCCATTATCAGATTCACAACTGTAACCGTATATTTCTTTGACATCTCTCCAAATCCCTTTATATGTCTTTAGTCTTTACCTTCAGTACACCCCTTTAGGCCAAATGGTTTTCTTCCTTCCCTACCGTTCGGCACCAGCCTATGGTTTGGAAGAAGACTATCCAATAAGCGTAATGGGTGTACTCTCCTAATCTTAGGAGTACTCATAACCTGAGAGAAGGTGAAGATAAAAGACAACTGAATAAAAACTTATTCCTATTTCTCCTGAACCAGAATCCATCCCCGAACTGGAACAAGTTCCTTCGAGTTCGTATATAACCATACGATGGAGTATCCAATAAACTGTAGATCTTCATAGTGATACGGAGTGTTCTGGAAAAATACAAAGGTGAAGTCGGAGTGGCGAAGAAATACTTGGTTTGGTTGTGAATAGCAGTCGCAATTTACTTTGCCCTTCTACTAATCCCTTTATTTGTCTTTACTCAATACCTTCTGTACACCTTTTAGGCTAAATGGTTTTCATCATTCCCTACCGTTCGGCACCTGCCTACGGTTTGGAAGAAGACTATCCAATAAGCGTAATAGGTGTACTGTCCTAATCTAAGGAGCACTCGCAACCTGAGAGAAGGTAAAAGGAAAAGAAAACTGAATAGTCCTATTCGTTTTCTCCAGAACCGGAAACCATCCTCGAATCTGGAATAAGTTCCTTCGAGTTCGTATATAACCATACGATGGTTTTATCCAATGGAAGTGGACGTTCGTAGTAATACGGGGTGTTCTGGAGAAAAAGGTAAAAGTAGGAGTAGCAATGAGGTATGCAACTCTGACAATCCAAAAGATAGTGTTTTAAGAAGGTTCGGTTAACTTGGTCACTGGGTCATAGTCAAGGGTCGGGTCATGATCGCTGCCAAAGAGAGAGAGAAAAGAAACACTCAGCTTGCACTCTAACCTAGATCAGAATGGTTATCACTTTATCTAATCAGGAAACCTCCCACTGTAACGTCAAATTCTCCTCCAAACCTGAAAGAAGAATTAGCCGGGATCACCCAAGGAGTAAACCAACTCATCAGTGGGAATCGGGATCCAACTATCATCGCATGATAACGTGATGGAATCCACTCACGTTATCACACTCCAGAAGGTATGCGCATATCTGGCAAGTTTCAGTTTCTTTAGAAACTCCCGATGTGATTTTTACCCCATGCTTTTATGACCATGACGAAGGTCAACAAATCATAAGTCACATGTCAAGTTCTACCCGTCATTATCCAGGTTAATTTGAACCCACCCGTATAAGCCCTTGACGAAGGTCAACAAGGCTATATGACTGTCCCAAACCAACGCATCTATCTATGCAGCAGAAAGATAACAAGCAGCTACCATTCATTATGCCGTGACGAAGGCCAACAAACATAGCATGAATACTACGTGCTACCCGTCTGAAATGACGGAGGGCTACGAATGGTTTTTTTGGCGAAAAACCTTTAACGTAATGAACTTGATATCGTTGAAGGAACCGGACAGCTTTTTATAAAAATATAGTGGTGAAAACCTTTGGTAAAGAGGTCACTCCCGGTGAAGGGATCTCGACTCTTTCCCCGTAGAATGAGGTGCAGGATATTCCAACTGAATACCACGATGCAAAGCAAAAGGCAATCGGCTATAGTGAAGTTATTACCCTGACGCAAACTTCTGTCCAAGGGGTCACTCCCGGTGAAGGGATCTCGGCCCTTGCCTCGTCGACTGAGGTGTTGGATATTCATAACCGAATACTACAGTGCAAAACAAAAGAGAACGTCCTTGCAATAATAACTTTTTTTGAAAAATGTTCCAACAACATCAAATAGGTTTGTTTAGCTTGCATTGATCCGAATTAATGCAGTCCCATCAATTGATCACACCAATAAAGAACGAAAATAATGATGTACGTATATGCCATCCGCATTCGCCACTGGGTCCCGTCATCACCCGTTAGGTTACTTAACTAACGACAGAGCGGGGACTGGACTAGCGCGGGTGTAAAACATATACAACATCGACTAGTATATATATCAATATATAATATTCGCTCAAGGCAAGATAAAATGCAACATCACAGAAATGTAATAAGCATCACAGAATAATACAGATATCTGGGATCCCCGGGTTTCATAGAGCCGCTACTGAAACCCGACGTTCCCCTGGTCGTGTGGATAGCCTGTGCAATGAAATCCTAGACCCCTACGGGCGCGGCAAGTTACCCGCCAAAACCTGAAGCAAGGCAGCCCCCTACAGCAACGTGAATGGACCACACAGCACTTCGCGGAATCCGGTAACTTGAGCACCCCTCCTTGGGTCAACCTGTACCCCCTACAAGTGCGGCGAATAGGCAGCCAATTCTAGAGTGAAGCCCCCTCCGTCTCAAAGACATGAGATGCGGGCCCGTTTCCTTCTAGAACCCGGCTATCCATACACCCCACCACGAGGTAATCATAGTACAGAAAGTAAAATATATAGAACGGATACATCGACCTCAGCCCGGTCGTTCCCCAAAAGAATAATATACAAACAGGCAGTGACGGCAGTCCACATGTCGGACGCTCGCCCCACAATATCAAATGTACATAATAATACCAAAACTGTACTAACATTGCATCCAGGCTATCCACCACGAAAAATCCGCAAAATCACAGCACAACACAGAACATCAACGTGAATGTCACGTTCGCAAATCCGTCTAAAAGAACTATAGCAATTAGACAGGATTTACCGATCAAATGACATTCACGGTCGCAGATATAATGTAAATACTGTGAACTAACATTTTTAAAATTTTTGATCGACAAAAATTCTAGAAGTGGGCCCCAAGCACAATACCCAGTACTCAAACAAATCTGGGCCCAAAATAAAATTACCAGAAAACCCCTTTTTCAAGTCCGGAATCACTGTAGGAAAAATGGTCCAGAGACGTTACTGTCTGGCGGGGAAACCGCGGCCAAAAGGGGGTTACGGCCGCAGTTCCGCGGCTCTACAGTAACATCAAGGAACCATTTTTCTTCAGTGTTCTCTTAAAACCCTCCCTGATTTTCTGCAACACACCAAATAATTTTTTGACAACAGAAAAATTTCGACACAAACTGATGACTTGGAAACGCGGTTTTTGGAATTTTCGTCCGATCGAAGTTCTAAACACGCTAGAGCAAGCTAGTAAAGGTTAATGGCGTGGCTCTGATACCATGTAAGTCTACGGTAGCGCCCCGGCCGTCTTTCCGAGGCCAAAATGCGGAAATGAAAACTTTTTCAAACTAGAAACCGGCGCTATCGTATGCTTAAAACCCGGATCGAACCATTAACCTACAACTAGCTATTTAGAGAAGGGATAGAATGCTATACCGAGCGATCCGGGTCCTTCAGTCTTCGGCCACCATCCTAAGCTCCCCGCGGCAACTCCGGTCTTCATCTCCTCTCCGGAAAAGGCACCACATCTACGAGTCTTTTTACGGGCTCCCGCTTCATCCGAAGCAACTCGGGCACGAAGTGTGCTAGCCGACGTGTCCAAGGTGTTGTAGAGAATGTTTGCGATCACTTTGCCTCTTGCATCCATAGCTTGGATGGAGGTTAGAGATGTTGCCATTGATGGAGATAAACAGCTATAGGAGAAAGAGGAAGAAGAAGATGTTTCTATTTCTTTTCTTTTGTGATGTTGGAATGATAATATGAGAGAGAGTAGAAATAATACAAGAGCTCACAACACTAACATGGCTGCCCCTCTCTCTCCTCTTATCAATTCAACACATTAAATCAATCATAAAATGTGAGATTTGCACAAATAATGATACCATGAGTCACTAGATTTGCCATATTTAATGCACCTCATGATGAATTCTAGCTCATTATTTCCACCATCCAAACATTAATCTAAATGTTTGGTCCAACAAAAAGATCCGGCAACATAAAGTAAACTCGTGACGAATCACAAGGATACCCCTCACCTGTATATACATACTTGCATCCGCATTCCGACTGAATGCGAATGCAATGAGACTAAAGTAATCCAACAAATCTAATACTAGGATCCGGCTTAAACCAAAGCCCACTAGTATGATCCGTCCGATCATGATCCATGCAATACCGCACGTATATGATCGAACCCTGCCATATATCATACGGCCTCTACAACGTTTCACCCGAAACTTGAGAAACTGTCTGTGGGGGACTCTGAAGACTCGTCAATACTTTGGCTGTGGATTTAACCACTAGCACGTCAGAGGTATTAGCCGTATGTAACGGGCTACCAAGTATTGACCAAAAGGGAGGTCGATGAGCGAACTCATCCTGACACCCTACTGAGCCTGTCAGTGACAATATCCGTACAGTCTGGTCCGTTCGTCTATGAGCATCGCATGTCGGGCCTAGGGGGTTGGTGAAAGTCAGACCCCCAAAAGCGGTACAAGTCGTGTCGGAGTGTATCCCAGAACACCCTGAGATACTACTGGAATACCTACCAGTAAATCTCATGCCTTGGCCAAGAACTTCGTGTAATGGCTCTCCTAGACACAGCGCGATCTCACCCCCAATACCGGGAGAGACGAACCCCTGCCGATCCGCTCACTGCCTCCATATGGCTCGGGACTGTACCCAACTAAAACATGTTTGCACGACTCCTTTGAGCCGTGGTAGGGTAGTAATCAAAGCACAGTTGGAACTCACACGAGACAAATGATGATCTTAGGTCGATGAACTAACCTGTACACATGTCACCAGGGAACTGCTATCTGACGTCAGGTATAATACCAACTTGCATGTTCCCGGCGAGTCCTGTCCGGTGTACTCATAACCCAATGAGCACCTGTATACATCTTAGGTGATCCAACTGACACCAATGGATTGTGAGACCGGCCACCGCCCTCGTCGGGGTCTCGACTGTATATACTAGTCTACTAATGGAGTATCGATGCCCAGTCTAGAAACTCCCATGACTAGGGACCATTTAAGGATGTGCTTATAGACCCCAACTCCCACGTATATGATCGCCATCATACTGCTGGTCGTCAAGCAAGAATCCTAAGGGCTCTATCAACGTGCAATAGCGACCTGTAAGGTCGCCTAAAGCAGTACACGATAATAAATACAAACCATGGTAGCATACCATTCTCTATCAACGTGTAATAGTGAACCACAATGTCACCTAAAGCATGTACACGATGATAGAGACAAACCAGATAGTATACAATCATCCTTAGTAAGATTGTCCTACCGGCATAGGTCCTCCCTCAATCATTGCAATCACGTGCCTGTGATCCAATAATTGACTCTGAGGGCACTATATCCAACAGTTTCAGCATCTCCTCGATGATCTCCGGCTCTAGCGGGCTTTTCCACCTGGTTGCTGGACATGTTTGAAGTTCTTTCGGCATTCTTTTAGTTTTTGCCGAAAGAACAACTTCCTATGAAGCTTCCTCTATAAAAGAGCATGATGCCCCCGGTGTGTCCATCCTTTTCTGAGCATGTCGTTGTGGCGGGTTCACCTTCCAGTTGTCAGACAACTCGAATTTGCCCTTTTGGTATTCATCCTCAATACAGCCTTTAAAGACGTAGCAATCTTCGAGTGGGTGACCTATTACTCTATGGTAGGAACAATAGTTAGGATGGTTAACGTCACCCGGTTGCGATGGATGTTTTGGATCTGGCAGAGTGATGAGCCCGTTGCGCACTGCCAGCTCGAACAGTCTCCTTGTTTTATCCCTGGGAAATGTGTAAGGACGTTTCAACTTCTCATCGAGGGATCGCGGCTTGTTGCTTTGATGAATAGACGGTCTCGGGTTACTCGGCTGTTGCTGAGCATTGGCGACAAAGGTCGCTTTTCCTTTCCCCTTATCCTTTTTGCTTGATCCCTTGTTTGCGGGTCCGAGATCCTTTTCAGGTAGCGTGCGATTGTGTAGCAGAATGTTCTCGCAGCACTTCGTTTCTTCCTCTTTTCCTGAGGTGGATTCCTTGGAGAGAGGGCTGAGAGCAATTTCTTCTTCAGAATTGCTCCCGAAGGTGAGAACTTGCGATCCCCTGTTATCAACCATGTGACAGTTGTCGGCAGCTCTTTCTCGTTCGTCTGTCGCATTTTTCTGCTGTCGACGGGTTTCACGCTCCATCCTCTTGAAGTGTTGTCTGTGAGCGACATACCCTTAACACCAATTTTTAAAGGCGTTGCACCCTTCGGTGGGGTGCACAATCCTTTGATGATATAAATAGTAATTAGGATGCGCATCCGCATCATTAAGGCGTATATTGCCAGGAGAATTTTCTCTAAAAGAGGGCAGCTTCATTCCCATCGATATGGCTTTGGCGAACCTTTTCCTCGTCTTGAACCTTCTTTTATTTGCGTTAAATGAAGTGTTTTGACCTGGGGGAAGTGTTTTAACCCTTTCATCCAGTCGCCGGAGTTTGGCCTTTTCAAATATGGTCATCTCACGCTCTCGATCAGCTTTGCTTTTAAGACGGGTTTCGTTCAGGAATGCATCAATCATTTCGTCTGATGGTCCTAGAAGTTCCGGATCAGGATCTGCCCCCAATTTCTTTGCGTCGGGAGCTTCTTCACCATTTATTAACAAGTGAGAGATTATATGGCAGCTTGCCACATAATCCTCGGGTTCATCTAACGAGTCTTCTCCATTGTCATCACCTCCGTCCTCAAAGACGTGGCTGAGGAATTCTTGGAGTGTAACTGGGGTCCGCGCCTTCTGATTATATTCTTCCGACGCGTCAATATGTTTTTGCAGGTCCGTGCGTTTTTCATTAGGTTTTACGGGCTTCTTGGTTTTCTTCTTGGAATACTTTGACGGCTGGGTATGAGCGCTTTGACTATCACCACCAGTTTTTAGAATTGGGCGCGGCTTCAGCATTTCGTCGATAATCTCAGGTTCTAACGGATTCTTCCACCTGATTGCCGGACATGTTTGGAGATTCCTCAACATTCTTTTAGTCTTTGCTGAAAGAGCGACCTCCCATGGAGCTTTTTCAATGAAAGAGCTTGATGCCCCCGGTATGTCTGTCTTCTTGGGAGCGTGTGGCTGTGGTGGGTTCACCTTCCAATTCTCGGACAGGGCAAATTTGCCCTGTTGGTATTGATCTTCAATCTAGCCTTTAAAGACGAAGCAATCCTCAATTGGATGGCTTACCGTTTGATGGTAAGGGCAATAATTGGGACTATTAGCCTCGCCGGGTTGCAACGGTCGTTTTGGATCCGGCAGATTGATGAGTCTGTTGCGCACTGCCAGCTCGAACAGTCTCTTCGTTTTATCCTAGGGAAACGAGTAAGGACGTCCTAGTCTCTCCTCAAGGGATGGGCGTGGACGCATGTTGTTTTGGCGAACAACCGGCTTTAAGTTACTCGGCTATTGTTGAGTGTTGGTGACGAAGGTTTCTTTCCCCTTCCCTTTTTCGTTTCACAGCTCTGACTTCGAAGAGGAAGGCCTGTGGCCCATCTGGTCCATTTGATCCAGCTTGTCAATCAAGGCCTGGAAAGTGGTCGACTTGAAAAACATCATGAACTAGGAGATGGTCGCCTGCGGATCAAGAGTACCCATGAACATGCCTACCGCGGGAGCTTCATCGATGCGTTGTTCGCATTTCGACCATAAATTCCGCTACCGTATCGCGTATTGTACCCACGTTTCGCCTGGCTTTACCCTGGCATAGATCAAGGCGGTGATCGGGGTACGCTCGCCAGCGCATGCAAATCTCTGTGGAAACAACAACTCCATTTCTGCGAAAGTTTTGACGGAGTCGTTTGGAAGTTCGGAGTACCACTCGAATGCCGTCTCCGAAAAGCTGCCGACAAATTGGCGGTGCAAAAGTTTATCATCGCCACCGGTATTTCCACAGAGAGCCCTAAACTGAGCAACATGTTGATGGGGATTGCATGTCCCTTTGTATACATGGAATTTGGGGATCGTGTAGCCCGGCGGGTACTTTATCTGATCATACCAGCCCAGATACGGTCACCCAGTTTTGACGACTTGGGCGGCCGCCTCATTCTCCTGGTGAACTCGTATCTGCTGAGCGATGTAATCATCCAGTGCGGACTTGGAAATAGTTTCCTCCTTGGCTGCTGAAAGAGTCGGAGGTGGATTTGATGTTTCTCCTCTATCATCTTCAATTAGTACTGGAGGATCTTCAGCTGGAGGGTCCGGCTGGATCATCATGCTCACCATATCCTGGAATAGAAGGGTCATTTGCTTTATATTGGCCGCTTGTTCCGAGGCATCTTTGTCCTTCTTCTCAAGCATTCTCTGAAGGAATTCGGCATCAGTTTCTTGCTCATGGTGTTGCTCCGAGGATGCCTCTGGGCTTGCTTTCGGCCCAGTAAGTGCGACCATCACAGTCATCATCTCGTGAAGCTTCTGTTGCTACCCTTGGGCTTTTGTCATGGATCGCGTAAGCGGTCGATGACCCGTGGAGATACGGCTATCCTCTTTTCCGGATGCCATATAGACGGTATGCACAACCATGCCCCCAGACTTAGGGCATTTAGGCTCAGTGCCTTTGATATTTGCCGCAGACATGGGGATTTTCTCCGGCTTTCTTTTCTTGTGAGCGGTCGCAGTTGAGGGGGCCGTTGCAATGGGCACCCAGGTAGCTGTCGCCTTTTGTGGCTTAACAGGGCGGTTCTCTTCTTGCCGAACCTTCATCTTTTCCTGTCGGCGGAGGTAGTCTTGATCAATAACCAATTTTTGGACTTGACGCCAAACTTTGTAAATCTTAGAGGACAGCAGCTGAAGGGGCTGCTCCGGCTTCGCCTTTGTGATTTTTTCAATAGGCGAAGGAGACTCTTTCAGCACGGCAGTCGGCGAATTCCTGCACACCCTGTTAAGTAGTTCAAAGCTGTTCCCAGTTGGAACAGCAGCATCAATTTCCACCATTGGAGCCAGCGGAGTCGATCCAGAAGGAGAGCTGCCCCCAGCTCATTTTGTATGACGCTGATATCGACGTCGACCATTTCTTACGGTCGGGATTTGATTAGCTTCGGGATTTTGCCGAGCCTGCCCCCTGTTTCCTTTGAGAGCTTGAATATTCTGCCTCCTGCATCGACCTTGGTCCTTGGCATGTGCCAGTTGTTTGAGGACTGATTCCGTTGGCAAAGCTGCTGCTTGGGGAGCCAGCCTATAGAATACAGACTTCCTCTGAGCTTCCTCCATCGGCGTTGAGGTATCAAGGGTGGGAGGTGGGAGTATCAACCCAAAGAGAAGCATGTTGATTTCTTAAAGAGCCGGATTGCAGAGATTTGAGGCCGCAAGTGTCCCTTACTTTACTCCACAAGCTATGACAGAGCCTGAGTTGCTAGAGTGGGAGCAAACGCCATTCTTCATAGAGACGAAATGCCGGCTTCAGTATCCACTCCCCTAAGGGCAACCACAAACATACACACCGCGATTATCTGATCACGGGAAAAACACGACACACGAAGTGTGGAGTGGAAAGAAGAAAAGGTCCCACCGGGCGTGCTAAAATCTGTTCTGCGCCGGAAGACGCGGACGAAGAAGCGGCGGACGTCTAGCGTGAATTTCGGGGCAGATGCTAATTGGTGCTATCCGTCCACCTCTCCGAAGATGCCAAGTTGGTTTATGGCACCATGTATCGAAGGTATAAACGGATGCGGCCGATGTAGCGGACTTCGTCAGAATCCCCCTCGTTTGAGGGGTTTTTGATTATGGGGACGCTCTTACCTGCAGGCGTAAGCCCCTGCAGTTAATTACACTACCGCATCGCGGTAACAATTTTCTCCTTTTCCAGATGGTCACTTCGTGTCGTGGGTATTTGTTTTGTGTTTGGTTGCCCGTGGATTGTATACGGAGATTAATTTATGTTGTCGACTTTTCAGAGTCGGTTTAGCCCAGAAAGCCGTAGGGCGTGGACTAGTCCAAATCCGTATCTTCTTAGATTTGGGTTTTGGGGGTTGGGTTTAAGGATACGTTAGACTCATTTAAGACTAAGATCAACTTAAACGTTTGTTAAGGATACGTTAGTCTAATTTTAGACTAAGATCAACTTAACGGGACCGTTTAGATCCAACAAAAGAGCAATTGGGCTCTATTGCTTAGTTTAGTGACATTGCGGTCGATTAGTTTAAGGACATTACGGTCCATTATTAGTTTAAGGACATCTTGGTCCAATGTTAGTTTTAAGACATCACGGTCGAGGTTAAGGACATCATAGTCCGTGGGTTTAAGGACCCCACAGTCCAATGTTAGTTTAAATACATCACGGTCGAGGTTAAGGACATCATAGTCCGTGAGTTTAAAGACCTCACAGTCAAATGTTAGTTTAAAGACATCACGGTCAAGGTTAAGGACATCATAGTCCATGAGTTTAAGGACCCCACAGTCCAATGTTATTTAAAGACATCACGGTCGAGGTTAAGGACATCATAGTCCGTGAGTTTAAGGACCCCACAGTCTGTAGTTTAGAGACGTCATAGTCTATGAAATGTGTGGTTGTCGGGACCCGTCACCTCTTTGAAGACGTTGAGGAATTACAACGACAAATATCAAAGGAGTGAAGAGATGTACCCTTGAACCAAGGTGAATTAAGTGATCTGTAGTCCAATTTGGAACTAAGATCAATTAATTATATTATGAGCATATTGGCTCAGTTAAGTCTGAATTGAGGATTTATGGCCAACTTGGGCTAAGTCCAATTAAGTTTCAAGTATTGGCCATTTGTTGGACCATTAGACATTTGTCTGGGTTCAGCCCCTCATCATTCATCAATGATTGAATAAGAGTTTAAGGGCTTTGACAACATTTTTGTCTTTAACTGAGCATTAAACATTATAGCTCTGAATTTTACTCAACTTTGAGATTTATTTGAAAGGGAGGCTTTTTCCTCTGGGAAATTAGCCAATTTGGCTAAAAGTAGTGTTAAACACTAGGGAACAGCAGTGTTAAACATGGGAAATAAAGCTCTCAAATTAGTGTTAAACACTGAAGAAAAAGGGGTCATGTGGGGACACGTGAGCGCGCCCAAAGGTTGGGCCAGTTCTCCTCACTTTGTTCTGTAAATAAGTGTTAAACTATTTTTACTTTTATTTTGAGCATCACGTGTTGGCACGTGATGGACATTTATGCACTGATTGTTAACGCATCTGCTAAGGGGTCACGTGGGGACACGTGAGAGCGCCCAAAGCTTTTTTAATTTGCTTTTTCTTTCTGTGTTTTGTAGGTCACGTGGGAGCACGTGAGGCGTTGCCTCAGAGCTTTTTTTTTCTTCTTACTTTTGGGGATCTTTTCAGCGGTCACATGGGGCCACGTGACCTTGGTTCTTTTCATGTACAGAGATCTTTTAAGTCTCCTTATTTTATTTTGAGAATTAAATTCTCATGCAGGGTTGAACCCTAATTTTATTTGGAGGAATTAAATTCCTATAAATTTAGGAGAATTAAATTCTCATATAGGGTTGAACCCTAGTTTTATCTTGGAGGAATTAAATTCCTATAACTTTGGGACAATTAAATTCTCATATAGGGTTAAACCCTAATTTCTTATCTTGAAAGAATTAAACGCCTGTAAATCTTGAGAGAATTAAATTCTTAGATAGGGTTTAAACCCTAATATATCTTGGAGGAATTAAATTCCTATAAATTTGGGAGAATTAAATTCTCTGAACTCAATCCTCCCCCTAAGTCTTGGATCTGCATGGCAAAATCTCAACCCGATGAGAATTAAATTCTCAACCTATGGGAAGATTTGCTTCTGCAGATCTTCAACTAGAGGAAGAACTAAGTTCTTTGCAAAAGAGTTAAACTCTTAGATTTTTTTTCGAGAATTAAATTCTCTGTTTGAAGTTTGATCCCCTTTCTTTTTCTCACCTAGGGTTTTCTTTGTTGAGAATTAAATTCTCCTTTCTTTTCTCTCTGAAATTTCAAGATTCCAAAATTCTATATCTCCAAAATTCTCTTTTTTCTTTTCCTCCTTTTAGCTCCTATTTATAGGAGAAGGAAAAGAATCAATTTGTTTAATAAATCTTTCATTGAAAGATTTTGTTTGTTTTCATAATTAATATGATCCTTTAGATCATTCAGTGAATTTTATTCACCGTTGGATTTTCAATCCAAAGATATTCTGTTTATTATTTTCGGTGAGATTTAGGGAAATCTTTGCTTGTCTAAGATTTTTCCGTCAATTGGTGATATTTAATCACCCCTGGATTTTTAATCCAACGGTTCCGCATAATCCTTTTCAATTTGGAAAGATTTTAGAGAAATTTAGAATTTTAATTCTATTAAACTGTAAGGCTTTCAAAGCCTGGCACGTTCTGGCACGTGACCCTTGGTCACGTGGGAGCACGTGACCCCTGGTTCCTCCTTCAGCCGTTTTTTCTGTTTTAACTATCACGTGTCAACACGTGACCATTGGTCAATTGTGAGCACGTGACCCCCAATTGGGTCCTTCTTCAGCCGTTTGTTTTTTATTTCTGTTTTAACTATCACGTGTCAACACGTGACCATTGGTCACGTGTGAGCACGTAACCCCTAATTGGGTCCTCCTTCAGCCGTTTTTTTTTATTTCTGTTTTAACTATCACGTGTCAACACGTGACCATTGGTCACGTGTGAGCATGTGACCTCTAATTGGGTCCTCCTTCAGCCGTTTGTTTTTGCTTTTTCTTGATAGATTTTAATTCTGTAAAAACGTCATGTGTCAACACGTGACCTTTGGTCATGTGTGAACACGTGATACCTCATTGATATAACTCTTGATTTTTAATCAGGGAACAAATGTCCCCACAGCGTTGCTCTCACGTGTCTACACGTGAGTACAACGCTGTCACTTTTGTGACCGTTGGATCCGTCTAGGGAATCGGGGAGATGAAGCGTTTCCATCACATCCTATAAATGCAGGGGTCTCTTCAGAAGCGCCTCCACTCTTTGCTCATCTTCATCCTTGCAAAAATTTTTTCTTTTGAGAATTTAATTCTACTTTCCAGAGCTTTGTTCTCTGCCTCGAATATTTTTAGAGTTTAACTCTATTGAAAGACTCTTTTTTCAGGTAATGATCTTTGAACGATCGAAGAACTTCTTGCAGAAATCTCTGTTGGATTTTAAATCCAGACCAAGGTTTTTTTCCCTTCATTTTTTATTTTATTATTATTTTATATTATTATTTATTATTATTTTTTTATAATGGAACAGGTTGTGAGCCAAAATTTTGGTGGGAACAGACGTGATATGATGATTTGATGATATGTTGATATACGGATGCAAGTCTATTGAGATGATTTATACCCTGCCGGTCCCCTGATATGAGATTGTTGTGGATGTGACCTGGGACATAGATATATAGAGATATTTATATATGTTGTGAATCGTGAGTGATAGTCGTACGAAACGTTTGGTCCGTACCCTTCTCGTCTTATAGGTTGATAGGATCCCTGATAGCTTAATGCCGTCGTACGATGATTTTCCGTACCTGATGAGTTTGAATTGATGTTTGATCCATACCCTTGACTAAAGGATGCCATACGATGGATTATACAGTACGCGATGTTGTGAGACTGGATGCCGATTGATAGATTCACCGACTCGGTCATGTAGACACGTATACCTTATAACTTTTAGCTGATGATTTACCTTATGCTGCATTCATGTTATTCGCATTTCATTACATATACCTGTGCTAGTACACTTACACCATTATCGATAATGTGTATGTTACACGTACACAGATTTGTCGGCTCACACACTTCATCATCGATAATTTCCATGTCACTACACAGTAGGAGTTGCTGCATCATGATATGACTCCTTGCATAATTACTTGCGTACATACATATTGTACATCCATACTTGCGTACATACATATTGTACACCCATACTTGCGTGTATACACATATGTCCTTTATACGATGTTGCATTTGACTCTGGAGAAATTGGGAACCGCAGGATATATTTTAAAACTAAAATCATTTAAAAGAGCGGTTTTCCCTCGATATGTGCATATTACTGTTATATGTTGCCTGATATACAGATATGCTTACATTTCTATTACATGTCGCATACATCATGCTTTATGATTATACGCATTGAGATATGTTGTTTTTATGAGATTTCTGGATTTGAGAACCGTGGTTATTTCAAAAGAAAGTATGTATTGTTTTAAAAACCCGGTTTCTCTTGATATGATATTTTTGTGCGTCCACCATGTGTTTTCTCGGTTCTGAGAGTGGCATGTGAAACCCGATTCGAGGAGCAGTAGTCACCGTCTGCGGGTACATGGTGGACCCGGTGAGGTACCCCAGGGCAAGAAAACTCGTATTGTTAGACGGTGAGCCTGGCAGGGGAGCACTACCTACCGGTGATAGTGTTTGGGCTCGGCGGATATCCGGAGGATACCGACCGGAGTTGAGAGATGATATGGGCCGATCCGGACTAACGGAGCCCGTGGGCCAATCCGGACTAACGGAGCCCGAGATATGAGGATTTACGTGTCGATGCTGGACACGGTTTTCATGATGTTTTGAGTGTCGCTGCTGGGCACTCAGGTTCCATGATTTTGATGTGTCGTGAGGGACACACGTTGATTTATATCCTCATACTTTCATGCATATGCTTTTATGATATTTACATGCATGACATTGTTGTGTCATTGGTTGACACGGAGACGAGATCCGCATGCATACAGGCATTGATTATATGGTTGGACGAGGTCCACATGCATATATACATTGATTTTATTATTGGATGATATCCACATGCATATAGGCATTGATTACCCTGTTGGCACATATATATATACGGTCACCCTAGATATCATAGTATTACCTTTATGATATATAGTTGACTTAGGAGTCGTTATTTATTCGATTTCTACTTGTAGATGTTTTTCTACTCACGAGATGGCAACTCGCCCCCATTGTGCCACAGTTCTTGCAGGTTGACCGCATGGATCCGTAGCGGCATCGCTGGCACATAACTTCATTTGGGTGTTTTGCATTGATAGGTGGGGCATTTATATCGTACCCACTCTTGTATTTATATTTCATATTGTATCTAGTTAACTCCATCAATCAAAATTAGTAATTGTATAAGTAATGAGACTTAGTGAGTTTGGGGTTGCGAGACTTAGAGCGAGGGGTTTTCCGCTACTTGTGGTTTTGATGTCTTGGTTATTTCTTTATCTTTTGTGGTGAACTTCTTCGTTGGGCATCGTATACTTATATTTATGCTTGCGTGGTTATGGATCCGCCGATTGGCGAAGAGCTAGCTCCCGCTTGGGGATGCCATTATTCTTATTATGTATTTATGGTTTTGGATCAAAATATACAAAGGAGGTGCTACCTAAATTTTTAAAAAACGAAACACGTTTTCAAACTAGTAAATTTCACTTGCATTTTCATGTTCCTTTTCTATGCATTAAGAAAACTTGATTTCATTATACCTTTATTTCAAAACTTCACCTCCTTTATTTTCTTAAAAAGGTTTAGATTTCTGTGTTTCAGCTTACTTGAATTACGTTACGCCTTTAGACGTTGCGTGATTTAAGTGCTGGTCACGAGCTAATATTTCGGGTCGTGACACATATGTAATCTGATACACGGGCTACAGAAAGGTAGAGAACTGGGAATTGGTGATAAATTTCAAGAGTTGGAAATGTTGCAATTGTTGCAGCCAAAGTGTTGGCAGTTATCACCCTGTATTACCCAAAACATTGATTCTGAACGAATGTTATTAGATAACGAACCTGATATACAACTTCATATCAGTCTCTTTATTAAGTAAAGAAAGATATAATTTTGTATTATTGAATAATGTTTTGAACATTTCCTATATCAAGAGTTGATCGGTTCAGACACGTTATCTAAAAGCATATACGTTCTAAATCAAACCACAGTTCTTAACGTACAGAAAAACACACAAGAGGAAGAGTTCAAAAATGAACGAATCCTTCTTAAGGAATTGTAGACTAGGTCATATCAATACGACCCGACTAGCTAAGTTACATTGAGATGCATATTTAAATCATTTTGAATTTACATCTTATGAAACTTGCCAGTCATGTCACAAATATAAGATGACCATAGCTCCGTTTACTGGAAACAGAGAAAGAGTTAATGAACTCTTGGGATTGATATATGATGATGTATGTATGTCCCCTGTCTACACATGCCAGAACTGGTTCTTTGTACTTCATTACATTCACTGATGATCTCTTAAGATTCGGGCATATGTCGAAACACAAGTCTGAAACTTTTGAGAAATTCAAAGAATATAAGTTAGAAGTAGAGAACAAAAACGGGTATAAGTATTATTTCCTTTGATGTGATCACGGAGGAGAATACTTGAGCACGGAATTCCTGGACTATTCAAAAGGAGAATGGGATTCTCTCTCAGCATTACTCCTCCGTATACACCACAGCACAACGGTATATCGGGCCAGAGCAATCGCACCCTATTAGATATGGTGCGCTCTATAATGAGTACTACTGAGTTTCCTATCTCCTTTCGGGGGTTCTGCACTTGTGAAGCTGCATACCTATTGAATTGGGTTCCAACCAAATCAGGTGCCTACCACTCCATATGAGATATGGCATGGGAAGAGCCCATGTCTTAAGTGAGTTAAGATTTGGCGTTGTCCGGCCTATGTCAAAAGCAAAATCCGGAAAAGCTCGAGGCAAGGTCAGTTCTGTGGAAGTTTGTTGGATATCCCAAGCATTCGCAAGGGAATATCTTCTACCGCACTGAGGAACTAAAAGTGTTTTATTTCTCGGCATGCCACCTTTTTTAAAAAGGGAATTTATTTTGGAAAGAAATTTGTAGTCATGAGGTAGAATTGGAAAGAGTTCTAGCTATACAAACTGCAGCTGATGATTTGGTAGAACCGGAGGATTCAATAGGTCCCGACGAACCTCAGCCACTCCGCCGATCTGGTAGGGTTCCTCACCCACCTAAGAGATACTTTGGTTTTCTCAATGACAGTGAGAGCGAGGATTGCATCATGAGATGATGACCCAACTAAGTTTCGAGCAGGCCATCAAAAGTAGCGACTCTGTAAGAATGGTTGGATGCTATGTGATCTGAGATGGAATCTATGTGCACCAACAAAGTATGGACTTTAGTTGCTCTATCTGAAGTGTTAAATCCCCATCAGGAGCAGGTATATCTTGAGAAGATTACTTGGTGTAGATGGAAAAGTTGAGACTTTCGAAGCTAGACTTGTTGTAAAAGGTTTTCGTCATCGACCAGGTATGGACTATGATGAAACTTTTTCTCTAGTGCCTATGCTTAAGTCTATCCGGATCCTACTTGCCATTGCTACATACCATGACTACGATATCTGGAGGTTGGGTGTCATGACTGCTTCTCTAAATAGTGATTTAGATGAGAGCGTCTATAAGTACACAACCGAGGACTTCGTAGATAGTGGGAGCAGCGGAAACGTGTGCAAGTTGCTTTATGGGTTAAAGCAGGCATCGCGGAGTTGGAACATATGTTTTGATGTGGTAGTCAAAAAGTTTCACTTCATCAAAATGGTAGATGAACCTTGTATATACAAAAATGTAGTAGAGAGTAAGGTGGTCTTTCTCGTATTGTACGTGGATGACATACTCTTGATAGGAAAGGTGTTTCCTATGCTACACTCGGTCAATCTCCTCTTATCACATAGATTCTCCATATAGGATCAAGGTGATACCTCCTAAATCCTGGGTTTTGGATCTATGAGATAGATCTAAGTGGATTTTAGGATTCTCACTAGGTGTAGTGAGATGGTATCAATAGATCCTGGGGAGAATCACTAGATAGCTTCCAGGGTGGTAAGGTCGACTGAATGTCAGTCACAGGCATTGTCTTTAACCTCAGTGGAGGGACGGTATGTTGGAAGAGTTCCAAGCTAGATACCATGACAAACTAGACGATAAAGGCTGGATACATCGCTACCAAAGATGCTACCAAAGAGGCAGTCTGGGTGTATATTAGTTTATGAGATGAACTTCGTTCCTACCATTGTGTGTCAATGGAGTTGTGGATTTTGCCTAGGAACCCCCGTCCCATCAGTGACCCAGACATATTCTAAGGAAGTATCACCTGATCATGGAGATGGTTGATCTCTAGAGAGATCGAGGTTAGCAGAGTAGACTCAGAGGACAACACAGCGGATCCACTCACAAAGGCTTTTTCCCACAGAGAGACTTTTATAGGATGGTTGAGTATGAGATACTACAACCACTGCTATGATGGCCCTAGTGCAAGTGTGAGATTGTTAGTTATATGTATGCCCAGGAGGCCATTACTGTACATGAGATGTATATTGTGTTAGTGTATATGCCCTAGAGGCCATTACTGTATCATACTAGTTTGTATATTACTTAATGAAAGCTTGGGATATTCACCTTGTACATACAATCTTGCTCAAAATAGTAGTATGCTACTTGGTTTGTTTTTACTTTAATGTGTACATGTGTTTATTTTAGTATATCACCTATACACATTAGTGGAGCCTTTAGGATCTTTGCTTGATTACCAGCATTGTGATGGCAGTCACACTAGTGGGGGATGGGTAATCTATAAGCACATCCTTATGCAGGTCCCTAGTCGTAGGACTATCGAGACAGGGCATCGATACTCCGGAGTAGACTAGCGCATGCGCTTCTTATCCCAGTGTGGGAGACGGTCTGTCCCACAGCCGTTAGTACGTCGTAATGGAGATAGTATGCGGGTGCTCGTTAGGTTATGAGTACACTGGACATGACTCGTCGGGAACTGACCGGTTGGTATTATACCTATCGTCAGTTATCAGTTCCCAGGTGACATGAGTACAGCTTAGTCCGCTGACTTGACACTGTCACTTCGCCTCGAGTGTGTTCCCACTGTACTTTTATTACTACCCTACCACAGCTCAAAGGAGTCGTGCAAACAGGTAGTAGTTAGGTGCAGTCCCGAAGCACTTGGAGGCAGTGACGGTTAGACAGGATTCGTCTCTCCCGGTATTGGGGGTTGACATCGCGCTGTGTCTAAGAGAGCCATTACACGAGTAGTCCCTGGCCAGGGCAAGCGAGATTTACTGGTAGGCTTCCAGTGTTATCTCAGGGTGTTTTGGGCTTCACTCCGACACGACTTGTACCGCTATTAGGGGACTGACGTTTACCGCCCCCCTAGGCCCGCCATGCGATGTATCAGACGAACAGACCGGACTGTACGGAGATTGTCACATTCAGGCTCAGTAGGAGTTCAGATGGGTTTCACCTCGTCAATCTTCTTGTCGGCATCTACCTGGGGACCGTTATGCACAGCTAGTGCCGCTTGCGGTCTGTGGTTAAACCCACTGCCAGCGTAGTGTCGAGTCTTTAGAGTCCCACACAGAAAGCTATTCGCGTTTTGGCAAAAGAGTAGAGGTCGCATGGTTTTGCGACAGGTCGCATGGTTTTGCGACAGGGTCCGGTCACATCCGTGCACTTGTGCACGTACAGTGTCCGGACAGTTAACACTAGCGGGCTTTGGTTTAAGCCAGATCCTAGTGTACGTTTTGGGATTGGTTTTATCCAGTATGTATTCGTGTTCCTCGGAACGCGAATGCGGGTGTGTATGCACAGTTGACGGAGAGACAGAGGCAGAGGATTCTCATTAGGGTTGTTGACCGTTGACTGTTGACTATTGACTTTTTGCTCAACCCTAATGAGAATATGATATGTAATTAACAATAATATTAATTAAGTATTGTGGTGACATGGTTGTTGAGGGGTTGACTTTGTTGACTTGTTGACTTTGTTGACCGGTTGACTAGGTTGGACTAGTTGACCATCATGATAACAATGGCTATCATTTCATGGCAAAGACTTTTTACTTGCTTGTTCTCTTGTGCAATATGAGTGCAAGAAATGATATAGCCATTTTGACTTAAACCATCTACACAATACTTGATTACTATTTTTGTGATGATGGTTTTGGATTATGAGAGCCAAGTGAGAAAAGTCTTGCTCATTCTATCATTTTCATTCTCTCTCTTGTGTTCTTGAGCTCTCATCTCCTTCCTCTTGCTCTCCTTCTCTTTAGTCTATGGTTCACTTGTCTCATGTGTTGAGAACCAAGAACCATAGAGAAAATCCCAACACACTCTCCTCTACTCACTCTAGTTCACAAGGTTTAGCAAACCGAGTAAACTAGTTTCTTCAAAGATCGAAGAAGAAGCCAAAGGTAGAAGCTTTCAGGTGGATCGATCTTCGGCGCAAGGAGACGACGGGGTGAAGCCGATCCGGACAACCATCGAGGCTTGAAGACAAAGGAGTTCAAGAAAGAAAGGTATAACCCCCTAACCGAGTAGTTAACAACTCCTAGTTAGGTTGTTAGTTAGATGTTTAACAAAGATCCGGTTTTGAGTCCATGTTACCACCTCTAGAAAATTGCTTTTCACCAAATTCCGCATGCCCGAAAGTACAGGGAGAGGTAGCATGGACTTACAGTGGTATCAGAGCCTAGTTAAACTCTATCTAACATGTTAGCATAGTAGCTAGAAATTCGATCGGAGAAAAAGTCCCGAAATAAACCCGAAATTCAAACTTTCTGTCGATTTTCAAAGTGCTGCAAAAATTATTTGAGATATACCAAAAATCGACTCAGGGTTTTTAGAAGAAACTGCAAAAATTCGACCCACTGATTCGATCAACGCGCCGCGTTTCCGCGGCGGGAGCTTGCTCCCGCCGCGGAACCGCGGCCGAGTTGACTCGGTCGTGGGGTTTTATTTTTGCAGTTTGTTCATAGGGGTATTTTAGGATTTTTGTAATATGTATTTTCTGCCCAGATTTTCCAGAACGAAAATTTTGTGTTTGGGGCCTGAAAAACCGTATTTTGATCGAATTTCTTATGACTTAAGCTGACGGGTTTTTTCTGTGATGTGATATTTGTATTGAACTTCTGCTAATCGCTATATGTCGATTAGTGGGGGTTATACAAATCTGTGATCTGTAATGTTATTGGAATGTGTATATGAATTCATTGGATTGTCGCGGGTGAATAGCCGGGGGGTTGTGAGACGAGAGTTTTCTTTTCTTTCAATTCATGTAAATTTGTAAATTGATGTAATAATTATTTGTATGGCCGTACAACCGGGTCGGGGTTGTAGCCGTCATTGTATAATTTCTTTTTACTGTTTTTGCTCCTAGGATAGACCCATGGAGGGGGTGCACAAACTACCGGGTATGCCGAAGTGCCGAGTGGCCTACTCACGGGGTTGAGGGAGGTTGCTTCGCTTCGGGTACTTGGCGGGTAGTTTGCCGCACCCGTAGGGGTCTTCGGTGGGGTATTGGCTATTCACCGCGACCGTGTAATCTGCTTTTCGTTACAGGCTCGTACGAATTGCGGGTTCCTAGTATATCCAATGTCTTCATCTGTGATCTGAAATGGCTATCATTGCAGTATATCTATATATGATATTATTTAGGCGTTGCTTATGTTTTACAGCCGCGCTAGCCCAGCCCCTGCTCTGTCGTTAGTTAAGTAACCTAACGGGTAATGACGGGGCCCCGTGGCGAATGCGAATGGCATAAGCGTACGTCATATTTTGGTTGTTTTCTGCAATGGTAGGATTAAATGATGGGACGCATTAAAAGAACTAATGCAAGAATATCACGCATTAAAAGAACTAATGCAAGAAAAATAAACCAAGTAAAAGTCGTTGGAACACTTTCGAAAAACCACTTGGTTCTTTTCAAAACTAACTTTTAAATGCGGAGCTTGAGCCACTCCTTTTAAAAGCTATCTCGTTCCATCGATTATATCAAGTTTACTACGTTTACGGTTTAGCAAAAACCATTCGTAGCCCTCCGTCGTTTCACATGGATGGTCAATAGTATTCAAGCTATGTTTGTTGGCCAAAGTCAAGGCATAGTGATTGGTAGCTATTGGGTATTCATGTGCAGCATAGATAGATGCGTTAGTTTGGAACAGTCGTACTGCCTTGTTGGCCAAAGTCAAGGGTAGGTGCGGGTGGATTCAAATTAACCTGGAGAACGACGGGTAGAACTTGACATGTGACTTATGATTTGTTGGCCAAAGTCAAGGTCATAAGAGCATGGGGCAAAAATCCACATCGGGAGTTTCAAAAGAACTGAAACTTGCTAGTGTTGCATACCATTTGGAGTGTGGTGATTCTGGTAGGATTCCTTCAGTTTCGTCACGCAATGATATTTGGATCCCGATCCTACTGTGAGTATATGCTACTCCTCGGGAAATTTCTCACTTAACGATCAAAGCTATAAACCAAGTAGATGTCTAGAAAGGTGTTAGCGGGGCTACGCCCCCAGGGAAAAGAGGTTATTTAATTAAGGAACTTCGCGAAAGCGTTGGAAAACCTCCCTCGAAGTACCGACACTGGCCTGGCTGAACGGTTAAGCAAGTATTGTACGGTGAGATTGATCCTGACTAATTCTTCCTTTTTGGTTTGAGGTGGGATTCGAGAAACAGTGGGAGCCATCCTGTTTAGACAAACTAAAAACCATTCTAAACTTGCAAGAGCATCATGCTGAGTGTTTCTTCTCTCTCCTAATTGCAGCGACCAATCGACATGACTGGACTTAAGTTACTCCTAGATAAAAACATACTGACAGGGCCAAACTACAAAGATTGGCTCAGGAATGTCAAGATGGCAATCACTTACGACAAGCTGGGGTATCTTTTTACCACCAAATCTCCCCCTGTCCCAGGTCCTAAAACCAGCGTCGCAGATAAGGAAATCCGTAAGACCTGGGAACTAGACTGCGCGAAGGCCAAGTGCCTCGTGCTTGCCTCTATGGACAATGAACATCAGAGGAGGCACGAGAATATGGACCTGGAATCCATATTTCTTCATACAAAAGAACTGTATGGAGAGCAATCTCGTATCGCAAGATACGAAGTGTCGAAGAAGTTATTTTCGGCAAGATTGGCCGTCGGATCATCAGTAGCGGAACACGTGCTTAAGATGATTGGCTACATTGAGGAGCTCGCGGACCTTGGGACCACGTTGGAGAATGAGCTCTATACGGACTTGATTCTCCAGTCCCTTCCTTCCACTTACGCCCAGTTCATACTGAACTTCAACTTACAAGAAAAGGAAGTTGAACTTTCAGAACTCCTCAACATGCTGAGGAGCACAGAGGGTGAAGGGTTCCTAGGCACACTATAGAGGTCTCACAAGGCATCAACCATGCCAATTTCAAATTTTATGGGTGCCGAGAAACCCTAATACGGATCGTCGACTAGAAATTTAGGCGAAACAGTTAACTAGTTAACAACTTAACTAAAGATAGGAAGCTACAACCTTTGTAGATCCGGATATCCACTTCCTTGGCTCCACGTAGGTGTCCTCTCGCTGTCCATCTCGAATCCCGGACTCGATCGTCGGCTTGATCGGAGAAATGGGCGGACTAGGTCGTCAGCTTCGTGCCAAAGATGATCTACGTCGAGGCATCACAAGTTCAAGCTCCGACTTCACAAAGTTGTGAAACTTGTGAAGAAAACACCCAAAACAACTTGGCAAGAGGTAGAGGGTGAAGAAATAGGAGGTGGGTTCACTTTAGAATTGGATTTCTCACTTTAGATCTCAAGTTGCCATTGATGGCATCAAGCTTTCTATCTTGAAGAAGAAGATGAAGAAGAAGATAGAATATGATAAGTGTTGAATTAAAATGAAAAATATTTCAATACTTATCATAAGCAAACCATAGTTGAGTGTAGAGAATAGACCATGGTTACTTGGATGGGTTAGGGTTAAGCATGAAGACAAGAATGGTTAAGAAGTCAAAGCTTCTTGAAGCTTCAACTAGAAACAAAGAAAGCCACCATTCTCATCTTTATCTTTTCCAAATAAATAAATAAACAAATAAATAAATGAATGAATATGCAAAACCCTAATTATCAAATTAACCATGGTTTAATTCTATACACTTAACTAAATGATCAAGTATTATCAAACATGATACAAATATGTGCACAAAAGTATATCACATATACTTCTTGCACATCAAGTGAGAAAATCCATATAAAGTGAACTAATACTAGCTAATGCAAAGTAATATATCAAATATATAATTATACATTAAATCATTAAATCAACACTTGACTTAACGATCCGGTCATATCGCATATAACCGACTAGTATTCTATGTATCGGCTTATCGAATCAATGATTCGATAACTAGGTCATATCGAATATAACCAATCGATACATCCATCGCGAGAATGAAATACGGTATCACATACACGCATTATTCTCGGTCCTGCACATATCTCATATGCGTTCCTATTTCGTTTCGCTTGAGCCAGGAAACCTCTGTGTAGGACTCTAAAGACTCGTCAATACGCCGGTAGCAGATGATGATCATATCAAGCACCCATAAGCCGCAAGCGGTCTGCTAAACGTAACGGCCATCCGGGTATTGAGCGATCAGAAGATCGACGAGCTAGCCCGCTCACACTCCTGTGAATCCAACCAGTAACACTTACCGTACAGTCCGGTCTGTTCGTCTGATATGTCGCATATCAAGTCTAGGGGTGGTATACGTCAGACCCCAATAACCGATAAGTCGTGCCGATGTGAGGCTCATAACGGGTCGAGAAACTACTGGTAACACTTACCAGCAAATCTCTGATCAGCCCTGGCCAGGGACATCCCTGTTACGGCCAATCGAGCACTGCGCAACATCAACCCCCAATACCGGGAGAGACGAAACCCCTTCTATCGCTCATTGCCTCCATGTGACTCGGGACTGTACCCAAAGTTCCCACTAAGACTGTGCCTATGTAACGTTTTAAAAATAATTAAATAAATAATTAAATGAATAAAATTGATTAAGTGAATTTTATGATTTTCGGTAAATCAAAATGTATTTTTCGTAAAATCAAACCGCAATTTGTTTATCATTATAAATTCAAAAATACATATTTAATTATGTAATTACTAGTAAATAGTGTTTATTTAGCCACTTATAAATTTTTAGTTTAATAAAATATTTTTCCTAAATTAATTATTTTAAATATTAACATAAACTTTATTTTTACACTAAATTAGTGTAAATTACAAATTTGAATGGTTTTAATTTGTAAAAATGAACCATGGCATGTTAGAATTTAGTGTGTATCATGCAAAAATTATTTGCAAATTTTTCCTATTTTCTAGAGCTTTCTTGAGTTGCTATAGTAAATAAATAAATAATTAATTAAATAAAGCATGAAAAGACTTTATGTGATGTTTTCTTCTCTTGAAAGTTCTACACACTTTCTGTAGGGTTCCTAGGCACTCTCAAGAGGTCTCACAAGGCATCAACCATACCAATTTCAAAAATTATGGTGCCGAGAAACCCTAGTGTACGGATCGTTGGCTAGATTTCTAGGCGAAAAAGCAAACTAGTTAACACTTAACTAAGAGATACGGAAATACAACCTTTGTAGATCCGGTTCTCCACCTCCATAGCTCCGCAATGAAGTCTCCTCGCTGTCCATAACAAGTCCCGGGCTCTAGCGTCGGCTTCATCGGAGAATGGACGGGCTAGGTCATCGATGTCCATGCTGAAGATGATCTACGTCGAGGCATCGCTAAATCAAGCTCCGACTTCACCAAGTCAAGAAACTTGTGAAGAAAACACACTCTACTACTTGGCAAGAGGTAGAGGATGAAGAAATAGTAAGTGGGTTAACTTTAGAATTGGATTTCTCACTCATTTCATCAATCCACCATTGATGAAGAGAAGGTTTCTTCATTGAAGAAGAAGAAGAAGAAGATGATAAAGCATGATAAGTTAATCCAAAAATGAAAAGAATAATCAAATCTTATCATGACTAAACCATGGTCAAGTGTAAAGTATTAATCATGGTTGAAAGGAATGGTTAGGGTTAAGCATGAGACAAAATGGTCACATAGTCAATACTTCATGAATCTTCATGAATAAAACAAAGAATGCCACCATTTCATCTTATGTTTATATTTTCCAAAAATAAAAACAAATGAATAAATGAATAATCAAATAAAAACCCTAACCATTTCTTTAACCAAGGTTTAATTCTTTACACAAACCCTAATTTGCATGTATCATTAAACATGATACAAACAAGTGCACAAAATCATATCGCATATGCAATGCGCACAAGCGAGCGAGAAAATCCGTTTAAAGTGAACCGATACTAGTTAATGCAAAGTAATATATCAAATATATAATTATGCATTAAATCATTAAATCAACACTTGATTCAATGATCCGGTCATGTCGCACATAACCGACTGGTATCATTAGTAACAACTTATCGAATCAACACTTGATCCGATAACCCGGCTATATCACATATAACCGATCAATGTCACATCGTGAGAATCGAATACAGTATCACATACTGGTATTATTCTCGGTCCTGCACATATCTCATATGCGCTCCTATTTCGTTTCGCTTGAGCCAGGAAACCTCTGTGTAGGACTCTAAAGACTCATCAATACGCCGGCAGCAGGTGATGATCATATCAAACACCCACAAGCCGCAAGCGGTCTGCTAAACGTAATGGCCACCCGGGTATTGAGCGATCTGAAGATCGACGAGCAAGCCCGCTCACACTCCAGTGAATCCAACCAGTAACACTACCGTACAGTCCGGTCTGATCGTCTGATATGTCGCATATCTCGCCTAGGGGTGGTAAACGTCAGACCCCAATAGCTCGATAAGTCGTGTCGATATGAGGCTCATAACGGGTCGAGAAACTACTGGTAACACTTACCAGCAATTCTCTGAGCAACCCTGGCCAGGGACTTCCTGTTATAGCCAATCGAACACAGTGCAACATCAACTCCCTATACCGGGAGAGGCGAATCCCCTCCTATCGCTCATTGCCTCCATGTGACTCGGGACTGTACCCAAAAACCACCATTTTGCACGCCCTCTTGGACGTGGTAAGATGGAAATCAAAGCACAGTGGGAACCACACAAGACTCTATGACGATCTCGGGTCAACAGACTACTCTGTACCAGTGTCACCAGAGAACTGCCATCTGACGTGAGGTATAATACCATCTGGGAGTTCTCGGCGAGTCCGTCCAGTGTACCCAGTCTCTACTGAGCACCCGTATATCATCTCTGATGTCAAACACCGATGGATATGGGATCATCCATCGCCCATCTGTATAGGTCGAGAAGGTATACGCTAGTCTACTCTGGTATATCGATGCCCCGTCGATACACCCACGACTAGGGACTTTGAAGGATGTACTTATGGACTACCATGTCCCCACTAGTATGATCCGCATCATAGTCCAGGTAGTCAAGTACAGATCCTAAGGGCTTTACCAACATGTAACAGAGAGACAATCAGCAAACACGTTAAGGTAAAGGGTAACCAGATAGCATACTATCATGTCGAGCGAGAAAGTCCTCCCTATATATGTCCCAGCATCCACTACAATATACATCCTATGTATAGTAATGGCCTCTAGGGCATACATATAACTAACAATCTCCCACTTGCACTAGGGCCATCTGTAGCAGTGGTTATAGTATCTCATACTCAACCATCCCATAAAAGTCTCTCTCTGGGAAAAGGCCTTTGTGAGTGGATCCGCCGTGTTGTCCTCCGAGTTTACTCTCCAAACCTCGATCACCCTGGAGATCAACCATCTCCATGATCAGGTGATACTGCCTTAGAATATGTCTGGATCACTGATGGGACTGGTGTTCCTTGGCATAAGCCACAACTCCATTGTCTCACAATGGTAGGAACAAAGTTCATCTTATGAACTATTATACACCCAGACTGCCTCTTTGGTAGCACCTTAAGTAGCGATGTATCCTGCCTTTATCGTCTAGCATGCCACGGTATCTAGCTTGGAACTCTTCCAACATACCGTCCCTTTACTTAGGGTAAAGACAATGCCTGTGACTGACATTCAGTCGTCTTTATAACCCTGGAACACTTCCAGTGATTCTCCCCAGGATCAATTGATACCATCTCACAACAACTAGTGAGTATCCTAACATCCAATTAAATCTATCTCATAGATCTAAAACTAAGGATTTAGGAGGTATCATTTTGATCCTACACGGAGAATCATTGTGATAAACGGAGATTGATCGAGTGTAGCATAAGAAACTCTTTTCTTATCAAGAGTATGTCATCCACGAACTCTACGAGGATCACCACCATACTCCCTACTTCCTTTTTGTTTACACAAGGTTCATCTACCATTTTGATGATGTCAAACTCTTTGACTAATCCATCAAAACAGATGTTCCAACTCCGCGATGCCTGCTTTAATCCTATAAAGCATCTTGTACACGTTTCCGCTGCTCCCACTGTCTACGAAGCCCTCTGGCTGTGTACTTATAGACGCACTCTTCTAAAACATCATTTAGAAAAGCAGTCATGACACCCAACCACCAGATATCGTAGTCATGGTATGTAGCCATGACAAGTAGGATCTGGATGGACTTAAGCATAGCTACTTGAAAAGGTTTTATCATTATCCACACCTGGTCAATGATGCAAACTTTTAACAAGTCTAGCTTTGAAAGTCTCAACTTTTCCATCTCAGATCGCTAAGCATCCAGCCATTCTTACAGAGTCTTACTCCTGATGGCCAGCTCGAAACTAGTTGGGTCATCATCTCATGATGCAATCCTCGCTCCCACTGTCATAGAGAAACCGAAGTATCTCTCAGGTGGGTGAGGAACCCTACTAGATCGGCGGAGAGGCTGAGGTTCGTTGGAATCTACTGAATCCTTTGGTTCTACCAAATCATCTGCTGTTATTTGTATAGCTGGAACCTTTCCAGTTGTACATAACAGATCTTGCCTCGAGCTTGTCCGGATTTTGCTTTTCAGACATAGGCTGGACAACCCCAAATCTCAACTAACTTGAGAGATGGGCTCTTCCCTTATCATATCAAATATGAAGTGGTAGGCAACTGATTTGATTCGAACCCTATTCAATAGGTATGCAGCTTCTCAAGCGCATAACTCCCAAAAAGGAAATAGGTAACTCAGTAGTACTCATCATAGAGCACACCTTATCATATAGGGTGTGATTGTTCCGCCCCGATATACCATCGTTTAATGGTGTATACGGAGGAGTAATGCTGAGAGAGAATCTCATTCTCCTTTAGAAAAATCCAAGAATTTCGTGCTCAAGTATTCTCCTCCTTGATCTCATCAAAGGACATAATACTTATACCCGTATTGGTTCTCTACTTCTCGCTTATATTCTGTGAATATCTCAAAAGGTTCGGACTCATGTTTCAACAGGAACATAGGTCTGAATCTCGAAAGATCATCAGAGAATGTAATGAAGTACAAAGAACCAGTCTTGGCATGTGTAGACAGGGGATCTACATACATCAACATGTATCATCCCAAGAGTTTACATTACTCTTTCTCTGTTTCCAATAAACGGAGCTATGGTCATTTTATCTTTGTGACATGACTGGCGAGTTTCACAAGATGTAAATTCAAACTAATTTAAATATGCATCTACATGTAACTTCAGCTAGTCGGGTCGCATTGATATGACCTAGTCTACAATGCCTCAAGAAGGATTCGTTCATTTCTGAACTCTTCCTCTTGTGTGTGTTCCGTATACTAAGAACTGTAGTTTGATTTAGAACATCAACGCTTTTAGATAACGTGCCTGATCCGATCAACTTTTGATATAGGAAATGTTCAAAACATTATCCATCAATACAAAATTTTATAATTTCTTTACTGATAAAGAGACTGATATGATTTTGTACATCAGGTTCGGTATCTAATAACATTCGTTCAGAATCAATGTATTGGTAATACAGGGTGACAGTGACCAACAGACTTGGCTGCAACTCTTGCCCCGTTTTCTGCCTCATGAAACTTATCACCCGTTCTCAGTTCTCTACCTTTCTGTAGCCCTATGTAACAGATTACATATCTGGGATCCTGATCTGGTATCACATACCCAGGACGTAGAGGATACAGAGAAACAGTTCTGTATAATGAACACACCCGAAGGAGATGCATCATATGCACTTACTTCGTTTGGGCGGCACGGGAATTCTGGTAATCCCCAATTTCCTGCTCTGTCTTATAACAATTATAAGTTGGAGCGGGACCAACGTTCCCCAGCTCAGTATAACAAGCGGGTTCGGTCAATAATCCGTTTTATTATCTTGATTAAGGCGTGACATGGTCGCTACCAGGAGAGAGAGAGAAGAAAACACTCAGCGTATGCTCTTGCAAGAATAGATTGGTTATTATTTTATCTAATCAGGATGGCTCCCACTGCTTTTTATCAAATCTTCCTTCAAACCCTAAAAGGAAAGACTAGCCGGGATTAATTACACACTACAAGTTCGCCAATCTTTCAGCCAGGCCAGTGTCGGTACTTTGAGGGAGGTCCCCCGTGCTTTCGCACGAACCTAATTAATGTAAACCTCGTTTTCCCAGAGGCTTAACCTCGTTAACACCTTTCTAGACACCTACTTGATCGGCTAATTGTAATGTATAAAACTCTCCCAGGAGTAACTCTTACTCGCAGCGGGTATCGGGATCCAACTATCTCATAGAAGGTATGCAATCTCATTGCAAATTTCAACACTTGAAATTCCCGATAATGTTTTGCCCCTAGCTCGCTATGACCTTGACGGAGGCCAAACAACCCATAGTCCGCTAGTCAAGTTCAACCCGTCATTTCCTGATTGAATTAAACCCACCCGCACGACCCTTGACGGAGGCCAAACAACGCCGTACGAATACCCTAATCCAATCGCATCATATGCTAGCAGATAAGCACTAGTTAGCTACCGTACACTACGCCTTGACGGAGGCCAAACAACCGCAGCACGAATACTAACTAGTACGTATCTGAAATGACGGAGGGCTACGACAGGTTTTTCTGAAAACCTATTGCGTAATGAACTTGATATCGTTGTAGAATCAAATGATTTTAAAACGGAGTGCTTTTGAGGCTTTTCTAGTTTTGCTAAAGGAGTCATTCCCGGTGAAGGGATCGTCGGTCCTTTCCTCGTCGAATGAAGTGCAGGATATATCATATATACCGCTGTGCAAAGCAAAAACTCTTAAAAACAATCAAAAGACAAACCGAGTGTGTAGCATCTGCCAGTTATTGCTAAAGGAGTCACTCCCGGTGAAGGGATCTCGGTCCTTTCCTTATCGAATAAGGTGCAGGATATATCACATATACCGCTGTGCAAAGCAAGAACTGTAGCTACCTGTTTTATTTTTGAAATTCGATTCTACAACATCTTAGGTTTCTTTTATTTCATTAATCACATTAATGAAGTCCCATCATTTAATTACCTAAACATCACAGATAAATACGACGTACACTTATGCCATCCGCATTCGCCTCGATGTCCCCTCGTTCACCGTTAGGTTAGGTAACTAACGGCAGAGCGGGGCAGGGCTAGTGCGGGTGTAAAACATAAGTAACATCTATATAATATATCATATATACTATATACTGTATCTATCACAGAACATCACATGATCACACCACAGATATCGCAGCAGAAGAAACATATGAAATATTGGATATACTAGGACGTCCGTGTTTTCAATACGAGCCAGTATAAAACACGGATTCCACGGTCGTGATGAATAGCCAAACCCACACCCTTAGACCCCTACGAGAGCGGCAAGAAACCCTACCAATTCTAGAGTTAGGAGACCCGGACTCGACTCCTCGAGTTGGTCTCCCTCTGGACTCCAGAACCCGGTTACTTGTGCCCTCCTCCTTAGGTCTATCCTAGTGCGGAAAAGTAAATAATATACATCAACGGTGACAACTTCCGCAACCTGGAAGCGCCCCAATAAAAGAATATTACATACATGTTTTTACATGAATGAAAATGAAAAACACTCATCTCACATAAAAAAAACCCGGCTATTCAAACACGACGATCCAATATAACATATCCAGCAACACATAACATCACATGTCATCAACGTAAGTAAATATGCGCATCCCAATTGTCGTTGACATATAGCAACGAAACCGGCGATATCACATATTACACTTACGGTCACAGAAAAGAAAGTGTAAAACTACAACAGTTGGAATCCGCAATCTCTTTACACATCACATGCCTAATCAAATGAATTACTTAGACATCACATGCCTAACAATTATAAACCCCGCATTTCAGTCTCCAAATCGAAAACACTTTTCAATATCGAGTCGGGCAATTCAACAAGATTCCCGACATCCTGATCGAATGCTCGTAGCAAACATCAGTAGACGGCCGCACCCACGACGCCGTCGACGAAGTGCACCAAGGCGGAACACCGCTGCCACGAGCACCCGAACGGATGCTTTCGGCGACGGGGTTCTCCTACAGTCACTTGGTCGGGGCTATGGAGTGAGGCTGTCTATTAAGTTTACCCGGCGAGTATCCGCGTACGCTACGTGATTGCGACGGACTTTTGATCACATCAAAATTCCGTGGCAACCGATCATGTGAGACTAAACTGCTATGTTTATATCATTCATTCAGTTATCTCATAACAATTTGCGAATTCCAAGTATTGTATCACATTCCAGATAAATAGAAAATATTAAACTTTCCGATCGAACGATCGAACACCCAAGTTTTCCCGATACAGATCAACACATGAAATAAGTCTAACAACATTCAGTTCGTGCCTCAGTACCAACGGTCCAGCCGTAGAAGGGTCAAGCCAACGCCTCACATATGGCACGCCGTACTGCCCCAAACTCGAAGGTTCAAAGGGCAGTTCAAGACGGTCACATAATCGAGTTAAGGTTTGTTGTCTTCTAGAGGGTCCATCGCGTTACTTGCACTACTTAGAACGTCGTTAAACTACGGAAAAATCCAACACTTGGAAATTTCCCGAAAGGGGAAAAATTGGGTATTTAAATCCGGTCGAACTTTTTAACATATTCTAAAATTTATCCGGAAAGCCACATAGACAAAATCTGATATCCCGATCGAAACACCGAATCCCCAAAACAACTGCAGAAAATTCAACTCTTGAATAAAATATAAAAATTTCCAGAAGACTCAGCTCTTTGACACAAGAATTACTGTGCAAGACACGTGACCTAAATCACCATCATGGCCGCGGAACCGCCGCGAAACCCAGGGTGGGGCCGCGGTTCCGCGGCTCTTTGATCGATTTACAGTCACGTGCTTCACAGTAACTCATAGGATTCCCTGCTGAATTTTTTGGCAATTTTTAATTCTGGAAAAACCCAGATTTTAGAAAATTTCCAGAGAGCAATTTTGATTTGGCGTTTCGGGTTCGATCGGGTTTCAAATTCCGTCTAGACTTCGCCTAAGGCTCTAGCTAGGCTTTGATACCACTGTAGGGTTCCTAGGCACTCTCAAGAGGTCTCACAAGGCATCAACCATGCCAATTTCAAAAATTATGGTGCCGAGAAACCCTAGTGTACGGATCGTTGGCTAGATTTCTATGCGAAAAAGCAAACTAGTTAACACTTAACTAAGAGATACGGAAATACAACCTTTGTAGATCCGGTTCTCCACCTCCATAGCTCCGTAATGAAGTCTCCTCGCTGTCCATAACAAGTCTCGGGCTCTAGCGTCGGCTTCATCGGAGAATGGACGGGCTAGGTCATCGATGTCCATGCCGAAGATGATCTACGTCGAGGCATCGCTAAATCAAGCCCCGACTTCACCAAGTCAAGAAACTTGTGAAGAAAATACACTCTACTACTTGGCAAGAGGTAGAGGTTGAAGAAATAGGAAGTGGGTTAACTTTAGAATTGGATTTCTCACTTATTTCATCAATCCACCATTGATGAAGAGAAGGTTTCTTCATTGAAAAAGAAGAAGAAGAAGATGATAAAGCATGATAAGTTAATCCAAAAATGAAAAGAATAATCAAATCTTATCATGACTAAACCATGGTCAAGTGTAGAGTATTAATCATGGTTGAAAGGAATGGTTAGGGTTAAGCATGAGACAAAATGGTCACATAGTCAATACTTCATGAATCTTCATGAATAAAACAAAGAATGCCACCATTTCATCTTATGTTTATATTTTCCAAAAATAAAAACAAATGAATAAATGAATAATCAAATAAAAACCCTAACCATTTCTTTAACCAAGGTTTAATTCTTTACACAAACCCTAATTTGCATGTATCATTAAACATGATACAAACAAGTGCACAAAATCATATCGCATATGCAATGCGCACAAGCGAGCGAGAAAATCCGTTTAAAGTGAACCGATACTAGTTAATGCAAAGTAATATATCAAATATATAATTATGCATTAAATCATTAAATCAACACTTGATTCAATGATCCGGTCATGTCGCACATAACCGACTGGTATCATTAGTAACAACTTATCGAATCAACACTTGATCCGATAACCCGGCTATATCACATATAACCGATCAATGTCACATCGCGAGAATCGAATACAGTATCACATACTGGTATTATTCTCGGTCCCGCACATATCTCATATGCGCTCCTATTTCGTTTCGCTTGAGCCAGGAAACCTCTGTGTAGGACTCTAAAGACTCGTCAATACGCCGGCAGCAGGTGATGATCATATCAAACACCCACAAGCCGCAAGCGGTCTGCTAAACGTAACGGCCACCCGGGTATTGAGCGATCTGAAGATCGACGAGCAAGCCCGCTCACACTCCAGTGAATCCAACCAGTAACACTACCGTACAGTCCGGTCTGATCGTCTGATATGTCGCATATCTCGCTAGGGGTGGTAAATGTCAGACCCCAATAGCTCGATAAGTCGTGTCGATATGAGGCTCATAACGGGTCGAGAAACTACTGGTAACATTTACCAGCAATTCTCTGAGTAGCCCTGGCCAGGGACTTCCTGTTATAGCCAATCGAACACAGTGCAACATCAACTCCCTATACCGGGAGAGACGAATCCCCTCCTATCGCTCATTGCCTCCATGTGACTCGGGACTGTACCCAAAAACCACCGTTTTGCACGCCCTCTTGGACGTGGTAAGATGGAAATCAAAGCACAGTGGGAACCACACAAGACTCTATGACGATCTCGGGTCAACAGACTACTCTGTACCAGTGTCACCAGAGAACTGCCATCTGACGTGAGGTATAATACTATCTGGGAGTTCTCGGCGAGTCCATCCAGTGTACCCAGTCTCTACTGAGCACCCGTATATTATCTCTGATGTCAAACACCGATGGATATGGGATCATCCATCGCCCATCTGTATAGGTCGAGAAGGTATACGCTAGTCTACTCTGGTATATCGATGCCCCGTCTCGATACACCCACGACTAGGGACTTTGAAGGATGTACTTATGGACTACCATGTCCCCACTAGTATGATCCGCATCATAGTCCAGGTAGTCAAGTACATATCCTAAGGGCTTTACCAACATGTAACAGAGAGACAATCAGCATACACGTTAAGGTAAAGGGTAACCAGATAGCATACTATCATGTCGAGCGAGAAAGTCCTCCCTATATATGTCCCAGCATCCACTACAATATACATCCTATGTATAGTAATGGCCTCTAGGGCATACATATAACTAACACATTCACACTCACTTCTTTCTCTCCCTCACCTCACCAAGGCCGGCCACAAACCCCCCCATGGCTGCCCCCCCATTTTCCACCTCATTTTGTTCAAAATTCATCAAAAATACTTCAAAAATTCAATTAAAATTCCACAAAATCCTAATTTCTTCATACCCTTTATTCTCTACCCTTCTTTATATGGATTTTGGAGTGGGAAAGCATGTATTTTGGAGGCTCATTTCTTGTTAGGATTTCATATTTTGGGAGGTATAATTTCTTTCTTTCGATTTATTGTTTTAGATGTTCATTTAAGCTTAATTAGATTTAATGAATTAATTCTATATTTTTTTTAAAAAATGCAAGTTAGGGTTGTAAATTCAAGTTAGGGTTTTTAATAATTAATTAGGGTTATAATAGTTAGTTTAACACTTTTAGAATTGGAAAATATTGCATGGTTGTTAAATTGTAAAATTTTCATTTAAAATTGTTTTAAATAAGGAAATTAGCTAACTAGATTTTTCTAAAATATGTTTGTGGGTAATATAAAATTCCAATTAAAGTTGCTATCATTAGATTGTAGTTTTAATGAGAATATTAGCATATTAATTGAATGAAGAACTTAGTTTGATCACTAGATTACTTTGATAATTGGAAAAATAGTAATAAAATGCTATTATTTTGTAAACTAGATTTTAGGAATTTCTAAATAAATGTGATTAAAAATATAATTTATGGTTTCATTAAATCATTATCATTATGAATTGTGGTTTAATACATTAATTCATGCAAATCATGTTTTATGGTAGAATTGTGGTGCTTTGCTTGAAAAATGTTGAAAATTGTTAAATGTTGCAAACTAGAAATTTCAAATTAATATAAATTTGTGTAATAAAAATATAGTAACGGTTTGTATAGTCTAGTTATGCTATATAATGAGTTTTATAACTATTGGTTTCATTTAAATGTCAAGTTTTGATGAAAAACGGTAAATTGGCAATTTCGGTTTTTACGAAATTGGACGGTTTGATGGATTTTAGGGTTTCGATGGATTTAATCATGTTTTATAATATAAGTAATGTGTTTTAAAACTACGAGTTATTTGTTAATGTTTATCTCGATCCATCGGAGTTTGTACGCCGATATCGAGCGATATTTGGTTCTTTTGCGTGGACGGGACATAGGCTTTAACCTATGCTGGTTCATTGCGTCGTTTTGACTTTTGTATGTGATTCAGTTTACGATGCTATTTATATGTTTGTGTTTAGACACCCCTCACGTGGACTGCGGGCGATGAAGAGGAGGATGGCGACACCGTCTTCGGCAGACATGGACCAGGTGAGTAGATGTATATCTACGGGGGGAAGTCGGGTGGATGGCGTTTAGCACCCCCGCAACGTAGAATAGGAATAGTACTTATTGAAATTAGGAAACCCGATGTGACCCTAGATTCTTACTGAGCAGGACCCTAGTAATGACCCTAGGCGGGACTAGACTGATTTAGGAAAACCATACCTGAGGATGAATACTTTGGGAAAGGTTCGTAGGTTTCTGATAGAAACACACACGCACACACTAAAACTTGACAAGGCGTATACGTATATGTGTGTATATATATAAAACTAGGTATAGGTGTATATATATACACCACACGTATATAGGATTCATTGATGTGATATGATATCTGAGGCATGATGAAACAGTATAACTAGGCTTGATGCCGTGATTCTTGACTATACAGTCGTATTAAAGTGTTAGCGGATCATTAGAGAATGAGATAATGAACATGAACATATAAATTATAAAGGGTGGTGGCGATATTGAGGTACATGGGACGCTAAAATAGTACCTGGGCTGTAGCTTGTGACTGATCACGATATGATATATGTATGACTTGATTACAACGTCATATAGGTGTGACCTGATGTCGATATCGTATAGGTGTGACTTGATGACGATAAGATATCGGTATGATTTAATCACAATATTACACATATGACATGATATTTCTGTGGATAAACTAATGATGCTTATCATGATGGCAATGATATATGATTGATGTATGCGATCACAGTTTAGCACCTTGATCATGAGATGTGTTGATGATGACATTATACGAATGAGGAGACACCTAGGAGATACTTGACCGTACCCCGATATTGGGATGCCGTATGATGGATTTTACCGTACGAGGCTTAGATTTGATGATTGATCCGCACTCTTGATTCGAGGAAGCCGTACTACGTACGTGACGCTATTGAGACAGGATCGCCGACTATTAGAGATATTGATTTAGACCTTAGGTAGACTCTAGTTTCTTACTGACTAGTCTATTAGGTTTAGTTCCTTAGGATGTTAGATGGACACTGGTTTAGGTTCGACTCACATAGTGGTAGTTGTACTCGTATCCCGCGGAGGAGTGGATAATGCACACCTGTATTTACATTCATACTGTAATCATCATGGTGCATGTTCTTACATATGTTGCAACAATCAGTACAAACCATACCTGTTAGGACACCAGCACCATTACCGATGATGCGCATATTCCACGCACACTTATTTGCCGGCTCACACACATCATCATCGGTAATTGCTATGTCACGTACACTTTAGATCATATTATCTTTTATTGATTGAATCAGTTAACAACTAAACCGATATAATATTGTGATCACTCTCTGATGTTAGTATAAGACATGATATTTATTACTTAGACATTCAAGCATTCATATTTTCATGTTATCGCACAGTAGTTTGGGCATATGCCGACACTTATCATATACTTACTCATGATTTTGAGATTTGGATTTCTATAAGATTTCTGGATTTTTGGGGAGAACCGCAAAAATATATAAAACTTCTATCTCTCTCTCCTCTTCTCTTTTTAAAAAAAGATGCGGTTTTCTCGTGATGTATGTGTCGTCCACCATGAGATTTCATGTTTTCTGTTGGATTTCGAGACCCGATTCGAGGAGTGGATGAACCGTCTCGGGTACATGATGGGCCCGGTATGGTACCCCGGGGCAAGAAGATCGAGTTGTAGACGATGAGCCTGGCAGGAGAAGACTACCTACCGGTGATGTCTGGCGCGGCGGATATCCGGAGGATACCGACCGTTGTCGTGAGATTTGATGATATGGGCCGATCCGGCCTGACGGAGCCCGAGATATTGAGACTTGAGGTTACATGTGTTGTGTCGATGCTTGACACGGATTTCCATGGATTTCATTGTTGAGATTTCAGATGCTTATACACACTTTACTATGATAACAGCTAAAGAGTTCTTATACATATATATCTGGATTTCAGGATTTGTTACTTTACATTCATGGTGCATGCATTTCATTTCATATGACATAGTACCATATGAGGCACTGACACGACACGGAGTATTTGCACTTACACGTAGTATTACCCTGCTATTCTAGATGGTTGAGATATAGTAGTGTATTATTATGACCTAGGATAGCGTCGTGTATTCGATTTCTTTTCGTAGATGTCTTCTACTCACGAGTTGGCAACTCACCCCCGTTGTGCCAAATTCTTTACAGGTTCGATGTACAGGTTTCCGTGGCAGCTTGTTGGCATATCTTTTCTCCAGGGTGATTTGCACGGTAGGTTGGTTCACTTGTATCCGAACCACCATTGTACTTTTATTCTTTCATTTGTATCTAGTAAGCTCCATCAACCTTATTTGTATTACTTGATAAGTTATTGGACCAGTTGTTTATTTCGACCTTAGAGTCGCGCATGTGTTATTCTGATCTGATGGTTTTTGTTTTCTTTTGAGATTTGAGCCTCGCCCTTTGGCGTTGTATATTATTGTGATTGTTGTGGTTGTCTCCGCCTGTTGGCGTTGAGCTAGCACCCGTTGGGGATGCTTTTTATTGTTTATGTATATTATACTTGTTGTATCCGTTTAGGGCCAGTTTTTACAGAGGAGACTCTGCCGAAATTTTTGGTAAAATTTGCTGATGTTTTTATAATTGTTTTCTTTTCTTTTCTTCTTTTTCTTCTCTTATGGTTTAGATTTCTGGGCTTCGGCTTACTTAGGTTACGTGGCGCCTCTAGACGCTTCGTAATCTAAGTGCCGGTCACGTTCCGTACTTTCGGGTCGTGACAAAGTTGGTATCAGAGCGCTAGGTTTAACCTTGTATAAGTCTAGGTGACCCTTGGTTGATGGAGTAGGCGAGTTAGGTAGAGTAACGTACCGTGGGTATGATCCGCGGCATACGTACGATACGCTACTCTGCTTAAGGAGCCCTAGGATTTACATTGTTTGCACCGTATTCCATTCGTTCTTTTGATCTATCTTCGTCAATGTCGGATGGTGGTTTCTGTTACCACGGGCGGACGGGCAGAGGAAGCTGCGGCTCGAATGCGATAACCATTAGAGTATTGGTTATTCTTGAGGATTGAAGCATTGCTTAGCGTGCGGACGAAGGGTATTCACATGCCGTCCGGATAAAGTTAAAGGGTTTGAACGATTATCAGAAAACCATTTTCCTAAGTTTAAAGTATTCGGAAGAACATGCAGGTATTACGATGGACCCTCTAGAAGAATGAAACCCTAACTCGACATAATGACCACGAGAACGCCCTTGAACCTTAGGGTTTACGGCAGTTTCGCAGTGTCATTAGTGAGGCTTGGGTTTGCCCTTCTACAGCTGGATCATCGATGCTGGGGTATGTACCGGATATTTTTAAACTGTACTTGAGTGTTGAGCTCTCGGGGAATTTTGGGATTTTGATGGATCGATCGAAAAGTTTAATATAGTCTGGATATCAGGTGAAGGGATCGACTACGTAGGAGACTCTAGATATGAGTATTGCCGTTGGTAGCGCAGTCAGCACAGCTACGAAGAGACGAGTTCGAAGCAACCGACATCAGAGGAAAGAGGCGGACATTGACGATCGTGCTTACGATTGTGATTTAGTGATTTGAATTTCATATTTTCTGTTATTGGATTTTGGCATTTTGAGGAATTCGTGTTACGATTAGTATTTCATGTGTATACCTTCATTACATTCTAGTTGTGTTTCATATACCGGTTGTATTGATGTTGTTTAGTACATACCCAGTGCACTTGATTTGGTTTTAATACCTTTTGTGATTTTGAATTGATTTCGTGCATATGGGTTACACATGATTTTGATATATGCTTCGACCTAGTTTTTATCCATTTTCGTACTGTGATTCGAGTCTGATATTCGATGTATGTTTTCATGCTCCATGTGCACCTGATTAGGATTCTTGCGTATACTTGGCGCACTTGATGCGATTTTGTGCACACCAGATGCACTAAATCGGGGTTTTGTGCAGATTAGATGCACCTGATTTTGAGTCGTGCACGCCCGTTGCACTTGACAAATGTTTTTGGTGCACACCTGTTGCACTTAGTTTTGTTTTGTGGGTATTCATGGTTTCTGCATTTGGTTTCGATTTCAGTGCACACCGGACGCACATGATATTTTATTGATGTGATTGGGATTGATTTTAGTTTGAGCAGTATGTTTTCATAATCATTATTATTTGATTTAGTAACCAGGCGGGACGTGTATGTTAAATAAAAGATATATATATAGCTATTTTTTTATATTAAACGTCCGCTACTTAGACCGTGACACGTGCATTGCACGGCGATTTTTAAGAAGGGGTTTTTGTATGCTTCTTTATTATGATGATTCGGCGATTTTACTAGGATGCGAACTATATATAAGTTATAGATTGATGTATATTATGATGGTTTTCACATTGGGTTATGATATTTTATTATCGCCATAACTCCGATGATTGCGTCATGCTTGACGGAGTTGATTTTTGTTATGTATTGATGATTTCGGAGCCCCGACGATTTGAGTGTTTTGCTAAATGTTTTATTATTTGGAAGGGGAGCTTTAATTTAAATTCGGGGACCGAATTTCCTAAAGGGGGGAAGATTGTAACGTTTTAAAAATAATTAAATAAATAATTAAATGAATAAAATTGATTAAGTGAATTTTATGATTTTCGGTAAAGCAAAATGTATTTTTCGTAAAATCAAACCGCAATTTGTTTTTCATTATAAATTCAAAAATACCTATTTAATTATGTAATTACTAGTAAATAGTGTTTATTTAGCCACTTATAAATTTTTAGTTTAATAAAATATTTTTCCTAAATTAATTATTTTAAATATTAACATAAGCTTTATTTTTACACTAAATTAGTGTAAATTACAAATTTGAATGGTTTTAATTTGTAAAAATGAACCATGGCATGTTAGAATTTAGTGTGTATCATGAAAAAATTATTTGCAAATTTTTCCTATTTTCTAGAGCTTTCTTGATTTGCTATAGTAAATAAATAAATAAATAATTAAATAAAGCATGAAAAGACTTTATGTGATGTTTTCTTCTCTTGAAAGTTCTACACACTTTCACACTCACTTCTTTCTCTCCCTCACCTCACCAAGGCTGGCCACAAACCCCCCCATGGCTGCCCCCCCATTTTCCACCTCATTTTGTTCAAAATTCATCAAAAATACTTCAAAAATTCAATTAAAATTCCACAAAATCCTAATTTCTTCATACCCTTTATTCTCTACCCTTCTTTATATGGATTTTGGAGTGGGAAAGCATGTATTTTGGAGGCTCATTTCTTGTTGGGATTTCGTATTTTGGGAGGTATAATTTCTTTCTTTTGATTTATTGTTTTAGATGTTCATTTAAGCTTAATTAGATTTAATGAATTAATTCTATGTTGTTTTTAAAAAATGCAAGTTAGGGTTGTAAATTCAAGTTAGGGTTTTTAATAATTAATTAGGGTTATAATAGTTAGTTTAACACTTTTAGAATTGGAAAATATTGCATGGTTGTTAAATTGTAAACTTTTCATTTAAAATTGTTTTAAATAAGGAAATTAGCTAACTAGATTTTTCTAAAATGTGTTTGTGGGTAATATAAAATTCCAATTAAAATTGCTATCATTAGATTGTAGTTTTAATGAGAATATTAGCATATTAATTGAATGAAAAACTTAGTTTGATCACTAGATTACTTTGATAATTGGAAAAGTAGTAATAAAATGCTATTATTTTGTAAACTAGATTTTAGGAATTTCTAAATAAATGTGATTAAAAATATAATTTATGGTTTCATTGAATCATTATCATTATGAATTGTGGTTTAATACATTAATTCATGCAAATCATGTTTTGTGGTAGAATTGTGGTGCTTTGCTTGAAAAATGTTTAAAATTGTTAAATGTTGCAAACTAGAAATTTCAAATTAATATAAATTTGTGTAATAAAAATATAGTAACGGTTTGTATAGTCTAGTTATGCTATATAATGAGTTTTATAACTATTGGTTTCATTTAAATGTCAAGTTTTGATGAAAAACGGTAAATTGGCAATTTCGGTTTTTACGAAATTGGACGGTTTGATGGATTTTAGGGTTTCGATGGATTTAATCATGTTTTATAATATAAGTAATGTGTTTTAAAACTATGAGTTATTTGTTAATGTTTATCTCGATCCAACGGAGTTTGTACGCCGATATCGAGCGATATTTGGTTCTTTAGCGTGGACGGGACATAGGCTTTAACCTATGCTGGTTCATTGCGTCGTTTTGACTTTTGTATGTGATTCAGTTTATGATGCTATTTATATGTTTGCGTTTAGGTACCCCTCACGTGGACTGCGGGCGATGAAGAGGAGGATGGCGACACCGTCTTCGGCAGATACGGACCAGGTGAGTAGATGTATATCTACGGGGGGAAGTCGGGTGGATGGCGTTTAGCACCCCCGCAACGTAGAATAGAAATAGTACTTATTGACATTAGGAAACCCGATGTGACCCTAGATTCTTATTGAGCAGGACCCTAGTAATGACCCTAAGCGGGACTAGACTGATTTAGGAAAACCATACCTGAGGATGAATACTTTGGGAAAGGTTCGTAGGTTTCTGATAGAAACACACACGCACACACTAAAACTTGACATGGCGTATACGTATATGTGTGTATATATATAAAACTAGGTATAGGTGTATATATATACACCACACGTATATGGGATTCATTGATGTGATATGATATCTGAGGCATGATGAAACAGTATAACTGGGCTTGATGCCGTGATTCTTGACTATACAGTCGTATTAAAGTGTTAGAGGATCATTAGAGAATGAGATAATGAACATGAACATATAAATTATAAAGGGTGGTGGTGATATTGAGGTACATGGGACGCTAAAATAGTACCTAGGCTGTAGCTTGTGACTGATCACGATATGATATATGTATGAGTTGATTACAATGTCATATAGGTGTGACCTGATGTCGATATCGTATAGGTGTGACTTGATGACGATAAGATATCGGTATGATTTAATCACAATATTACACATATGACATGATATTTCTGTGGATAAACTAATGATGCTTATCATGATGGCAATGATATATGATTGATGTATGCGATCACAGTTTAGCACCTTGATCATGAGATGTGTTGATGATGACATTATACGAATGAGGAGACACCTAGGAGATACTTGACCGTACCCCGATATTGGGATGCCGTACGATGGATTTTACCGTACGAGGCTTAGATTTGATGATTGATCCGCACTCTTGATTCGAGGAAGCCGTACTACGTACGTGACGCTATTGAGGCAGGATCGCCGACTATTAGAGATATTGATTTAGACCTTAGGTAGACTCTAGTTTCTTACTGACTAGTCTATTAGGTTTAGTTCCTTAGGATGTTAGTGTAGGGTTCCTAGGCACTCTCAAGAGGTCTCACAAGGTATCAACCATGCCAATTTCAAATTTTAACGGTGCCGAGAAACCCTAATACGGATCGTTGGCTAGAAATCTAGGCGAAAAAGCAACTAGTTAACTACTTTAACTAAGAGTACGGAAATACAACCTTTGTAGATCCGGTCCTCCACCTCCACGGTTCCGTGATGAAGTCCTCTCCGCTGTCCAAATCAAATCCCGGGCTCTAGCGTCGGCTTCATCGGAGAAAGAGCGGGCTAGGTCATCGACGACGTGCCGAAGATGATCTACGTCGAGGCATCGCTAGATCAAGCTCCAACTTCACCAAGTCTAGAAAACTTATAAAGGAAACACACTCTACTACTTGGCAAGGGGTAGAGGATGAAGAAATCGGAAGTGGGTTCACTTTAGAATTGGATTTCTCACCCTTTTTCATCAATCACCATTGATGAAGAAAGGTTTTCTTCAACTTGAAGAAGAAGAAGCATATATTATGATAAGTTGTTTGAATAGAAATAGAAAATCAATACTTATCATAATTTTAACTATAGTTATGTGTAGAGAATTGACCAAGGTTAAAGGAATGGTTAGGGTTAAGCATGGAGACAAGAATGGTCACAAAGTCAAAGCTTCATGAAGCTTTGACTAGAAACAAAGAAAGCCACCATTCTCTCCTAAATCTTTTCCAAATAAATCAATAAATAAATAAAAGATTATGCAAAACCCTAATCATCATCTTAATCATGGTTTAATTCTATACACTTAACCAAAGAAGCAAGTATCATCAAACATGATACAAACATGTGCACAAAAATATATCACATATACAATGTGTACATACAAGTAAGAAAATCCATTTAAAGTGAACCAATACTAGTTAATGCAAAGTAATATATCAAATATATAATTAAACATTAAATCATTAAATCAACACTTGATTTAACGATCCGGTCATATCGCATATAACCGACTAGTATCCAATGTATCGGCTTATCGAATCAATCCTCGATTCGATAACTAGGTTATATCACATACAACCATTCGACACATTCATCGTGAGAATGAAATACGGTATCACATACACGCATTATTCTCGGTCCCGCACATATCTCATATGCGCTCCTATTTCGTTTCGCTTGAGCCAGGAAACCTCTGTGTAGGACTCTAAAGACTCGTCAATACGCCGGCAGCGGATGATGATCATATCAAACATCCACAAGCCGCAAGCGGTGTGCTAAACGTAACGGCCACCCGGGTATTGAACGATCAGAAGATCGACGAGCAAGCCCGCTCACACTCCAGTGAATCCAACCAGTAACACTTCCGTACAGTCCGGTCTGATCGTCTGATATGTCGCATATCTCGCCTAGGGGTGGTAAACGTCAGACCCCAATAGCTTGATAAGTCGTGTCGATATGAGGTCTATAACAATTTGAGAAACTACTGGTAACACTTACCAGTAAATCTCAGCAACCCTGGCCAGGGATTTCCTGTTATAGCCAATCGAACACAGCGCAACATCAACCCCCTTATACCGGGAGAGACGAATCCCCTCCTATCGCTCATTGCCTCCATGTGACTCGGGACTGTACCCAAAAACCACCGTTTTGCACGCCCTCTTGGACGTGGTAAGATGGAAATCAAAGCACAGTGGGAACCACACAAGACTCTATGACGATCTCGGGTCAACAGACTACTCTGTACCAGTGTCACCAGAGAACTGCCATCTGACGTAAGGTATAATACCATCTGGGAGTTCTCGGCGAGTCCCTCCAGTGTACCCAGTCTCCACTGAGCACCCGTATATCATCTCTGATGTCAAATACCAATGGATATGGGATCATCCATCGCCCATCTGTATGGGTCGAGAAGGTACACGCTAGTCTACTCTGGTATATCGATGCCCCGTCTCGATACACCCACGACTAGGGACTTTGAAGGATGTACTTATAGACTATCTGTCCCCACTAGTATGATCTGCATCATAGTCCAGGTAGTCAAGTACACATCCTAAGGGCTTTACCAACATGTAACAGAGAGACAATCAGTATACACGTTAAGGTAAAGAGAAACCAGATAGCATACTATCATGTCGAGCAAGAAAGTCCTCCCTATATATGTCCCAGCATCCACTACAATATGCATCCTATGTATAGTAATGGCCTCTAGGGCATACATATAACTAACAATCTCCCACTTGCACTAGGGCCATCTTATAGCAGTGGTTGCAGTATCTCATACTCAACCATCCCATAAAAATCTCTCTCTGGGAACAGGCCTTTGTGAGTGGATCCTCTGTGTTGTCCTCTGAGTCTACTCTCCTAACCTCGATCTCCTTGGAGATCAACCATCTCCATGATCAGGTGATACTGCCTTAGAATATGTCTGGATCACTGATGGGACGGGCGTTCCTTGGCATAAGCCATAACTCCATTGTCACACAATGGTTGGAACGTAGTTCATCTCATGAACCAATATACACCCAAACATCCTCCTTGGTAGCATCTTAAGTAGCGATGTATCCTGCCTTTATCGCCTAGTATGCCACGGTATCTAGTTTGGAACTCTTCCAACATACCGTCCCTCGATTGAGGGTAAAGACAATGCCTGTGACTGATACTCAGTCGTCTTTATCACCCTGGAACACTTCCAGTGATTCTTCCCAGGATCAATTGATACCATCTCACTACAGCTAGTGAGTATCTAACATCCATTTAGATCTATCTCATATGTCCAAAACCCAGGATTTAGTACGTATCACTTTGATCATATGTGGAGAATCATTGTGATAGGCGGAGATTGATCGAGCGTAGCATAGGAAACTCTTTCCCTATCAAGAGTATGTCATCCACGTACTCTACGAGGATCATCACCAAACTCCCTACTACCTTTTTGTATATACAAGGTTCATCTACCATTTTGATGATGTCAAACTCTTTGACTAATTCATCAAAACAGACGTTCCAACTCCGCGATACCTGCTTTATCCTATAAAGCATCTTGCACACGTTTCCGCTGCTCCCACTGTCTACGAGGCCCTCTGGGTGTGTACTTATAGACGCTCTTTTCTAAAACATCATTTAGAAAAGCTGTCATGACACCCAACCACCAGATATCGTAGTCATGGTATGTAGCCGTGGCAAGTAGGATCCGGATGGACTTAAGCATAGCCACTGGAAAAGGTTTCATCATTATCCACGCCTGGTCGATGACGAAAAACTTTAACAAGTCTAGCTTTGAAAGTCTCAACTTTTCCATCTACACCAAGTAATCTTCTCAAGATATACTTTCTCCTGATGGGGATTTAACCCTTCAGATATAGCAACCAAAGTCCATACTTTGTTGGTGTATAAGGATTCCATCTCAGATCACTAAGCATCCAGCCATTCTTACAGAGTCCCTACTCTCGATGGCCTGCTCGAAACTAGTTGGGTCATCATCTCATGATGCAATCCTCGCTCCTACTGTCATAGAGAAACCGAAGTATCTCTCAGGTGGGTGAGGAACCCTACTAGATCGGCGGAGAGGCTGAGGTTCGTTGGTAACTATTGAATCCATTGGTTCTATCAAATCATCAGCTGCAGTTTGTATAGCTGGAACATTTCCAGTTCTACATAACAGATCTTGCCTTGAGCTTGTCCGAATTTTGCTTTTAGACATAGGCCGGACAACCCCAAATCTTAACTAACTTAAGAGATGGGCTCTTCCCTTATCATATCAAATATGAAGTGGTAGGCAACTGATTTGATTCGAACCCCATTCAATAGGTATGCAGCTTCTCAAGTGCATAACTTCCAAAAAGGAAACAGGTAACTCAGTAGTACTCATCATAGAGCACACCTTATCATATAGGGTGTTATCGCTCCGCCCCGATATACCATCGTGCTATGGTGTATACGGAGGAGTAATACTGAGAGAGAATCTCATTCTCCTTTAGAATAGTCCAGAAATTCCGTGCTCAAGTATTCTCCTCCCTGATCTCATCATAGGACATAATACTTATACCCGCGTTGGTTCTCTACTTCTAACTTATATTCTGTGAATATCTCAAAAAGTTCGGACTTGTGTTTCAACAAGAACATATGTCTGAATCTTGAGAGATTATCAGAGAATGTAACGAAGTACAAAGAACCAGTCCTGGCATATATAGACAGGAGACCTTACATACATCATCATGTATCAGTCCCAAGAGTTCACTAACTCTTTCTCTGTTTCCAGTAAACGGAGCTATGGTCATCTTATCTTTGTGACATGACTAGCAAGTTTCACAAGATGTAAATTCAAACTAATTTAAATATGCATCTACATGTAACTTTAGCTAGTCGGGTCGCATTGATATGACCTATTCTACAATGCCTCAAGAAGGAATCGTTCAATGGTGAACTCTTCCTCTTTTGTGTGTTCGGTATACTAAAGAACTGTAGTTTGATTTAGAACATCAATGCTTTTAGATAACGTGCCTGAACCGATCAACTTTTGATACAGGAAATGTTCAAAACATTATCCAACTATATAAAATTTTATCATTTCTTTACTAATAAAGAGACTGATATGATTTTGTATATCAGGTTCGGTATCTAATAACATTTGTTCAGAATCAATGTATTGGTAATACAGGGTGACAGTGACCAACAGACTTGGCTGCAACACTTGCCCCGTTTTCTGCCTCATGAAACTTATCACCCGTTCTCAGTTTTTCTACCTTTCTGTAGCCCTATGTAACAAATTACATATGCGGGATCCTGATCTGGTATCACATACCCAGGACGTAAAGAATACTGAGAAACAGTTCTGTATAATGAACACACCCGAAGATGATGCATCAGTATGCACTCTCTTCGTTTGGGCGGCACGGGAAATCTGGCATTCCCCAATTTCCTACTCTGTCTTATAACAATTATAAGTTGGAGCGGGACCAACGTTCCCCAGCTCAGTATAATAAGCGGGTTCGGTCAATTATCCGTATTATTATCTTGATTAAGGCGTGATATGGTCGCTACCTGGAGAGAGAGAGAAGAAAACACTCAGCGTGCGCTCTTGCAAGAATAGATTGGTTATTATTTTATCTAATCAGGATGGCTCCCACTGCTTTTTATCAAATCTTCCTTCAAACCCTAAAAGGACAGACTAGCCGGGATTAATTACACACTACAAGTTCGCCAATCTTTCAGCCAGGCCAGTGTCAGTACTTTGAGGGAGGTCCCCCGTGCTTTCGCACGAACCAAATTAATGTAAACCTCGTTTTCCCAGAGGCGTAACCCCGTTGACACCTTTCTAGACACCTACTTGATCGGCTAATTGTAATGTATAAAACTCTCCCAGGAGTAACGATTACTCGCAGCGAGTATCGGGATCCAACTATCTCATAGAAGGTATGCAATCTCATTGCAAATTTCAACACTTGAAATTCCCGATAATATTTTGCCCCGAACGATCTATGACCTTGACAAGGTCAACAAACCATAGACCGCAAGTCAAGTTCAACCCGTCATTTCTTGATTGAATCAAACCCACCCGCACGACCCTTGACAAGGTCAACAAGGTCGCACGACTACCCTAACCCAATCTGCATCATATGCATAAGCAGATAAATACTGGTTAGCTACCGCACACTGCGCCTTGACAAGGTCAACAAACGCAGCACGAATACTAAACAGGATTTATCTGAAATGACGGAGGGCTACGACAGGTTTTTCTGAAAACCTATTGCGTAATGAACTTGATATCGTTGTAGGATCGAATGATTTTAAAATGGAGTGTTTTTGAGGCTTTTCCAGTTTTGCTAAAGGAGTCACTCCCGGTGAAGGGATCGTCGGCCCTTTCCTCGTCGAATGAGGTGCGGGATATATCATATATATCACTGTGCAAAGCAAAAACACTTAAAAGCAATCAAAAGACAAACCGAGTGTGTAGCATCTGCCAGTTATTGCTAAAGGAGTCACTCCCGGTGAAGGGATCTCGGTCCTTTCCTCATCGAATAAGGTGCAGGATATATCTCATATACCGCTGTGCAAAGCAAGAACTGTAGCTACCTGTTTTATTTTGAAATTCGATTCTACAACATCTTAGGTTTATTTTACTTTCATTAATCACATTAATGAAGTCCCATCATTTAAGTACCTAAACATCACAGATAAATACGACGTACACTTATGCCATCCGCATTCGCCTCGATGTCCCCTCATGCACCGTTAGGTTAGGTAACTAACGGCAGAGCGGGGCAGGGCTAGCGCGGGTGTAAAACATAAGTAACGTCTATATAATATATCATATATACTATATACTGTATCTATCACAGAACATCACATGATCACATCACAGATATCGCAGCAGAAGAAACATATGAAATATTGGATATACTAGGACGTCCGTGTTTTCAATACGAGCCAGTATAAAACACGGATTCCACGGTCGTGATGAATAGCCAAACCCACACCCCTAGACCCCTACGAGAGCGGCAAGCAACCCTACCAATTCTAGAGTTAGGAGACCCGGACTCGACTCCTCGAGTTGGTCTCCCTCTGGACTCCAGAACCCGGTTACTTGTGCCCTCCTCCTTGGGTCTATCCTAGTGCGGAAAAGTAAATAATATACATCAACGGTGACAACTTCCGCAACCTGGAAGCGCCCCAATAAAAGAATATTACATACAAGTTTTTACATGAATGAAAATGAAAAACACTCATCTCACATAAAAAACCCCGGCTATTCAAACACGACGATCCAATATAACATATCCAGCAACACATAACATCACATGTCATCAACGTAAGTAAATATGCGCATCCCAATTGTCGTTGACATATAGCAACGAAACCGGCGATATCACATATTACACTTACGGTCACAGAAAAGAAAGTGTAAAATTACAACAGTTGGAATCCGCAACCACCTCAGACATCGCATGCCTGACCAAATGAATTCTTTAGACATCTCATGCCTAACAATTATAAACCCCGCATTTTAGTCTCATTATCGAAAACTCTTTTCAATATTAAGTCGGGCAATTCAACAAGATTCCCGACATGCTGATCGAATACTCGTCGCAAACTTCAGTAGGCGACCGCACCCCCGATGCCTCCGACGAAGTGCACCAAGGCGGAACACCGCTGCCGCGAGCACCGGAACGGATGCTTTCGGCGACGGGGTTCTCCTACAGTCACTTGGTCGGGGCTATGGAGTGAGGCTGTCTATTAAGTTTATCCGGCGAGTATCCGCGTACGCTACGTGATTGCGACGGACTTTTGATCACATCAAAATTCCGTGGCAACCGATCAAGTGAGACTAAAGTGCTATGTTTATAACATTCATTCAGTTATCTCATAACTTATTGTGAATTCCAATTATTGTATCACATTCCGGATAAGATAGAAAATGTTAAACTTTTCGATAGAACAATCGAACACCCAAGTTTTCCCGATCAACCGAATGAAATAAGTTCAAAGACATTCACTTCATGCCTCAGTACCAACGGTCCAGCCGTAGAAGGGTCAAGCCAACGCCTCACATGTGGCACGCCGTACTGCCCCAAACCCTAAGGTTCAAAGGGCAGTTCAAGACGGTCACATAATCGAGTTAAGGTTTGTTGTCTTCTAGAGGGACCATCGCGTTACCTGCACTACTCAGAACGTCCTTAAACCACGGAAAAATCCAACACTTGGAAATTTTCCGGCAGGGGAAAAAGTGGGTATTTATGTCCGGTCGAAATTTTTAACATATTCTAAAATATCCGAAAAACACATAGACAAAATTAGACAATCCGATCGAATGTACGAACTCCTAATACAACCCAAAAAACTCAACTCTTGATTTCAGATAAAAAAAATTCCCAGGAAAACCAGCACTGCAAAATAGGAATTACTGTGCAAAATTGAATGCCTAATAAGACAAAACGGCCGCGGAAACGCCGCATTATCATGCTAATGCCGCGGTTCCGCCGCACTTTTGAGGGATCATTAGTTACTTTTTGCACCGTAATTCTTAGAATTTCCTGCTGATTTTTCTGCATATTTTTAATTCTCAAAAATCCACGAAAACAGAAAATGTCCAGAGAGCACTTTCAAGTCGGGGTTTCGGGTCGATCGGACTTCTAACTCCGTCTACGCATCGCCTAAGGCTCTAGCTAGGCTCTGATACCACTGTAGGGTTCCTAGGCACTCTCAAGAGGTCTCACAAGGCATCAACCAAGCCAATTTCAAATTTTAACGGTGCCGAGAAACCCTAATACAGATCGTTGGCTAGAAATCTAGGCGAAAAAGCAACTAGTTAACTACTTTAACTAAGAGTACGGAAATACAACCTTTGTAGATCCGGTCCTCCACCTCCACGGCTCCGTGATGAAGTCCTCTCCGCTGTCCAAATCAAATCCCGGGCTCTACCGTCGGCTTCATCATAGAAAGAGCGGGCTAGGTCATCGACGACGTGCCGAAGATGATCTACGTCGAGGCATCGCTAGATCAAGCTCCAACTTCACCAAGTCTAGAAAACTTGTGAAGGAAACACACTCTACTACTTGGCAAGAGGTAGAGGATGAAGAAATAGGAAGTGGGTTCACTTTAGATTTGGATTTCTCACCCTTTTTCATCAATCACCATTGATGAAGAAAGGTTTTCTTCAACTTGAAGAAGAAGAAGAAGAAGCATTTATTATGATAAGTTGTTTGAATAGAAATAGAAAATCAATACTTATCATAATTTTAACTATAGTTATGTGTATAGAATTGACCAAGGTTAAAGGAATGGTTAGGGTTAAGCATGGAGACAAGAATGGTCACAAAGTCAAAGCTTCATGAAGCTTTGACTAGAAACAAAGAAAGCCACCATTCTCTCCTAAATCTTTTCCAAATAAATCAATAAATAAATAAAAGATTATGCAAAACCCTAATCATCATCTTAATCATGGTTTAATTCTATACACTTAACCAAAGAAGCAAGTATCATCAAACATGATACAAACATGTGCACAAAAATATATCACATATACAATGTGCACATACAAGTGAGAAAATCCATTTAAAGTGAAGCAATACTAGTTAATGCAAAGTAATATATCAAATATATAATTATACATTAAATCATTAAATCAACACTTGATTTAACGATCTGGTCATATCGCATATAACCGACTAGTATCCAATGTATCGGCTTATCGAATCAATCCTCGATTCGATAACTAGGTTATATCACATACAACCATTCGACACATTCATCGCGAGAATGAAATACGGTATCACATACACGCATTATTCTCGGTCCCGCACATATCTCATATGCGCTCCTATTTCGTTTCGCTTGAGCCAGGAAACCTTTGTGTAGGACTCTAAAGACTCGTCAATACGCCGGCAGCGGATGATGATCATATCAAACATCCACAAGCCGCAAGCGGTGTGCTAAACGTAACGGCCACCCAGGTATTGAGCGATCAGAAGATCGACGAGCAAGCCCGCTCACACTCCAGTGAATCCAACCAGTAACACTACCGTACAGTCCGGTCTGATCGTCTGATATGTCGCATATCTCGCCTAGGGGTGGTAAACGTCAGACCCCAATAGCTTGATAAGTCGTGTCGATATGAGGTCTATAACAATTCGAGAAACTACTGGTAACACTTACCAGTAAATCTCAGCAACCCTGGCCAGGGATTTCCTATTATAGCCAATCGAACACAGCGCAACATCAACCCCCTATACCGGGAGAGACGAATCCCCTCCTATCGCTCATTGCCTCCATGTGACTCGGGACTGTACCCAAAAACCACCGTTTTGCATGCCCTCTTGGACGTGGTAAGATGGAAATCAAAGCACAGTGGGAACCACACAAGACTCTATGACGATCTCGGGTCAACAGACTACTCTGTACCAGTGTCACCAGAGAACTGCCATCTGACGTAAGGTATAATACCATCTGGGAGTTCTCGGCGAGTCCGTCCAGTGTACCCAGTCTCCACTGAGCACCCGTATATCATCTCTGATGTCAAACACCAATGGATATGGGATCATCCATCGCCCATCTGTATGGGTCGAGAAGGTACACGCTAGTCTACTCTGGTATATCGATGCCCCGTCTCGATACACCCACGACTAGGGACTTTGAAGGATGTACTTATAGACTATCTGTCCCCACTAGTATGATCTGTAGGGTTCCTAGGCACTCCCAAGAGGTCTCACAAGGCATCAACCATGCCAATTTCAAAAATTATGGTGCCGAGAAGCCCTAGTGTACGGATCGTCGGCTAGATGTCTAGGCGAAAATGCAAACTAGTTAACACCTAACTAAGAGATACGGAAATACAACCTTTGTAGTTCCGTTTGTCCACCTCCATAGCTCCATGAAGAAGCCATCTTCGCTGTACAAATCCGATCTTGGACTCTCGCGTTCGCTTCATCGGAGAATAGGCGGGCTAGGTCATCGACGACGTGCCGAAGATGATCTACGTCGAGGCATCGCTAGATCAAGCTCCACCTTCACCGAGCCATGAAAACTTGTGAAGGAAACACACTCTACTACTTGGCAAGAGGTAGAGGATGAAGAAATAGGAAGTGGGTAGACTTTAGAATTGGATTTCTCACTTGTTTCCATCAATCACCATTGATGGAGCTTGCTTTCTTCACTTGAAGAAAGGAAGAAGAAGATGAAATTGTTATGATAAGTTAATTTAGAAAATAGAAAAATAAAAGAATACTTATCATAATCAACCATGGTTAAGTGTAGAGACTAAACTCAAGTTAAGTGAATGGTTAGGTTAGGTATGAAGACAAAAATGGTGACTAAGTCAAAGCTTCATGAAGCTTCAATATATATCCAAATAAAGCCACCATTTTTCTTTTCATTTTCCAAAAAGAAAACAAATAAATAAATGAATAAATAGATATGAAAATGAAAACCCTAACCATTACATAACCATGGTTTAAACTTTACACAAAACACAAGTTAGCATGCATCATCAAACATGATACATACAAGTGCACAAAAATATATCACATATACAATGTACACAATCCAAGTGAGAAAATCCATTTAAAGTAAACCAATACTAGTTAATGCAAAGTAATATATCAAATATATAATTATACATTAAATCATTAAATCAACACTTGATTTAACGATCCGGTCATATCGCATATAACCGACTAGTATCCAATGTATCGGCTTATCGAATCAATCCTTGATTCGATAACTAGGTTATATCGCATACAGCCATCCGATACATTCATCGCGAGAATAGAATACGGTATCACATACACGCATTATTCTCGGTCCCGCACATATCTCATATGCGCTCCTATTTCGTTTCGCTTGAGCCAGGAAACCTCTGTGTAAGACTCTGAAGACTCGTCAATACGCCGGCAGCGGATGATGATCATATCAAACATCCACAAGCCGCAAGCGGTCTGCTAAACGTAACGGCCACCCGGGTATTGAGCGATCAGAAGATCGACGAGCAAGCCTGCTCACACTCCAGTGAATCCAACCAGTAACACTACCGTACAGTCCGGTCTGATCGTCTGATATGTCGCATATCTCGCCTAGGGGTGGTAAACGTCAGACCCCAATAGCTCGATAAGTCGTGTCGATATGAGGTCTATAACAATTCGAGAAACTACTGGTAACACTTACCAGTAAATCTCAGCAACCCTGGCCAGGGATTTCCTGTTATAGCCAATCGAACACAGCGCAACATCAACTCCCTATACCGGGAGAGACGAATCCCCTCCTATCGCTCATTGCCTCCATGTGACTCGGGACTGTACCCAAAAACCACCGTTTTGCACGCCCTCCTGGACGTGGTAAGATGGAAATCAAAGCACAGTGGGAACCACACAAGACTCTATGACGATCTCGGGTCAACAGACTACTCTGTACCAGTGTCACCAGAGAACTGCCATCTGACGTGAGGTATAATACCATCTGGGAGTTCTCGGCGAGTCCGTCCAGTGTACCCAGTCTCTACTGAGCACCTGTATATCATCTCTGATGTCAAACACCAATGGATATGGGATCATCCATCGCCCATCTGTATGGGTCGAGAAGGTACACGCTAGTCTACTCTGGTATATCGATGCCCCGTCTCGATACACCCTCGACTAGGGACTTTGAAGGATGTACTTATGGACTACCATGTCCTCACTAGTATGATCTGCATCATAGTCCAGGTAGTTAAGTACACATCCTAAGGGCTTTACCAACATGTAAAAGAGAGACAATCAGTGTACACGTTAAGGTAAAGATCAACCAGATAGCATACTATCATGTCGAGCAAGAAAGTCCTCACTATATATGTCCCAGCATCCACTACAATATACATCCTATGTATAGTAATGGCCTCTAGGGCATACATATAACTAACATGATCTGCATCAAAGTCCAGGTTGTCAAGTATACATCCTAAGGGCTTTACCAACATGTAACAGAGAGACAATCAGTATACACGTTAAGGTAAAGAGCAACCAGATAGCATACTATCATGTCGAGCAAGAAAGTCCTCCCTATATATGTCCCAGCATCCACTACAATATACATCCTATATATAGTAATGGCCTCTAGGGCATACATATAACTAATAGTTAGATGGACACTGGTTTAGGTTCGACTCACATAGTGGTAGTTGTACTCGTATCCCGCGGAGGAGTGGATAATGCACACCTGTATTTACATTCATACTGTAATCATCATGGTGCATGTTCTTACATATGTTGCAATAATCAGTACAAACCATACCTGTTAGGACACCAGCACCATTACCGATGATGCGCATATTCCACGCACACTTATTTGCCGGCTCACACACATCATCATCGGTAATTGCTATGTCACGTACACTTTAGATCATATTATCTTTTATTGATTGAATCAGTTAACAACTAAACCGATATAATATTGTGATCACTCTCTGATGTTAGTATAAGACATGATATTTATTACTTAGACATTCATGCATTCATATTTTCATGTTATCGCACAGTAGTATGGGCCTATGCCGACACTTATCATATACTTACTCATGATTTTGAGATTTGGATTTCTATGAGATTTCTGGATTTTTGGGGAAAACCGCAAAAATATATAAAACTTCTCTCTCTCTCCTCTTCTCTTTTTAAAATAAGATGCGGTTTTCTCGTGATGTATGTGTGGTCCACCATGAGATTTCATGTTTTTTGTTGGATTTCGAGACCCGATTCGAGGAGTGGATGAACCGTCTCGGGTACATGGTGGGCCCGGTATGGTACCCCGGGGCAAGAAGATCGAGTTGTAGACGATGAGCCTGGTAGGGGAAGACTACCTACCGGTGATGTCTGGCGCGGCGGATATCCGGAGGATACCGACCGTTGTCGTGAGATTTGATGATATGGGCCGATCCGGACTGACGGAGCCCGAGATATTGAGACTTGAGGTTACATGTGTTGTGTCGATGCTTGACACGGATTTCCATGGATTTCATTGTTGAGATTTCAGATGCTTATACACACTTTACTATGATAACAGCTAAAGAGTTCTTATACATATATATCTGGATTTCAGGATTTGTTACTTTACATTCATGGTGCATGCATTTCATTTCATATGACATAGTACCATATGAGGCACTGACACGACACGGGGTATTTTCACTTACACGTAGTATTACCCTGCTATTCTAGATGGTTGAGATATAGTAGTGTATTATTATGACCTAGGATAGCGTCGTGCATTCGATTTCTTTTCGTAGATGTCTTCTACTCACAAGTTGGCAACTCACCCCCGTTGTGCCAAATTCTTTACAGGTTCGATGTACAGATTTCCGTGGCAGCTTGTTGGCACATCTTTTCTTCAGGGTGATTTGCACGGTAGGTTGGTTCACTTGTATCCGAACCACCATTGTACTTTTATTCTTTCATTTGTATCTAGTAAGCTCCATCAACCATATTTGTATTACTTGATAAGTTATTGGACCAGTTGTTTATTTCGACCTTAGAGTCGCGCATGTGTTATTCTGATCTGGTGGTTTTTGTTTTCTTTTGAGATTTGAGCCTCGCCCTTTGGCGTTGTATATTATTGTGGTTGTTGTGGTTGTCTCCGCCTGTTGGCGTTGAGCTAGCACCCGTTGGGGATGCTTTTTATTGTTTATGTATATTATACTTGTTGTACCCGTTTGGGGCCAGTTTTTACAGAGGAGACTCTGCCGAAATTTTTGGTAAAATTTGCTGATGTTTTTATACTTGTTTTCTTTTCTTTTCTTCTTTTTCTTCTCTTATGGTTTAGATTTCTGGGCTTCGGCTTACTTAGGTTACGTGGCGCCTCTAGACGCTTCGTAATCTAAGTGCCGGTCACGTTCCGTACTTTCGGGTCGTGACAAAGTTGGTATTAGAGCGCTAGGTTTAACCTTGTATAAGTCTAGGTGACCCTTGGTTGATGGAGTAGGCGAGTTAGGTAGAGTAACGTACCGTGGGTATGGTCCGCGGCATACTTACGATACGCTACTCTGCTTAAGGAGCCCTCGGATTTACATTGTTTGCACCGTATTCCATTCGTTCTTTTGATCTATCTTCATCAATGTCGGATGGTGGTTTCTGTTACGACGGGCGCACGGGCAGAGGAAGCTGCGGTTCGAATGCGATAACCATTAGAGTATTGGTTATTCTTGAGGATTGAAGCATTGCTTAGCGTGCGGACGAAGGGTATTCACATGCCGTCCGGATAAAGTTAAAGGGTTCGAACGATTATCAGAAAACCATTTTCCTAAGTTTAAAGTATTCGGAAGAACATGCAGGTATTTCGATGGACCCTCTAGAAGAATGAAACCCTAACTCGACATAATGACCACGAGAACGCCCTTGAACCTTAGGGTTTACGGCAGTTTCGCAGTGTCATTAGTGAGGCTTGGGTTTGCCCTTCTACAGCTGGATCATCGATGCTGGGGTATGTACCGGATATTTTTAAACTGTACTTGAGTGTTGAGCTCTCGGGGAATTATGGGATTTTGATGGATCGATCGAAAAGTTTAATGTAGTCCGGATATCAGGTGAAGGGATCGACTACGTGGGAGACTCTAGATATGAGTATTGCCGTTGGTAGCGCAGTCAGCACAGCTACGAAGAGACGAGTTCGAAGCAACCGACATCAGAGGAAAGAGGCGGATATTGACGATCGTGCTTACGATTGTGATTTAGAGATTTGAATTTCATATTTTCTGTTATTGGATTTTGGCATTTTGAGGAATTCGTGTTACGATTGGTGTTTCATGTGTATACCTTCATTACATTCTAGTTGTGTTTCATATACCGGTTGTATTGATGTTGTTTAGTACATACCCAGTGCACTTGATTTGGTTTTAATACCTTTTGTGATTTTGATTTGATTTCGTGCATATGGGTTACACATGATTTTGATATATGCTTCGATCTAGTTTTTATCCATTTTCATACTGTGATTCGAGTCTGATATTCGATGTATGTTTTCGTGCTCCATGTGCACCTGATTAGGATTCTTGCGCATACTTGGCGCACTTGATGCGATTTTGTGCACACCAGATGCACTAAATCGGGGTTTTGTGCAGATTAGATGCACCTGATTTTGAGTCGTACACGCCCGTTGCACTTGACAGATGTTTTTGGCGCACACCTGTTGTACTTAGTTTTGTTTTGTGGGTATTCATGGTTTCTGCATTTGGTTTCGATTTCAGTGCGTACCGGACGCACATGACATTTTATTGATGTGATTGGGATTGATTTTAGTTTGAGCAGTATGTTTTCATAATCATTATTATTTGATTTAGTAACCAGGCGGGACGTGTATGTTAAATAAAAGATATATATATAGCTATTTTTTTTAAATTAAACGTCCGCTACTTAGACCGTGACACGTGCATTGCACGGCGATTTTTAAGAAGGGGTTTTTGTATGCTTCTTTATTATGATAATTCGGCGATTTTACTAGGATGCGAACTATATATAAGTTATAGATTGATATATATTATGATGGTTTTCACATTGGGTTATGATATTTTATTATCGCCATAACTCCGATGATTGCGTCATGCTTGACGGAGTTGATTTTTGTTATGTATTGATGATTTCGGAGCCCCGACGATTTGAGTGTTTTGCTAAATGTTTTATTATTTGGAAGAGGAGTTTTAATTTAAATTTGGGGATCGAATTTCCTAAATGGGGGAAGATTGTAACGTTTTAAAAATAATTAAATAAATAATTAAATGAATAAAATTGATTAAGTGAATTTTATGATTTTCGGTAAAGCAAAATGTATTTTTCGTAAAATTAAACCGCAATTTGTTTTTCATTATAAATTCAAAAATACCTATTTAATTATGTAATTACTAGTAAATAGTGTTTATTTAGCCACTTATAAATTTTTAGTTTAATAAAATATTTTTCCTAAATTAATTATTTTAAATATTAACATAAGCTTTATTTTTATACTAAATTAGTGTAAATTACAAATTTGAAAAGTTTTAATTTGTAAAAATGAACCATGGCATGTTAGAATTTAGTGTGTATCATGCAAAAATTATTTGCAAATTTTTCCTATTTTCTAGTGCTTTCTTGAGTTGCTATAGTAAATAAATAAATAAATAATTAAATAAAGCATGAAAAGACTTTATGTGATGTTTTCTTCTCTTGAAAGTTCTACACACTTTCACACTCACTTCTTTCTCTCCCTCACCTCACCAAGGCCGGCCACAAACCCCCCTATGGCTGCCCCCCCATTTTCCACCTCATTTTGTTCAAAATTCATCAAAAATACTTCAAAAATTCAATTAAAATTCCACAAAATCCTAATTTCTTCATACCCTTTATTCTCTACCCTTCTTTATATGGATTTTGGAGTGGGAAAGCATGTATTTTGGAGGCTCATTTCTTGTTGGGATTTCATATTTTGGGAGGTATAATTTCTTTCTTTTGATTTATTGTTTTAGATGTTCATTTAAGCTTAATTAGATTTAATGAATTAATTCTATGTTTTTTTTTAAAAATGCAAGTTAGGGTTGTAAATTCAAGTTAGGGTTTTTAATAATTAATTAGGGTTATAATAGTTAGTTTAACACTTTTAGAATTGGAAAATATTGCATGGTTGTTAAATTGTAAAATTTTCATTTAAAATTGTTTTAAATAAGGAAATTAGCTAACTAGATTTTTCTAAAATGTGTTTGTGGGTAATATAAAATTCCAATTAAAGTTGCTATCATTAGATTGTAGTTTTAATGAGAATATTAGCATATTAATTGAATGAAAAACTTAGTTTGATCACTAGATTACTTTGATAATTGGAAAAATAGTAATAAAATGCTATTATTTTGTAAACTAGATTTTAGGAATTTCTAAATAAATGTGATTAAAAATATAATTTATGGTTTCATTGAATCATTATCATTATGAATTTTGGTTTAATACATTAATTCATGCAAATCATGTTTTGTGGTAGAATTGTGGTGCTTTGCTTGAAAAATGTTGAAAATTGTTAAATGTTGCAAACTAGAAATTTCAAATTAATATAAATTTGTATAATAAAAATATAGTAACGGTTTGTATAGTCTAGTTATGCTATATAATGAGTTTTAAAACTATTGGTTTCATTTAAATGTCAAGTTTTGATGAAAAACGGTAAATTGGCAATTTCGGTTTTTACGAAATTGGACGGTTTGATGGATTTTAGGGTTTCGATGGATTTAATCATGTTTTATAATATAAGTAATGTGTTTTAAAACTATGAGTTATTTGTTAATGTTTATCTCGATCCATCGGAGTTTGTACGCCGATATCGAGCGATATTTGGTTCTTTTGCGTGGACGGGACATAGGCTTTAACCTATGCTGGTTCATTGCGTCGTTTTGACTTTTGTATGTGATTCAGTTTACGATGCTATTTATATATTTGCGTTTAGGTACCCCTCACGTGGACTGCGGGCGATGAAGAGGAGGATGGCGACACCGTCTTCGGCAGACATGGACCAGGTGAGTAGATGTATATCTACGGGGGGAAGTCGGGTGGATGGCGTTTAGCACCCCCGCAACGTAGAATAAGAATAGTACTTATTGACATTAGGAAACCCGATGTGACCCTAGATTCTTACTGAGCAGGACCCTAGGCGGGACTAGACTGATTTAGGAAAACCATACCTGAGGATGAATACTTTGGGAAAGGTTCGTAGGTTTCTGATAAAAACATACACGCACACACTAAAACTTGACATGGCGTATACGTATATGTGTGTATATGTATAAAACTAGGTATAGGTGTATATATATACACCACACGTATATGGGATTCATTGATGTGATATGATATCTGAGGCATGATGAAACAGTATAACTGGGCTTGATGCCATGATTCTTGACTATACAGTCGTATTAAAGTGTTAGCGGATCATTAGAGAATGAGATAATGAACATGAACATATAAATTATAAAGGGTGGTGGTGATATTGAGGTACATGGGACGCTAAAATAGTACCTGGGCTGTAGCTTGTGACTGATCACGATATGATATATGTATGACTTGATTACAACGTCATATAGGTGCGACCTGATGTCGATATCGTATAGGTGTGACTTGATGACGATAAGATATCGGTATGATTTAATCACAATATTACACATATGACATGATATTTCTGTGGATAAACTAATGATGCTTATCATGATGGCAATGATATATGATTGATGTATGCGATCACAGTTTAGCACCTTGATCATGAGATGTGTTGATGATGACATTATACGAATGAGGAGACACCTAGGAGATACTTGACCGTACCCCGATATTGGGATGCCGTACGATGGATTTTACCGTACGAGGCTTAGATTTGATGATTGATCCGCACTCTTGATTCGAGAAAGCCGTACTACGTACGTGACGCTATTGAGGAAGGATCGCCGACTATTAGAGATATTGATTTAGACCTTAGGTAGACTCTAGTTTCTTACTGACTAGTCTATTAGGTTTAGTTCCTTAGGATGTTAGATGGACACTGGTTTAGGTTCGACTCACATAGTGGTAGTTGTACTCGTATCCCACGGAGGAGTGGATAATGCACACCTGTATTTACATTCATACTGTAATCATCATGGTGCATGTTCTTACATATGTTGCAATAATCAGTACAAACCATACCTGTTAGGACACCAGCACCATTACCGATGATGCGCATATTCCACGCACACTTATTTGTCGGCTCACACACATCATCATCGGTAATTGCTATGTCACGTACACTTTAGATCATATTATCTTTTATTGATTGAATCAGTTAACAACTAAACCGATATAATATTGTGATCACTCTCTGATGTTAGTATAAGACATGATATTTATTACTTAGACATTCATGCATTCATATTTTCATGTTATCGCACAGTAGTATGGGCGTATGCCGGCACTTATCATATACTTACTCATGATTTTGAGATTTGGATTTCTATGAGATTTCTGGATTTTTGGGGAAAACCGCAAAAATATATAAAACTTCTCTCTCTCTCCTCTTCTCTTTTTAAAATAAGATGCGGTTTTCTCGTGATGTATGTGTGGTCCACCATGAGATTTCATGTTTTCTGTTGGATTTCAAGACCCGATTCGAGGAGTGGATGAACCGTCTCGGGTACATGGTGGGCCCGGTATGGTACCCCGGGGCAAGAAGATCGAGTTGTAGACGATGAGCCTGGCAGGGGAAGACTACCTACCGGTGATGTCTGGCGCGGCGGATATCCGGAGGATACCGACCGTTGTCGTGAGATTTGATCATATGGGCCGATCCGGACTGACGGAGCCCGAGATATTGAGACTTGAGGTTACATGTGTTGTGTCGATGCTTGACACGGATTTCCATGGATTTCATTGTTGAGATTTCAGATGCTTATACACACTTTACTATGATAACAGCTAAAGAGTTCTTATACATATATATCTGGATTTCAGGATTTGTTACTTTACATTCATGGTGCATGCATTTCATTTCATATGACATAGTACCATATGAGGCACTGACACGACACGGAGTATTTGCACTTACACGTAGTATTACCCTGCTATTCTAGATGATTGAGATATAGTAGTGTATTATTATGACCTAGGATAGCGCCGTGCATTCGATTTCTTTTCGTAGATGTCTTCTACTCACGAGTTGGCAACTCACCCCCGTTGTGCCAAATTCTTTACAGGTTCGATGTACAGGTTTCCGTGGCAGCTTGTTGGCACATCTTTTCTTCAGGGTGATTTGCACGGTAGGTTGGTTCACTTGTATCCGAACCACCATTGTACTTTTATTCTTTCATTTGTATCTAGTAAGCTCCATCAACCATATTTGTATTACTTGATAAGTTATTGGACCAGTTGTTTATTTCGACCTTAGAGTCCCGTATGTGTTATTCTGATCTGGTGGTTTTTGTTTTCTTTTGAGATTTGAGCCTCGCCCTTTGGCGTTGTATATTATTGTGATTGTTGTGGTTGTCTCCGCCTGTTGGCGTTGAGCTAGCACCCGTTGGGGATGCTTTTTATTGTTTATGTATATTATACTTGTTGTACCCGTTTGGGGCCAGTTTTTACTGAGGAGACTCTGCCGAAATTTTTGGTAAAATTTGCTGATGTTTTTATACTTGTTTTATTTTCTTTTCTTCTTTTTCTTCTCTTATGGTTTAGATTTCTGGGCTTCGGCTTACTTAGGTTACGTGGCGCCTCTAGACGCTTCGTAATCTAAGTGCCGGTCACGTTCCGTACTTTCGGGTCGTGACAGCCTACTACACCATATGAGATGTGGTGTGGGAAGAGACCCTATCTTAATCACATTAAGACATGAGGAAGTCCAGCTTTTGTCAAAAAGCAGCATGCGGACAAGCTCGAGGCACGCTCAGTACAGTGCAAGTTCGTGGGATATCCAAAGAACTCCAAGGGATATTTCTTCTACTGCGAAGAGGGACAAAAGGTTTTTGTTTCTCGTCATGCCTACTTCTTGGGAACTGGGTTTTTGGAAAACCAGATAAGTGGGAGCACAGTAGAACTGGAAGAAATTCCAGAACCACGAGCTATTACTGAAAGCTTAGTGGAACCAGAGGGTTCAAAAGAACAAGACATTCCCACGCCGCTCCGCAGGAGTAGTAGGCAGTCTCATCCGCCCGAGAGATACTACGGTTTTCTCATAGACGGGGATAGAGAGGATTGCATCATAGATTATGATGAGCCTACTAGCTTCCAGCAGGCCGTTCAGAGCGTTGACTCGGTAAAATGGCTGGATGCAATGCGGACCGAAATGGAGTCCATGTACACCAACAAGGTATGGACGTTGGACATTGCTCCAGACGGAGTAAAACCTATAGGATGCAAGTGGATCTTCAAAAAGAAGATTGGTGTAGATGGACAGGTTGAGACCTATAAAGCTAGACTTGTTGCAAAGGGTTTTCGTCAAAGACTTGGTTTGGACTATGACGAAACCTTTAATCCAGTGGCTATGCTGAAATCCATTCGGATCCTTCTTGCCATTGCTGCCTTCCACGATTATGAGATCTGGCAGATGGACGTAAAGACCGCTTTTCTGAATGGAAATTTAGAGGAGTGTGTCTATATAGACCAACCAGAAGGTTTCATTCAGAGTGGGAGCAGCGGAAAGGTGTGCAAGTTGCTTAAGTCCATCTATAGACTAAAGCAGGCATCGCGGAGTTGGAACATCTGTTTTGATGAGACGGTCAAGGAATTTTGCTTTATCAAAAATCCAGATGAACCATGCATCTACAGTAGATTTGTAGCGAGAACTGTAGTATTCCTCGTTTTATACGTGGATGACATTCTCTTAATAGGAAATGACATTCCTATGCTACAATCTGTCAAGGGGTTCTTATCACACAGGTTCTACATGAAAGACCTGGGTGATTCCTCATACATCCTGGGGATCCGGATCCATCGTGATAGATCCAAGAGGATATTAGGACTTTCACAGTCCAGGTACATCGACACCATACTGAAGAGGTTCAGTATGGAAGATTCCAAGCGAGGTAACCTACCGGCTTGTCACGGGATCACCCTCTCTAAAGAGATGTCTCCCAAGACTGATTTGGAGAGGGATCGCATGTCTATTATACCCTACGCTTCTGCGGTAGGCTCTATAATGTATGCGATGTTGTGTACCAGACCGGATGTAGCTTATGCACTGAGTGTGGTAAGCCGGTATCAGTCAAACCCTGGGGAGAAACACTGGATAGCGGTAAAGAACATTCTCAAGTACCTGAGAAGGACTAAGGAGATGTTCTTGGTGTATGGCGGAAAAGACCTCCAGATCGAGGCCTTTGCTGACTCTAGCTTCCAGAGTGACAAGGATGATTCCAAGTCCATGTCGGGTTTTGTCTTTACCCTCAATGGAGGGGCGGTGTGTTGGAAGAGTTCCAAACAGGAAACCGTTGCAGACTCGACGATGGAAGCGGAATACATCGCTGCATCTGATGCCGCAAAGGAAGCTGTCTGGATGAGGAAGTTCTTGAAAGAACTTCAGGTGGTTCCGTCCATTGTAGATCCAATACCTCTGTATTGCGACAACAACGGGGCTATAGCTTTAGCGAAGGAGCCCAGGTCCCATCAGAGATCCAGACACATCTTGAGGCGGTATCACCTGATCAGGGAGATCGTGGATCGCCAGGAGATCGAGGTTCGGAGGGTTTCTTCAGAAGATAACACTGCAGATCCATTCACCAAGGCCTTTCCCCAGACTCAGTTCGAGCGGCTGATCGAGATGATAGGTCTTCGATACGCCAGTACATGACCTTAGTGCAAGTGGGAGATTGTTAGTGTATATGCCCTAGAGGCCATTACTGTATCATACTAGTTTGTATATTACTTAATGGAAGCTTGGGATATTCACCTTGTATATACAATCTTGCTCAAAATAGTAGTATGCTACTTGGTTTGTTTCTACTTTAATGTGTACATGTGTTTATTTTAGTATATCACTTATACACATTAGTGGAGCCCTTAGGATCTTTGCTTGATTACCAGCGTTGTGATGGCAGTCACACTAGTGGGGGCTAGGTAATCTATAAGCACATCCTTATACAGGTCCCTAGTCGCAGGACTATCGAGACAGGGCATCGATACTCCGGAGTAGACTAGCGCATGCGCTTCTCATCCCAGTGTGGGAGACGGTCTGTCCCACAGCCGTTAGTACGTCGTACTGGAGATAGTATGCGGATGCTCGTTAGGTTACGAGTACACTGGACAGGACTCGTCGGGAACTGACCGGTTGGTATTATACCTATCGTCAGTTATCAGTTCCCAGGTGACATGAGTACAGCTTAGTCCGCTGACTTGACACTGTCACTTCGCCTCGAGTGTATTCCCACTGTACTTTGATTACTACCCTACCACGGCTCAAAGGAGTCGTGCAAACAGGTAGTAGTTGGGTGCAGTCCCGAAGCACTTGGAGGCAGTAACGGTTAGACAGGATTCGTCTCTCCCGGTATTGGGGGTTGACATCGCGCTGTGTCTAGGAGAGCCATTACACGAGTAGTCCCTGGCCAGGGCAAGCGAGATTTACTGGTAGGCTTCCAGTGTTATCTCAGGGTGTTTTGGGCTTCACTCCGACACGACTTGTACCGCTATTAGGGGACTGACATTTACCGCCCCCTTAGGCCCTCCATGCGATGTATCAGACGAACAGACCGGACTGTACGGAGATTGTCACATTCAGGCTCAGTAGGAGTTCAGATGGGTTTCACTTCGTCAGTCTTCTTGTCGGCATCTACCTAGGGACCGTTACGCACAGCTAGTGCCGCTTGCGGTCTGTGGTTAAACCCACTGCCAGCGTAGTGTCGAGTCTTTAGAGTCCCACACAGAAAGCTATTCACCTTTTGGCCAAAGAGTAGAGGTCGCATGGTTTTGCGACAGGTCGCATGGTTTTGCGACAAGGTCCGGTCACATCCGTGCACTTGTGCACGTACAGTGTCCGGACAGTTAACACTAGCGGGCTTTGGTTTAAGCCAGATCCTAGTGTACGTTTTGGGATTGGTTTTATCCAGTATGTATTCGTGTTCCTCGGAACGCGAATGCGGGTGTGTATGCACAGTTGACGGAGAGACAGAGGCAGAGGATTCTCATTAGGTTTGTTGACCGTTGACTGTTGACTATTGACTTTTTGCTCAACCCTAATGAGAATATGATATGTAATTAACAATAATATTAATTAAGTATTGTGGTGACATGGTTGTTGAGGGGTTTACTTTGTTGACTTGTTGACTTTGTTGACCGGTTGACTAGGTTGGACTAGTTGACCATCATGATGACAATGGCTATCATTTCATGGCAAAGACTTTTTACTTGCTTGTTCTCTTGTGCAATATGAGTGCATGAAATGATATAGCCATTTTGACTTAAACCATTTACACAATACTTGATTACTATTTTTGTGATGATGGTTTTGGATTATGAGAGCCAAGTGAGAAAAGTCTTGCTCATTATCATTTTCATTCTCTCTCTTGTGTTCTTGAGCTCTCATCTCCTTCCGCTTGCTCTCCCTCTCTTTAGTCTATGGTTCACTTGTCTCATGTGTTGAGAACCAAGAACCATAGAGAAAATCCCAACACGCTCTCCTCTACTCACTCTAGTTCACAAGGTTTAGCAAACCGAGTGAACTAGTTTCTTCAAAGACCGAAGAAGAAGCCAAAGGTAGAAGCTTTCAGGTGGATCGATCTTCGGCGCAAGGAGACGACGGGGTGAAGCCGATCCGGACAACCATCGAGGCTTGAAGACGAAGGAGTTCAAGAAAGAAAGGTATAACCCCCTAACCAAGTAGTTAACAACTCCTAGTTAGGTTGTTAGTTAGATATTTAACAAAGATCCGGTTTTGAGTCCATGTTACCACCTCTAGAAAATTGTTTTCCACCAAATTCCGCATGCCCGAAAGTACCGGGAGAGCTAGCATGGACTTACATATTGTAGTGGACGCTTGGACATATATAGGGAGGACTTTCTTGCTCGACATGATAGTATGCTATCTGGTTACTCTTTATCTTAACATGTACACTGATTGTCTCTCTGTTACATGTTGGTAAAGCCCTTAGGATGCGTACTTGACTGCCTAGATTATGATGCGGATCATACTAGTGGGACAAAGGTTGTCCGTGAGTACATCCTTTAATGTCCCTAGTCGTGGGTGTATCGAGACGGGGCATCGACATACCAGAGTAGACTAGCGTATAGCTTCTCGACCAGTGAAGATGGGCGATGGATGATCCTATATCCATTGGTGTTTGACATCAGATATGATATACGGGTGCTCAGTGGAGACTGGGTACACTGGACGGACTCATCGATAACTCCCGGATGGTATTATACCTCACGTCATATGGCAGTTCTCTGGTGACACTGGTACAGGTTAGTATGTCGACCCAAGATCGTCATAGAGCCTTGTGTGATTCCCACTGTGTTTTGATTTCCACCTTACCACGTTCATGAGAACGTGCAAAACAGTGGTTTTTTGGTACATTCCCGAGTCACATGGAGGCAATGAGCGATAGGAGGGGATTTGTCTCTCCCGGTATTGGGGGTTAATGTTGCACTGTGCTCGATTGGCTATAACAGGAAGTCCCTGGCCAGGGTTGTTTCAGAGATTTACTGGTAAGTGTTACCAGTAGTTTCTCGACCCGTTATGAGCCTCATATCAGCACGACTTATCGAGTTACTGGGGTCTGACATTTACCACCCCTAGACGAGATATGCGACATATCTGACGAAGAGACCGGACTATACGGTAGTGTTACTGATTGGATTCGCAGGAGTATGAGCAGGCATGCTTATTGATCTTCTGATCGCTCAATACCCGGGTGGCCGTTATGTTTAGCAGACCGCTTGTGGCTTGTGGGTGTTTGATATGATCATCACCTATTGCCGGCGTATTGACGAGTCTTTAGAGTCCTACACAGAGGTTTCCTGGTTCATGCGAAACAGAGTAAGAGAACATATGTGATATGTGCGGGACCGAGATTAATGCACGTATGTGATACCGCATTCTATTCTCGCGATTTATGACATCGGTCGGTTATATGAGATACGGCCGGGTTATCGGATCAAGTGTTGATTCGATAGATTGTTACATTTGATATTAGTCGGTTGTATGTGATATAGCCGGATTGTTAAATCAAGTGTTGATTTGATAATTTAATGTATAATTATATATTTGATATATTAACTTACATTAACTAATATTTGCTCCCTAAGTATTTCTTTTTCTCACTTATGTACACTTAGTATATATGTGATATATATTAATGTATATTATTTTGTGTCATGCTAGATGTCACATGCTACATGGGTGTATGAGACTCACACCATGCTTATAATAATGATATGGTTTTATTTATCTAAAGTTAATCAAAATTAATGGTAATTAGTCACATGGTTGAAGCTTGTAGAAGTTTGTGGAACCATTGACCAAGTCCACTAATTTTGTTTTACTTGAAGATATTTATTAACCTAACCATTATTGTTAGCCATAGTTAAGTCTCTACATGGGTTAGTTTATGACACTAACTCACCCATGGTTGCTATTCTCACCTCATGAGTTCATTCTCACTTCTTCTCTTCATCTTCTTCATCCTTGAGAAAAAGCTTTCTAGCTTTTGGAAAAGTGAGAAAATATTGTGAGAAAAATAAAACTAAAGTGAGCCCATTTCCTACTTCATCATCCTCCACTACTTGCCATTTAGTATAGGGTGTTTGCTTCACTAATTTCACAATTAGTGAAGAGGTAGCATGAGCTTGAGTCTTCTCAACGTAGATCATCTTCGGCCTCGAAGACATTGAGCAAGCTCGTTCATTTCTTCATGTGGATCCTTACTATAGTTCGGGTGTTCACTACTTGGAGCCAAGGGACTACTACACGGAGCTTTAGAAGTGAAGGACCGGTCTACAAAGCTTGTATTCCTCATTCACTTAGTGTAATGTTTGATTACATGCTAGCTTAACTCCTAATTTTCTAGTTAGATCCTTGGCATGGGTTGCATAGCTCTCTAGTTTTTTAAAAATTGTATACTTGATGCCCCAAAAATCCTAGTTAGGATGCTATGGAACCCATCAATTACTAAAGAGGTCACTCCCGGTGAAGGGATCTCGGCTCTTTCCTCATCGAATAAGGTGCATGATATTCTACAAGAAATACCGCTATGCAACGAAACAACTAAAGCTACCTATTTTTGAAAATTCGATTCCACAACATTTTTAGATTTATTTTCTTTCATTAATCTCATTAATGAATGTCCCATCATTTAAGTTATCTAAGAAACACAGAAAAATACAATGTACGCTTATGCAATCTGCATTCGTCACGACGTCCTGTCATGCACCGTTAGGTTAGGTAACTAACGGCAGGGCGGGGCTGGGCTAGTGCGGGTGAAAAACATAAGCAATGTCTATAATATATCATATATATTATATATAGTATTTATCTCAGAATATAACGTGATCACATCACAGAATATCAGCAGCAAAAGACAACATATGAAATATTGGATATACTAGGATTTCCGGGTTTTAATTTAAGCCTGTATAAAACACAGATTCCACAGTCGTGATGAATAGCCAAACCCGCATTCCTAGACCCCTACGAGAGCGGCAAGCAACCCTACCAATTCTAGAGTTAGGAGACCCGGACTCGACGTCTCGAGATTGTCTCCCACTGGACTCTAGAACCCGTTACTTGTGCTCACCTCCTTGGGTCTATCCTAATGCGGAAAAGTAAATAATATACATCAACGGTGACATCTTCCTCAACCCGGAAGTGCCCTAATAAAAGAATATTACATACAAGTTTTTACATGAATGAAAATGAAAAACTCTCATCTCACATAAATGTAGGGTTACTAGGCACTCTCATAAGGGTCTACAAGGCATCAACCATGCCCGATTTAAAATTTAGACGTGCCGAACAACCCTAACCAAGAACTTTAAACAAGAGATTAGGCGAAACAAAGTATATTAAACACTTTAACACTAAGAGTTTGGGATTACAACCTTTGTAGTCCAGTCCTTCACTTCTAAAGCTCCGTGTTGAGGTCCCTTCGCTGCGATCATCGAGTTTCCGGACTCTAGAAAGGCTCCACGAAGACAAAGATGCAAGCTTGCTTCCGATCTTCGATAACAAAGATGATCTACCTTGAAGTTTCTTTAACACAAGCTCTCACTCACAAATGAAGTGAACACCCTAATCTAAATGGCTAGGATAGATTAGGATGATGAAGTAGGATTTTATCTCTCATTTGTTTTCTATTTCTCACTCATTTTCATCACCTTTGAAAAAGCTAGAAAGCATTGCAAGGAGGAAAAATAAGAAGAATGAATAATAATCGTTTTGTGATGAATAATGAATTAAGTGAGGTTAGAAATGCAACCATGGGTTAAGTATGAAGACTTAACCCATGTAGAGATTTTACTATGGTTAAAGGATTGGGTTGGGTTAAAGAAATATCACAAAATATCACAAAAATATCAAGGTCAAAGTCAAAGCTTCAAGAAGCTTCTTGAAAGCTTCATGAATGTTTAACCCTAATCCAAACCCTAACCACAATTAAACTCTACAAAACATGTTGCATTTATAACCATGATATGTTACAATATTATATATCACATATACAATATTTATTGTAACAAAATAAAATAATACAATTAACATATATCGCGTATATATCAATGTATTACCCGAGTGAGAAAAAGAATCTTTTAGTGAGCTTATATTAGTTAATGTAATTTAATATATCAAATATATAATTATACATTAAATTATCGAATCATCACTTGATCCGATAATCCGGTTATTTCATAAATAACCGACTAATATAATCTGTATCGGTTCATCGAATCAACACTCGATCCGATGACCCGGCTATATCACATATACCCGGCCGATATCTCATATCGTGAGAATCTAATACGGTATCGCATACACGCATCATTCTCGGTCCCGCACATATCACATATGTGCTCCTACTCCGTTTTGCCTGAGCCAAGAAACCTCTGTGTAGGACTCTAAAGAATCGTCAATACGCCGGCAGTAGGTGATGATCATATCAAACACCCAAAAGCTGCAAGCTGTCAGCTAAACGTAACAGCCACTCAGGTATTGAGCGATCAGAAGATCAATAAGCAAGCCTGTACATTCTCCTGCGTATCCAATCAGTAACACTCCCGTACAGTCCGGTCTCTTCATCTGATATATCGCATATCTTGCCTAGGGGTGGTAAACATCAGACCCCAGTAGCTTGATAAGTCGTGTCGATATGAGGTCTATAATAGTTCGAGAAACTACTGATAACACTTACCAATAAATCTCAGCAACCCTGGCCAAGGATTTCCAGTTATATCCAATCGAACACAGCGCAACATCAACTCCCTATACCGGGAGAGACGAATCCCCTCCTATCACTCATTGCCTCCATGTGATTCGGGACTGTACCCAAATGCCACCTTTTTGCACGCCCTTTTGGACGTGGTATGATGGAAATCAAAGCACAGTGGGAATCACACAAGTCTCTATGACGATCTCGGGTCTACAGACAAACCTGTACCAGTGTCACCAGAGAACTGCCATCTGACGTGAGGTATAATACCATCTGGGAGTTCTCGGCGAGTCCGTCCAGTGTACCCAGTCTCCACTGAGCACCCGTACACCATCCTTGATGTCAAACACCGATGGATATGGGATCATCCATCGCCCATCATATGGGCCAAGATGTGTATACGCTAGTCTACTCTGGAGTATCGATGCCCTGTCTCGGTACTCCCACGACTAGGAACATTTGAAGGATGTACTTGGCGACTACACTGTCCCCACTAGTATGATCTGCATCATAGTCCTGGCAGTCATGTACTCATCCTAAGGGATTTATCAACATGTGACATAGAGACAATCAGAGTACATGTTAAGATAAAGAGCAACCAGATAGCGTACTATCATGTCGAGCAAGAAAGTCCTCCCTATATATGTTCAAAAATCCACTAAAATATGCATCGTATGTACAGTAATGGCCTCTAGGGCATACATATAACTAACAATCTCCCACTTGAACTAGGGCCATCTGTTGTGGTATCGCATACCCAACAATTAGTTATGGTTGAAGTATCTCATACTCAACCATCCCATAAAAGTCTCTACTGGGAAAAAGGCCTTTTGTGAGTGGATCCACGCTGTTGTCCTCTGTGTCTACTCCCCTAACCTTGATCTCCCTGGAGATCAACCATCTCCATGATCAGATGATACTGCCTAAGAATTATATCTGGATTTCTGATGGGACGAGGGTTCCTTGGCATATACCACAACTCCATTGTCACACAATGGTAGGAACGAAGTTCATCTCATGAACTTATATATATATATCCAGACTGCCTCTTTGGTAGCATCCTTGGTAACGACGTATCTTGCCATTAATCATCTAGTAAGTCACGGTATCTAGCTTGGAACTCTTCCAACATACCGTCCCTCCACTGAGGGTAAAGACAATGCCTGCGACTGACATTCAGTCGTCCTTATTACCCTGGAACCTTTCCAGTGATTCTCCCCAGGATCGATTGATACAATCTCACTACAACTAGTGAGATTCCTAACATCCAATTAGATCTATCCCATATATCCATAACCCAGGATTTAGGAGGTATCACCTTGATCCTATATGGAGAGTCATTGTGATAAGAGGAGATTGACCGAGCGTAGCATAGGAAACTCCTTCCCTATCAAGAGTATGTCATCCACATACTCTACAAGGACGAGTATCACCACCATACTCTCTACTACCCTTTTGTAAATACAAGGTTCATCTACCATTTTGATGAAGTCAAACTCTTTGACTACTACATCAAAACAGATGTTCCAACTCCGCGATGCCTGATTTATCACATAAAACATCTTGCTCACGTTTACGCTGCTCCCACTGTCTACGAAGCCCTCTGGCTGTGTACTTATAGATGCACTCTTCCAAATCATCATTTAGAAAAGCAGTCATGACACCTAACCGCCAGATATCGTAGTCATGGTATGTAGTCGTGGCAAGTAGGATCTGGATGGACTTTAAGCATAGCTTTGAAAGTCTCAACTTTTCCATGTACACCAAGTAATCTTCTCAAGATATACTTGCTCCTGATGGGGATTTAACCCTTCACATAAAGCAACCAAAGTCCATACTTTGTTGGTGTATAAGGATTCCATCTCAGATCGCTAAGCATCCAGCCATTCTTACAGAGTCCCACTCCTGATGGCCTGCTCGAAACTAGTTGGGTCATCATCACATGATGCAATCCCTGTTCCCACTATCTTAGATAAAACCGAAGTATCTCTCAGGTGGGTGAGGAACCCTACTAGATCGGCGGAGAGGCTGAGGTTCGTTGGAAACTATTGAATCCTTTGGTTCTACCAAATCATCAGCTGCAGTTTGTATTGCTGGAACTCTTTCCGGTTCTACCTCATGACCAATAATTTCTTCACAAGAAATTCCCTTTCACAAAGGTGGCTTGCTGAGAAACAAAACATCTTTTGTTCCTCGGTTTGGTAGAAGATATTCCCTTGTGAATGCTTGGGATATCCAACAAACTTCCACAGAACTGACTTTGCCTCGAGCTTGTCCGGATTTTGCTTTTTAGACATAGGCCGGACAAGCCCAAATCTTAACAAACTTAAGATATGGGCTCTTCCCTTTCCATATCACATATGAAGTGGTAGGCAACTGATTTGATTTGAACCCTATTCAATAGGTATGCTGCTTCTCAAGTGCAAAACTCCCAAAAGGAAATAGGAAACTCAGTAGTACTCATCATAAAGCACACTATATTACATAGGGCGCTATTGCTCCGCCCCGATATACCATCGTGCCATGGTGTATACGGAGGAGTAATGCTGAGAGAGAATCTCATTCTCCTTTAGAATAGTCCAGGAATTCTGTGCTCTAGTATTCTCCTCCTTGATCTCATCAAAGGATATAATACTTTTACCCATTTTTGGTTCTCTACTTCTAACTTATATTCTGTGATTATCTCAAAAGTTTCGGACTTGTGCTTCAACAGGAACATATGTCTGAATCTTGAAAGATCATCAGTGAATGTAATGAAGTACAAAGAACCAGTCCTGGCATATGTAGACAGGGGACCTTCATACATCAGCATGTATCAATCCTAAGAGTTCACTAACTCTTTCTCTGTTTCCAATAAACGGAGCTGTGGTCATCTTATCTTTGTGATATGACTGGCATGTTTTACAAGATGTAAATCTAAACTAATTTAAATATGCATCTTTATTTAACTTCAGCTAGTCGGGTCGCATTGATATGACCTAGTCTACAATACCTCAAGAAGGATTCGTTCATTTCTAAACTCTTCCTCTTGTGTGTGTTCTGTACATTAAGAACTATGGTTTGATTTAGAACGTCTATGCTTTCAGATAACGTTCCTGAACCGATCAACTCTTGATATAGGAAATGTTCAAAACATTATCCAATAATAGAAAATTATATCCTTCTTTACTAATAAAGAGACTGATATGATGTTGTATATCAGGTTCTGTATCTAATAACATTCGTTCAGAATCAATGTATTCTGGTAATACAGGATGATAATGTTAGGTTTGCCTAGCACCCTATAATGAGTTTTGAAGCATCACATGTCTCAATGTTTGGATTTTGATGGTGCTAAACAAGCATGCAAAGGAATCGATCCTAGAAAATTAGGGTTACAAAACTTAAAGCTAATAAAATTACGGTTTCGAGACTACAACCTTTTTAGCTCCCTTTTGCTGGACTCCTTGGTCTCTTGGGTGTTGGAAGAAGGTCCTCTTGAAGTCCTCTCACGTTCACGACGATCTACCCGGAGTTCCCCGTCCAAGCTCGCAACTTCGAGAATCGAAGAGAACACTCTAAACAAGTTGGCTAAACTTGTGTAGAATGATGTTGTGGTTAAGATTCTCACTTCAAAAACCTTTCTTTATGTGTATTTTACGCACTAGAAGAAACTAGAGAGCAAATATTGAAGGAGGAAGAAGATGGAGTCTTTCTTTTAACAAGAGTTAGAATGTTAACTATGAAAAGAAAATGAAATATATCTTTATATATTTTATTTCTTCTCACTTCAAACCATGGTTAAACCTTTGAGTTATTATTTAATTAGGGTTTAAAACACATAAGGAAAGTTTAATCCTAGGTTAAGGGTAGGTGAGAATGGTTAGGTTAAAGAAGAGTGTAGAAACAACTCAAGAATTATCCTTTCCTTTTCTAATTTTGTTTTAAACCTAAAACCAAATAATAACTCATAAATTTATCCATGGTGTGAGTCTTATATTGCCACCATTTCCATGTGTAAACAACCATGATAGATGGGTGTATGTATGTACGTATGTATGCACATCCATATGTGCATGAAACTAGAAAGAGAGAAAGAAACACATACATGCATGCATACATCCATCATATTCAAGAAAGGTTTTAAGTGAGAAAACTAATAGTTAAATGATAAATCAACACTTGATTTATCAATCCGGCCATATCACATATGACCCCACCAAAAGCAAGCCGCCCGATCAATGTTCGGTATCCTATACGCGCATTTTGATCGGGTCCATGCGCATATCGCATACGCGCACCACAACGTTTCGCCTGGACTGGGTAACTCTTTTGTGGGACTCTAAGACTCGTCAATACGCCGGCAGAGGGTGATGATCATATCAAACACCCCCAAGCCGCAAGCGGTCAGCTAAACGTAACGGCCACCCGGGTATTGAGCGATCAGAAGAAAACAAGCGAACCCGCTGCAACACCCGTCGAGCCAACCGGCAACACTACCGTACAGTCCGGTCTCTTCATCAGATATGCTGCATATCGAGCCTAGGGATGGTCACGTCGACCCTAATAACTCAATAAGTCATGCAGGTGAATGGTCTATAACAGATCGAGAAACTACTGATAACACTTATCAGCAAATCTCAGCAGCCTTGGCCAGGGACTTACTGATATAACCAGTCGGGCACAGCACAGCATCAACTCCCAATACCGGGAGAGACGAAACTCCTCCTATCGCTCATCTCCTTCGTGTGTCTCGGGACTGTACCCAACGGCCACCTGTTTGCACGACTCAGTAGAGCCGTGGTAGGGTGGCAATCAAAGTACAGTGGGAGAGCACACAAGACTCTATGACGACCTCGGGTCTACAGACTAACCTGTACCAGTGTCACCTGAGAACTGCTATCCGACGATAGATATAATTTCATATAGGAGTTCTCGGTGAGTCCGTCCAGTGTACCCAGTCACCACTGAGCACCCGTATATGATCTTGATGTCAAACATCGATGAATGTGGGAACATCCATCGCCCATCGTATGGGTCTAGTATCATATACGCTGGTCTACTCTGGTATATCAATGCCCCGTCTTGATATACCTACGACTAGGGACTTTCCAGGATATGCTTATAGACTACAGATGTCCCACTAGTATGATCTCCATCATAATCAGAGTAGTCAAGCCGATATCCTCAGGGCTTTATCAGCATGTATGAATGAATAAAAGCATGATCAAAACAACATGTCAGATAAAGAAGAACCAGATAGCATACTATCATGTCGAGCAAGAATGCATACTAAATATATATATATATACATGTATAGATACATCCACTATCATATAATGGCCTCTAGGGCATATACATATCCAACAATCTCCCACTTGCACTAAGGCCAGTTATTGGCGTATCTCATACCCAACATCTCAAAAAGTCGCTCATGCTGCGGCTGAGGGAGGGCCTTGGTGAATGGATCCGCAGTGTTATTCTTTGTGTCTACCCTCCTAATCTCGATCTCGCGGCGATCTACAATCTCCCGGATCAAATGAAAACGCCTCAGGATGTGTCTGGACCGCTGATGGGATCTGGGCTCCTTGGCTAATGCCATAGCCCCATTGTTGTCATAATACAAAGGTATTGGATCGATAATGGTTGGAACTACTCCTAGCTCCGAGACGAACTTCTTCATCCAGACGGCTTCCTTGGCGGCATCATTTGCAGCAATGTACTCAGCTTCCATCGTAGAGTCTGCAACGGTATCTTGTTTGGAAGTCTTCCAACTCACCGCCCCTCCATTGAGGGTAAATACAAACCCAGAGATAGATTTGCTGTCGTCCTTATCGCTTTGGAAGCTCGAATCGGTAAAGGCCTCCATTTGGAGATCTCCATTACCATACACTAAGAACAATTCTTTAGTTCTTCGTAAGTACTTAAGAATGTTCTTCACAGCTGTCTAGTGATTCTCCCCTGGGTTAGATTGATACCTGCTTACAACACTAAGTGCATAAGCTACATCTGGGCGTGTACATAGCATCGCATACATTATAGATCCTGCTGCCGAAGCATAGGGTATAACACTCATGCGAGCTCTCTCTTCATCGGTCTTTGGACAAGAATCCTTGGAGAGAGTGACCCCATGGCAAGTGGGTAAGGCACCCCGCTTGGAGTCTTCCATACTAAACCTTTTTAGGATGGTGTCAATGTACCTGGTTTGGGACAATCCCAATAACCTTTTGGATCTATCCCTATAGATCCTTATGCCCAGAATGTATGTGGCATCACCCAGGTCCTTCATGGAGAACCTCAGTGATAAGAAAGATTTGACCGACTGTAGCATAGGAATATCATTTCCTATTAGAAGAATGTCGTCCACGTACAATACGAGGAATGTGACAGCTCTCCCTACAGCCTTCTTATAAACACAAGGTTCATCTGGATTTTTGACGAAATCAAACTCTTTGATGACATCATCGAAACAGATGTTCCAACTCCGTGATGCCTGCTTTAACCCATATATGGATTTAAGCAATTTACATGCTTTCCCGCTGCTGCCACTGTCAATGAAGCCCTCCGGCTGATCCATATAAACGCATTCTTCTAAATTTCCATTTAGAAATGCAGTTTTAACGTCCATCTGCCAGATTTCATAGTCGTAGTGAGCAGCAATAGCAAGTAGGATCCGAATGGATTTAAGCATGGCTACAGGAGAAAAAGTGTCGTCATAGTCCAAACCTGGTCTTTGATGAAAACCCTTCGCCACAAGTCTTGCCTTATAGGTCTCCACCTGCCCATCTACACCAATCTTTCTTTTAAAGATCCATTTGCACCCCACAGGTTTTACCCCAGGGGGTACAACGTCCAAAGTCCATACTTTGTTGGTGTACATAGACTCCATTTCGGATCTCATGGCATCTAGCCACTTCACAGAGTCTCTACTCGTGATAGCTTGCTGAAAACTGGTAGGATCATCATCATCCATGATACAGCCTTCTGTGTCACCATCAATGAGGAAACCGTAGTACCTCTCCGGTGGGCGAGAAGTCCTACCAGACCTACGGAGTGGCCGAGGTTCTTCAGTTTCTGTTGTAACAGCCGGTTCAACCAAATCGTCATTTGTAGTTTGTGTCTCCAGAACCTCTTCTAGATCCACCACCTTGCCATCATCTTTATCTGTGAAAAACTCTTTTTCCAAGAATGTGGCATACTGAGAAACAAACACTTTTTGTTCCTCTTTGTGGTAGAACAGATATCCATAAGAATTCTTTGGATATCCCACAAAGTTACACATGACTGACCGTGTCTCGAGTTTGTCCGGATTCTGCTTTTTAACATAGGCCGGGCAACCCCAAATCTTAATTCTCTTAAAAGATGGTCTCTTCCCATGCCATATCTCATATGGCGTGGTAGACACGGTTTTGGTTGGAACCCTGTTTAGCAGAAACGCTGCAGTCTCCAATGCATGCCCCCAAAACGAGACTGGTAACTCAGCGTCACTCATCATGGACCGGACCATATCTAATAGGGTCCTATTCCGTCATTCTGACACACCGTTATGCTGTGGTGTGTAAGGAGGAGTGAGCTGAGAGAGAATCCCATTCTCTTTTAGGAAGTTTGCAAATTCTGTACTGAGATACTCACCACCTCGATCTGATCGAAGCATCTTAATACTCAAGCCGGTTTGTTTTTTAACTTCTTGTTTATATTCAATGAATTTCTCGAAAGCTTCGGACTTGTGCTTTAATAAAAATACATGACCGAATCTTGAGAAATCGTCAGTGAATGTAATGAAGTATGAAAAACCGCCTCTAGCCTGTGTAGACATTGGCCCACATACATCACTATGTATGAGGCCTAGGAGCTGAGTAGCTCTTCTCCGTGTCTGGTAAACGGAGTTTTGGTCATTTTACCCTTGATACAAGACTGGCAAGTTGCATAAGATTTATATTCAAAAGAGTTTAAATATCCATCTTTGTGTAACTTATTTAGTCTTGTTTCGTTAATATGACAAAGTCTACAGTGCCAAAGAAAAGCTTCATTTATTTCTGAAAGTTTTCTTTTATTAGTGTGTTGTATACTGAAAAAACTATGTGTTGATTTAGGACATATATTCCGTTATTAAGCGTACCATACCCAACCAACATTTGATACAGGTGAATGTTCATAACATTGTTCTGCAATACAAAATTATATCCGTCATTGTCCAACAAAGAAACTAATATTATATTACATAGCATACTTGGTACAAAATAACATGGATTCAAAACCAAAATACATCCTGAAGGCAACCCCAAGTGATACTCTCCCACTGCGACTGTATGTACATTGGAACCATTTCCAACGCGGAGAGTATGGTCACCTGTCTTCAAAACCTTGCTATTTCTCAGCCCCTGCATAGAATTGCAAATGTGAGAACCTGAACCGGTATCTAATACCCAGGAAGCAGAGTTTATTGAAAAACAGTTTTCTGTCACAAACGCACCTGAAGCAGAAGCATCACCATGCTTCTTCTTGAGACTTAAGTACTCCGTGCCGTTGCGTTTCCAATGTCCTGTCTTGTGGCAATGAAAACATTCGCCCTTCCCCGAGTCTCCAGCCTTGGACTTTTCCTTTCCCTTCACCTTTTTAACTCCACCTTTAGGATTGGTGGGCTTCTTCTTTTTCTTTCCCTTGGCCTTAGCTTTCGGGCGAGAAGAAGAAGATTGTCCAACAGTCATAACGGGAGTTCTTGCTGACTTCATAGTGCTCTCTGCACTCCTTAACATGTTAAGGAGTTCAGGGAGTTCCTTCTCCATGCCATGCATGTTGAAGTTCACTATGAACTGAGCAAAGGTGGAGGGAAGGGACTGCAGAATAATATCTATATATTGTTCATTGTCCATCGTCCATCCAAGGTCCTCAAGCTCTTCTATAAGAGCTATCATCTTCAGAACATGGTCTCCTACTGGTGTGCCAGGGGCCATTCGCATTTGAAACAATTTCTTTGATGCTTCGTATCGTAATACGCGGGATTGCTCTCCATACAACTCCTTTGTATGGAGCAATATACCGTGAATGTCCATATCCTCGTGCTGCTTTTGATGTGTGTTATCCATCGATGCAAGCGCGAGGCATTTTGCCGTGGCACAGTCAGCGTCCCATGTCTTGCGGACTTCAATGTCCGCAACTGAGGATTTTGGACTTGGGACGGGCGGGGCTGAAGCCGTGAGAACATATGATACTTTATCATAAGTCAAGACGATTTTCAGATTCCTCAGCCAGTCTTTATAGTTGGTCCCATTCAGTTTGTTTTTATCTAGTAGAAGCTTGAGTCCAGTCATGGGTATCTGCCATTAAGAGAGAGAAAAGAATACACTCAGCGAAAGCTCTTGCATAGATCAGATTGGTTATTATCTTGTCTAATCGATGTTTCCCACTGCTTTTATCGAGTTTTTCTTTCAAACCTTAAAAGGAAAAACTAGCCAGGATTAATTACAGTCTACAACTTCGCTAACCGTCCAGCCAGGCCAGTGCCGGTACTTGAGGGAGGTTCCCCGTGCTTTCGCACGGACCTAATTAGAGTAAACCTCGTTTTCCCAGAAGCGGAGCCCCGTTAACACCTTTCTAGACACCTAATGAGTTAGCTAATTGTAAACTGTAAAACTCTCCTAGGAGCAACTATTGCCCACAGTGGGATCGGGTCCAACCATCATATGGAAGGTATGCAATCTCATTGCAAATTTCAACTATTGAAATTCCCGATGTTGTTTTTACCCCTAGCACTTATGACCTTAACTAAGGTCAACAAATCATAAGTACCAGTAAAGTTCTACCCGTCATTTCTTGATTAATTAGACCCACTCATATGACCCTTAACTATGGTCAACAAAGTCATAAGAATGTCCTAATTAATCTGCATCATATGCAATGTAGGAAGACATCACTTAGCTACCGTACACTACGCCTTAACTATAGTCAACAAACGTAGCACGAATACTAAGTACTCTACTTCCTAAAATGACGGAGGGTTACGGATGATTTTTAAGAAAATCTTTAATGCTTTGAACTTGATATCGTTGTAGAATCAAATGGTTTTCAAAAGGAGTGGCTTAAGCTCCCCAGTTTTGAAATATAGCTTTTTCATAAATAGCCGAGTGGTTTTCAAATCCGATTCTACAACATCTTTTTAGGTTTATTTTCTTTACATTAATCACATTAATGTAATCCTATCATTTAAGTCCTTAAGCCAATCACAGAAAAGAAACGAAAATAACACGTACGCTTATGCCATCCGTATTCGCCAAAATGTTCTGTTATGCACCGTTAGGTTACTTAACTAACGGCATACCGGGACGGGACTAGCGCGGGTGTAAAACATAAGCAACGTCTACTATATATCATATATATAATATGTCATTCGTCTCAGATATCACAGAACACAGGCAGCAGAAACATAGATATAAAGTGGGATATACTAGGACGTCCATATTTAGTATTTAGCCATAATAGAAAATACGGATTCCACAGTCGCGATGAATAGCCAAGCCCACACCCTGGACCCCTACGAGAGCGGCAAGTGACCCTACCAATTCTGGAGTTTAGGAGACCCGGTCTCGACTCCTCGAGATGGCCTCCCACTGAACCCCAGAACCCGGTCACCTGTGCTCCCCTCCTTGGGTCCATCCTAATGCGGAAAAGTAAATAATATACAACACTGGTGACACAACCTCAACCCGGAAGTGCCCCAAATAAAAGAATATTACATTACATTTGAATTTACATGAATGAAAATATAAAATTCTCATCTCACATAAAAAAAAACCGGCTATTCAATCGCGACAATCCTGCACATCATATCTCAGCAACACATAATATCTCATATCATCAATGTAAGTAAGTATGCATACCCCAATTGTCGTTGATGTATAGCAACGAAACCGGCGATATCGTACATACTACACTTACGGTCACAGAAAAGAAAGTGTAAAATTACAATATTTGGAATCCACATTCTCTTTAGACATCATAAATGCGAAATATCACATATTTCGTATTTCATGCCTAAACTATATGAATTCCACATATTGTATCACATTCCAGATAAACAGACAGTATTAAAGTTTTCGAACGAACGATCAAGTACCCAAGATTCACTAAAGCTCAACACTTGAGCAGGGTTCAAAAAATCCGGAGTGTGATACAGTAGTAGCGGTCCAGCCGTAGAAGGGTCAACCCGACGCCTCACATGTGGCACGCCGTACTGCCCTAAACCCTAAGGTTCAAAAGACAGTTCAAGACGGTCACATAATCAAGTTAAGGTTTGTTGTCTTCTATAGGGTCCACCACAAAAAGACTTGCACATATCTCCAAAGTATTTAAACCCCGTGAATAGTGAGCAAATGATACTCGTTCAAACACTTCAATACTTTCTAATTTACCTGGATAAACAACGAAATGAAAATTCCGATCGAATCTACGCGTCCAAAACCATCTCCAGAAAATACAGTACTATATTCAGATTAAACATACCTAAAACATTGTACAAGCAGACATAAGAATTATAGTGTAATTTTCATGCAATGATACCACTGTACGGCCGCGGAGCCGCGGCCTAAGCAAGGAATTGCCGCAGTTCCACGGCCATTTGAACTGTTCATGGCATCGAATTTCACCATATTTCTTAGTTTTCCCTGCTGTATTTTTTAAGTATTTTTAATTCTGAAAAAGGTCAGATTTTAAAATTTGTCCAGAGAGGGTCTAAAAAAGGCGTATTTTTGTCCGATCGGGATTTTTACTTCGTAAAAGCGTCGCCTAATGTTCTAGGTCGGCTCTGATACCAATGTTAGGTTTGCCTAGCACCCTATAATGAGTTTTGAAGCATCACATGTCTCAAAGTTTGGATTTTGATGGTGCTAAACAAGCATGCAAAGGAATCGATCCTAGAAAATTAGGGTTACAAAACTTAAAGCTAATAAAATTAGGGTTTCGAGACTACAACCTTTGTAGCTCCCTTTTGCTGGACTCCTTGGTTTCTTGGGTGTTGGAAGAAGGTCCTCTTGAAGTCCTCTCACGTCCACGACGATCCACCCGGAGTTCCCCGTCCAAGCTCGCAACTTCGAGAATCGAAGAGAACACTCTAAACAAGTTGGCTAAACTTGTGTAGAATGATGTTGTGGTTAAGATTCTCACTTCAAAAACCTTTCTTTATGTGTATTTTACTCACTAGAAGAAACTAGAGAGCAAATATTGAAGGAGGAAGAAGATGGAGGCTTTCTTTTAACAAGAGTTAGAATGTTAAATATGAAAAAAAATGAAATATATCTTTATATATTTTATTTCTTCTCACTTCAAACCATGGTTAAACCTTTGAGTTATTATTTAATTAGGGTTTAAAACACATAAGGAAAGTTTAATCCAAGGTTAAGGGTAGGTGAGAATGGTTAGGTTAAAGAAGAGTGTAGAAACAACTCAAGAATTATCCTTTCCTTTTCTAATTTTGTTTTAAACCTAAAACCAAATAATAACTCATAAATTTATCCATGGTGTGAGTCTTATAATGCCACCATTTACATGTGTAAACAACCATGATAGATGGGTGTATGTATATATGTATGTATGTATGTATGCACATCCATATGTGCATGAAACTAGAAAGAGAGAAAGAAACACATACATGCATGCATACATCCATCATATTCAAGAAAGGTTTTAAGTAAGAAAACTAATGGTTAAATGATAAATCAACACTTGATTTATCAATCCGGCCATATCACATATGACCCCACCAAAAGCAAGCTGCCCGATCAATGTTCGGTATCCTATACACGCATTTTGATCGGGTCCATGCGCATATCGCATACACGCACCACAACGTTTCGCCTGGACTGGGTAACTCTTTTGTGGGACTCTAAGACTCGTCAATACGCCGGCAGAGGGTGATGATCATATCAAACACCCCCAAGCCGCAAGCGCTCAGCTAAACGTAACAGCCACACGGGTATTAAGCGATCAGAAGAAAACAAGCAAACCTGCTGCAACTCCCGTCGAGCCAACCGGCAACACTACCGTACAGTCCGGTCTCTTCATCAGATATGCTGCATATTGAGCATAGGGATAGTCACGTCGAACCTAATAACTCAATAAGTCGTGCCGGTGAATGGTCTATAACAGATCGAGAAACTACTGATAACACTTATCAGCAAATCTCAGCAGCCCTGGCCAGGGACTTACTGATATAACCAGTCAGGCACAGCACAGCATCAACTCCCAATACCGGGAGAGACGAAACCCCTCCTATCGCTCATCGCCTTCATGTGTCTCGGGACTGTACCCAACGGCCACCTGTTTGCACGACTCAGTAGAGCCGTGGTAGGGTGGCAATCAAAGTACAGTGGGAGAGCACACAAGACTCTATGACGATCTCGGGTCTACAGACGAACCTGTACCAGTGTCACCTGAGAACTGCTATCGGACGATAGATATAATTCCATATAGGAGTTCTCGGTGAGTCCGTCCAGTATACCCAGTCACCACTGAGCACCCGTATATGATCTTGATGTCAAACATCGATGAATGTGGGAACATCCATCGCCCATCGTATGGGTCTAGTATCATATACGCTGGTCTACTCTGGTATATCAATGCCCCATCTTGATATACCTACGATTAGGGACTTTCCAGGATATGCTTATAGACTACAGATGTCCCACTAGTATGATCTCCATCATAATCAGAGTAGTCAAGCCGATATCCTCAGGGCTTTATCAGCATGTATGAATGAATAAAAGCATGATCAAAACAACATGTCAGATAAAGAAGAACCAGATAGCATACTATCATGTCGAGCAAGAATGCATACTGAATATATATATACATGTATAGATACATCCACTATCATATAATGGCCTTTAGGGAAAACAGATATCCAACAGATAACTACTAACAAACTTGGCTGCAACACTTGCATCATTTCCAACTCTTGCAACTTATCACCCGTTCTCAGTTCTCTACCTTCCTGTAGCCCATGTAACAAATTACATATTGTGGATTCCTGATCCGGTATCTCATACCCAGGACGTAAAGGATACTGAGAAACAGTTCTTTGTAATGAACACACCCGAAGAAGATGCATCAGCATGCACTTTCTTCGTTTGGGTGGCACGGGAATTCTGGTAATCCCCTATTTCCTTCTCTGTCTTATAACAATTATAAGTTGGAGCGGGACCAACTTTCCTTAGCACAGTATAACAAGCGGGTTCGGTCAATGCATCCGTATTATTATCTTGATTAAGGCGTGACATAGTCATAACCAGGAGAGAGAGAGAGAAGAAAACACTCAGCGTGCGCTTTTACAAGATTAGATTGGTTATCAATTTATCTAATCAGGATGTCTCCCACTGTTTTAGTCAAATTTTCCTTCAAACCGTAAAAGGAAAGACTAGCCGGGATTAATTACACTCTACAAGTTCGCCAATCTTTCAGCCAGGCCAGTGCCGGTACTTTGAGGGAGGTTCCCCGTGCTTTCGCACGGACCTAATTAAAATAAATCTCGTTTTCCCAGGGGCGTAACCCCGTTGACACCTTTCTAGACACCTACTTGATCGGCTAATTATAATGTGTAAAACTCTCCCAGGAGTAACTCTTACTCTCGGTGGGTATCGGGATCCAACTATCTCACAGAAGGTATGCAATCTCATTGCATATTTCAACACTTTAAATTCCCAATAATATTTTACCCCGAGCGATCTATGACCTTGACAAGGTCAACAAACCATAGACCGCAAGTCAAGTTCAACCCGTCACTTCCTGATATGAATTAAACCCACCCGCACGACCCTTGACAAAGTCAACAAAGTCGCACGACTACCCTAATCCAATCGCATCATATGCTTATGCAGATAAGCAGTAATCAGCTACCGCACACTACGTCTTGACAAGGTCAACAAACGCAGCACGAATACTAACTATTACTTATCTGAAATGACTGAGGGCTACGACAGGCTTTTAGGAAAACCCTTTGCGTAATGAACTTGATATCGTTGTAGAATCGAGTGATTTTAAGTGGAGTGTTTTTTAGGCTTTTCTAGTTTTGCTAAAGAGGTCACTCCCGGTGAAGGGATCGTCGGCTCTTTCCTCAACTAAGTGCAGGATATTTCACAAATATCACTATGCAAAGCAAAAACTTTAGAAACTAACTTGCTAAAAGGATCTCAAAAGGACCTACAATTATAGGATAAGCTCCCCAAAACTCAACACGTCATTCATCGGAAAATCCTTAGGAATACATGATCTCCCACTGCGAACTCAAGCCTGCAACCACCATGGTCGGCATAAGACCTCTGTCCGCACAGGACTCTCATCATCCCGACCTAAACCAACTGGATCAATTCCGAAGTCTCTAGACTAGCTGGGGTCCAAAAATCCTACTACGCAGAGTCGGAAGAACAGAATGGAGATCGACACCACCTAAAAACAAAATCAAAAGGTTGCCAATTGGAGTGTCTCCTGATAACAGCTACCGAAGGAGAACTCTAACAATGGCAAGTGACAATCCCAACTACCAACAACACTTAGTACGTACGCACATGCATATCCTCCAGAGTCTGTATAGTCCGCTCAACTGACCATCGTCCCCCAGATGGAAAAGCGGAGCTAAAGCTCAACCGGTACCCAAGGCTTCCTGAAGCTTCTTCCAACTACGGCTAGCGAACAGGGTGCCCCCAATTGGATATAACGCATGAAGGAACTCCGTGCAACGCACAAACTTAACAAGGAACAACTGAGCAAACTGAGAATAACCGGACAACAAACACCCCAAATGGAGTCACACTCTGACTAAACCTGGGTAGACGTCACAACGAAAATTCATGGAGGTCTGCTCCCATTCCCTCTCCGGAACGGTTAAAGGTTGCAACTCTCCAGCCGGTCTCAAATGCTCAATCCTAGCTCACAACCAGACAGACACCTTTAACGAAATCCGAAACACCACTTTTTCATCCTTCCCACCAGTAACTGACTCTCAAGTCACGTTGCATCTTGGCGGCACTTGGATGAACACTGAAAGCTGACCGATGTGCCTGCTCTGGGATCTCGCGTCTCTACCTATCAATATCAGGTACACACCAACGAGTCCGGAACGTAGCACACCCTAGTCACAAATCAAGGATTCTGAATCTTTACCCTGCTGAACGTGCTCAAGTATCACAAACAACGAGCATCAGTAGGCTGTGCCTCACGAAAACGATTAAGGAAAAGTGGTCGAGCGCGCACATGAGCAAGTTGTCCCCTCAGTAGAGACGAACCTAGCTGTACTCCACGATCATTCAAGAACTGTAAATCTGCAAAAGACTGTTTCTGAACTGCGCACCACTGGAACAAGCTAACCCCGGGCCCACGACTCAAGCATCAGCTACCACAATCGCCTTGCCACGGTTAACCAAAGGATCTCACAATCACAATCCTCCACACGTTCCATCCAACGGCGCTGTCTCAATAATCAAAACCTGCCGCAGGAATATGTAAATTAAGCCCTGGTGGTCCGTGAAAATCTGACACGACTCTCCACACAAGTAGTGTCCTCAGATCTTCAACGCATGACCACCTCAGCCATCTCCAGATCATGAGTAGGATATCCTGCTCGTACTTCCTCCAACTGTCGGGAAGTAAAAGCGATAACTCTATAGTGTCACCTCAGTACACAATCGAGCCCTACTCGCGAAACATCACAGTTAAACAACAAAGTCGCCCAAACCAGAAGACAAGAAGGAACTGGTGCAGTTGTCAACCGAATCTCCAACTGCTGAAAACTCCGCACACATGCCTCAGTCCATAGAAAAGAACCTCCTTCCCGGTCAGTTCAGTCAACGGTGCAGCGATACACAAGCAATCCTGCACGAAACGGCGGTAAAAACCAGCTAAGCACAAAATCTACGGACCTCTGTCCCGGATATAAGTATGGGTCAAAGTTGTATGGCCTCGATCCTCCTCGGGTCCATACGAAAACCGTCTCCCGTAACTACTAGACCTAAGAGTCAACACAATCAAGCCTGAAAGGACACTCTGAGAATTTAGCTAACTTCTGGGCTGTCCCAATGTCTGCAAAACAAATCCCCAAGTGCTACTCGCGTTCCTCACGACTCTTTGAATAGACCAGATTGTCATCAATGACACAACAATAAACCGATCGAGGAACGGCTTTAAGAAATCTGGTTCATCATATCCACGATTGCTGCTAGGGCACTGGTGAGTCTAACGACACCACCAACACATAAAGCCCGTAGCACGCACAAAAGCAGTCTCCGGAATGTCATCACTCCGAACCCGCAACAATGATGACCTGATCACAAACAAACTCAGAAAGAGTCTCGCACTCTGGAGCTGATCGAAGAAATCGTCAATGCGAGATAAAGGATACCTATCTGCACCGTAACTCGGTTTAATTGACGATCCATCAATACACAACCTCAAACTGCCGTCCTTCTCCCTGAGGAACAGGAAGGGAGCTCCCCAAAACGAAACACTCGGACGCTCAAGTCCCCCAACCAACAACTCTGCAGCTGATCCTTAAGCTTCCTAAGCTTCACCGGCTCATCTGGAACAACGTCGAAAAACTCTCGTACGATAATATCCAGAAGAAAACTGCTGACCATCATGGGGATAAGAGCTGAACGACTGTCCTCATCCTAGGCCTCTGCTACTCCCGCGACGGTCATGAAATCTGTCTCGACGCCTAAGCCTCTGTCTCTGGGCTGGTACACCTGTACGAGCCCTCCTCTATTCCGGAACTCCCAAGTCTCGGAAAACGCTCCTCGTCAAAACGGCTGCGTCCACTGGTGCTGCATAAGTAACACAAGGCTGAGTGCTAACTGCAAGGAACAACTGGATAACAGGGGTTACAACCTCCTGTCGTTGCGCTCGAATGGCCTCAACAAGAGAACTTATCGTCTGGCGCAAGTCCTGCATCTCTGCTACAAGCATATCAATATAATCTATCGAAAGCGGATGCATATGGTCCGATGCAACAAGCGTGCCGTCCTCGTCAGTCCTCGTCCCACACGAGTCAACTCTGACCTCGGCCCTCGTTGCATCACTCTGAGTCCTCATAGTCATCGGCGGCAAAGGCTATAAATGGAAGAAGGATTCGATATGAACACAGAAATCGAATCACAAGGATATGTATCATCAAGGAAGGAATTTCAAGCAATTTGTACTTAGGTCACTTTAGGCGGAGTACCGTGTCGTGAGTATGCCGCGGACATACACACACTACATTACTCTGCTTAAGCTACCTACTCCATCATACCAAGGTCATCCTACACACCTAAAGGTAAAACCTAGCGCTCTGATACCAACTTTGTCACGGCCCGAAAATGGCACGTGATGGCCCTTAAACTACGCAACGTCTACAGGCGTAACGCAATTTAAGTAAGCCGAAAACCCAGCAATCTAAACCATCAAAAGGAGTAAGAAATAATAGCATTTTCAAAACCTTTGAAATCTCAACCCAAATTCTTTAAAAGTCCAATTTATTTCCTTTAAAATTTTGACAGCACCTCCTTTGTAAAACAAGCCCCCAAAAATGGGTACAACATAATATAAGTAAAAGCAACCCAAACGGGAGCAAAAATCCACGCCCAACGGCGGAAAACAACCACCACAAAAGATATACGACGTCGTAGCGAAGAAAGAGACGATATAAATAAAACTGCATAAAAACCTCCAAGTCACAAATAATGTACAATATCGTCCTCACATCAAGTCTCTAAGTCATACAATATAATGGTAGATGGAGAGTACAGGATACAACGAATATACAACAAGCAACATCGGATAACCGCAAGACTTACCTAAGCAAAACTGCACACTGTCAGGCGAAGCGGTATCCGCAGCAAAAGATGATACGATGGATGAAAATAGCTCTGCCTCTGACTATCCTGAGGAACACCTGCAAAACACAGTGGCACAACGGGAGTGAGTTGCCAACTCGTGAATAATAAATAACATATGCAGGTAATCGCGAGTATGCACGTACAGCGCGAATCTAACATAAGCATTTAATAGCAATGAATAGTTATATGTAATGTATCAGTCATGAAAGGTACGCTAGCAGGTACTACTAATACATGAAGCAATAATATGACAATCAGTATGTAATAATCATGTAAGGTACTCTATCAGGTACAATAATATATGAAGCAATGCACAAACAATAAATGTGGAGTATGGAATAAAACATGTCATTCCCACGGAAATCCTAACCTCGTGGTAAGACCAAAATCCAACAAGACAATCAAATTCCCAATTTCCACAATCAGCCCCCAAATTGGCTCTCATATAATGTAAGTCTCGTATATCCTATATGTACAACATCAGTATATCTCACATATCCTGTATATCCAGTATCAGTATATCTCACATATCCTATATGTCCACTATCAATATATCTCACATATCCTGTATATCCAATATAAGGTGAATTTACAGTATCGACACCCAAAAACATCATGAAATAAGTGTCTAGCATCGACACAAAAATACATGTTTATACGTCCTCTAATCTTAAGTGCTAAACACCGACACTCTCGATCCCCGTATTGGTAATATACGTCCTCGAATCGTAAGTGCTAAACACCAACACTCTCAATCCCCGTATCGGTAATATACATCCTCGAATCTTAAGTGCCATACACCGACACTCTCAATCCCCGTATCGGTAATATACGTCCTCGAATCTTATGTGCCAAACACCGACACTCCCGATCCCCGTATCGGTATAAAACAAATCTCAAGTGGAACCATCCAATATAAAGTAAAGAAATAGAATACTTGCATAATTCCATGAACCCACCACGGTCCTAAAATCCAGAAAACATCAATTAGTGAATACGTATGAATGCATGAATCAATACACAGATATTAGTGTCCCATTCCACTAATATATGTGTATAGGCATATATAACAGCGTCCCATTCCACTGTTATATATACAAAGGAGTAAAAATATCAGAAAACATCATATGAAATCCATGAATGTAATATATGCAACATGAAACAGTAATATGAGCATATAAAGGATAACAGCTATTTAACTGCAACAAGTTACTAAATATATCACGCGGTTCCTGATTTCCCTGAAATCAGATGCAACAACATAGACAGGTGCACATGTAGCTATAACAAGGTATGCGTAACCATGTCGGTATAGCAAGATATGTGTGTCCATATGTAAGTATGTATGATGTCAAAGTAGCTGTAGCAAGGTATATGTCTATACCTATCCATAATATCCTCCAGGTATATATATGTACGTATGTCAGATGTACATGTAGGTATACAGGTATGCTATAAGTGATATGCACAAGGAAATATGAATCAGTGTCTCAATGTCCCAAACCAAACAATATTATATCTATAAGGGTATTGTGCGTGTCATGGCAATTATTGACGGTATGTGTGGTATATAATCAGTGCTCGTGCAACATAAGCCGTCAATAACAGTGCAGTGTCCTAAGGATACTAGCCCAAGCACAACAATAACCAAGTAGTAAGGTGTATGCGCAACTCTACATATACAATAGAATATGCGAAAAACATAACATTTCTAGCCCGGACGCATAACGCCATGCGGGCGATTCCCCTGTAGATGTTAAATCTACTCACCAACCATCCTGGCTAAGTGAAGCCAACCACTTGTTTTCCCTTTTTCGCAGCATCCGAAGTCCCCGCCTGCGAACCTAAAACAACACAACGATAACACAGGTATATATATTAATAAACGACCAAAAACATGCACAAACTACGTTTTTACCGACACACCAACTCCTAACCTACTCCCAAGTGTTCGTATTGTGGCTAACGTTGTAGGGTTCCTAGGCACCCTAATGAGGTCTCACAAGGCATCGATCATGCCAAATTAAAATTTTAACGGTGCCGAGAAACCCGACTACGGATCGTTGGCTAGAAATCTAGGCGAAAAGATAACTAGTTAACAAGTATTCTTTTATTTTTTTAACCTTAGTTAAGTGTAGAGAATTGACTAAGGTTGGGTTGAATGGTTAGGGTTAAGGATGAGAACAAAAGGTCAACAAGTCAAAGCTTCATGAAACTTCAACTAAAAACAAAAGTAGCCACCATTCATTTATCTTCCAATTTATTCAAAATGAATAAATAAATAAGATAAATGAATAAGTAAAACCCTAATCAACAACTTAACCTTGGTTTAATTCTTTATACTTAACCAAAAAGCATGCATCATCAAACATGATACAAGCAAGTGCACAAATCATATCGCATATGAAATGTGCACACCCGAGTGAGAAAATCCATTTAAAGTGAACCGATACTAGTTAATGCAAAGTAATATATCAAATATATAATTATGCATTAAATCATTAAATCAACACTTGATTTAATGATCCGGTCATATCGCATATAACCGACTAATATCAACAGTAACAACTTATCGAATCAACACTTGATCCGATAACCCGGCTATATCGCATATAACCGATCAATGTCACATATCGCGAGAATCGAATACAGTATCACATACTGGTATCATTCTCGGTCCCGCACATATCTCATATGCGCTCCTATTTCGTTTCGCTTGAGCCAGGAAACCTCTGTGTAGGACTCTGAAGACTCGTCAATACGCCGGCAGCAGGTGATGATCATATCAAACACCCACAAGCCGCAAGCGGTCTGCTAAACGTAACGGCCACCCGGGTATTGAGCGATCTGAAGATCGACGAGCAAGCCCGCTCACACTCCAGTGAATCCAACCAGTAACACTACCGTACAGTCCGGTCTGATCGTCTGATATGTCGCATATCTCGCCTAGGGGTGGTAAACGTCAGACCCCAATAGCTCGATAAGTCGTGTCGGTATGAGGTCTATAACAATTCGAGAAACTACTGGTAACACTTACCAGTAAATCTCTGCAACCCTAGCCAGGGATTTCCTGTTATAGCCAATCAAACACAGCGCAACATCAACCCCCTATACCGGGAGAGACGAATCCCCTCCTATCGCTCATTGCCTCTATGTGACTCGGGACTGTACCCAAAAACCACCGTTTTGCATGCCCTCTTGGACGTGGTAAGATGGAAATCAAAGCACAGTGGGAACCACACAAGACTCTATGACGATCTCGGGTCAACAGACTACTCTGTATCAGTGTCACCAGAGAACTGCCATCTGACGTGAGGTATAATACCATCTGGGAGTTCTCGGCGAGTCCGTCCAGTGTACCCAGTCTCTACTGAGCACCCGTATATCATCTCTGATGTCAAACACCAATGGATATGGGATCATCCATCGCCCATCTGTATGGGTCGAAAAGGTATACGCTAGTCTACTCTGGTATATCGATGCCCCATCTCGATACACCCACGACTAGGGACTTTGAAGGATGTACTTATGGACTACCATGTCCCCACTAGTATGATCCGCATCACAGTCCTGGTAGTCAAGTACAGATCCTAAGGGCTTTACCAACATGTAACAGGGAGACAATCAGTGTACACGTTAAGGTAAAGAGCAACCAGATAGCATACTATCATGTTGAGCAAGAAAGTCCTCCCTATATATGTCCCAACATCCACTACAATATACATCCTATGTACAGTAATGGCCTCTAGGGTATACATATAACTAACAAACGTGCGTAGCGACACGACGCAAACAACCTAAGAGCAAAAACACACAAAGTGCACGATCCGTGTCGTATAACGTATCGCGCGGACACAAAACACTAGATTATAGGAAAATGATCCCATATTTTTCATACTGTAAATACTAAAAAAGTAAACAGTACCAAACACTCCTAACCAACAGCAAACAACTACCCACAAAATCCAAACCCCATCACCTCCCCCCATAGCCGGCGTCGCCGGAATTTGCCAAAGGTTCGTCGGCCCGTGCCGGTTGGGTGGGTCTCGTGTCTCAGGTGGTGCTCCAGGATCACTAGTACATCACTACAATTTTGTTTGATTTTTCTGTAAGAATTCCAGGTCATACCAGTTCACAGAGGTTCAAAAAGGACACTAAAAACACGATATTGCACTAATCGATATTTAAAGTGTTCTATGCTACAACCAACGAGCTACACAATATAAAAACTCCTAATTAACAGATTAGGGATTATACCTATCAACCTTGCTTCCAAGATCCAAGCTTTCCTAGCTCCAAGTGATCAAGAAGGCAAAAACCAAGACTTGAGGTATTTTTGTGATATATTTTGGGATTTTGGGGATTTATTGGCTTGGATTGATGCAAAAATGGAAGGGAAAAGATCAAGAGTAGAAGGGGGAAGAGGGATTTCGGCCAAGTGTAGAAGTGGGGAGAGTTGTGTGGAGTGTTCTAGCTAAATTCATCAATAAATGCAATTTAATGCATTCACACACACATGCATGCATGAAGCCACCTATTGCATTCTTTTTCTTTTCATAAAAAAAAACTTAATTCTAATACCCAAACAAAATATTTAGATACTAAGTGAAGGTTTGGTTTTACTTAACTTGATTTTTTTGCAAAAATTTCAAAGAAGGAAATTTCCCAAAATGTGAATACCGCATTAAAATAATATTAAAATTGGGAAAAATTCAATCTGAACCAAAACGTCCCATATACCCCCAAACCTTGCGCACTAGATTTATTTTAGCTTAATTAGGTGCTGCCAAGTCTATATGGCCGTTTGAACACAGTCGGTTTAAAACGGAAAATACCGACAAAATTTACCTAAAAACGGAGAAATTCGCATAACGATTTTCTAAAACGTTACAGAATAACAATCATGGGTGAGTTAGTGGCATACACTAACCCATGTAGAGATTAAACCATGGCTAACAATAATGGTTAAGTTAATAAATATCTACAAGTAAAACAAAAGGAGTAGACTTAGTCAAAGATGCTACAAGCTTCTCCAACCTTCCAAGCATGTGACTAATTAACACTAATTTTGATTTACTTAAATAAATATAAACCCTCACATTATTATTAGTATGGTGTGAGTCTCATACACCCATGTAGCATGTGGCATCAAGCATGACACAATAAAATGTACACTAATATATATCACATATATACTAACGCACACTTGTGAGAAAAAGAAAAGTTTAAGTGAGCTAATATTAGTTAATGCAATCTAGTATATCAAATATACAATTATACATTAAATTATTAAATCAACACTTGATTTAATAATCCGGCTATATCACATATAACCGACTAATATCAAACGCAACAACTTATCGAATCAACACTTGATCTGATAACCCGGCTATATCACATATAACCGACCGATGTCACAAATCGTGAGAATAGAATGCGGTATCACATACGCGCATTAATCTCGGTCCCACATATATCTCATATGTGCTCCTACTTCGTTTCGCATGAACCAGGAAACCTCTGTGTAGGACTCTAAAGACTCGTCAATACGCCGGCAGTAGGTGATGATCATATCAAACACCCACAAGCCGCAAGCGGTCTGCTAAACGTAACGGCCACCCGAGTATTGAGAGATCAGAAGATCAACAAGCATGCCTGCTCATACTCCTGCGAATCCAATCAGTAACACTACCGTACAGTCCGGTCTCATCGTCTAATATGTCGCATATCTCGTCTGGGGTGGTAAACGTCAGACCCCAATAACTCGATAAGTCATGTCTATATAAGGCTCAAAACTGGTCGAGAAACTACTGATAACACTTACCAGTAAATCTCATAAACAGCCCTGGCCAAGAACTTTCCTGTTATAGCCAATCGAGCACAACGCAACATCAACCCCAATATCGGGAGAGACGAAATCCCCTCCTATCGCTCATTCCCTCCATGTGACTCGGTACTGTACCCAAAAACAACCGTTTTGCACGTCCTCTTGAATGTGGTAAGGTGGAAATAAAAGCACAGTGGGAATCACACAAGACTCTATGACGATCTCGGGTCGACAGAATAATATGTACCAGTGTCACCAGAGAACTGCCATCTGACGTGAGGTATAATATCATCTAGGAGTTCTCGGCGAGTCCGTCCAGTGTACCCAGTCTCCACTGAGCACCCGTATACCATCTCTGATCTCAAACACCAATGGATATGGGATCATCCATCGCCCATCTACATGGGTCGAGAAGCTATACGCTGGTCTACTCTGGTATATCGATGCCCCGTCTCGATACACCCATGAATAGGGACATTAAAGGATGTACTTACCGACTACCTTTGTCCCACTAGTATGATCCGCATCAAAATCCAGGTAGTCAAGTACCCATCCTAAGGGCTTTTCCAACATGTAACAGAGAGACAATCAGTGTACATGTTGAGATAAAGAGTAACCAGATAGCATACTATCATGTCGAGCAAGAAAGTCCTCCCTATATATGTCTGAGCATCCACTACAATATACATCTTATATACAGTAATGGCCTATAGGACATACATATAACAAACAATCTGCTCGTCAACCCGGTTGGGTATAATGATGAAACAGTTCTGCTCTGGCACTCCTCTGATCATTTCTTGGCCAATTAACATGACAACTCGCAAAACGGCACGTTACTGATGGCGGCATCTAGCCCTCTAAATAAGGGCGATGCAACTGATCCTGGGTGAAAATCTTTATCGCCGCGGCATCCTGGAAGAACCTTCTTAGGGTCTCTTCCGATCTCATCTATGCCGAACTATACGAAGGTTGGCACTCTTGCTTAACTCTTTTTCTCATCCGGACAAATGCGTTCTCAGCACGGCTTTCCTCTGGAATTTGGTCGTATCCAACGCCTCTGGCATCAACGGGAGTAACAACATCTCATTAAAATCTCGCACGAACTTATTTTTCACCCGTCATCATTATTATCCACTTCGATGTCATTCCTTGCTGTCTTCGTACGGCAATTCGTTTCTAGCTACAGTCAATCTGGAGTCTCTCACACGGACTCGAAATCCGAACTCGGGTATCCTAACCACTCTGTGGAAGATATCTAGCCGACTACATCTTCGGGAACTCGACCAAAACATCGGAGGAATACGCTTCATTCGTCCGTTCTCGATAAACTCACAACGCATCTGGGTGAGGTCCTTCTATCCGAAACTAGTGAACTTACCGATCTTATATCAGAGCATCCAACAAACAATGTCCTCTCTTGATCGATTTACTCTAGATCTGAGTAAAATCCTCCAAACTAGAATTCTTTAACTTAACTGAGCCTGCGTCAGCGCATCAGATCAGACGAATCATCTTACTCCCTCTATTCGAGATGGACTAGCGGTCTTTTGTCACATCTCTGTCTGAAAGTTCTAGCGGTTTCAGCTCATAAAATCTGGAGGCGACATCCCGTCAATCTCAGCAACAGCTGGGTCATCTGTCTGCACGGTAGACAACATCGTGACCTTTGTGGTAGGCTGTACATCAACAGTCCTCTCAATCTGCCAGCTTCTATCAATGGCCCGATCATCCAGTGCAAATCCAAACAATCGCCTCACACGAGAGGTCTCGACACAAACACTATACCGATACGTCCCTATGTCACCAGAAAACATCATGGCCTGCCCTTGTCCATGACGAGCTCGCTCTGACCCCAACTCTACTAGCAGCTCTCTCTACGCTCAACACCCCGATGACAGGAACCTCAAGCAGGTATCGATGAAGATAGATCGAAGAGATGAAAGAAATCAATAGGTCCAAAATGGATAAATGATCATAAGAAAGAATGAAATCAATAGGAGTATGATCATAGGAACGAATAAAATCACGGATCTTAAGAAATATACATCCTAAAGTCACTTAAGCGGAGCAGTATATCGTAAGTATGCCGCGGAACATATATACAGTGTTAGTGTATATGCCCTAGGGGCCATTATTGTATCATACTAGCTTGTATATTACTTAATGGAAGATTGGGATACTCACAGTTATATAACAGTCTTGCTAAACATGGTAGCATGCTACTTGGTTTTATCTATCTTAATATGTGAGTATACGTATTGATAGAGCTCTTAGGATCTTGCTTGACTACCAGCGTTGTGATGGCAGTCACACTAGTGGGGGCTGGGTAGTCTACAAGCATATCCTTTTCAGGTCCCTAGTCGTAGGATTATCGAGACAGGGCATCGATACTCCGGAGTAGACTAGTGTGTATGCTTCTCACCCCAGTTAGGGAGATGGTCTGTCCCACAGCCGTCAGTACGTCGTACTGGAGATAGTATACAGGTGCTCGTTGGGTTACGGGTATACCGGACAGGACTCACGAGGAACTGTTGGTTGGTATTATACCCGTCGTCAGTTAACAGTTCCCAGGTGACATGAGTACATCATAGTCCGCAGACTTGACACTGCTACTTCGTCTCGAGTGTGTCCCACTGTTCTTAGATTGCTACCCTACCACGGCTCAAAGGAGTCATGCAAACAGGTAGCAGTTGGGTGCAGTCCCGAGAACTTGGAGGCAGTGGCGGTTAGACAGGATTCGTCTCTCCCGGTATTGGGAGATGATATCGCGCTGTGTCAGAGAGCCATTACGCAAAGTCCCTGGCTAGGGAAAGCGAGATTTACTGGTAGGTTCCAGTTTTTTCTCAAGGTGTAATGGGCTACGCTCCGACACGACTTATACCGCTATTAGGGGACTGACGCTTTCCGCCCCCTAGGCCCGATATGCGATAGTCTCAGACAAATAGACCGGACTTTACGGAGATTGTCACATCAGGCTCAGTAGGAGTTCGGATGGGTATCCTCATCGGCCTTCTTATCGACATCTACCTGGGGACCGTTACGTACAGCTAGTGCCGCTTGCAGTCTGTGGTTAAACCCACTGCCAGCGTAGTAGTCGAGTCTTTAGAGTCCCACACAGAGAGTTTCCCTACTCCAGGCGAAACGGTATAGAGGTCATATGGTTTTACGATAAGGGTTCGGACGCATACGTGTGTTTACGCACGTACGACATTCGGACAGTTTTTACTAGCCGGCTTTGGTTTAAGACAGATTCTAGTATCGGGTTATTGGATTTATACAGTCTAAAGTTTTTCCGTGTTTTCACGGATAGGAGGGGCGTTCTCGTCATTTCGCGAGAAGCTTCTAGAAGGATGGTGACTTGAGGGTTAAGGTGGCATTTGCATTTATTGTGTTAATGACTCATTTGTGTGATTCATCCATGGAGTTAATGCATCATTTATTGATCTAATGACTCATGAGATGAATCACTCATATGAATGAATGAAGCATGGTTGTTAAATGATTTAATTTATTTATTTCATAAAACATTATGCTTCGTATATATTCAAATGAGTTCATTATCTCTTCTCATTCTCTTGCTCACCTTCTCTCTCCTCAAGCTCTCTCTCTTCAAACCCTAATCCTCCCCTCTCATGTGTTGAGACCAAGGATTAGAAAAGACTATTTAATCCATAACCCTTCTCTATATCACCTAGGTTGCTTAGATTAGCACTTTAAGAAACCTAGTTACCTCAAGTTAAAGGTGAATCTTGGAGTATAGCTCTCGGGTGGATCATCTATTACGTGGAAGAGGCCGAGAAGGATGTGGATAATGAAAAGGAGAAGGACACGGTTCATTAGGTATAATCACTTATCATAGAAGTTCACAACTTCTATGTTTCTTGTTAGTTATAGTTTAGCAAATATTCTCGGTTAGTCGATGTTTATGCAAAGAACAAGATCGTTTTTCAATTTTCCGCCTCCCCGCAAGTCGTGGGGTGTTGTACATCGACTTACAGTGGTATCAGTGCCTCGCTAAACAATAATTAACTCATTAGCAAAGTCGTATGAATTTCGAACGCAAAACGAACCGGAAAAAACATCGATATCACTAAGTTTCTGTCGATTTTAAAACAGGCCCTAAAAATTTTTCAGGGACCTCTAAAATAACAAAAAAGGAATTATAAGGTTACTGGAGAAAAATGGGTTCCTGAATCAGCCATACAGCCGTGGAACCGCGGCCGATCCCACCGATCCGCCGTGGATCCACGGCGAAGTTGAAGCCGATTCAACCCAGTTTGCTCCAGTAACTCTTCTGTGATATTTTTGTGTTTTCTAGAATGTTTATTTTTCTGCTCAAGTCTCAGGTGCACAGAGAAGTTTTGGAGTAGAATCTAAAGTGTTTGCTCGATCGAAATCTTACGATGTTTGCTAATTTGATTATATCTGTGATTGTATAATGTGTTCGTAAACCTCCCCTAACTGCTAGTATGTCGGTTGGCAGAGGGTTGCACATTTCTGTAATGGTTTTTACTGTTTGTGGTTATGAACTGTATTGGACTGTTGTGATGATTAGCCGGGGTTTGTGATTGGTTGTTATATTCATTCAAAGTAATTGTAATATGTTGTAATATTATTTTGCGGGGCATATCCAGGTTGCGGTTGTAGACACCGTTGTATTATTTCATTTTACTGTTTTTGCTCCTAGGATAGACCCAAGGTGGGGTGCACAAACTACCGGGTACTTTGAAGTGTTTAGTGGCCTACTCACGTTGTTGAGGGAGACCGCTTCACTTCGGGTACTTGGCGGGTAGTTTGCCATACCCGTAGGGGTCTACGGTGGGGTAATGGCTATTCATCACAACTGTGTAATCCGTCTTTTGTTGCAGGCTCAAAACAAACGCGGATTGCTTGCATATCCAATAATGTTCATCTGTGATCTGGAATGCCTATTATTGCGTCTGACGAATGTACAATATCTATATATGATAGCTATTTAGACGTCACTTATGTTTTACACCCGCGCTAGCCCAGCCCCCACTCTGCCGTTAGTTAAGTAACCTAACGGGTGATGACGGGACCCAGTGGCGAATGCGGATGGCATAAGAGGATGTTGTATTTTCGTTGTTTTCTGCAATGATAGGTTAATGATGGGACGCATTATTATTAATGCAAAGAAAATAAACCAAAAGTTGAATCGATGGAACAATTTAAAAGAAACCACTCGATTATTTTAAAACAGATGATATTTAATTGCGGAGCTTTAACCACTCCTTTTAAAAAGCTATCAGGTTCCTTCGGTCATATCAAGTTCACTACGTTCACGGTTTCGCCAAAACCATTCGTAGCCCTCCGTCATTTCATTTGGGTATTCAGTAGTATTCAAGCTATGCATTTTGGCCAAAGTCAAGGCATAGTGTTTGGTAGCTGCTGGGTATTCATTTGTTGCATAGATAGATGAGTTAGTTTGGGACAATCGTATTATCATTTGACCAAAGTCAGGGGTATGTACGGATGGGTTCAAATTGACAAGATAATGACGGGTAGAACTTGACATGTGACTTATGACATTTTGACCAAAGCCAAGGTCATAAGAGCATGGGGCAAAAATTTATATCGAGAATTTCTAAAGAAACTGAAATTTGCAAAGAGATGCATACCATTTGGAGTTTGATGAATATTGGTAGGATTCCTTCAACATTATCATACGATGATATTTGGATCCCGATCCTACTGTGAGTATATGCTACTCATCAGGAGATTCATCACTTAACGATCAATGCTATAAACCAAGTAGGTGTCGAGAAAGGTGTCAGCGGGGTTACGCCCCCAGAGAAAAGAGGTTATTTAATTAAGGAACTTCACGAAAGCGTTGGAAAACCTCCCTCGAAGTACCGACACTGGCCTGGCTGAACGGTTAAGCAAGTATTGTACAGTGAGAATAGTCCCGGCAAATTCTTCTTTTATGGTTTGAGGAAGGATTCGAGAAACAGTGGGAGCCATCCAGTTTAGATAAATTAAAAACCACTCTAAACTTGCAAGAGCATCATGCTAAAGTGTTTCTTCTCTCTCTCTTACTTGCAGCGACCCTGAAAATGACTGGACTTATGTTACTTTTAGAGAAAAATATACTGACAGGGCCAAACTATAAAGATTGGCTGCGGAATGTCAAAATGGCTTTGACCTATGACAAATTGGGGTACGTCCTCACCGCTAAGGCACCTGCAGTCCCAGGTCCCAAATCCAGTAATGCGGATAAGGAAATCCACAAAACCTGGGAGTATGATTGCGTGAAGGCCAAGTGCATCGTGCTTGCCTCGATGAACGATGAACATCAGAGGAGGCACGAGGATATGGATCTTGATGCCATATTTCTCCATACAAAGGAACTTTATGGAGAGCAATCTCGTATAGCAAGATACGAGACCTCTAAGAACTTGTTTCGAGCGAGGTTGGCCGTCGGATCATCGGTAGGAGTACATGTCCTAAAGATGATTGGCTATATAGAAGAGCTCGCAGACCTTGGGACGACTTTGGATAATGAGCTCTATACAGACCTTATTCTCCAGTCCCTTCCTTCCACCTATGCCCAGTTTATTCTGAATTTCAACATTCAAAGAAAAGAAGTTGAACTTCCGGAACTCCTTAACATGTTGAGGAGTGCAGAGGGCACCTTGCAGAAAGCAAGGGAAACACCCGCTATGTTTGTTAGCGGTGCTTCTTCTTCCGGGTCCAACGCTAGGGCCAAAGGAAGGAAAAAGAAGGCCGCCACCAAACCTAGAGGAGGTGTTAGTAAGGTGGGAGCGAAGGGAAAGAAAAAGTTTGCGGTACCAATAGTGGCCCAGGATGAGTGCTTCCATTGTCATAGGAAAGGGCACTGGAAGAAAGATTGCAAGGCGTGGAACGCCAAGAACCAGGAACCGAAGCAAGCTGTGGCTTCGACTTCAGGTGTGTTTGTAATTGAGAATTGTCTGTCAATCAACTCTACTTCCTGGGTATTGGATACCGGATCAGGATCTCATATATGCAATTCATTGCAGGCACTGAGAAACCGTAGGGTGCTGAAGGATGGTGATATGACCCTGATGGTTGCTAACGGAGCTAGCGTGGGAGCTGTGTCCGTAGGGGATTATCACCTGGGATTGACGAGTGGACACATTTAGGTTTTACATAACTGTTTTTGTATACCTAGGTTAACGTGTAATATCATATCAGTTTCCTTGTTATCAAATAAAGGTTATGATTTCACGTTTGTAAATGATGTTGTTAACATCCACCTTAATCATAGTTTGATTGGGTCCGGTACACTGGATAACGGTATATATGTCTTAAACCAACTCCAAATTTTCAATGTCCAGAACACACTAAAAAGAAAGTCTTCAGATTTAAATAAGGCTTTCTTATGGCATTGTAAACTAGGTCACATCAATGAGACAAGGTTGACTAAGTTACATAGAGAAGGATATTTGGACTCATTCGAATATCAAACTTATGCCACTTGTCAATCATGTCTCAAAGGAAAGATGACAAAGACTCCATTCACTGGACATGGAGTAAGAGCGAGCGAGCTCTTAGGACTCATACACAGCGATGTATGTGGTCCAATGTCTATACATGCAAGAGGTGGTTTTTCCTATTTCATTACTTTTACGGATGATTACTCAAGGTACGGATTCATTTATCTGATGAAACATAAATCCGAGGCTTTTGAGAAATTCCAAGAGTATAAGAATGAAGTAGAAAACCAAACTGGCAAAAGTATCAAGACACTAAGATCTGATCGAGGAGGTGAATACTTAAGTGCCGAGTTCCTTGGTTACCTAAAAGAGAAAGGAATTCTCTCTCAGCTTACTCCTCCATACACTCCACAGCATAACGGTTTATCGGAGAGACGGAATCGAACCCAATTGGATATGGTACGTTCCATGATGAGTAATGCTGAGTTACCGTGATCTTTCTGGGGTTATGCGCTAGAATCAGCAGCATATCTTCTGAACAGGGCTCCCACCAAGACTGTGCCTACTACCCCATATCAGATGTGGAGTGGGAAGAAACCCCATCTTCAGCATATGAAGATATGGGGATGTCCAGCTTTTGTTAAAAAGCAGCATGCGGACAAGCTCGAGGCATGATCAGTACAGTGTAAGTTTGTGGGATATCCAAAGAATTCCAAGGGATATTATTTCTATTACGCAGAGGAACAAAAGGTTTTTATTTCTCGTAATGCCCATTTTCTAGAACAGCAGTTTTTAGAAAAGGAAATAAGTGGGAGCGAAATAGAACTGGAAGAAATTCCAGAACCATAAACTACTACTGAAAGTTTGATAGAACCAGTAGTTCAAGAAGAACAGGACATTCCCGCACCTCTCCGCAGGAGTAGTAGGCCGTCTCCTCCGCCTGAGAGATACTACGGTTTTCTCATAGATGGGGATAGAGAAGATTGCATCATAGATGATGATGAACCTACTAGCTTCCAGCATGCCATCCAGAGAGGCGACTCGGTACGATGGCTAGATACAATGCGGGCCGAAATGGAGTCCATGTGCACCAACAAAGTATGGACTTTGGACTTTGCTCCAGATGGGGTAAAACCAATAGGATGCAAATGGATCTTCAAGAAAAAGATTGGTGTAGATGGACAGGTGGAAACCTATAAGACTAGACTTATTGCAAAGGGTTTTCGTCAAAGACCTGGTTTGGACTTTGACGAAACTTTTTCTCCAGTGGCTATGCTCAAATCCATTCGGGTCCTTCTTGCTATTGCTGCCTTCCATGATTATGAAATCTGGCTAATGGACGTAAAGACGGCTTTTCTGAATGGGAATTTAGAAGAGTGCGTCTATATGGATCAGCCAGAGGGTTTCAATCAGAGTAGGAGCAGCGGGAAAGTATGCAAGTTGCTTAAATACATTTATGGACTGAAGCAGGCATCGCGGAGTTGGAACATCTGTTTTGATGAAACGGTCAAAGAATATGACTTTATCAAAAATCCAGATGAACCATGTATATATAGTAAAGTTGTAGCACGAACTGTCGTATTCCTCGTCTTGTACATGGATGGAATTCTATTAATAGGAAATGACATTCCTATGCTACAATTTGTCAAAGGATTCTTGTCACACAGGTTCTCCATGAAAGACCTGGGAGATGCCTCTTACATTCTGGGGATCCGAATCTATCGTGATAGATCCAAGAGGATGTTGGGACTTTCGCAGTCCAGGTATATCAACACTATACTGAAAAGATTCAGTATGGAAGATTCTAAGCGCGGTAATCTACCAGCTTGTCACGGAATCACCCTATCGAAAGAGATGTCTTCTAAGGCTGATTTGGAAAGGGAACGCATGTCTATTATACCCTACGCTTCTGCGGTAGGCTCTATAATGTATGCGATGTTATGCACCAGACCAGATGTAGCTTATGCACTGAGCGTGGTAAGCCGGTATCAGTCAGACCCAGGGGAGAAGCACTGGATAGCAGTAAAGAACATTCTTAAGTGCCTGAGAAGGACTAAGGAGATGTTCTTGGTTTACGGCGGAAAAGACCTCAAGATGGAGGCCTTTGCTGATTCCGGCTTCCAGAGTGATAAGGACGATTCCAAGTCCATGTCAGGTTATGTCTTTACCCTCAATGGAGGGGCGGTGTGCTGGAAGAGTTCCAAGAAGGACACCGTTGCTGACTCGACGATTAAAGCGGAGTATATTGCTGCTTGCGCTGCCGCAAAAGAAGCGGTCTGGATGAAGATGTTCCTAACAGAACTTCAGGTGGTTCCTACCATTGTTGATCCAATACCTCTGTATTGCGACAACAACGGAGCTATAGCTTTAGCAAAGGAACCAAGGTCCCATCAGAAGTCCAGACACATCTTAAGGCGGTATCACCTGATCAGGGAGATCATTGATCGTCGGGAGATCGAGGTCCGGAGAGTTGCTACTGAAGAGAACATTGTTAATCCATTCACGAAGGCCCTACCTCAGATTCAGTTCGAGAGGCTACTCGAGATCATCGGTCTTCGATATGCCAGTACATGGCCCTAGTGCAAGTGGGAGATTGTTAGTGTATATGCCCTAGGGGCCATTATTGTATCATACTAGCTTGTATATTACTTAATGGAAGCTTGGGATATTCCCAGTTATATAACAGGCTTGCTAAACATGGTAGTATGCTACTTGGTTTTATCTATCTTAATATGTGAGTATACGTATTGATAGAGCTCTTAGGATCTTGCTTGACTACCAGCGTTGTGATGGCAGTCACACTAGTAGGGGATGGGTAGTCTACAAGCACATCCTTTTCAGGTCCCTGGTCGTAGGATCATCGAGACAGGGCATCGATACTCCGGAGTAGACTAGTGTGTACGCTTCTTATCCCAGTTGGGGAGATGGTATGTCCCATAGCCGTCAGTACGTCGTATTGGAGATAGTATACAGGTGCTCGTTGGGTTACGGGTACACCGGACATGACTCACGGGGAACTGTTGGTTGGTATTATACACGTCGTCAGTTAACAGTTCCCAGGTGACATGAGTACAGCATAGTCCGCAGACTTGACACTGCTACTTCGCCTCGAGTGTGTCCCACTGTTCTTAGATTGCTACCCTACCACGGCTCAAAGGAGTCGTACAAACAGGTAGCAGTTGGGTGCAGTCCCGAGCACTTGGAGGCAGTGGCGGTTAGACAGGATTCGTCTCTCCCGGTATTGGGAGATGATATTGCGCTGTGTTAGAGAGACATTACGAAAAGTCCCTGGCCAGGGCAAGCGAGATTAACTGGTAAGTTCCAGTTGTTTCTCAGGGTGTAATGGGCTACGCTCTGACACGACTTATACCGCTATTAGGGGACTGACGCTTGCCGCCCCTAGGCCTGATATGCGATAGTCTCAGACGGACAGACCGGACTTTACGGAGATTGTCACATCAGGCTCAGTAGGAGTTCGGATGGGTTTCCTCATCGGCCTTCTTATCGACATCTGCCTGGGGACCGTTACGTACAGCTAGTGCCGCTTGCTGTCTATGGTTAAACCTACTGCCAGCGTAGTAGTCGAGTCTTTAGAGTCCTACACAGAGAGTTTCCCTACTCCAGGCGAAACGGTATAGAGGTCGTATGGTTTTACTACAAGGGTTCGGACGCATACGTGTGTTTACACACGTACGACATTCGGACAGTTTTTACTAGCCGGCTTTGGTTTAAGCCAGATTCTAGTATCAGGTTATTGGATTTATACAGTCTAAAGTTTTTCCGTGTTTTCACGGATAGGAGGGGCATTCTCGTCATTTCGCGAGAAGCTTCTAGAAGGATGGTGACTTGAGGGTTAAGGTGGCATTTGCATTTATTGTGTTAATGACTCATTTGTGTGATTCATCTATGGAGTTAATGCATCATTTATTGATATAATGACTCATGAGATGAATCACTCATATGAATGAATAAAGCATGGTTGTTAAATGATTTAATTTATTTATTTCATAAAACATTATGCTTCATATATATTCAAATGAGTTCATTATCTCTTCTCATTCTCTTGCTCACCTTCTCTCTCCTCAAGCTCTCTCTCTTCAAACCCTAATCCTCCCCTCTCATGTGTTGAGACCAAGGATTAGAAAAGACTATTTAATCCATAACCCTTCTCTATATCACCTAGGTTGCTTAGATTAGCACTTTAAGAAACCTAGTTACCTCAAGTTAGAGGTGAAGCTTGGAGTATAGTTCTCGGGTGGATCATCTATTACGTGGAAGAGGCCGAGAAGGATGTGGATAACGAAAAGGAGAAGGACACGGTTCATTAGGTATAATCACTTATCATAGTAGTTCACAACCTCTATGTTTCTTGTTAGTTATAGTTTAGCAAAGATTCTCGGTTAGTCGATGTTTATGCAAAGAACAAGATCGTTTTTCAATTTTCCGCCTCCTCGCAAGTCGTGGAGTGTTGTACATCAAATTACACACAGTACGTCACTCAACTCAAGCTACCTACTCCATCAACCAATGTCAACCTACGCGACGAAAGTTCGGGTCTAATACCCCCTCAGTCAAGTCTAAGTTCTATAAGGTCAAGCCTAAACTTGAACCTAGGTTAAACCTAACGCTCTGATACCAACTTTGTCACGACCCGGAAATTTGGCACGTGACCGGCATGAGAATCACACAATGTCTAAAGGCGCAACGTAATTCAAGTAAGCCGAAACCCAGAAATCTAAACCTTTTTGCGGAAAATAGTGGAGATGCAGTTTTGAAATAAAGGTATAATGAAATCAAGTTTTTCTTTAATTGCATAAATAATGATATATGAAAATGCAAGTGAATTATATACTAGTTGAAAACATTTTTCGTCCTTTAAAATTTTGGCAACACCTCCCTTATATATTTTGATCCAAAACCATATACATACAAATAAAAAGCATCCCTAAGCGGGAGCTAGCTCTTCACCAATTGGCAGAATCCCAACCATGCAATAAATCAGTAAATATACGACGCACTACGGTGAAGATCAAACACAGAAAGAACAATAATTAAAGCAAGACATCAAAAATCTCAAATAGTGAACAAACACCCAATGCTCTAAGTCTCGCAACACAAGTCTATCTAGGTCTATCAATATAAAAAAAATTAGTTTCTGATTTGATGGAGTTTATCTAGATACAACAGAATATAAAAGTACAAGGGTGGTCACGATCCAATTTGTGTCCTACCTACCGAAGAAAACACTCTGAAGGAACCGTGTGCCAGCGATACCGCTACTGATCCAAGCGGTCGAACCTATAAGAAAACTGTGGCACAACAGGGGTGAGTTGCCAACTCGTGAGTAGAAAACATCAGCAAGTAAAAATCGAATAAACAGCGATTCCTAGGTCATACTATATCATGAAGGTAATACTATAATATCTAGGGTGACCTGTATGCATATATGTCAACAATATAGTCAATACCAAGGACATGTAAAAACAAACATCTGAAATCATATGTCTGTATGGATATAGATATCATCTACGTGTGTCCATCAACGACACATCAACATCATGGAAACTGAGTGTCCAACATCGACACTCGAAAACAGCATGAAACCCGTGTCCTGCATCGATACGTAAATCCTCATATTTCCAAGCACCACATCCCCAGATCGGCCCTCATATCCATCTCACGACTCCGGCCGGTATCCTCCGGACAACCGCCGAGTTCAACCGATCACCGGTAGGTAGTGCTCTCTCCTGTCAGGCTCATCGTCTACATCTCGAGCTTCTTTCCCCAGGGTACCTTACCGGCTCCACCAAGTACCCGCAGACGGTTCGTTCACCTCCTCGAATCGGGTACTCGAAAAATCTCAGAACCGAGAAAACTCATGGTGGACACAATTTTCATATCAAGGGAAAACCACGTTTTTAAAACAATACTCAATTTTCTTTGAAATATAACCACGGTTCCCAAATCTAGAGATCTCATGAAAATAGTATCTCAATGCACATAACCATAAAGTACGATATATGAAAACATAGAACAGTAATATGAGCATGTCAAGTATATCATGCAAGCATGTCCTATTGTCACGCCCCGCTTCCCAAAAGAAGGAGAAGGATGACGTGGCATGGTCCGCAACCTAACTGTATTGAAGGTGGTCTATTCAATACAGTTACGTTAAGCGTATGAATATTTAACATGCAGGATGTGTACCAAAACAAAAATAATAAAAGCGAAAGGCATTTATTTCCATTAACCAAACTTTATTACATCCCAAAAGAAAGAGTAAAATAAACTAAGTAGTTTAATTACATCGAGGAGAAACAAAAGCCCTAAACATGTGGGCAAACAGCAAAAATTAAAACTAGCTAATATTCCATCATCCAGTCTGCATAATCTTCATAAGCTGGCTTCACACCTTGATCCTCGCCATAATACTCATTCTTATCTGACAGGCATTCCAAAGATAGAGGAAGAAAAGGAAGGTCCGTCAGCGAGTTATACTCGGGTATGATTGCCTCATAAGAAAGTAAAGGTATAGAAATGAACAGGTGTATATAATGAATATGATGTACATGTGTATAAAGGTATGAGGTTATATACAATTAGATATGTGAATATAAGTAGGTTGTGTGAGGTCTATGTTTGGTAAAGGTTCAAGTCAAGTCAAATGGATATTTAGTCTAAGAGTAAGATCAGGTTAAACAAGGTGTGTATGGATGGAATTGACGGGTGAACATACTCGTATCCTTGAGATATCCCATGACTAGCTAGAAGCAGTATGAGCTGGTGCTCGTGCCTAGGATGGCAATCAATGTGGTAGCGTGAACATCCCCGAAAGGTGTCCCATGACTACGATGGAGCTTTGTCTAGCGTGGATATCACTCAAGTGCACAGGTATTACCACCCTTCAGTTCTATAATAAACAACAAGTCTAAACTGGTAAAATATCCATATCCAAGATACTGAATAACTCGTGTCTCAGAAAGTAAGGTAGATAAGATAACAGGTAGGTATAGCATATGATGTGGGTTTAGTGTTAAGTATCAATAGGTATTGTAAACATTTTAGTTTGTTAAACAAGGGTCCGGATACTCACGATTATTCCGTTGTGGCCACGGAACAACAACTGGGGAAGTGAAATGTACCGTTTTACTTCCCGGGATCATGATCGAGTAGTAGGGGAATCCGAGTTCCGAATCTCCTTACCTAATCAAACCACCCATCCCCGTAGTTCAGTATAAAGGTTTTGACGAATTAGAGTTAGTGCGTATAACTCTAGGCATGGAATTTCCACATTGTATAGTCGTCCACACTTTGGACTGTTCACCCGGAATATCGGGATCATCATATTTGGATAGTCGTCCACACTTTGGACTGTTCACCCAGAATATCGGGATCTTCATATTTAGTATTCCATACCTAGGTCCGCGCATTCTACCCCTAACTGTATCATATTTTGTATATGTCATGTTGTCATAAACTGGAAATTTAAAAAAAGTATTGATCTCGTTTAAAATGGCCTTCCACAACCGCTCGTTTTATTTTCTAAAGTTCGTAAAGTACTTCGTGTCATCTTAAGGAAAGCTTAGTTAAAAAGAATAATAGTGTTTAATTATCTTTTATTACTTCTAAGAAAAACCATAAGATTTGGGATATTTATCATTTTGGAAAAACATAATGTTTTACGGAAAAATATCCTTTCGATAAAAGGTTGTGCTGTTTATTTGAAAATCTTTTGCAAGAGATTTTTATAAGGACAAGTTGCAAGAGGTTTTTATTTGAAAATCTAGACTGCTCCTAACTGTTCCAAAAGGACAGGTTGTGAGATCCTCAAATCACCACTTCACCGCCAATTGTGGCCAGGTAAGCACAAGTAAGGAAAGGAGGGATCCGCTCACGAATCACCGTGAGACGAGCCTTTTAAAATTACCTTTCCCACTTGTCTAGCCTAGGCACCACAAAGTCTGGTTTAGATAAACGACCGATGCCTACAAACTTTCCTTTGTCCTAGATTGGTGTTACTTTAAAATTACTTTTTAATAAGGTACTAAATATTCCTTTTGAAAAGATATCGTTATATGGATTATGGTCCCTGTTGAAAATGGACCTTCAATAAAGGTCGAGGTATTTAAAAGAAATTAATCATTTTATGAAATTATAGTGTTTTAGATTCGGGGTAACGTTTTAGAAAATACGTTCGTTTTGGAAGAACCATAAGCCGTTATTTAAATTTAGTAATTTCTTCTTTAAAAAGGTTGAAGGAGGTTTAACAATATTATAATAGTTGATGAAAAAGTGTAAGTAAAATATACGTATGTTGTATCTAAAATATTTATTTCACATATCTTATTTCTTATGGTTATTTTAAACAAATATAATATTTTAATTAAACGAGGGTCTTTTGTGGAAGTAACCTATTTCGAGATCATTTTGATAGTATGGGTAAGTGTGGGTATGTCGGAGGTGAATTGACAATTCATGGGTTATGACATTAAGCATATCAGATTCCAGGTAGTATGAGAGTGCAATATATTTTTTGTGTACAGAGGAAATTAAACACCGTTTTAAAATATGGATTAACATTATCATTATTGAGGGTATAAGGAATAGGTATGCACAAATATTATAACAACATTTTAAATAAGGGGTTGGAACTAGGTTATTGAGAAAGAAGAAGGTGACAGGAAAAGGGAAGAGAGGAGGATCTGTCACGACCCGAAAGTACGGAACATGACCGGCACTTAAACTACGAACGTCTCGAGGCGTACGTAATCTAAGTAAACCGAAAACCCAGAAATCCAAACCAAGAAAAGTAGTAGAGTGCAGGAAAAACCAACTTAAAGAAAGTAATTTCAATAGCATAAGCCGAATTATGCGGTTTTTAAAACATCAAAAATTTACTGAAAATTTCGGCAGAGTCTCCTTTGTAAATACTGGCCCCCAACGGGATACAACATGAATAGTATACGAAATCAAGAAAAAAGGCATCCCCAAGCGGGAGCTAGCTCTTCGTCAAACGATGGTCACAACCACATAAGCAATAAATATACAACGCCAACGGCGAGGATCAAAAACTCAAAAGGGAACTCAAAACCACCAGAAATATAACGAGCGACTCTAAGGTCGAAAGAATAAACAACACTGGTCTCTATCTCAATAGATACATGTTTGGTTGATGGAACTTCTAGATACAACAGAATAATGATATACAAGATATATAATGGGGGTATGATACAAGTAAACCCACCTACTAGCAAATCACCCGAATGAAACTGAGCCCGCAAGCCGTAAGGAAACCTATACGGCAAATCTGCAAGAAACTGGGGCACAACGGGGGTGAGTTGCCAACTCGTGAATAGAAAAACATCTACGCACAGAAATCGCATAAATAACGCAACCTAGGTCAAAGATCATAAAATATCCTCAAATATATGTATAACAGGCAGCCTATGACAATGTCTAGGGTAATATCTATCCCGAGTATAATTTCATGTGCCCGTGTCAGTGCCTCAGGTAGCAATATATCATATGAATGAGGTATGAATGCATGAAACAGAATACATGTAAATGAAGAAACTGTTTTCATAAATTAGTGAGATTTCCTTCGTATTTTTAAACTGAGGTATCATAATGAAATCAGTATCAACAGTGTCTAGCATCGACACAAAACATAAATCTCACTGTCTCGAAATATCAATGTCTCAAGCTCAATATCTAGGGCGCCGTCAGTCCGGACCGGCCCCTACCATCCATCTCAAGACCACGACGGTATCCTCCGGATATCCGACGCGTCGAGTAATATCACCGGTAGGTAGTGCTCCCCAGCCAGGCTCAACGTCAACACCACATTCCTCTTGCCCCGGGGTACCATACCGGGCCCACCATGTACCCGTGACGGTTCCTCCACTCCTCGACACGGATCTCCAAAACCACAGCAAACTCATGGTGGACGACACTTTACATCACTAGAAAACCGCAACATTTTATATTTTAAAAGATCATAAGTTGTAAATTTTGCGGCTTTCCCCGAAATCCAGAAATATCATAAATCTCAAGAAATCATCACAAGTGCATATGTCAATGATAATGAACTAGGCATGAACAACTGAATAACAGTATGCATGAAGTGGTAGGTAATAACTACAATGTCTAATATGGCATATAAGGGAAGTACACTAATATCGTGTCAAAACTACCAGCTAACAATCTAAGTCAAGCAATTATATTCTCTAAAGTGTACGTGACATGGCAATTACCGATGAAGATGTGTGTGAGCCGGCAAGTAGGTGTACGTGGTACATACGCATCATCGGTAATAGTGCTGGTGTCCTAACAGCATGATATCAATAATGGAATATGCAGCAAAATAAATATGCGAGGCAGAGCGAACAGCAATAATGTGCGGGAGCTGAATACTAGACACAACGATAACTAATCTGCAATAATCTAATATAAGTCCTACGAATTATGCCTTTTGAAATAACACGAATCATGGGGTTTTGAAAATAGGGGCTACGGTGTTTTTATGAAAAGATACGTCGTTTTTTTGAAATATCCGTAGATTCCCTTGAGCTGTCTTTAAAAATGCCCACGATTCGTTAGTTTTTGAAATTGGTAAGGAGTCTAATCTAATCTAACAACTACACTAAACTATACGGCTGAACTAACAAGCTGAACTACAGGTAAGGAAACCGCCTATCATCTGAGTCGATACATATACATACCTGTATATGTATAGTCGGTGATCCCGCCTCAATAATATCATATCCGATACCATATCTATAATCAGGCATCCCAAGTCAAGAGTGCGGATCAATCATCAATATAGCTCGTACGTAAATCCGTCGTACGGCATCCCAATCTGGGTACGGTTCAATATCACATTCATCATACTATTCACCTGGTATCCTCTTTATCAAATATCATGTTCGGGGTACTGATCTACGTCTAGTACCATACTGATACCGCGTACGTATGCATGGACGTGTGTGAAACACTACGTCAAGGACCCGCTACAACGTCATGTCGTATCTAAGATACGAACCCTGCTATATCACCGATCTCACGGCCTCAAATCAAATCTCATCGACTCAGCTCAATCCCAAGTATCATCCTCAATCCGTACGTGAACACATAGTCCCATACCCATGTGAACACATAACTATAAAGAATCCCATGAGCACATATCAATAGGAATGTATGCAAGTATGTATGTGTGTATGTGTGTGTAACACTACCCTAGGGTTCGCAACACTAAAGTAATCCAACACACCAATATCCATCCTAAGCATCGTTATTAATCCCAAATAACATATAATAATTGTTGGTGTGTTTACGCATCCGTATACACCACCACGGACTGCGGGGGTGCTATACGCCATCCACCCGACTTCTCCCCGTAGATATAAATCTACTCACCTGGTCCTCGCTAGCCGGTGCCGACGTCGCCACGCGCTTGCTTGTCGTCTCGAAGTCCACATGGGGGTACCTACATATCATAACGCACCATATCTCATTAAAATCCGACTCATGATCAAAACGACGCACGAATCCCACATAGGTCAAAACCTATGGTTGCTTTCACAAATCAACCCAAAAACCCTCGACGTCGGCGTACAAACGCCAAACCATCGAGAAAAACCCAAATACACTCATTTGCACATTCACGAACACTAATTTTAATATAAACTAGGTTGAAACTCACAAAACCGCCAATTTCACTCAAAAAGTCATTTTTCCGAAAATCTAGCAAGCACAATTCGCCGTTTTTGTACAAAACACGATATTTAAATGAATGTAGCGGCCAATATATTTATTAATTATCTTAAATAAGTCATAAAAACCATTTCCATAATTTAAACTCATAAATTTGCATAATTTCCAAAATCCTAGTTTGCAAAATATCAAATTTAACACCCTTTAAAGCAAAATTCACAATTTATCAATTAAGCTTCGTTTTGCATGAACCAAAGTCATTAAACCACTCATTATAATAGTTATAATGACATGAACACTTAATTATATTTTAATCTAAGCATTTGATAATTTTTTCAAAAACTCAAGTTAGCAAAAACAAAACTTAATTTAGACATTTCCATGCAATAATATGAAATTTAACTACTAAATTACTTTCTACAAATTCTAAGATGGTAAGCTACCCATCACAACCATAATCCCATTACTCAAAACCCTAACTTGAAATCAACCTCATTCTTGAATTTTTCAAACATGCAATTAGAACCAATCTAAAACCTAATTAAACACTTAATAAGCTAACATAAAGCAATTAAACAACAATTTCACTAAAGGGTTAAAATTTATACCTCCCAATTGAGTTCTAGCATGCAAAACCTAGCCTCCAAAAGTAGCTTCCATGCTCCTAGATCCATGCTAGATAGGCAAGAAATAATGGGTAGGAGTTGGATTTGGAAAAAGCTTTGAAATTGTATGGATTTTGAAGCTTTTTCTTGGATTTTTGAAGCAAAATAGTGTGGATTTTGGGGGGGGGGGAAAGGGCTGCTGTTGTGGGATCATTTTCGGCCAGAAGTGGGTGAGGGGAGAGAGAGGGAGGTGAGGAAAATGCAAGGGAGGAAAGTCAAGGTCAAGGTAAGGTCAAAGTCTAACTACTTTATCTATTTTCTAATCTTTTCTTTTATTTCTTTTTCCTTTGCAAACCAAGTGGGGAAAAAGTGAGGGCTGCTGAATTTGGCTAAGGGGAGGGGTAAGTGGGGGTGTGTGGGTGTGGGCACGGGTGTGGGGTGATGAAAAATGATAAATACAATACCCCAAACATCCATTTACGCTAAAAAAAACCCTTTTTTCTTCAATAATTTCTAAACCGTTTTGGCAAATGATTTCGTTCCAAAAACCACATGATAAATTTTTTATTTAATGTTTTATGATGCACAAAATTTGTTTCAACTCATTCCAATTTGTAATTTTCCCTAATTAAATGTATTAGTGACGGCTTAAAATAATAATAAAATAATATTTTTTTCAGAAAATTTGAAATTTCACCAGTGGCTCAATAAACACCAAATAATAGCAATTACATAGCTAGAATATGTATATTTAATTTTTATAATAAGATATTTGTATTTTGACTTTTTACAGAAAACCCCCTCATTTTACCGATTTTCCGAAATTTCACCGAAACCATTTTCAAAACGCTACAATCTTCCCCCCTTAAAGAAATTCGGTCCCCGAATTTAAATTCAAACTCCCCCAATTACTAAAACATCTAAGAAAAACCATCAAGTCGTCGGGGCTCCGAAATTGTAAATACATAAAACAAATCGTAGCGCAGCGCATGCGCTTGAAAAATGAGTATATAACTCAAATCAAAACTCCGTCAAGCATCCCGCGATCATCGGAGTCATGGAGAAGACATCAATGCCAAATCCAAATCAAAACCAATATGATATAACTCGAAACTATAAATGTAAATATCGAATCTATATCTGTAAATATCTGAAGGAAATGCATGCCAAATCTCTTTAAGTCGCTGTGCAACGCGTATAACACTGTACAGTGGCGGACGTCTACCATAAGAAAATAACTATATACATATATACTTTTGTTTGAAATGTACGTTCCGCCATTTTGGAAACAATTTAGAAGGGTCTCCTTGTTTTAAACATTTCGTGTTATATCAGACACGTAGGTAAATACTGAGGCTATAGCTCGCCTTTTGGAAATCCCTTCAATAACTATCAATGCATGCAAAATGTATTCAGGTACTGTCCTCTGACTAGTCCTGCTCAGTACGAAAACACATAGCAATATCATAAAAACGTACTGCTCTATAAGAAATCAATCCCAAAATATGCACATGAATACTACGTGCGTCTGGTGCGCACGGAAATAAAAATCCATATATGTGCCATACATATGCACAGAAACAAGATTTAAGTGCATCGGGTGTGCACAAAGCCTCTGTCGTAGGCAACGTGTGTGCCTGACAGCAAAATCAGGTGCATCTGACATGCACGAAAAATCTCGATTTAGTGCATCTGGTGTGCACCAAAATCGCATCTCAAGACATGCGCTCAACATGCGTGAAAATCTAAATCAGGTGCATCCATCGTGCACGAAATCATGAAATCCAATATCAAGCGCCGAACGTGCGCAAAATCACTCAGGTGCACAAGGTGCACAAAACAAATATCGAGTATCACAATCGAAATCGAAGTCCAGTGCATCTAAGTGCACAAAAGGCGTATCACTGCACTGCAAGCATATATAAACTATACAGAGTGCAGGAACCAAATCGTGTGCGTGCATATGCACAAAACCAACTCAACTGTTTAAAACCGTAAAATCACAAACATGTGAAACCAAAGAACGAAAACGATATCAAGTGCAACACTGTGCAAAGATCCTAAATCCTTAATCATCAAAATCAAATCATACGAATAAATCACCCAAAACATCGTAATCAATAATGGCGGAATAGTACTGCTCAAGCGCATCCTCTAAGAATCTCGGCAACTGTCGCGGTCACTAGTGGGACGTCTCGTCGATGATCATGAACTCTGTCCTGCTGGCGTGCGTAACCATGACCACTCCTGGGTCAAGGTCTTCACTGTGAATTACCAATCTTTCGGTCGATCGGCTCATCGGCCCTGTCAGGTGTGCTAACGGGGACGATTCCGTTCTGGCACTCCTCTGGTCATCTCCTGGTCAATCATCGCGACCACTCGTAAGACAGCATATCACTGGCGTCGTCCTCTGGCTCTCTGAAGGTACGTGACACATCTGATCCTGGGTGCAAGTATCATTTCAGCAGTGTCCTGGAAGGAATCCTGCTCACGGTCTCTTCCATGTCTTGTCTCTGCCAACTGTCCGGAAGTCATTGTCCTTTCCTATATCTGCCTCTTGCTCTGGAACGACTGCATACTCATCGCGACTCCTTCTAGAAGGTAAGTCCAAGTACCATGCCTCGGCATGCGCATCGCCTCTCTGATGTCGGCGGAGTGGAACATCATCTCATCTAGATCTGGTGCGAACCTCTTACTCCACTTTTCTCTAATGTCGTCTGCTTTGGACTCGTCTCGTCGCGGCTGCATGGACTGAGCTCCAACGGCTATCCTCGTATCTGGAGTCTCCCAAGAATGCATCTCACCAACTAGCATCCGAATTAAGTCGAGCCATCCGATCGAGTCGTCAAAACCTCATAATCCCCCAAGAGCTCAACCTCTTGGGCACAGTTTAATAGTATCGAGTACATACCACAGCATCGGTGGTCCAGCCGTAGAAGGGCAAACCCAAGCCTCACTAATGGCTCCGCAGAACTGCCGCAAACCCTAAGGTTCAAAGGCTTTCACACGGTCATTAAGTCGAGTTAGGGTTTCATTCTTCTAGAGGGACCATAGAATTGCCTGCATGTCTTTCCGACTATCTTAAACTTGGAATAATAGGTTTCTGACATTCGATCGTCTCTGTCGACTCCCAACGTCTCCGCGTGAAGTCGTCTCTAGCTGGAATCAATCTATCTGATGACCTCGCATCGGGGTAAGCGAACGAACCACCTGTCCTAGTCATTCATCATCGGGTGACTAGCGACCTTCTATCATCTATTCGTACAACTCGCCCCGCCATAGTTCCAACATATGGGGCGATATCTCGTCGCTCGCAGCAACAACTGGCTCGCTCGTCTGCGCGCTGAACAGTGCCTCAATCATCAGGAGTAAGCAACACACCAACGGTCATCAAAATCTGGCTGGCCTCTGTCAGTGGCTCAATCCTCTAGTGTCGATCGGCACATCCGAGTAACCTCATAAAGGCGATCCGCCAAACGCTCGCGGCGCGGAAACACAGTAAAAAGACACATCTCTGCAATCGTGTGTCGCCGGAATTTCGCCCTGGTCAGTCCTCGTTCGTGACGAGCTTGTGCTGACCGCAACTCTAGCCGTAGCTCTCCCTGCCCGTAACCGTAGCAGCAAAACCAAACTGGTACCGATGAGGCTAGATCAGGAAGGAATATAATACTGAACAAGGAAATGTACATCCTAAGGCTCCTTAAGTGGAGTGGCGTGTCGTAAATATGCCGCGGAACATACCAACGGTACGTCACTCTACTTTAGTCACCTATTCCATCAACCAAGGGTCATCCTACGCTCCGAAGGTTAAAACCTGGCTCTGATACCAACTTTGTCACGACCTGAAAGTACGGAACATGACCGGCACTTAAACTACGAACGTCTCGAGGCGTACGTAATCTAAGTAAACCGAAAACCCAGAAATCCAAACCAAGAAAAGTAGTAGAGTGCAGGAAAAACCAACTTAAAGAAAGTAATTTCAATAGCATAAGCCGAATTATGCGGTTTTTAAAACATCAAAAATTTACTGAAAATTTCGGCAGAGTCTCCTTTGTAAATACTGGCCCCCAACGGGATACAACATGAATAGTATACGAAATCAAGAAAAAAGGCGTCCCCAAGCGGGAGCTAGCTCTTCGTCAAACGATGGTCACAACCACACAAGCAATAAATATACAACGCCAACGGCGAGGATCAAAAACTCAAAAGGGAACTCAAAACCACCAGAAATATAACGAGCGACTCAAAGGTAGAAAGAATAAACAACACTGGTCTCTATCTCAATAGATACATGTTTGGTTGATGGAACTTCTAGATACAACAGAATAATGATATACAAGATATATAATGGGGGTATGATACAAGTAAACCCACCTACTAGCAAATCACCCGAATGAAACTGAGCCCGCAAGCCGTAAGGAAACCTGTACGGCAAATCTGCAAGAAACTGGGGCACAACGGGGTTAAGTTGCCAACTCGTGAATAGAAAAACATCTACGCACAGAAATCGCATAAATAACGCAACCTAGGTCAAAGATCATAAAATATCCTCAAATATATGTATAACAGGCAGCCTATGACAATGTCTAGGGTAATATCTATCCCGAGTATAATTTCATGTGCCCGTGTCAGTGCCTCAGGTAGCAATATATCATATGAATGAGGTATCAATGCATGAAACAGAATACATGTAAATGAAGAAACTGTTTTCATAAATTAGTGAGATTTCCTTCGTATTTTTAAACTGAGGTATCATAATGAAATCAGTATCAACAGTGTCTAGCATCGACACAAAACATAAATCTCACTGTCTCGAAATATCAATGTCTTAAGCTCAATATCTAGGGCGCCGTCAGTCCGGACCGGCCCCTACCATCCATCTCAAGACCACGACGGTATCCTCCGGATATCCGACGCGTCGGGTAATATCACCGGTAGGTAGTGCTCCCCAGCCAGGCTCAACGTCAACACCACATTCCTCTTGCCCCGGGGTACCATACCGGGCCCACCATGTACCCGTGACGGTTCCTCCACTCCTCGACACGGATCTCCAAAACCACAGCAAACTCATGGTGGACGACACTTTACATCACTAGAAAACCGCAACATTTTATATTTTAAAAGATCATAAGTTGTAAATTTTGCGGCTTTCCCCGAAATCCAGAAATATCATAAATCTCAAGAAATCATCACAAGTGCATATGTCAATGATAATGAACTAGGCATGAACAACTGAATAACAGTATGCATGAAGTGGTAGGTAATAACTACAATGTCTAATATGGCATATAAGGGAAGTACACTAATATCGTGTCAAAACTACCAGCTAACAATCTAAGTCAAGCAATTATATTCTCTAAAGTGTACGTGACATGGCAATTACCGATGAAGATGTGTGTGAGCCGGCAAGTAGGTGTACGTGGTACATACGCATCATCGGTAATAGTGCTGGTGTCCTAACAGCATGATATCAATAATGGAATATGCAGCAAAATAAATATGCGAGGCAGAGCGAACAGCAATAATGTGCGGGAGCTGAATACTAGACACAACGATAACTAATCTGCAATAATCTAATATAAGTCCTACGAATTGTGCCTTTTGAAATAACACGAATCATGGGGTTTTGAAAATAGGGGCTACGGTGTTTTTATGAAAAGATACGTCGTTTTTTTGAAATATCCGTAGATTCCCTTGAGCTGTCTTTAAAAATGCCCACGATTCGTTAGTTTTTGAAATAGGTAAGGAGTCTAATCTAATCTAACAACTACACTAAACTAAACGGCTGAACTAACAAGCTGAACTACAGGTAAGGAAATCGCCTATCATCTGAGTCGATACATATACATACCTGTATATGTATAGTCGGTGATCCCGCCTCAATAATATCATATCCGATACCATATCTATAATCAGGCATCCCAAGTCAAGAGTGCGGATCAATCATCAATATAGCTCGTACGTAAATCCGTCGTACGGCATCCCAATCTGGGTACGGTTCAATATCACATTCATCATACTATTCACCTGGTATCCTCTTTATCAAATATCATGATCGGGGTACTGATCTACGTCTAGTACCATACTGATACCGCCTACGTATGCATGGACGTGTGTGAAACACTACGTCAAGGACCCGCTACAACGTCATGTCGTATCTAAGATACGAACCCTGCTATATCACCGATCTCACGGCCTCAAATCAAATCTCATCGACTCAGCTCAATCCCAAGTATCATCCTCAATCCGTACGTGAACACATAGTCCCATACCCATGTGAACACATAACTATAAAGAATCCCATGAGCACATATCAATAGGAATGTATGCAAGTATGTATGTGTGTATGTGTGTGTAACACTACCCTAGGGTTCGCAACACTAAAGTAATCCAACACACCAATATCCATCCTAAGCATCGTTTTTAATCCCAAATAATATATAATAATTGTTGGTGTGTATACGCATCCGTATACACCACCACGGACTGCGGGGGTGCTATACGCCATCCACCCGACTTCTCCCCGTAGATATAAATCTACTCACCTGGTCCTCGCTAGCCGGTGCCGACGTCGCCACGCGCTTGCTTGTCGTCTCGAAGTCCACATGGGGGTACCTACATATCATAACGCACCATATCTCATTAAAATCCGACTCATGATCAAAACGACGCACGAATCCCACATAGGTCAAAACCTATGGTTGCTTTCACAAATCAACCCAAAAACGCTCGACGTCGGCGTACAAACGCCAAACCATCGAGAAAAACCCAAATACACTGATTTGCACATTCATGAACACTAATTTTAATATAAACTAGGTTGAAACTCACAAAACCGCCAATTTCACTCAAAAAGTCATTTTTCCGAAAATCTAGCAAGCACAATTCGCCGTTTTTGTACAAAACAAGATATTTAAATGAATGTAGCGGCCAATATATTTATTAATTATCTTAAATAAGTCATAAAAACCATTTCCATAATTTAAACTCATAAATTTGCATTATTTCCAAAATCCTAGTTTGCAAAATATCAAATTTAACACCCTTTAAAGCAAAATTCACAATTCATCAATTAAGCTTCGTTTTGCATGAACCAAAGTCATTAAACCACTCATTATAATAGTTATAATGACATGAACACTTAATTATATTTTAATCTAAGCATTTGATAATTTTTTCAAAAACTCTAGTTAGCAAAAACAAAACTTAATTTAGACATTTCCATGCAACAATATGAAATTTAACTACTAAATTACTTTCTACAAATTCTAAGATGGTAAGCTACCCATCACAACCATAATCCCATTACTCAAAACCCTAACTTGAAATCAACCTCATTCTTGAATTTTTCAAACATGCAATTAGAACCAATCTAAAACCTAATTAAACACTTAATAAGCTAACATAAAGCAATTAAACAACAATTTCACTAAAGCGTTAAAATTTATACCTCCCAATTGAGTTCTAGCATGCAAATCCTAGCCTCCAAAAGTAGCTTCCATGCTCCTAGATCCATGCTAGATAGGCAAGAAATAATGGGTAGGAGTTGGATTTGGAAAAAGCTTTGAAATTGTATGGATTTTGAAGCTTTTTCTTGGATTTTTGAAGCAAAATAGTGTGGATTTTGGGGGGGGGGGGGGAAGGGCTGATGTTGTGGGATCATTTTCGGCCAGAAGTGGGTGAGGGGAGAGAGAGGGAGGTGAGGAAAATGCAAGGGAGGAAAGTCAAGGTCAAGGTAAGGTCAAAGTCTAACTACTTTATCTATTTTCTAATCTTTTCTTTTATTTCTTTTTCCTTTGCAAACCAAATGGGGAAAAAGTGAGGGCTGCTGAATTTTGCTAAGGGGAGGGGTAAGTGGGGGTGTGTGGGTGTGGGCACGGGTGTGGGGTGATGAAAAATGATAAATACAATACCCCAAACATCCATTTACGCTAAAAAAAACCCTTTTTTCTTCAATAATTTCTAAACCGTTTTGGCAAATGATTTCGTTCCAAAAACCACATGATAAATTTTTTATTTAATGTTTTATGATGCACAAAATTTGTTCCCACTCATTCCAATTTGTAATTTTCCCTAATTAAATGTATTAGTGACGGCTTAAAATAATAATAAAATAATATTTTTTTCAGAAAATTTGAAATTTCACCAGCGGCTCAATAAACACCAAATAATAGCAATTACATAGCTAGAATATGTATATTTAATTTTTATAATAAGATATTTGTATTTTGACTTTTTACAGAAAACCCCCTCATTTTACCGATTTTCCGAAATTTCACCGAAACCATTTTCAAAACGCTACAGGATCCTACCTTTTGTTTGAGTCGGATGCCGATGGGTTGAAAGCGTAGGCTTGTACAAAATCCTCAATAGCTCCGCGCTCCGATTTTTCCTCGGTGATTGGGTGGAGCCGTAGTGTCGACGTCGTCGATACGAAGGAGCTGGTATTTTTTTCAGAATTTTTGGATTTCTGAGGTGTGAGAAATTTAGGTTTGAAGTGCCTATTTATAGCGTTTTATCACCAACCATAAAATCCAAGAAATCCATTAAAATCCCATCAAAATCCGCACTGCCAATGATTGCGAATCATTGGCTCGTGATTGCGCCCGCCGCCTCTCATCTCAGCCATTGGATTGAGATCCAACGGGCTGGATCGCGCCGTCGCCGCCAGGCTCACGTACCACGCGTCACGCGTGGCCACCATGTGGGCGCGTCGGTGGGTTCTGGGCCATTGGACCTATGATAGTGCTGAACAATGGATGTACTTTACAGTTAAGAATAATATCATGATATGGAAGTTCTACTGTGCAAGTGGCATGGCAATTACCGATGATGAATGTGTGTGAGCCGGCAAATCGGTGTAAGTGTAACATGCGCATCATCGGTAATTGTGCGGGTGTACTATCAGATAATATCATAAAGTGATAAATACCGGGAACATAACACGTATACGGACAAGGGATAAGCCAACAATAACATGAACTATAATAAGGTATACAACTACACATGAACTGTACGGCCAGTTTAAATGATACGAATTATAGTTTTGAAAGTGGGGGCTATGGTATTTTTGAGGAAAAAACACCATTTGAAAATCCGTAGTTTCTCTTTAGGTTTCCATTAAAAAGTGCATACGATTCGTCAGTTTTGGAAATAAGTATGGTTCAGGTGACATTTTTACATTGGCGATCCAGCCTCATAGTATCCGATATGGAAATATCCTTGATCATCATCCTCAAATCACGAGCGCGGATCAATCATCCGGTATAACTCATCGCGTACGGTAATCCATCGTATGATAGCCTTAATCTAGATTAAGGATCTATCGTCCTATTCATCGATAAGGGTACGAAACTATGGTCTCGTACGGAAAATCATCTTTTATTCTCATATATACCTACGTATATATATCTCATATCATATCCTTATCGATCTCATATCCTCTTATTAACAATCTCATTTCATATCTAGGCATATGTATATAAATATCTATATTGCCTCACATCCTTATATCAAGCATATCCGCTCATATCCTCTTTTATCATCATATTAACATCTCAATTCACGTCATGTTGGATTAGTCATAACATCTCATACTAAATCTTTAGATTTTATCCGTAAGTTCATAGCATAGGTTTCTCCAAATCACATTCTATATAACGGTTTTCCATTATAAGATTGCGGGGTTACTATACGCCATCCACCCGGCTTTCCCCATAGATATAAATCTAATCACCTGCAACACCTCGTTCTAGTCGATCCCGACGGATGCCTTGTCCTCCTTCGTCGTCTCGAAAATCCACGCGCTTGTACCTACAAATCAAAACATATCGTGTCGCATCAAAATCATATTCGAAAACCGACACGACATGCGAAGCGCACATAGGTTAGAACCAATGGTCAACGCGCGCTAAAACAACAAAATACTCTCTGACGTCAACGTGCGAACGTCAAACGACCAAGTTACATTAAGAAATCCAAAAATCCAAGATTCAAATATCGGAAAATATTGTCAAAACCAACTCAAAATGCTCCCAGATTTTTGCACAGGTAGTTTGGGACAAAATAAACAATACAGTGGCTTGTCATGGTGCACCAACCATGACTAATTAAAAAGACAGATTTGGCCTAATCATGATTAGTAGTGCACTAATCAAGTTTAATTTAAACTTGCACATGATTAATTGCATAATTATTTATAAAATGTCTAAATCCAATAAATACCCTTTTAATAAATAATACATATTAATCTCTAATTATTTTCCAAATATTGGTATATAATTATACCATTTTACGAAAACCCCAATTCGTAAATCGAATAGTTTTCGTGAAATATATTATTTTTTTATTTAAATTCTAAAAAATAATATTTTATATTTCTGAAATGTTACATATAGTTGTGGGGGTACCATCCACCCGACTTTCCCCATAGATATTCATCTACACACCTACCATTCTCGCTCTAGCCGAAATCGATGAACGTCTTGTTCTCCTTCGTCATCTCGGAAGTCCACGTGAAGGTACCTATAAATCAATACATATCGTAATGAAATCAAAATCAAATCTGAAAACCGATATGGCAAGCGAAACGTATATAGATTAGAACCTATGGTCCACGCATGCAAGAACAATCAAACAACCGCAGCGTTAGCGTTGACGTACAAACGTGAAACGGCCGAATCAAAACTCAAATATCAAAACTCAAGTTTTCAAAAGTCGTAAACCGAAATCTGAAACTTAAAAAAACGCTCCCAGATTTTACCCAAGATGAAATTAGGAAATTTTGCATAGAGGGTAGGTCTATTCATCATATGTGTGTGCTATAGAACCAAATCCAAACCCTAACTCAAAGGTCAGGCCGCAAATTGCGGCCTCGGGAAATAAATTTGCGGCCAAGAGTGGGAGTTGGGGGCTCGGATTTCTAGGTTAGCTTCTACATAGCCTGCACATCTCTCTGTGTTTGGTACTAAATTTTCAGAGTCTCCTAATCATCCCAGATTCCAATTGATCGCCGCAATTCAACAAAACCTAATGTCGGAAAATTCCAAGTTCGTCGAATCCGAGAATTTCTCAACTATATCACCATCACTTATCACTAAAGGTCTTTCAAGCACCCCCTAAACCCTCTACTAAGCACTACTACAAGTTTACCCCATAATCCTTACTCTAGAATTTTCCAAGTTCACTAAACTAGCATATTTGAGCTCTAACCACATGTTGGAGGTTAAGAAAGTTAATAACTTGGTAACTAGTAGATGTTTTACCTCATGGAACAACTGAAGAAATTTCCACAATGGGCCGAGATGCTCAAAACTGAAACTTGATCCCTCCATGGGGTGTAGGATGAGATGATGAACAATTTTTGTGAAGGTTTTGTGTAGTTTTGATGAAGTTTTGGAGATGGTTTCATGGTGGTCAAGGGTGGTGGAGATGGAGAAGGGGAAAGAGATGAAGATGATAAAGAATAAGATGAAAAGAGAAGAAGTCATAGTTAGTAACCATGTCTCCTCTCTCTCTCTCCCTCTTTCTCACTCTCTCTCCTCAAGCCCATAATCTCATGTCCCCCCCTGTCTCCCTCTCTCAAATTATCTTTTCATTTTCTCTTTTTTTTTAAAAACCAAATAACAACAAATAAAAATGAAACCAAACATGCAACAAATGAAATGTGTCATGGCACATCAAACATGATTAACAAAAATAGATTGGGCTTAATGCATAATTAGTAATATACTAATCAAGTTTAACATAAATTTGTATGTAAATAATTGTATAATAATTTATAAAATGTCCAAATCCAATAAATGCCTTCATAATTAACAATTCATATTAATTTCTAAATATTTTCTAAAATATAGGTATATAATTATACCATTCTACGAAAACTCAAATCCAAACTTGTGTAGTTTTCATGAAATTTATTATTTTATTATTTAATTTCCAAAAATAATATTTTATATTTTCTGAAATGCTACATTAGTACACTGGACGGACTCGCCGAGAACTAGTAGATGGTATTATATCTATCGTCGGATAGAAGTTCTTTAGTGGCATAAGTACAGCTTAGTCTTTTAATCTGAGATCGTCATTTTTCTCGTATGAGTTCATACTGTAGTTAGATTACTACCCTACCACGGCTTAAAGAAGTCGTGCAAACAGGTTTTAGTTGGGTACAGTCCCGACCCACATGGATGCAGTGAGCGATTGTCGGGGATTCGACTCTCCTGGTATTAGGAGTCGATGTCGCGCTGTGTTCGGTTAGCCATCACCCTAAATCCATGGCCACGGTGGATGAGATTTACTGATAGGAGTTTAGAAGTTTTTAGGTTGGTGATTAGCTTAACTCCGACACAACTTATCGGCTTATTAGGGGTCTAGCATTTTCCACCCCCTAGAGCCCGTATGCGATACGCTTAGACGAAAAGACCAGACTGTACAGAGATAGTCAATTCAGGCTCAGTAGGGTACAGACGGACTTGATTTTCGACCTCCTTTTTGGCATATACTTAGGTAGCCATTATGTACAGCTAGCGCCGCTGATATACTTGTGGTTATGGATTTATCAATAACTCACTGCCAGCGTATTGTCGAGTCTTTAGAATCCCACACAGAGCGTTTTCCCGATTCAGGCAATATGATGTAGATGATGTATATTGGTACATACAGCGGTCCGATTAAATACGTGTATAGGCTACACAAATTTTAATCGGACGGTTGATAATACTAGCCGGGTTAGGATTAAGCCGGATTATTAAATAAAGTTTTGATTTTAATATATATATATATATTCTCTAGTATTATTGTTCTCTATTAATTTTCTCTCTCTTGGCTATTCGTATTTTTATACGGATACGTGTATATGTATTTCGATACGTATACCGGGTTGTATTCCGTATTTATACCGGAATGCTTCTAGAAGGAGAACACCTCATTTGTTGATTTTCTTTTTAAGAAAATCAAATATGAGGTGGAGGGTGAGGTGGCATTTGTGTATAATTGAGGACATATAGAGAGGCATGGCTTCATTTGCTTATTTAAAAATGGTGAGATATTTTATTTTGATGTTTGTAAAAAAAGATTATGAAGTCATTCTCTCTCTCATTCTTTGAATACATGACTCATGGTGTTACATGGCTATCTCTTCACTCTCTTCTCCACCTTCTTGCATGCTCTCTTGAGCTTGTTTTATTGTGAAAAAATAATAGTGGAAAATTCCTATATCCCCACTCTCCATTCCTAGCGAGCTTGGAGCGTCGGTTGCTTCACAAGGTGAAGCTGGAGCTTGGATCAGTTCTCTTGAGTGGATCATCTTCGATAAGGGGAACGTCTCCCGACGGCCTATGAAGAGCTTGGAGGGGTCTTCCATGATTGGGTGAGCACACATCAAAGATTGTAATCTCTAAACCATGCATGCTTGTATTCTAATTTAGTGTTTGGAAAGATCGCTAGGAATTAGTTTCTAGTGCTCTCTTGAAATTTTTTGTTTTTCGGTTCCGCATCTGCCGCGGTTGTCGCGGTGAGGGCACTAGGAACTTTCATATATTATATACAGAATACTAGAAACCGCATCAGAAAAACACGGTTATCAAGTCATCACTTGACTTGATATTCCGGTTTTTAAACCAGCTAGTATTCCTAAATGTTCGATTAAATCAATTATATAATCGACCTCCCGTACGTATCCAACACGCACGCCACATCACATTTTGCCCGGGCAGGCACTTTCGTTGCGGGACTCTAAAGACCTGTCAATACGCTGACAGTAGGTTATGTAGAATCTGTTGGATGTATATACCCTAGAGGCCAGTATTGTATATGTATACATATGGATACTAGGGATATGTATGTACAGAACAATCTTGCTCAGTTTTATAGTATATTATTTGACTTGTCTTTATCGGGATATGTGTATTTATTGTTATTATATCTGGTTTGCACATATTGATAAAGACTCGATATGGTAGTATACTATTGTGGTTTGTCTTTATCTTAACATGGCATATGTCATACTCGTTATTACATATTGCGGTTACATGTTGATAAAGCCCATAGGATCTTGCTTGACTACCTGCGTTGTGATGACGATCATACTTGTGGGAGCAGGGTAGTCCATAAGCACATCCTTGAATGGTCCCTAGTCGCGTGAGTATCGAGATTGGGCACTGATACTCCAGAGTAGACTGGTGTGTATGTTTCTTGCCCCGTCGGGGGATGGTTGGTCCCGCAGCCATTGGTCTGATGCACCTAAGATCGTATACAGGTGCTCACTGGGTGTGAGTACACTGGACGGACTCGCCGAGAACTTCCATATGGTACTATACCTATCGTCAGATGGAAGTTCTCAGGTGACATGTGTACAGGTTACTCTTTGGACCTGAGATCGGCATTTGTCTCGTGTGAGTTCCCACTGAACTTTGATCACTACCCTACCACGGCTCTACTGAGTCGTGCAAACAGGTTTTGGTTGGGTTCAGTCCCGAGCCACATGGAGGCAGTGAGCGATTGTCGGGGATTCGCCTCTAACGGTGTAGGGAGTCGATATCGCACTGTGATTCAATTGGTCAGGACCATAAGACTGTTAGTGTATATGCCCTAGAGGCCATTACTGTATCATACTAGTTTGTATATTACTTAATGGAAGCTTGGGATATTCACAGTTGTGTAAACAATCTTGCTCAAAATGGTAGTATGCTACTTGGTTTGTTTCTACTTCAATGTGTACATGTGTTTATTTTAGTATATCACCTATACACATTAGTGGAGCCCTTAGGATCTTTGCTTGATTACCAGCGTTGTGATGGCAGTCATACTAGTGGGGGCTGGGTAATCTATAAGCACATCCTTATGCAGGTCCCTAGTCGCAGGACTATCGAGACAGGGCATCGATACTCCGGAGTAGACTAGCGTATGCGCTTCTCATCCCAGAGAGGGAGACGGTCTGTCCCACAGCCGTCAGTACGTCGTACTTGAGATAGTATGCGGGTGCTCGTTAGGTTACGAGTATACTGGACAGGACTCGTCGGGAACTGACTGGTTGGTATTATACCTATCGTCAGTTATCAGTGTTAGTTATATGTATGCCCTAGAGGCCATTACTGTACATAGGATGTATATTGTAGTGGATGCTGGGACATATATAGGGAGGACTTTCTTGCTCGACATGATAGTATGCTATCTGGTTACCCTTTACCTTAACGTGTATGCTGATTGTCTCTCTGTTACATGTTGGTAAAGCCCTTAGGATCTGTACTTGACTACCTGGACTATAATGCGGATCATACTAGTGGGGACATGGTAGTCCATAAGTACATCCTTCAAAGTCCCTAGTCGTGGGTGTATCGAGACGGGGCATCGATATACCAGAGTAAACTAGCGTGTACCTTCTCGACCCATACAGATGGGCGATGGATGATCCCATATCCATTGGTGTTTGACATCAGAGATGATATACGGGTGCTCAGTAGAGACTGGGTACACTGGACGGACTCGCCGAGAACTCCCAGATGGTATTATGCCTCACGTCAGATGGCAGTTCTCTGGTGACACTGGTACAGAGTAGTCTGTTGACCCGAGATCGTCATAGAGTCTTGTGTGGTTCCCACTGTGCTTTGATTTCCATCTTACCACGTCCAAGAGGGCGTGCAAAACGGTGGTTTTTGGGTACAGTCCCGAGTCTCATGGAGGCAATGAGCGATAGGAGGGGATTCGTCTCTCCCGGTATAGGGAGTTGATGTTGCGCTGTGTTCGATTGGCTATAACAGGAAATCCCTGGCCAGGGTTGCTGAGATTTACTGGTAAGTGTTACCAGTAGTTTCTCGAAAAGTTATAGACCTCATATCGACACGACTTATTGAGCTATTGGGGTCTGACGTTTACCACCCCTAGGCGAGATATGCGACATATCAGACGATCAGACCGGACTGTACGGTAGTGTTACTGGTTGGATTCACTGGAGTGTGAGCGGGCTTGCTCGTCGATCTTCAGATCGCTCAATACCTGGGTGGCCGTTACGTTTAGCAGACCGCTTGCGGCTTGTGGATGTTTGATATGATCATCATCTGCTGCCGGCGTATTGACGAGTCTTTAGAGTCCTACACAGAGGTTTCCTGGCTCAAGCGAAACGAAATAGGAGCGCATATGAGATATGTGCGGGACCGAGAATAATACGGTGATACTGTATTCGATTCTCACGATGTGACATTGATCGGTTATATGCAATATAGCCGGGTTATCGGATCAAGTGTTGAGTCGATAAGTTGTTACTGATGATACCAGTCGGTTATGTGCGACATGACCGGATCGTTAAATCAAGTGTTGATTTAATGATTTAATGCATAATTGTATATTTGATATATTGCTTTGCATTAACTAGTATCGGTTCACTTTAAAATGGATTTTCTCACTCGGGTGTGCGCATTACATATGCGATATGATTATGTGCACATGTTTGTATCATGTTTGATGATGCATACCACTTTGGTTAAGTGTAAAGTTTGAACCATGGTTGTGTTTATGTTTAGGGTTTTATTTTCTTAATTATTCATTTATTCTTTTTGATAAATGGATAAAAGAAATTCAAATGAGAAAATGGTGGCTTGGTTTTGTTTTGTTCATGAAGCTTCATGAACATTTTGACTAAGTGACCATTTTGTCTCTAGCTTAACCCTAACCATTGCTTCAACCATGATTAATACTCTATACTTTACCATGGTTTAGTCATGATAAGTTTTGATTATTCTTTTCTTTTTCTAATTAACTTATCATAACTATTTCCTTCTTCTTCTTCATTCTTCAAGTGAAGAAAGCTTGCCCCATCAATGGCAAGTGATGGAAATGAGTGAGAAATCCAATTCTAAAGTCTACCCACTACCTATTTCTTCATCCTCTACCTCTTGCCAAGTAGTAGAGTGTGTTTCCTTCACAAGTTTCATGACTTGGTGAAGGTGGAGCTTGATTCACCGATGCCTCGACGTAGATCATCTTCGGCTTGGACATCGATGACCTAGCCCGCCCATTCTCCGACGAAGACGATGCTAGAGCCCGGATTCCTTTTGGACAGCGGAGACGACTTCGTTGCGGAGCTATGGAGGTGGAGCACCGGATCTACAAAGGTTGTATTTCCGTATTCTCATTAGTTAATTTGTTAACTAGTTCTTTTTCGCCTAGACATCTAGTTATCGATCCGTAGTCGGGTCTCTCGGCACCGTTAAAATTTTAATTTGGCATGGTTGATGCCTTGTGAGACCTCATTAGGGTGCCTAGGAACCCTACAATCAGTTCCCAGGTGACATGAGTACAGCTTAGTCCGCTGACTTGACACTGTCACTTCACCTCGAGTGTGTTCCCACTGTACTTTGATTACTACCCTACCACGGCTTAAAGGAGTCATGCAAACAGGTAGTAGTTGGGTGCAGTCCCAAAGCACTTGGAGGCAGTGACGGTTAGACAGGATTCGTCTCTCCCGGTATTGGGAGTTGACATCGCGCTGTGTCTAGGAGAGCCATTACACGAGTAGTCCCTGGCCAGGGCAAGCGAGATATACTGGTAGGCTTCCAGTGTTATCTCAGGGTGTTTTGGGCTTCACTCCGACACGACTTGTACCGCTATTAGGGGACTGACGTTTACAGCCCCCTAGACCCACCATACGATGTATCATACGAACAGACCGGACTCTACGGAGATTGTCACAGTCAGACTCAGTAGGAGTTCAGATGGGTTTCACCTCGTCAGTCTTCTTGTCGGCATCTACCTGGGGACCGTTACGCACAGCTAGTGCCGCTTGCGGTCTGTGGTTGAACCCACTGCCAGCGTAGTGTCGAGCCTTTAGAGTCCCACACAGAAAGCTATTCGCCTTTAGGAAAAAGAGTAGAGGTCGCATGGTTTTACGACAGGTCGCATGGTTTTGCGACAGGGTTCGGTCACATCCGTGCACTTGTGCACGTTTAGTGTCCGGACAGTTAACACTAGCGGGCTTTGGTTTAAGCCAGATCCTAGTGTACGTTTTGGGATTGGTTTTATCCAGTATGTATTCGTGTTCCTCGGAACGCGGATACGGGTGTGTATGCACAGTTGACGGAGAGACAGAGGCAGGGGATTCTCACTAGGGTTGTTGACTGTTGACTGTTGACTATTGACTTTTTGCTAAACCCTAATGAGAATATGATATATAATTCACAATAATATTAATTAAGTATTATAGTGACATGGTTGTTGAGGGGTTGACTTTGTTGACTTGTTGACTTTGTTGACCGGTTGAGTAGGTTGGACTAGTTGACCATCATCATCACAATGGTTGTCATTTTCATGCAAAGACTTTTGCTTGCTTGTTGTGGTTTGTATAATGAGTGCATGAAAATGATATTGCCTTTGACATGATATGAACCATCACATAATACTTGATTGACATTATGGCTAATGATGCTTTTGGATTATGAGAGGGAGAAAGAGAAAAGAGAGGCTCATTCTTTCATGGTTTTTCTCTCTCTTGGTTTTGAGCTCTCTCATTCTCTTGCTCTCACCCTCTTCCTCTTGCTCTCTCTCTTGTCTATGGTTCACTTGTCTCATGTGTTGAGAAGCAAGAACCATAGAGAAAATCCCATCACACTCTCCTCTACTCACTCTAGTTCACAAGGTTTGGCAAACCAAGTGAACTAGTTTCTTCAAAGTTCGAAGAAGAAGCCAAAGGTAGAAGCTTTCGGGTGGATCGATCTTCGGCGCAAGGAGACGAAGGGGTGAAGCCAATCCGTACACCATCAAGAGATGAAGACGAAGGAGTTCAAGAAAGAAAGGTATAACCCCCTAACCGAGTAGTTAACAACTCCTAGTTAGGTTGTTAGTTGGATGTTTAACAAAGATCCGGTTTTGAGTCCATGTTACCGCATCTAGAAAATTGTTTTTCACCAAATTCTGCATGCCCGAAAGTACCGGGAGAGGTAGCATGGACTTACAGTGGTATCAGAGCCTAGTTAAACTCTATCTAACATGTTAGCATAGTAGCTAGAAATTCGATCGGAGAACAAGTCCCGAAATGAACCCGGAATTCATGCTTGCTGTCGAATTTTTCCTCTGTTCCAAAAATGATAAATCATACTTTAAAATTCGACTCAGGGTTTTTATAGCAAACTGCAAAAATTTCATCCACTGATCCGATCAAAGCGCCGCGGAAACGCGGCGGGAGCATGCTCCCGCCGCGGTTCCGCGGCCGAGTTGACTCGGCCGTGGGAAATTTTGGTTGCAGTTTGTTCAGTGGGGTATTTTGGGAATTTTGGTATATGTTTTTTCAGCCCAGATTTTCCAGAAAGAAAATTTTGTTTTTGGGGCTTTAAAAACCGTATTTTGATCGAGTTTCTTATGACTTAAGCTAACGGGTTTATTTCTGTGATGTGATATTTGTATTGAACGTCTGCTAATCGCTATATGTCGATTAGTGGGAGTTATACAAATCTGTGATCTGTAATGTTATTGGTTTGTGTATATGAATTCATTGGATTGTCGCGGGTGAATAGCCGGGGGTTGTGAGACGAGAGTTTTCTTTTCTTTCAATTCATGTAAATTTGTAAATTGATGTAATAATTATTTGTATGGCCGCACAACCGGGTTGGGGTTGTAGCCGTCATTGTATAATTTCTTTTTACTGTTTTTGCTCCTAGGATAGACCCATGGAGTGTTGGAGATAGTGCCCTCAAAGTCAATTATTGGATCGCAGGTACGTGATTGCAATGATTGAGGCAGGACCTATACCGATATGACAGTCTTGCTCAAGATGATAGTATGCTATCTGGTTTGTCTTTATCATCGTATATATGCTTTAGTTCACTATTGCATAATGATAGAGCCTATAGGATTCTTGCTTGACTACCAGCAGTATGATGGCAATCATATACGTGGGAGCTGGGGTCTGTAAGCACATCCTTAAAAGTGTCCCTAGTCGTGGGAGTTTCGAGACAGGGCATCGATACTCCAGAGTATACTAGTATATACAGTCGAGACCCCGACGAGGGGCAATGGCCGGTCTCACAAGCCACTGGTGTCAGTTTGATCACCTAAGATGTATACAGGTGCTCATTGGGTTATGAGTACACCGGACAGGACTCGTCGGGAATCTGCTAGTTGGTATTATACATATCGTCAGATAGCAATTCCCTGGTGACATGCGTACAGGTTAGTTCATCGACCTGAGGTCGTCATTTGTCTCGTGTGAGTTCCCACTGTGCTTTGATTTCGACCCTACCACGGCTCAAAGGAGTCGTGCAAACAGATCTTTTTTAGGTACAGTCCCGAGCCACATTGGAGGCAAGTGAGCGGATCGTCGGGGATTCGTCTCTCCCGGTATTGGGGGTTGATGTCGCGCAGTGCACGGGTGGCCATCACTAGGAATCCTCGGCCGGGGTAGTGAAGAATTACTGATTGAGATCAGTAGTTTCTCAGGTGGTGATGGGCTTCATGCCGACACGATTTATCGCGTTATTAGGGGTCTGACTTTATCCACCCCCCTAGACTCGATATGCGATATTCTTTAGACGAATGGACCGGACTGTATATACATTGTCACTGTCAGGCTCGGTAGGGTTTATAGATGAGTTTGCTCGTCAGCTTTCCTTCCAATCAATACATAGGCAAAACGTTACGTGCAGCTCGTACCTCTGACGTGCTAGGGGTTATACCCAGTGCCAGTGTGTTAATGAGTCATTAGAGTCCCCCACAGACACTTTCCCAAGTTCGGGCGAAACGTTGTAGAGGCCGTATGGTAATATGGCAAGGTTCGGAAAAAGCACGTGCGTTTTCGCACGTGTCGTTTTTCGGGCAGATAATACTGGTAGGCTTTGGTTTAAGCCGGAATCCAGTATTATACTATGTAGATATAATATCTTTGTCTCAGTTGCATTTGTATTCGATCGTAATATAAATGCGGGTATGTTTATACTGATACAGGGTTATCCTGAAATTCGTTTCAGGATCACTTTTGGAAGTTGCCAGTTTTCAGTTTTCTATCAGCCGTCTTTTAACATTTGGTTAAGGACGGATTTATCTTTTCTTGGATGAGTGTGGAAGATTCTAGAAGCATCTAGAAGGCGGTGACAAGGCTTATGACTCACTTGTTCATTATTGGTTGCTTTCTTTGTGTTCACACTATGTGTTCACACTTTGTGTTCACACTAGATATTTTGCTTATTGTCACCTCCTAGCTCCTACACTCACCTCCCTCCTCTCCTATAAATGGCCGGCCTTCCCCCCACACTTGAGAAATGGTTGTTGTTCACTAGAAAAAGATTATGATAGATTCGGGTTCACGAAAAATAGATAGCCTCTTTCTCATTTCACCCGATCCAAAAGGCAACTTCCATATCCGTTCGTCCGTGACCTTGGACGTAACGAGACAAAGTGTTCTACTCATTCTCTACTTCATCTTGGTCGTCTCTTTTAGCAAACTTGACGATCGAGTTGCCTCGGTTCAGAGGCGGGAGCCCGTTTAAAGATCCGTCGACGTGGTGCCACCCAGACGACAAGATTGGAAATCGAGGAGATCGGAGCAGCCGCAACGAAGCGTAGGATGATGGTTAAAGACCGAAGGACTCGGATCATTCGGTATAACGTTTCTACCCCTTTGTAGTTTGTTAGTTTATCTTTAATGGCAGATCCGGGTTACGGTACACGATAGCGCCAGTTTCGTTAAAAGTTTTTGTTCCGCATTTGGCGTCTGTTAGACGGCCGGGGCGCTACCGTGGACTTACAGTGGTATCAGAGCCTCACCATTAAGCTATACTAACTTGTGCTAACACGTTTAAAACATCGATCGAACGGATTTCGCAAAACTACAATTTTCATGCACACTGAGTTTCTGTCGATTTTTCAGAAGGCCTAAAAATAATTTTACATATCACAGAATATTGTGCAGGATTTTCTAAGAATACAGGAAAAAATTGGTCACGTGATCCCTCAAAAGCGCGGCGGTTCCGCGGTCAAACCCTAGGTTTGACCGTGGAAGCGCGGCGGTTTAGAGGGAACAGTGAATCAATTTTTCCCAGTAGGATTTATTTGGAAATTGTAGCTTTTTGGTATATAAATTTTGGGCCCAGATTTTGTTACTGTACAGCAGATGTACGTGGGACCCACTTCGGAATATTTAGTCGATCGAAATTTTAAACATGTTAGTATGCAGTATTTACATTATATCTCCGACCGGGAATGTCATTTGATCGGTAAACCGCGTCTGATTGCTATAGTTGTTTTAGACGGGTTTGTGAACGTGACATTCGCGTTGATGTTCTGTGTTGTGCTGTATTGTTGCGGATATGTCGTGGTGGATAGCAAAGTGCAATAATAGTGCAGTTTGGATTTATTTGTACATTTGATATTGCGGGGAGAGCGTCCAACATGTGGACTGCCGTCACTGCCTGTTGTATAATATTCTTTTGGGGCACGACCAGGTTGAGGTCGATGTACCCGTTGTACATATTTTTCATTTCTGTACTAGGTTTATCCCGCGAAGGAGTGCACGGATAGCCGGGTTCTGGAGGGCAACGGGTCCGTATCTCATGGCTTTAAGAGGCAAAGGGACCTCACTCTCGAATTGGCAGACTATTCGCCGCACTCGTAGGGGGTACAGGTTGACCCAAGGAGGGGTGCTCAATTTACCGGATTCCGTGAAGTGCCGGGTGTTCCATTCACTATATTGTGGGGACTACCTCGCTTCAGGTTTTGGCGGGTAACTTGCCGCACCCGTAGGGGTCTAGGTTTCATTGCACAGGCTATCCACACGACCAGGGGAACGTCAGGTTTCAGCAGCGGCTCTGTGAAACCCGGGGATCCCAGATTATCTGTATTGTTCTGTGATGCTTATTACTTTTCTGTAATGTTGCATATTATCATGCCTGGAGCGATTATTGTATATTGGTATATATACTATTAGATGTTGTATATGTTTTACACCCGCGCTAGTCCAGCCCCCGTTCTGTCGTTAGTTAAGTAACCTAACGGGTGATGACGGGACCCAGTGGCGGATGCGGATGGCATATACGTACATTATATTTTCGTTCTTTTCTGGTGTGATTGATTGATGGGACTGCATTGATTCTGATCAATGCAAGGATAAAAAAACCTTTATTTGATGTTGTTGGAACAAATTTTTAAAAAGTGTTATTACAAAGATGTTTCCTTTTGTTTTGCATAGTGATATTCAGTCAGAATATCCCGCACCTCATTCGACGAGGCAAGGGCCGAGATCCCTTCACCGGGAGTGACCCCTTGAGCAGAAGTTTACGTCAGGGTAGTAACTTTAATATAGTCGATTACAAGTTGCTTTGCATCGTGGTATTCAGTTGGAATATCCTGCACCTCATTCCATGAGGAAAGAGCCGAGATCCCTTCACAGGGAGTGACCTCTTTAGCAAAACGTTTTTCGTCACTATATTTTTATAAAAAGCTATCAGTTTCCTTCAACGAGATCAAGTTCATTACGTTAAAGGTTTTTCGCCAAAAACCAGTCGTAGCCCTCCGTCATTTCTTATGGATGGTCAGTAGTATTCAAGCTATGTATTTTGACCAACGCCAAGGCATAGTATTTGGTAGCTGCGGGGTATTCATCTGTTGTATAGATAGATGAGTTGGTTTGGGACAGTCGTTCTGTCATACCTGGCCAACGTCAGGGGCATGTGCGGGTGGGTTCAAATTGACCTGGAGAGTGACGGGTAGAACTTGGCATGTGACTTATGATATTTTGACCAAAACCAAGGTCATAAGAGCATGGGGCAAAAAATTACATCGGGAGTTTCAAACAGCAAACTTGCCAGGCTTGCGCATACCTTCTGGAGTGTGATAACTTGAGTGGCTTCCATCAAGTTATCATGCGATGATAGTTGGATCCCGATTCTCACTGATGAGTTGGTTTACTCTTCGGGTGATCCCGACTAATTTTTCTTTCTGGTTTGGAGGAGAATTTGAGATAACAGTAGGAGGTTTCCTGATTAGATAAAGTGATAACCATTCTGATCTAGGTTAGAGTGCACGCAGAGTGTTTCTTTTCTCTCTCTCTCTCTTTGGCAGCGACCTTTGACCGACCCTAGACTATGACTCAGTGACCAAAGTTGACCGAACGGTAGTGAATGAAGAAAACCAATTAGCCTAAGTAGGGTGTGCAGAAGGTAATATGTAAAGACAAGAATAAAGGGATTAGAAAGAGAGCAAAGTAAATTGCGACTGTTATCATTCACGACCAAACCGCGTACTTTATCGCCACTCCTATTTCACCTTTGCTTTTTCCCCAGTTCAGGAGAAATAGAATAAGGTATTATTCAGTTGTCTTTTATCATCACCTTCTCTCAAGTTATGAGTACTCCTAGGATTAAGAGGTACCACCTATTATGCTTACTGGATAGTCTTCTTCCAAACCATAGGCTGGTGCCAAACGGTAGGGAAGGAAGAAAACCATTTAGCCTAACGAAGGGGTACAGAAGGTAACGACTAAAGACAAATAAAGGGATTTGGAGAGATGGCAAAGAAATATACGGTTACAGTCATGAATAGGATTATGGAAGAGGCATTACTAGGAATACCAGGATACCCCTACGAGACATTTTAATGTTTCAGTTTCACTGCGCATTGTTAAAAGAAAACTGTTTTCCCGATTAGATACTTACTCTAGGGTATGTATTTACCAGGTTTCATTCTCATATCTGTATGGTTTTTACAGATTATGAGTGGGAGTAAGTTATTGGGAATTAGGAGATCATCCTCATTATATCGGAATTCGTTGTAATTGGTGATATTTGAGAAAATCGCCTGGGTACAGTTTTCAACCTACGACGCACAGGTTTTGAGTTATTCAACTCAGCGGACTTATACAGAGTATTGTATGTTGTCCAGTTTCCGTCAGGACAAAGGGGCAGGTCCTCGTACTAAGTTCTGTTTACTCATAACTTCTCTAGTTTTTAGACAAGTGTTTCGAAGATGTAGAGAACCAGGTATCGCAAGTATCGGGATTCTTCAAAGAGATCGAAGATGTAGATACTTATGATTGGTATTCAGTTGATAGTAATGGTTTTGAGAAACTTGTTTCTCTTTCAGGTTACTCATAATTGGATGGATTCCTAAGTTGAGTAATGCTGATTAGCCTTTCTCCATTAAGTTGTTATGCACTGGAGACAGCTGCATGATTTGAATCTGGTTCCAATTAAATTAGTGCCTCTATTTCTATATTAGATATAGAATGGTTCATATCTTAACGATGTTAAGGTAAGGGGAGTTGTCCAGCTTATGCTTAAAACCAGACACTGGGTAACTCAAGGCACGTCTCTGTAATGGCTGTTTGTGGGTTGACCCTGGCTTTGACGAGGGTTGACATTTCTACCATCTGGAAGATCAATAGTGATACTGTTCTTGACTCGCCACAGTTTTAGTAAAATGGATTTTTTCAGAAAAACAGTGGGAGTATGGTAGAACTGGAAGTGATTCCAGAACCGCAAACGGTTACGGAAAATTTAATAGGACCTATATATTCAATCAGGTTTAACATTCCAATAGCCACTCCGCAGACATGGTGGGTAACCTCAGACACCCGAGAGGTACTCCAATAGCCTCAAGGACGGTGACAGGGAGGTTCTTGTTTACCCAGACTTGACACTACTGTTGTTCCAGACTATGAAACCCGGCAAGAGGATAAGTATAACGTCGTTCTAAACATGCTTTAGAAGTGAACGTGTATATTATTCTGCCAGAGGGTTGTCGTAGTCAGTAGGAGCAGCGGAAGTATAAGTGGGCAAGTAGCTTATGTCTATTTATAGACTTAAGCAAATATAGTGGAGATAAGATCATCTAATTTTGATGTGACAGTCATGGGTTTGACTTCATCAGAATAGAGGATGGATCTGTTAAGAAGGTAGTAGGGTGTGATGTCCTGGTATTTGGATGACATACACAGAGTAAGAAGTAAAATTCCTATACTACGATCGATTGTACTTTGGTCGTCACACAGTTGTTTCTCCAGAAAGGATATGAATATAATATTAGACATTCTGGTTACTAGATCTATGGCTTTAGATCTAGATTTGGGTAGTTTCCCAATGTGGGTACTTTGACAATATTCTAATAGTATTTTAGAATAGATGACTCCTGGCATGGTGGTGTACCTGCAGGTGATGGAGTCACCCTCTCTAAAGGTGTCTTATAGACTAAAGCAGAGAGGGCTGTGCATGATTGGCAGATCACTTGCCTTGGCAATTGAATCAATCATGAGATGTCAAGTACCACACCAGATGTTTTTGCACTAGATGCGATAAGTTTATATTAATCCAATCCTGGAGAAATATAAGGAAGCAGTTTTAGAACTTAAGTGCTTGTTCTATAGATTTGATGACGGCAGCCTCCTTCGGGAGACGGTTATCATTCCAGGCTTCCAAGATGACATGGATGACAGAGTGATTGTCACAGTTATAGTTTTCCCCTCTGACGAGGGACAGTATTATGGACTGGTGGTCTAAAAGGATACTGTGGGAGGCATGGTGCTGGATACTGATTAGGTTCAGTTATCGATACAGTCTAAGAAGTTTGGATTTGGAGTTCATTTATGAACTAGGTCCCATCAGATATTCAGACATATTCTAAGACAGGTATTACTCGATTCGGGAGATAGTTTTCTCCGCGAACTTGAGATTAAGAGAGACATGGAAAGAAACATCAGGGCGGTTCCACTCACTGAGGCTATTTCTCGAACACAAGTGTTTTACAAACTAGCTTTGTGAAACTGATTAGTAGAGGAGTTGGATGTTCGGTATCACACGGGCTGTGAGTATGCGACATCGCAATAATTAGCCTTAAGTGCAAGTGGGAGATTGTTGGAAATAGTGCCCTCAAAGTCAATTATTGGATCGCAGGTACGTGATTGCAATGATTGAGGCAGGACCTATACCGATATGACAGTCTTGCTCAAGATGATAGTATGCTATCTGGTTTGTCTTTATCATCGTATATATGCTTTAGTTCACTATTGCATAATGATAGAGCCCATAGGATTCTTGCTTGACTACCAGCAGTATGATGGCGATCATATACGTGGGAGCTGGGGTCTGTAAGCACATCCTTAAAAGTGTCCCTAGTCATGGGAGTTTTGAGACCGGGCATCGATACTCCAGAGTAGATTAGTGTATACAGTCGAGACCCCGACGAGGGGCGGTGGCCGGTCTCACAAGCCACTGGTGTCAGTTTGATCACCTAAGATGTATACAGGTGCTCATTGGGTTATGAGTACACCGGACAGGACTCGCCGGGAATCTGCTAGTTGGTATTATACATATCGTCAGATAGCAATTCCCCGGTGACATGCATACAGGTTAGTCAACCTGAGGTCGTCATTTGTCTCGTGTGAGTTCCCACTGTGCTTTGATTTCTACCCTACCATGGCTCAAAGGAGTCGTGCAAACAGGTCTTTTTTGGGTACAGTCCCGAGCCACATTGGAGGCAAGTGAGCGGATCGTCGGGGATTCGTCTCTCCCGGTATTGGGGGTTGATGTCGCGCAGTGCACGGGTGGCCATCACTAGGAATCTTCGACCGAGGTAGTGGAGAATTACTGATTGAGATCAGTAGTTTCTCAGGTGGTGATGGGCTTCATGCCGACACGATTTATCGCGTTATTAGGGGTCTGACTTTATCCACCCCCCTAGACTCGATATGCGATATTCTTTAGACGAATGGACCGGACTGTATATACATTGTCACTGTCAGGCTCAGTAGGGTTTATAGATGAGTTCGCTCGTCAGCTTCCCTTCCAATCAATACATAGGCAAAACGTTACGTGCAGCTCGTACCTCTGACGTGCTAGGGGTTATACCCAGTGCCAGTGTGTTGATGAGTCATTAGAGTCCCCCACAGACACTTTCCCAAGTTTGGGCGAAACGTTGTAGAGGCCGTATGGTAATATGGCAAGGTTCGGAAAAAGCACGTGCGTTTTCGCACGTGTCGTTTTTCGGGCAGATAATACTGGTAGGCTTTGGTTTAAGCCAGAACCCAGTATTATACTGTGTAGATATAATATCTTTGTCTCAATTGCATTTGTATTCGGTCGTAATACAAATGCGGGTATGTTTATACTGATACGGGGTTTTCCTGAAATTCGTTTCAGGATCACTATTGGAAGTTGCCAGTTTCCAGTTTTCTATCAGCCGTCTTTTAACATTTGGTTAAGGACGGATTTATCTTTTCTTGGATGAGTGTGGAAGATTCTATAAGCATCTAGAAGGTGGTGACAAGGCTTATGACTCACTTGTTCATTATTGGTTGCTTTCTTTGTGTTCACACTTTGTGTTCACACTTTGTGTTCACACTAGATATTTTTCTTATTGTCACCTCCTAGCTCCTACACTCACCTCCCTCCTCTCCTATAAATGGCCGGCCTTCCCCCCACACTTGAGAAATGGTTGTTGTTCACTAGAAAAAGATTATGATAGATTCGGGTTCACGAAAAATAGATAGCCTCTTTCTCATTTCACCCGATCCAAAAGGCAACTTCCATATCCGTTCGTCCGTGACCTTGGACGTAACGAGACAAAGTGTTCTACTCATTCTCTACTTCATCTTGGTCGTCTCTTTTAGCAAACTTGACGATCGAGTTTCCTCGGTTCAGAGGCGGGAGCCCGTTTAAAGATCCGTCGACGTGGTGCCACCCAGACGACAAGATTGGAAATCGAGGAGATCAGAGCAGCCGCAACGAAGCGTGGGATGATGGTTAAAGACCGAAGGACTCGGATCATTCGGTATAACGTTTCTACCCTTTGTAGTTTGTTAGTTTAGCTTTAATGGCAGATCCGGGTTACGGTACACGATAGCGCCAGTTTCGTTAAAAGTTTTTGTTCCGCATTTGGCGTCTGTTAGACGGCCGGGGCGCTACCGTGGACTTACATGGAGGGGGTGCACAAACTACCGGGTATCCCGAAGTGCCGAGTAGCCTACTCACGGAGTTGAGGGAGGTTGCTTCGCTTCGGCTACTTAGCGGGTAGTTTGCCGCACCCGTAAGGGTCTTGGGTGGGGTGTTGGCTATTCACCGCGACCGTGTAATCTGCTTTTCGTTACAAGCTCGTACGAATTGCGGGTTCCTAGTATATCCAATGTATTCATCTGTGATCTGAAATGGCTATCATTGCAATATATCTATATATGATATTATTTAGGCGTTGCTTATGTTTTACATCCGCGCTAGTCCAGCCCCCGCTCTGTTGTTAGTTAAGTAACCTAACGGGTAATGACGGGGCCCCGTGGCGAATGCGAATGGCATAAACGTACGTCATATTTTGGTTGTTTTCTGCAATGGTAGGATTAAATGATGGGACACATTAAAAGAACTAATGCAAGAATAACACGCATTAAAAGAACTAATGCAAGAAAATAAACCAAGTAAAAGTCGTTGAACACTTTTGAAAAACCACTCGGTTTTTTTCAAAACTAACTTTTAAATGCGGAGCTTGAGCCACTCCTTTTAAAAGCTATCTCGTTCCTTCGATTATATCAAGCTCACTACGTTCAAGGTTTCGCCAAAACCATTCGTAGCCCTCCGTCGTTTCGTATGAATATTCAATAGTATTCAAGCTATGTTTGTTGACCTTCATCAAGGCATAGTGATTGGTAGCTGTTGGGTGTTCATATGTAGCATAGATAGATGCGTTGGTTTGGAACATGTTAGTTATATGTATGCCCTAGAGGCCATTACTGTACATAGGATGTATATTGTAGTGGATGCTGGGACATATATAGGGAGGACTTTCTTGCTCGACATGATAGTATGCTATCTGGTTGCTCTTTACCTTAACGTGTATACTGATTGTCTCTCTGTTACATGTTGGTAAAGCCCTTAGGATGTGTACTTGACTACCTGGACTATGATGCGGATCATACTAGTGGGGACATGGTAGTCCATAAGTACATCCTTCAAAGTCCCTAGTCGTGGGTGTATCGAGACGGGGCATCGATATACCAGAGTAGACTAGCGTATACCTTCTCGACCCATACAGATGGGCGATGGATGATCCCATATCCATCGGTGTTTGACATCAGAGATGATATACGGGTGCTCAGTAGAGACTGGGTACACTGGACGGACTCGCCGAGAACTCCCAGATGGTATTATACCTCACGTCAGATGGCAGTTCTCTGGTGACACTGGTACAGAGTAGTCTGTTGACCCGAGATCGTCATAGAGTCTTGTGTGGTTCCCACTGTGCTTTGATTTCCATCTTACCACGTCCAAGAGGGCGTGCAAAACGGTGGTTTTTGGGTACAGTCCCGAGTCACATGGAGGCAATGAGCGATAGGAGGGGATTCTTCTCTCCCGGTATAGGGAGTTGATGTTGCGCTGTGTTCGATTGGCTATAACAGGAAATCCCTGGCCAGGGTTGCTGAGATTTACTGGTAAGTGTTACCAGTAGTTTCTCGAATTGTTATAGACCTCATATCGACACGACTTATCGAGCTATTGGGGTCTGACGTTTACCACCCCTAGGCGAGATATGCGACATATCAGACGATCAGACCGGACTGTACGGTAGAGTTACTGGTTGGATTCACTGGAGTGTGAGCGGGCTTGCTCATCGATCTTCAGATCGCTCAATACCCGGGTGGCCGTTACGTTTAGCAGACCGCTTGCGGCTTGTGGGTGTTTGATATGATCATCACCTGCTGCCGGCGTATTGACGAGTCTTTAGAGTCCTACACAGAAGTTTCCTGGCTCAAGCGAAACGAAATAGGAGCGCATATGAGATATGTGCGGGACCGAGAATAATGCATGTATGTGATACCGTATTTCATTCTCGCGATGAATGTATCGAATGGTTGTATGCGATATAACCTAGTTATCGAATCAAGGGTTGATTCGATAAGTCGATACATAGGATACTAGTCGGTTATATGTGATATGACCGGATCGTTAAATCAAGTGTTTGATTTAATGATTTAATGTATAATTATATATTTGATATATTACTTTGCATTAACTAGTATCGGTTCACTTTAGATGGATTTTCTCACTTGGATGTATAAGTTGTATATGTGATATACTTTTTTTTTTTGCATTTTATTGTATCATGTTTGATGATACATGTTTACTTGGTTAAGTGTAAAGAATTAAACCATGGTTAAACTTATGATTAGGGTTTTATTTCCTTTTCTCATTTATTTATCTATTTATTCATTTTTGGAAAATAAATGGAAAAGTGAAATGAATGGTGGCTTTTTTTGTTGTTTAGTGGAAGCTTCATGAAACCTTGACCCTAACCATTCATTTAACCTAAGTTAATTCTCTACACTTTACCATGGTTACCTTTATGATAAGAATTATTATTCTTTTCTTTTCAATAAGAACTTATCATATCATTTTCTTCTTCTTCTTCCTTGAACTAAAGAAGAAACCTTCACTTCATCAATGGTGGATTGATGAAGAGTGTGAGAAATCCAAAACTAAAGTCTACCCACTTCCTATTTCTTCATCCTCTACCTCTTGCCAAGTAGTAGAGTGTGTTTCCTTCACAAGTTTTCAAGACTTGGTGAAGGTGGAGCTCGATCTAGTGATGCTTCGACGTAGATCATCTTCGGCACGTCGTCGACGACCCAGCCCGTCCATTCTCCGATGAAGCCGACGCTAGAGCCCGGATTTGATTTGGACAGCGGAGAGGACCTCATCTCGAAGCCGTGGAGGTGGAGGACCGGATCTACAAAGGTTGTATTTCCGTATCTCTTAGTTAAGTGTTAACTAGTTAGCTTTTTCGCCTAGTTTTCTAGCAAACGATCCATAGTCGGGTCTCTCGGCACCTAGATTTTTTGAAAATGGCATGTTCGATGCCTTGTGAGACCTCTCTAGAGTGCCTAGGAACCCTACAGTGGTATCAGAGACTAGCTAGAGCCTTAGGCGATGCGTAGACGGAGTTTGAAGTCCGATCGAACCGAAACCCAAACCATAGAATGCTCTCTGTACATTTTTGAAATTCGTGGATTTTTGAGAATTAAAAATATGCAGAAAAATCAGCAGGAAATTCTAAGAATTACGGTGCAAAAAGTAACTAATGATCCCTCAAAAGTGCGGCGGAACCGCGGCATTAGCATGCTAATGCGGCGGTTCCGCGGACATTTTGTCTTATTAGGCATTCAATTTTGCACAGTAATTCCTATTTTGCAGTGTTGGTTTTCCTAGAATATTTTTTTTCTGAAATCAAGAGTTGAGTATTTTGGGTTGTATAGGGGGTTCGTACATTCGATCGGATTGTCAAATTTTGTCTATGTGTTTTTCCGGATAATTTTAGAATATGTTAAAAAAGTTCGACCGGATAAAAATACCCAATTTTTCCCTGCCGGAAAATTTCCAAGTGTTGGATTTTTCCGAGGTTTAAAGACGTTCTAAGTAGTGCAAGTAATGCGATGGTCCCTCTAGAAGACAACAAACCTTAACTCGATTATGTGACCGTCTTGAACTGCCCTTTGAACCTTCGGGTTTGGGGCAGTACGGCGTGCCACATGTGAGGCGTTGGCTTGACCCTTCTACGGCTGGACCGTTGGTACTGAGGCACGAACTGAATGTTTTTAGACTTGTTTCAAGTGTTGATCTGTATCGGGAAAACTTGGGTGTTCGATTGTTCGATCGGAAAGTTTAACATTTTCTGTCTTATCCGGAATGTGATACAATAATTGGAATTCACAATAAGTTATGAGATAACTGAATGAATGTTATAAACATAGCACTTTAGTCTCACTTGATCGGTTGCCACGGAATTTTGATGTGATCAAAAGTCCGTCGCAATCACGTAGCGTACGCGGATACTCGCCGGGTAAACTTAATAGACAGCCTCGCTCCATAGCCCCGACCAAGTGACTGTAGGAGAACCCCGTCGCCGAAAGCATCCGTACGGGTGCTCGCGGCAGCGGTGTTCCGCCTTGGTGCACTTCGTCGATGGTATCGGGGGTGCGGCCGTCTACTGAAGTTTGCGACGAGCATTCGATCAGGATGTCGGGAATCTTGTTGAATTACCCGACTTGCTATTGAAAAGTGTTTTCGATTTTGACACTAAAATGCGGGGTTTATAATTGTCAGGCATGTGATGTCTAAGGTATTCATTTGATTAGGCATGCTATGTCTATGCAGATTGCGGATTCCAACTGTTGTAGTTTTACACTTTCTTTTATGTGACCGTAAGTGTAATATGTGATATCGCCGGTTTCGTTGCTAAATGTCAACGACAATTGGAATGCGCATATTTATTTACGTTGATGACATGTGATGTTATGTGTTGCTGGATATGTTATATTGGATTGTCGTGTTTGAATAGCCGGGGATTTTTATGTGAGATGAGTGTTTTTCATTTTCATTCATGTAAAAACTTGTATGTAATATTCTTTTTTTTGGGGCACTTCCAGGTTGCGGAAGATGTCACCCTTTATATATTATTTACTTTTCCGCACTAGGATAGACCCAAGGAGGAGGGCGCAAGTAACCGGCTTCTGGAGTCCAGTGGGAGACCAACTCGAGGAGTCGAGTCCGGGTCTCCTAACTCTAGAATTGGTAGGGTTGCTTGCCGCTCTCGTAGGGGTCTAGGGGTGTGGGTTTGGCTATTCATCATGACCGTGGAATCCGTGTTTTATACTGGCTCGTATTGAAAACACGGACGTCCTAGTATATCCAATATTTCATATGGTTCTTCTGCTGCGATATCTGTGATGTGATCATGTGATGTTCTGTGATGGATACAGTATATAGTATATATGATATATTATATAGACGTTACTTATGTTTTACACCCGCGCTAGCCCTGCCCCGCTCTGCCGTTAGTTACCTAACCTAACGGTGCACGAGGGGACATCGAGGCGAATGCGGATGGCATAAGTGTACGTCGTATTTATCTGTGATGTTTAGGTACTTAATGATGGGACTTCATTAATGTGATTAATGAAATAAAAGAAACCTAAGATGTTGTAGAATTGAATTTCAAAATAAATAAGGTAGCTACAGTTCTTGCTTTGCACAGAGGTATATGTGATATATCTAGCACCTTATTCGATGAGGAAAGGACCGAGATCCCTTCACCGGGAGTGACTCCTTTAGCAATAACTGGCAGATGCTACACACTCGGTTTGTCTTTTGATTGCTTTTAAGAGTTTTTGCTTTGCACAGTGATAAATATGATATATCCCGCACCTCATTCGACGAGGAAAGGACCGACGATCCCTTCACCGGGAGTGACCCCTTTAGCAAAACTAGAAAAGCCTCAAAAACACTCCATTTTTAAAATCATTTGATTCTACAACGATATCAAGTTCATTACGCAATAGGTTTTCAGAAAAACCTGTCGTAGCCCTCCGTCATTTCAGATAAGTACTAGTTAGTATTCGTGCTGCGGTTGTTTGGCATGCGTCAAGGCGTAGTATACGGTAGCTAACTAGTGCTTATCTGCTAGCATACGATGCGATTGGATTAGGGTATTCGTACGGCGTTGTTTGGCATGCGTCAAGGGTCGTGCGGGTGGGTTTAATTCAATCAAGAAATGTACGGGTTGAACTTGACTAGCAGACTATGGGTTGTTTGGCATGCGTCAAGGTCATAGCGAGCTAGGGGCAAAATATTATCGGGAATTTCAAGTGTTGAAATTTGCAATGAGATTGCATACCTTCTATGAGATAGTTGGATCCCGATACCCGCTGCGAGTAAGAGTTACTCCTGGGAGAGTTTTATACATTACAATTAGCCGATCAAGTAGGTGTCTAGAAAGGTGTCAACGGGGTTACGCCTCTGGAAAAACGAGGTTTACAGTAATTAGGTTCGCGCAAAAGCACGGGGGACCTCCCTCAAAGTACCGACACTGGCCTGGCTGAAAGATTGGCGAACTTGTAGTGTGTAATTAATCCCGGCTAGTCTTTCCTTTTAGGGTTTGAAGGAAGATTTGATAAAAAGCAGTGGGAGCCATCCTGATTAGATAAAATAATAACCAATCTATTCTTGAAAGAGCGCACGCTGAGTGTTTTCTTCTCTCTCTCTCCAGGTAGCGACCATATCACGCCTTAATCAAGATAATAATACGGAATATTGACCGAACCCGCTTGTTATACTGAGCTGAGGAACGTTGGTCCCGCTCCAACTTATAATTGTTATAAGACAGAGCAGGAAATTGGGGAATACCAGAATTCCTATGCCGCCCAAACGAAGAGAGTGCATGCTGATGCATCATCTTCGGGTGTGTTCGTTACAAAGAACTGTTTCTCAGAATCCTCTACGTCCTGGGTATGTGATACCAGATCAGGATCCCAGATATGTAATCTGTTACATAGGGCTACAGAAAGGTAGAAGAACTGAGAACGGGTGATAAGTTTCATAAGGCAGAAAACGGGGCAAGTGTTGCAGCCAAGTCTGTTGGTCACTGTCACCCTGCATTACAAATACATTGATTCTGAACGAATGTTATTAGATACCGAACCTGATATACAAAATCGTATCTGTCTCTTTATTAGTAAAGAAACGATATAATTTTGTATTGTTGGATAATGTTTTGAACATTTCCTATATCAAAAGTTGATCGGTTCAGGCACGTTATCTAAAAGCATTGATGTTCTAAATCAAACTACAGTTCTTTAGTATACTGAACACACACAAGAGGAAGAGTTCAGAAATGAACGGATTCTTCTTGAGGTTTTGTAGACTAGGTCAGATCAATGTGACCCGACTAGCTGAAGTTACATTTAGATGTATATTTAAATCAGTTTGAATTTACATCTTGTGAAACTCGCCAGTCATGTCACAAAGATAAGATGACCATAGCCTTGTTTATTGGAAACAGAGAAAGAGTTAGTGAACTCTTGGGACTGATACATGATGATGTATGTAAGGTCTCCTGTCTACACATACCAGGACTGGTTCTTTATACTTCATTATATTCTTTGATAATCTCTCAAGATTCAGACATATGTTCCTGTTGAAACACAAGTACGAACCTTTTGAGATATTCACAGAATATAAGTTAGAAGTAGAGAACCAATACGGGTATAAGTATTATGTCCTATGATGAGATCAAGGAGGAGAATACTTGTGCATGGAATTCCTGGACTATTCTAAAGGAGAATGAGATTCTCTCTCAGCATTACTCCTCCGTATACACCATAGTACGATGGTATATCGGGGTGGAGCAATCACACCCTATATGATAAGGTGTGCTCTATGATGAGTACTACTGAGTTACCTATTTCCTTTTGGGAGTTATGCACTTGAGAAGTTGCATACCTATTGAATAGGGTTCGAATCAAATCAGTTGCCTACCACTTCATATGTGATATGGAAAGGGAAGAGCCCATAACTTAAGTTAGTTAAGATTTGGGTTGTCCAGCCTATGTCTGAAAAGCAAAATCCGGACAAGCTCGAGGCAAGGTCTGTAATGTAGAACTGGAAAGGTTCCAGCTATACAAACTGCAGCTGATGATTTGAAAGAACCAAAGGATTCAATAGTTACCAACGAACCTCAGCCTCTCCGCCGATCTAGTAGGGTTCCTCACCCACCTGAGAGATACTTCGGTTTCTCTATGACAGTGGGAGCGAGGATTGCATCATGAGATGATGACCCAACTAGTTTCGAGCTGGCCATCGAGAGTAAGACTCTGTAAGAATGGCTGGATGTTTATCGATCTGAGATGGAATCCTTATACACCAACAAAGTATGGACTTTGGTTGCTATATCTGAAGGGTTAAATCCCCATCAGGAGCAAGTATATCTTGAGAAGATTACTTGGTGTACATGGAAAAGTTGAGACTTTCAAAGCTAGACTTGTTAAAAGTTTGCATCATTTACCAGGCGTGGATTATGATGAAACCTTTTTCAAGTAGCTATGCTTAAGTCCATCCAGATCCTACTTGCCACGGCTACATACCATGTCTATGATATCTGGTGGTTGGGTGTCATGACAGCTTTTCTAAATGATATTTTGGAAGAGAGCGTCTATAAGTACACAGCCAGAGGGCTTCGTAGACAGTGGGAGCAGCGGAAACGTGTGCAAGATGCTTTATAGGATAAAGCAGGCATCGCGGAGTTGGAACATCTGTTTTGATGAATTAGTCAAAGAGTTTGACATCATCAAAATGGTAGATGAACCTTGTATAAAAAAAAAGGTAGTAGGGAGTATGGTGATGATCCTCGTAGAGTACGTGGATAGCATACTCTTGATAGGGAAGGAGTTTCCTATGCTACGCTCGGTCAATCTCCGCTTATCACAATGATTCTCCATAAAGGATCAAAGTGATACCTCCTAAATCCTAGGTTTGGATCTATGAGATAGATCTAATTGGATGTTAGGATTCTCACTAGTTGTAGTGAGATGGTATCAATCGATCCTGGGGAGAATCACTGGAAGGGTTCCAGGGTGATAAAGACGACTGAATGTCAGTCGCAGGCATTGTCTTTACCCTCAGTAAAGGGACGGTATGTTGGAAAAGTTCCAAGCTAGATACCGTGGCATACTAGACGATAAAGGCTTGATACATCGCTATTTAAGATGCTACCAAAGAGGCTGTTTGGATGTATAATAGTTCATAAGATGAACTACGTTCCTACCATTGTGAGACAATGGAGTTGTGGCTCATCCCGAGGAACGCCGGTCCCATCAGTGATCCAGACTTATTCTAAGGCAGCATCGCCTGATCATGGAGATAGTTGATCTCCAGGGTGATCGAGGTTAGGAGAGTAGACTCAGAGGACAACACAGCGGATCCACTCACAAAGGCCTGTTCCCAGAGAGAGACTTTTATGGGATGGTTGAGTATGAGATACTACAACCACTGCTACAGATGGCCCTGGTGCAAGTGGGAGATTGTTAGTTATATGTATGCCCTAGAGGCCATTACTGTACATAGGATGTATATTGTAGTGGATGCTGGGACATATATAGGGAGGACTTTCTTGCTCGACATGATAGTATGCTATCTGGTTGCTCTTTACCTTAACGTGTATACTGATTGTCTCTCTGTTACATGTTGGTAAAGCCCTTAGGATGTGTACTTGACTACCTGGACTATGATGCGGATCATACTAGTGGGGACATGGTAGTCCATAAGTACATCCTTCAAAGTCCCTAGTCGTGGGTGTATCGAGACAGGGCATCGATATACCAGAGTAGACTAGCGTATACCTTCTCGACCCATACAGATGGGCGATGGATGATCCCATATCCATCGGTGTTTGACATCAGAGATGATATACGGGTGCTCAGTAGAGACTGGGTACACTGGACGGACTCGCCGAGAACTCCCAGATGGTATTATACCTCACGTCAGATGGCAGTTCTCTGGTGACACTGGTACAGAGTAGTCTGTTGGCCCGAGATCGTCATAGAGTCTTGTGTGGTTCCCACTGTGCTTTGATTTCCATCTTACCACGTCCAAGAGGGCATGCAAAACGGTGGTTTTTGGGTACAGTCCCGAGTCACATGGAGGCAATGAGCGATAGGAGGGGATTCTTCTCTCCCGGTATAGGGAGTTGATGTTGCGCTGTGTTCGATTGGCTATAACAGGAAATCCCTGGCCAGGGTTGCTGAGATTTACTGGTAAGTGTTACCAGTAGTTTCTCGAATTGTTATAGACCTCATATCGACACGACTTATCGAGCTATTGGGGTCTGACGTTTACCACCCCTAGGCGAGATATGCGACATATCAGACGATCAGACCGGACTGTACGGTAGTGTTACTGGTTGGATTCACTGGAGTGTGAGCGGGCTTGCTCGTCGATCTTCAGATCGCTCAATACCCAGGTGGCCGTTACGTCTAGCAGACCGCTTGCGGCTTGTGGGTGTTTGATATGATCATCACCTGCTGCCGGCGTATTGACGAGTCTTTAGAGTCCTACACAGAGGTTTCCTGGCTCAAGCGAAACGAAATAGGAGCGCATATGAGATATGTGCGGGACCGAGAATAATGCGTGTATGTGATACCGTATTTCATTCTCACGATGAATGTATCGAATGGTTGTATGCGATATAACCTAGTTATCGAATCAAGGGTTGATTCGATAAATCGATACATAGGATACTAGTCGGTTATATGTGATATGACCGGATCGTTAAATCAAGTGTTTGATTTAATGATTTAATGTATAATTATATATTTGATATATTACTTTGCATTAACTAGTATCGGTTCACTTTGGATGGATTTTCTCACTTGGATGTACAAGTTGTATATGTGATATACTTTTTTTTTTGTGCATTTTATTGTATCATGTTTGATGATACATGTTTACTTGGTTAAGTGTAAAGAATTAAACCATGGTTAAACTTATGATTAGGGTTTTATTTCCTTTTCTCATTTATTTATCTATTTATTCATTTTTGGAAAATAAATGGAAAAGTGAAATGAATGGTGGCTTTTTTTGTTGTTTAGTGGAAGCTTCATGAAACCTTGACCCTAACCATTCATTTAACCTAAGTTAATTCTCTACACTTTACCATGGTTACCTTTATGATAAGAATTATTATTCTTTTCTTTTCAATAAGAACTTATCATATCATTTTCTTCTTCTTCTTCCTTGAACTAAAGAAGAAACCTTCACTTCATCAATGGTGGATTGATGAAGAGTGTGAGAAATCCAAAACTAAAGTCTACCCACTTCCTATTTCTTTATCCTATACCTCTTGCCAAGTAGTAGAGTGTGTTTCCTTCACAAGTTTTCAAGACTTGGTGAAGGTGGAGCTCGATCTAGTGATGCTTCGACGTAGATCATCTTCGGCACGTCGTCGACGACCCAGCCCGTCCATTCTCCGATGAAGCCGACGCTAGAGCCCGGATTTGATTTGGACAGCGGAGAGGACCTCATCTCGCAGCCGTGGAGGTGGAGGACCGGATCTACAAAGGTTGTATTTCCGTATCTCTTAGTTAAGTGTTAACTAGTTAGCTTTTTCGCCTAGTTTTCTAGCAAACGATCCGTAGTCGGGTCTCTCGGCACCTAGATTTTTTGAAAATGGCATGTTCGATGCCTTGTGAGACCTCTCTAGAGTGCCTAGGAACCCTACAAAACAGTCGTATTACCTTGTTGACCTTCGTCAAGGGTATATACGGGTGGGTTCAAATTAACCTGGATAATGACGGGTAGAACTTGACATGTGACTTATGATTTGTTGACCTTCGTCAAGGTCATAAGAGCATGGAGCAAAAATCCACATCGAGAGTTTCAAAAGAACTGAAACTTGCTAGCACTGCATACCATTTGGAGTTTGATGATTCTGGTAGGATTCCTTCTGTTTTGTCACGCAATGATATTTAGATCCTGATCCTACTGTGAGTATATGCTACTCCTCGGGAAATTTCTCACTTAACGATCAATGCTATAAACCAAGTAGGTCTCTAGAAAGGTGTTAGCGAGGCTACGCCCCCAGGGAAAAGAGGTTCTTAAATTAAGGAACTTCGCGAAAGCATTGGAAAACCTCCCTCGAATTGCCAACACCAGCCTGGCTGAACAGTTAAGCAAGAATTGTACGGTGAGATTGATCCTGACTAATTCTTCCTTTTTGGTTTGAGGAGGGATTCGAGAGACAGTGGGAGCCATCCTGTTTAGACAAATTAAGAACCAATCTAAACTTGCAAGAGCATCATGCTGAGTGTATTCTTCTCTCTCTCTTAATTGCAGCGACCCTGTGACCACACCTAGGTTACATCTAGATAATAAAATGACTGAACCTGACTGTTATGACTGGCAAAGGTCTGTCCAGATGTCCATTGCCCATAACAAGCTGGGACACCTTTTAACTAATCAAACCCCTGCCGTCTCAGGTCAAGTTTCCCCTGTCACGGATGTTTACATCCGCAGGACATCGGAAAAGGATTGTGCGAAAGCCAAGTGCCTCGTGTTAGCCTCAGTTGATGGTGCAAACCAGATGCAGCACGAGAAGATGGACTCAGTTTCTATCTTCCTCCATAAAGTTTTATATGGAGAGAAATCTCGTATCGCAAGATATGAGACCTCGAACGAATTGCTTCAAGCGAGGTTGGCTGTCGGGTCATCTGTAGGGGGCAATGTCCTTACAGAGACCAGCTATTTTGAGCTCACGGACCTGGAGACCACGTTGGAGAATGGGTCAGGTACTGACTTAATTCTATAGTCCCTGCCCTCTGCTTATACCCTGCAGGAAACCAGGGAAGAAGAAGGAAAAGGAAGGGCAAAAGTTTCGGGACTGGATATGGTTAAAGAGGGACGTTCCTATTGTAACGGGAATGAACATTGGCAGAAGGATTGCAGGGCTTGCAAAGCCAGTAGCCAGAATTCGAAGCATGTTGTGGCTTCGGCTTCGAGTATGTTTGTAATTGAGAACTGTATGTCAGTTAACCCTACTTCCTGGGTATTGGATACCGGATCAAGATCTCATATCTGTAATTCGTTACAGGCTCTAAGAAACTGTAGGGTTATCAGGAAAGGTGATATGACTCTCAGGGTTACTAACGGAATGAGCATGGATGCTGAATCCGTAGGGGAATATCATCTTGGACTGACAACTGGGCAGATATTGATTTTGCGTAACTGCTTGTATGTACCAGGTGCGACTTGTAATATCATATCTGTATCCTTACTTTCTAAGGAAGGATATGAATTTACTTTTGTAAGCGATGTAGTACACATCCACCTAAATCAAGTTCTGATTGGGTCAGGTACATTACAAAACGGAATATACGTGTTAAATCAAGCTCAGATTTTCAGTGTCCAGAACACACTTAAAAGAAAGTCTCCGGAAACAAATTAGGCTTTCTTATGGCATTGTAGACTGGGTCATATTAATGAGACACGATTAACTAAGTTACATAAAGAAGGGTACTTGAATCCGTTCGAGTATCAGTCTTATGCCACTTGTGAATCTTGTCTCATGGGAAAGATGACAAAGACTCCGTTCACTGGACGCGGAGAAAGAGCGAGCAAGCTCTTGGGACTCATACACAGTGATGTGTGTGGTCCAATGTCTACACATGCGCGAAGTGGTTATTCATACTTCATTACTTTCACAGATGATTTCTCTAGGTATGGACATGTCTTCTTAATGAAGCGCAAATCCGAGGCCTTTGGGAAATTTCGAAAATACAAGAATGAAGTTGAAAAACAAACCGGCAAAAGTATCAAGATTCTAAGATCGGATCGAGGTGGAGAATACTTGAGTGCCGAGTTTCTGGACTACTTAAAAGAGAATGGAATTCTCTCTCAACTTACTCCTCCATACACACCACAACACAACGGTGTATCGGAAAGGCGGAATCGGACCCTATTGGATATGGTTCGTTCCATGATGAGTAAGGCTGAGTTACCGCGATCTTTCTGGGGTTATGCACTAGAAGCAGCTGCATATCTCTTGAACAAAGCTCCAACCAAGACTGTGCCTACCACCCCATATCAGATATGAAGTGGGAAGAAACCCTGTCTTAAGTATCTTAAGGTATGGGGATGTCCAGCTTTTATAAAAAAGCAACATGCGGACAAGCTCGAGGCACGCTCAGTACTGTGTAAGTTTGTGGGATACCCAAAGAACTCCAGGGGGTATCTTTTCTATTCCGCAGAAGAACAAAAAGTTTTTGTTTCTCCGCATGCCCACTTCTAGGAAACTGAATTTTTGGAAAATCAGATAAGTGGGGGCGCAATAGAACAGGAAGAAATTCCATAACCACAAGCTGTTACTGAAAGCTTGGATGAACCTGACGTTTCAGGAGAACCGGACATTCCTACGCCGCTCCGCAGAAGTAGTAGGCAGTCTCATCCGCCGGAGAGATACTTCGGTTTTCTCATAGACGGGGATAGAGAGGATTGCACAGTTAATTATGATGAGCCTACTAGCTTCCAGCAAGCCATTCAGAGCGGTGACTCGGTAAAATGGCTGGATGCAATACGGACCGAGATGGAGTCCATGTACACCAACAAAGTTTGGACTTTGGACTTTGCTCCAGAAGGGGTAAAACCCGTAGGCTGCAAATGGATCTTCAGAAAGAAGATTGGTGTAGATGGGCAGGTTGAAACCTATAAAGCTAGGCTCGTTGCAAAGGATTTTCGTCAAAGACCTGGTTTGGACTATGACGAGACCTTTTCTCCGGTAGCCATGCTTAAATCCATTCGGATCCTTCTTGCCATTACTGCCTTCCACGATTATGAGATCTGGCAGATGGACGTAAAGACGGCTTTCCTAAATGGAAATTTGGAAGAGTGTGTCTATATGGATCAGCCAGAGGGATTCATTCAGAGTGGGAGCAGCGGTAAAGTGTGCAAGTTGCTCAAGTCCATTTATAGACTTAAGCAGGCATCGCGGCGTTGGAACATCTGCTTTGATGATACTGTCAAAGAATTCGACTTTGTCAAAAACCCAGATGAACCATGCATTTACAGTAAGATTGTAAGGAGAAATGTGGTATTCCTCGTCTTGTACGTCGATGACATTCTCCTAATAGGAAATGATAATCCTATGCTACAGTCAGTCAAAGGATTCTTGTCGCAGAGGTTCTCCATGAAGGACCTGGGCGATACCAACTACATTCTGGGGATCCAGATCTATCGTGATAGATCTAAGAGGATGTTGGGACTTTCACAGTCAAGGTACATCGACACCAAACTGAAACGATTCAGTATGGAAGATTCCAAGCGCGGTAATCTACCGGCTTGTCACGGAATCACCCTCTCCAAAGAGATGTCTCCCAAGACTGATTTGGAAAGGGCTCGCATGTCATCAATACCCTACGCATCTGCGGTAGGCTCTATTATGTATGTGATGTTATGTACCAGACCTGATGTAGCATACGCATTGAGCGTTGTAAGCCGATATCAGTCGAACCCAGGGGAGAAACACTGGATAGCAGTAAAGAACATTCTCAAGTACCTGAGAAGGACTAAGGAGATGTTCTTCGTGTATGGCGGAAAAGACCTCCAGATTGAGGCCTTTGCTGACTCCAGCTTCCAGAGTGACAAGGATGACTCCAAGTCCATGTCGGGTTATGTCTTTACCCTCAATGGAGGGGCGGTTTGCTGGAAGAGTTCCAAGCAGGAAACCGTTGCTGACTCAACCATGGAAGTGAAGTACATAGCTGCTTGCGATGCCGCAAAGGAAGCTGTCTGGATGAAGAAGTTCCTCACGGAACTTCAGGTGGTTCCTACCAGTGTTGATCCAATACCGCTGTATTGTGACAACAACGGCGCCATAGCTTTAGCGAAAGAACCCAGGTCCCATCAGAAGTCCAGGCACATTTTGAGGCGGTTCCACCTGATCAGGGAGATCATTGATCGCCGGGAGATCGAGGTAAAGAAAGTAAATTCAGAAGATAACACTGCAGATCCACTCACGAAGGCCCTACCCCAGACTCAGTTCGAGTGGCTGATCGAGATGATAGGTCTTCGATACGCCAGTACATGGCCTTAGTGCAAGTGGGAGATTGTTAGTGTATATGCCCTAGAGGCCATTACTGTATCATACTAGTTTGTATATTACTTAATGAAAGCTTGGGATATTCACAGTTGTGTAAACAATCTTGCTCAAAATAGTAGTATGCTACTTGGTTTGTTTCTACTTCAATGTGTACATGTGTTTATTTTAATATATCACCTATACACATTAGTGGAGCCCTTAGGATCATTGCTTGATTACCAGTATTGTGATGGCAGTCACACTAGTGGGGGCTGGGTAATCTATAAGCACATCCTTATGCAGGTCCCTAGTCGCAGGACTATCAAGACAGGGCATCGATACTCCGGAGTAGACTAGCGTATGCGCTTCTCATCCCAGAGAGGGAGACGGTCTTTCCCACAGCCGTCAGTACGTCGTACTTGAGGTAGTATGCGGGTTCTCGTTAGGTTACGAGTACACTGGACAGGACTCGTCAGGAACTGACTGGTTGGTATTATACCTATCGTCAGTTATCAGTTCCCAGGTGACATGAGTACAGCTTAGTCCGCTGACTTGACACTGTCACTTCGCCTCGAGTGTGTTCCCACTGTACTTTGATTACTACCCTACCATGGCTCAAAGGAGTCGTGCAAACAGGTAGTAGTTGGGTGCAGTCCCGAAGCACTTGGAGGCAGTGACGGTTAGATAGGATTCGTCTCTCCCGGTATTGGGAGTTGACATCGCGCTGTGTCTAGGAGAGCCATTACACGAGTAGTCCCTGGCCAGGGCAAGCGAGATATACTGGTAGGCTTCCAGTGTTATCTCAGGGTGTTTTGGGCTTCACTCCGACATGACTTGTACCGCTATTAGGGGACTGACGTTTACCGCCCCCTAGGCCCGCCATGCGATGTATCAGACGAAAAGACGGGACTGTACGGAGATTGTCACAGTCAGACTCAGTAGGAGTTCAGATGGGTTTCACCTCGTCAATCTTCTTATCGGCATCTACCTGGGGACCGTTACGCACAGCTAGTGCCGCTTGCGGTCTGTGGTTGAACCCACTGCCAGCGTAGTGTCGAGTCTTTAGAGTCCCATACAGAAAGCTATTCGCCTTTAGGCAAAAGAGTAGAGGTCGCATGGTTTTGCGACAGGTCGCATGGTTTTGCGACAGGGTTCGGTCACATCCGTGCACTTGTGCACGTTTAGTGTCCGGACAGTTAACACTAGCGGGCTTTGGTTTAAGCCAGATCCTAGTGTACGTTTTGGGATTGGTTTTTTCCAGTATGTATTCATGTTCCTCGGAACACGGATGCGAGTGTGTATGCACAGTTGACGGAGAGACAGAGGCAGGGGATTCTCACTAGGGTTGTTGACTGTTGACTATTGACTTTTTGCTAAACACTAATGAGAATATGATATATAATTCGCAATAATATTAATTAAGTATTATAGTGACATGGTTGTCGAGGGGTTGACTTTGTTGACTTTGTTGACCGGTTGACTAGGTTGGACTAGTTGACCATCATCATCACAACGGTTGTCATTTTCATGCAAAGACTTTTGCTTGCTTGTTGCGGTTTGCATAATGAGTGCATGAAAATGATATTGCCTTTGACATGATATGAACCATCACATAATACTTGATTGACATTATGGCTAATGATGCTTTTGGATTATGAGAGGGAGAAAGAGAAAAGAGAGGCTCATTCTTTCATGGTTTTTCTCTCTCTTGGTTTTGAGCTCTCTCATTCTCTTGCTCTCACCCTCTTCCTCTTGCTCTCTCTCTTGTCTCTTTTTCACTTGTCTCATGTGTTGAGAAGCAAGAACCATAGAGAAAATCCCATCACACTCTCCTCTACTCACTCTAGTTCACAAGGTTTGGCAAACCAAGTGAACTAGTTTCTTCAAAGTTCGAAGAAGAAGCCAAAGGTAGAAGCTTTCGGGTGGATCGATCCTCGGCGCAAGGAGACGACGGGGTGAAGCCAATCCGTACACCATCAAGAGATGAAGACGAAGGAGTTCAAGAAAGAAAGGTATAACCCCTAACCGAGCAGTTAACAACTCCTAGTTATGTTGTTAGTTAGATGTTTAACAAAGATCCGGTTTTGAGTCCATGTTACCGCCTCTAGAAAATTGTTTTTCACCAAATTCCTCTTGCCCGAAAGTACCGGGAGAGGTAGCATGGACTTACAAAGACCTTGGCCAAGGCAGTTGGGATCTACTGATAGGCCGATCAGTAGTTTTCAGGATTGGTCCTGAGCCACATCGGCACGACTTATCAGGTTGTTAGGGTCTGACGTTCACCATCCCCTAGACCCGGTATGCGATACTCTTTGACGAAGAGACCGGACTGTACGGATATTGTCACGGATAGGCTCAGTAGGAGTTCGGACGAGCTTACTCGTCGGCCTTCCTTTTCGAAAGGTACCTGGGCAGCCGTTACGTACAGCTAGTGCCGCTGACGTGCTTGTAGTTAAACCCACTGCCAGAGTACTGTCGAGTCTTTAGAGTCCCACATAGAGGGTTTCCCTGATCCAGGAAAAATGATGTAGTAGCCGTGTTGGATACGTGCAGGGTTCGATCGATTGATGTACTTGGTACTCGGATTTTCGATCGGACAGTTTGTAATACTAGCAGGCTCGGGTTTGAGCCGGATTATTAAATCAGGTATTGATTTAATAATTTATGTATATGTATTTCGATATATATATTCTAGTATTACGTTCTTCGTATTATTCTATCTCTTTTGGGCGTTCGGATTTTTATCTGATTGCCGGTATATTTGTACAGTAGTTGGAAATCCGTATTTATTACAGTTTTCCTTCTAGAAGGTGGCAACCTCATTTTGTATTTTCCATTTATTTCATAAATGGAAATGAGGTGTAAAGTAAGAGTATGGGAGGAAAAGAGGTGACCATGCTTCAATAGTAGTCAAATGAATTTATAATTCATTTTGGGTTTACTATTGAAGCATGGTTGCTAATTGTTTAATGAAAGAATTGATATACAAAACCATTGTGTATATTTTCTCTTTCATGATTGATTCATTATTTTCCTTGAGCTTTCTTTTGCTCTCATCTCCTCTTTGCTCTCTAGCTTCCTCCACCTTCATCTTTTTCCTCTTCACTACCTTCTCATGTGTTGAGAATCAAGTGAAGAGGTAAAAAAGAGATAGCTGTACACTAAGACACCCTCCACTACATCCTAGACTACATGGTTTAGCAAACTAAGTTCTCTAGTTGCTCCTTTAGTTACATAGTTAGGAGATAGAGCCATGGATCATACTCCCCGGGTGGATCCTCTACGACAAAAGGAGGCCGGAGAACAAGCTCGATCCCGGAGGACCGATGGAGCCGGAGTTGGAGTTCAAGCATGTTCAAGGTGGATGCAAGGAGCTAAGGATGAAGAAAGAAAACCGAAGGACTTGGTTCATTTGGTGAGGTTTCTATCATAGTAGATAGCTCTCTTAGTTAGCTAATTAGTTTTATGGAAAGATCCGGTTTTAGGGTTTAGTCTAGCGCCAAGTTTTAATCGTAAGAAAAAAAATTGTTCCACATTTGGCCACGTGAGATGGCCGGGGCGCTAGGGTAACCCTTCATGGTATCAGAGCCACCCATAAAACCTATACTAGCTTGTTAAATCGTGTTTAGAATAACGATCGACTGGATTTTTCAAAAACTGCATTTCCTCACATGATGTTGCTGTCGATTTTTAAAGTGCTCGAAAAATCAATATTTTGCTCTCAGAAAATCATGCAGGCTTTTTTAAGACCACAGAAGAAAATTTGGCATGTGAGCCCTCTAAACCGTCGCGGAACCGCCGCGCAAACCCTCTATTGGCGGCGGATCCACGGCCATTTTGGGGGCCCACGTGATCAAATTTTTTTTATGGGCCTCATTTTTGGAAATTGTGATTTCTGGAATAATTGCTTTTTAGGCCCAGATTTGTTACAGTGTTGGTTTAATACTTGGGGCCCACTTGGAAAGTTTAGTCGATCGTAATTTTAAAATACGTATTATTATTATCAGTACATTCACTTTTATCTGCGACCGGGAATGCCACTCGATCGGTAAAACTCGTCTGATTGCTATATGTTCTTTTAGAAGGGTTTTGCGAACGTGACATTCGCGTTGATGTTGTGTACTTGTACTGTGATTGTGGTTGGATTATCGTGGTGGATAGCATGTGGTGCAATGTTAGAATACAGTTTATAATTCATCTGTACATTTGTTATTGCGGGGCGAGCGTCCGACATGTGGACTGCTGCCTTTGCCGTTTGTATATTATTTTGGGGCACGACCGGGCTGAGGTCGATGTCACCGGTTGTATATATTTTTTTAAATATTCTGTACTAGGCTTACCCCACGGTGGAGTGCACGGATAGCCGGGTTCTAGAAGGCAACAAGCCCGCATCTCATGGCATCGAGACGGAGGAGGCTTCATTCTCATGGCGCTGAGACGGAGGGGGCTTCATTCTAGAACTGGCGGGATATTTGCCGCACTCGTAGGGGTACAGGTTTTCATTGCACATGCTATCCATACGACCGGAACGTCGGGTTTTATTTGCGGCTCAAATGAAACCCGGGGCTCCAAGATTATCCACCATTCTGTAATGTTATCAGTGATGTTGTTTATTATCATGCCTGGGACGAATGTTATATATACTAGTAGATGTTGTATATGTTTTGCACCCGCGCTAGTCCAGTTCCCGCTCTGTCGTTAGTTAAGTAACCTAACGGGTGATGACGGAGCCTCGTGGCGAATGCGGATGGCATATACGTACATTTTATTTTCGTTCTTTTCTGGTGTGATAGGTTACAAATTGATGGGACCGCATTAATTTTAATTATTGCAAGATAATAAACCTAAAAGATGTTGTTGGAACCAAGCTTTAAAAACTGACATTACAGACGTTCTCTTTTGCTTTGCATAGTGATATTCAGTTTGGAATATCCTGCACCTCATTCGATGAGGCAAGGGCCGAGATCCCTTCACCGGGAGTGACCCCTTGAGTAAAAGTTTGCGTCAGGGTAATAACTTTAATATTGTCGACTATTTTTTATTTGCATCGAGGTATTCAGTTTGGAATATCCTGCACCTCATTCGACGAGGAAAGAGCCGAGATCCCTTCACAGGGAGTGGCCTCTTTAGCAAAAGTTTTTGCCACTATATATTTACAAAACTACTCAGGTTCTTTCAACGAAATCAAGTTCATTACGTTAACAGGTTTTTCGCCAAAAACCTAGCCGTAGCCCTCCGTCATTTCAGACGGGTACCACCTAGTATTCGTGCTGTGTTTGTTGGCAAGCGTCAAGACACAGTGAACGGTAGCTGAGTGATATTTATCTGTTGCATAGATATGTGATTATTCGAGACAGTCGTACAGCTTTGTTGGCAAGCGTCAAGAGTTTGTGCGGGTGGATTCGAGTTAATCCAGGACAATGACGGGTTGAACTTGACCAGTGGCCTATGACTTGTTGGAAAGCGTCAAGGTTATAGGTCGTTAGGGGCAAAAACCACGTCGGGAGTTTCAAACATACGGGAAACTTGCAGATTTAGCATACCTTCTGGAGTGTGGTGACTAGAGTGGATTCCATCTAGTGCATCACACAATGATAGTTGGATCCCGATCCCACTGATGAGTAGAATTACTCTCGGGAAATTATCACACTTAACAATCAATGCTATAAACCAAGTAGGTGTCTAGAAAGGTGTTAGCGGGGTTATGCCTCCAGGGAAAAGAGGTTATATAATTAAGGGACTTCGCGAAAGCGTTGGAAAACCTCCCTCGAAGTACCGACACCGGCCTGGCTGAAAGGTTAAGCAAGTATTGTGACGTGCGATTAATCCTGACTAGTTCTTCTTTTAGGATTTGAAGAAGAATTTGAGTAAATAGTGGGAGCCATCCTGGTTAGATAAATTAATAACCAATATGATCTTGCAAGAGCGCACGATGAGTGTTTTCCCTCTCTCTCCAGGTAGCAACCATTTCACGCCCTAATCAAGATAATAAAATGTATCGCTTGACCGATCTGAATTCTTATTCGGGGCTGGGGAACGTCGGTTCGTCTCTAACTTATGACAACTGTCATAAGTATGATGTTAGTTATATGTATGCCCTAGAGGCCATTACTGTACATACGATGTATATTGTAATGGATGCTTGGACATATATAGGGAGGACTTTCTTGCTCGACATGATAGTATGCTATCTGGTTGTACTTTATCTTAACATGTACTCTGCTTGTCTCTATATTACATGTTGATAAAGCCCTTAGGATATGTACTCGACTACTGGGACTATGATGAGATCATACTAGTAGGGCCACGGTAGTCGACGAGTACATCCTATAACTGTTCATAGTCGAGGGTGTATCGAGACAGGGCATCGATACACCAGAATAGACTAGCGTATACGCATCTTGACCCATATGATGGGTGATGGATGATCCCATATCCATCGGTGTTTGACATCAAGGATGGTGTACGGGTGCTCAGTGGAGACTGGGTACACTGGACGGACTCGCCGAGAACTCCCAGATGGTATTATACCTTACGTCAGATGGCAGTTCTCCGGTGACACTGGTACAGAGTAGTCTGTTGACCGGAGATCGTCATAGAGTCTTGTGTGATTCCCACTGTGCTTTGATTTCCATCATACCACGTCCAAGAGGGCGTGCAAAAAGGTGGCTTTTGGGTACAGTCCCGAATCACATGGAGGCAATGAGCGATAGGAGGGGATTCGTCTCTCCCGGTATAGGGAGTTGATGTTGCGCTGTGTTCGATTGGCTATAACCGGAAATCCCTGGCCAGGGTTGCTGAGATTTACTGGTAAGTGTTATCAGTAGTTTCTCGAACTGTTATAGACCTCATATTGACACGACTTATCGAGCTACTGGGGTCTGACGTTTACCACCCCTAGGCGAGATATGCGACATATCAGACGACGAGACCGAACTGTACGGGAGTGTTACTGATTGGATTTATAGGAGAATGTACAGGCTTACTTGTTGATCTTCTGAGCGCTCAATACCTGGGTAGCTGTTACGTTTAGCTGACCGCTTGCAGCTTGTAGGTGTTTGATATGATCATCACCTACTGCCGGCGTATTGACGATTCTTTAGAGTCCTACACAGAGCTTTCTTGGCTCAGGAAAAACGGAGTAGGAGCACATATGTGATATGTGCGGGACCGAGGATAATGCGGTATGTGCTACCGTATTGGATTCTCGCGATATGAGATATCGGCCGGGTATATGTGATATAGCCGGGTCATCGTATTAGTCGGTTATATGCGATATAGCCGGATTATCGGATCAAGTGTTGATTAGATAATTTAATGTATAATAATATATATGATATATTAAATTATATTAACTAATATTAGCTCACTAAAAGATTCATTTTCTCACGGGATAATACATTGATATATATGCGATATATGTTAATTGTATTATTTTCTATTGTTACAAAATATATTGTATATGTGATATATAATATTGTAACATGTTAGGGTTACAAATTTAACAATGGATTAGGGTTTAAACTTGGTTAGGGTTTGGATTAGGATTAGCTTTTGCATGAAGCTTCCATGAAGCTTCATGAAGCTTTGACTTTGTGGTTGCTTGATATTTTTGTGAGATATTATGTTAACCCAATCCAAACTATTAACTCTAGTTAACTCTCGACAAGGGTTAACTCTTTCATGCTTAACCCTTGGTTAGATTTGTAACCACTATAATAATTCATTGTTCATCACAAAAGGATTAAGTGATCATATTCATTCTTCTTCTTCTTCCTTGGTTTTCTTCTTGAAAAAGCTTTCTTTTGTGATGAAAGTGAGTGAGAAAAAGATTATAAATGAGTGCAAAAATCCTTCTTCATCATCCTCATATATCCTTGCCATTTAGATGAGGGTGTTCACTTCATATTATGAGTGTTAGCTTGTGTTAACGAAACTTCAAGGTAGATCATCATTGTATCGAAGATCGGAAGCAAGACTGCATCTTTCTCTTCGTGGAACCTCTCGAGAGTCCAGAACACGATGATCGCAGCGAAAGGACCTCAACACGGAGCTTAAGAAGTGAAGGACCGGATCTACAAAGGTTGTAATCCCTCTCACTTAGTGTTAAAGAGTTTAACATGCAAGTTTTCGCCTAAACCCTAGTTTAAAGATCCGGTTTCGGGTTGTTCGGCACGACTAAAATTTTAATCGAGCATGGTTGATGCCTCGTAGACCCTTGTGCGCGTGCCTAGCAACCCTACAGTGGTATCAGAGCCAAGCTAGAGCTTTAGGCGAAGTCTAGACGAAGTTTAAAGTCCGATCGAACCCGAAAACCCCGATGTAAACCCTTCTTTGTACATTTTTTGAAAATGTGATTTTTTGTGAATTAAAAATGCTCAGAAAAACTATCAGGAAAAACTAAGAATTACTGTGAAGTACGGTCCACTAAGTCCCTGAAATGACCGCGGAACAGCGGCCAAACCAAGGGTTTGGCGGCGGTTCCGTGGCCAAAATTTGGACTTAGTCCCTGGAATTTCATATATTTATTCTTAGGTCCTTTCTTGGCAATTTTTTCTGGGAATTTTTTAATTCCACTCAAGTGTTGAGTTTTCTAGGGTTGTATTGGGGACTCGTTGATTCGATCGGATAATTTAACTTTGTTTAGTTTGTTCCAGATATTTTTGAATTCTGCTCAAGTGTTGAGCTATTTGGGAAAACTTGGGTGTTTGATTATTCGATCGGAAAGTTTAACATTGTCTATTTATCTGGAATGTGATACAATATTTGGAATCCACAAAAAGTTATGAGATAACTAATTTGAATGATATAAACCTAGCAGTTTAGTCTCAATTGATCGGTTGCCACGGGATTTTGATGTGATCAAAAGTCCGTCGCAATCACATAGCGTACGCGGATACTCGCTGGGTAAACTTAACAGACAGCCACGTCCCATAGCCCTGACCAAGTGACTGTAGGAGAACCCCGTCGCCAAAAGCATCCGTTCGGGTGCTCGCGGCAGCGGTGTTCCGCCTTAGTGCACTTCGTCGATGGCATCCGGGGGTACGGCTGTCTACTAAAGTTTGCGACGAGCATTCGATCAGGATGTCGGGAATCTTGTTGAATTGCCCGACTTGATATTGAAAAGAGTTTTCGATAATGAGACTAAAATACGGGGTTTATAATTGTTAGGCATACGATGTCTAAGGAATTCAGATGGTTAGGCATGCGATGTCTAAGGAGGTTACGGATTCCAACTGTTGTAGTTTTACACTTTCTTTTCTGTGACCGTAAGCGTAGTATGTGGTGTATCGCCAGCTTCGTTTCTATACATCAACGACAATCGGGATACGCATACTTGCTTACGTTGATGATATGAGATATTATGTGTTGATGTGATATGTTATATTGGATCGTCGCGTTCTGAATAGCCGGGGGTTTTATGTGAGATGAGAGTTTCTTATTTTTCATTCATGTAAAATTCATTTGTATGTAATATTCTTTTATTGGGGCACTTCCGGGCTGAGGATGATGTCACCGTTGTATATTATTTACTTTTCCACATTAGGTAAACCCAAGGCGGGGAGCACAAGTAACCGGGTTCTAGGGTCCAGTGGGAGACCATCTCGAGGAGTCGAGACCGGGTCTCCTAACCCTAGAATTGGCAGTGTTGCTTGCCGCTCTCATAGGGGTCTAGGGATGTGGGTTTGTCTATTCATCGCGACCGTGGAATCCGTGTTTTATACTGGCTCGTATAGAAAATACGGACATCCTAGTATATCCATTATTTCATATGTTTCTTCTGCTGCGATATCTGTGATGTGATCATTTGATATGTTGTGATTAATACAGTATATAGTATATATGATATATTATATAGACGTTACTTATGTTTTACACCCGCGCTAGCCCTGCCCCGCTCTGCCGTTAGTTACCTAACCTAACGGTGCACGAGGGGATATCGAGGCGAATGCAGATGGCATAAGTGTACGTCGTATTTATCTGTGATGTTTAAGTGAATTAATTGATGGGACTTCATTAATGAGATTAATGAAATAAAAGAAACCTAAAGATATTGTGGAATCAAATTTTCAAAAACAGGTAGCTACGGTTCTTGCTTTGCATCGCGGTGTTCCTTGTAGAACATCCTGCACCTTATTCGATGAGGAAAGGGCCGACGATCCCTTCACCGGGAGTGACCCCTTTAGCAAAACTAGAAAAGTCTCAAAAACACTCCATTTTAAAATCATTTGATTCTACAACGATATCAAGTTCATTACGCAATAGGTTTTCAGAAAAACCTATCGTAGCCCTCCGTCATTTCAGATAAGGACTGTTTAGTATTCGTGCTGCGTTTGTTGGCCTTTGTCAAGGCGTAGTGTGCGGTAGCTGAATAGTACTTTTATGCTTATGCATATAATGCAGATTGGATTAGGGTAGTCGTGCGACCTTGTTGCCCGTTGTCAAGGGCCGTACGGGTGGGTTTAATTCAATCAAGAAATGACGGGTTGAACTTGACTAGCAGCCTATGATTTGTTGGCCTTTGTCAAGGTCATAGGACACTAGGGGCAAAATATTATCGGGAATTTCAAGTGTTGAAATTTGCAATGAGATTGCATACCTTCTATGAGATAGTTGGATCCCGATACCCACTGCGAGTAATTGTTACTCCTGGGAGAGTTTTACACATTACAATTAGCCGATCAAGTAGGTGTCTAGAAAGGTGTTAACGGGGTTACGCCTCTGGGAAAACGAGGTTTACTTTAATTAGGTCCGTGCGAAAGCACGGGAAACCTCCCTCAAAGTACCGACACTGGCCTGGCTGAAAGATTGGCGAACTTGTAGCGTGTAATTAATCCCGGCTAGTCTTTCCTTTTAGGGTTTGAAGGAAGATTTGATTAAAACAGTGGGAGACATCCTGATTAGATAAATTAGATAACCAATCTAATCTTGCAAGAGCATACACTGAGTGTTTTCTTCTCTCTCTCTCCAGGTAGTGACCATATCATGCCTTAATCAAGATAAGAAAACGGATGAATTGACCGAACCCGCTTGTTATACTGTGCTGGGGAACGTTGGTCCCGCTCCAACTTATAATTGTTATAAGACAGAGCAACAAATTGAGGAATACCAGATTTCCCGTGCCGCCCAAACGAAGAAAGTGCATGCTGATGCATCTTCTTCGGGTGTGTTCATTACAGAGAACTGTTTCTCAGTATCCTTTACGTCCTGGGTATGAGATACCGGATCAGGATCCTGTTGGAGTTAGTGCCCTCAGAGTCAATTATTGGATCACAGGCACGTGATTGCAATGATTGAGGGAGGACCTATCCCGGTAGGACAGTCTTACTCGAGATGATAGTATGCTATCTGGTTTATCTTTATCATCGTGTACTGCTTTAGGTGACCTGACATGTCGCTATTACACGTTGATAGAGCCCCTAGGATTCTTGCTTGACTGCCAGCAGTATGATGGCGATCATATACGTGGGAGCTGGTGGTCTATAAGCACATCCTTAAAAGGTCCCTAGTCGTAGGAGTTTCGAGACAGGGCATCGATACTCCGTTAGTAGACTAGTGTATACAGTCGAGACCCCGACGAGGGGCGGTGGCCGGTCTCACAAGCCACTGGTGTCAGTTGGTTCACCTAAGATGTATACAGGTGCTCATTGGGTTATGAGTACACCGGACAGGACTCGCCGGGAACCTGCTAGTTGGTCTTATACCAGATGTCAGATAGCAGTTCCCTGGTGACATGTGTACAGGTTAGTTCATCGACCTGAGATCGTCATTTGTCTCGTGTGAGTTCCCACTGTGCTTTGATTACTACCCTACCACGGCTCAAAGGAGTCGTGCAAACAGGTTTTAGTTGGGTACAGTCCCGAGCCACATGGAGGCAGTGAGCGGATCTGCAGGGGTTCGTCTCTCCCGGTATTGGGGGTGAGGTCGCGCTGTGTCTAGGAGAGCCATTACACAAAGCCCTCGGCCGAGGCAGGAGATTTACTGGTAGGTATTCCAGTAGTATCTCAGGGTGTTCTGGGCTACGCTCCGACACGACTTGTACCGCTTTTGGGGGTCTGACTTTCACCAACCCCCTAGGCCCGCCATGCGATACTCATAGACGAACGGACCGGACTGTACGGATATTGTCACTGACAGGCTCAGTTGGGTGTCGGGGTGAGCTTCCTCATCGACGTCCCATTTGGTCAATACCTGGTGGCCCGTCACGTATTGGCTTATACCTCTGACGTGCTAGTGGTTAAATCCACAGCCAAGGTATTGACGAGTCTTTAGAGTCCACCACACTCAGTTACAGTTACTCAAGTTTCGGGCGAAACGCTGTAGAGGCCGTATGGAGATATGGCAGGGTTCGATCAGATACGTGCGGTATTGCACGGATCGTGATCGGACAGTTTTTACTAGCCGGCTTTGGCTTAAGCCGGATTCTAGTATTTGATAGTGTAGTTTTGTCTCTTTGCATTTTGTGTTCAGTGGGAATACAAATGCGGGCATGTATTTGCTGTAGCGGGGTTTTCCTGTAATTTATTATGGGATCGGTTTTCTGGGGTTGCCAGTTTGCATTCCGTTCCGCCCGTTTTTCCTTCATTCCTTCTCGGTCGGACTTTCTTGGTGGAGGGTGTTAATTGCAAGTTCGCAATTAACATTTTGTGAGGGGTTTCTTTGCATATTTGTGGCATCATGATTGTTATTTCATCATGAGATCCTTTTTTGGTCTTCTCACTTGCTTTCATTGTGATGGTTGTTTGATATGATAAGAAATGAAATGAGAGTGACTAATTTCTATATGGTTGATTTATTCTTTCTTGCTTTTCTTTCTCTCTCCAATCTCATTCAAGAGATGAGAGGGCCGGCCATTTCTTGAAGGGGGAGAGGAGAGTATCATTTTTCTAGTGGTGGAAAGATATCATCTCATTCTTGCTTGCTCCAAAAATAAAATAACCCTTCTCCAAAGTTCCTTCTTGTTTCCTCCACAAACCATGGCAACCTCAAAAACCCCAAGAGACAAGTTCACTACACTATTTCTATAGCAAGCCTTGGACGCGTCGGCTAGCCAACTTCGCGCCCGAGTTGCCTCGGTCAAGAGGCGGGAGCCCGTAAAAGATTCCGGCTACGTGGTGCCCCTTTCCGACGAGCGAGGAGGTGACGGAGATTCCGCAAGAGATCGGAGTGGAGATGAAGACCGAAGGACACGGATCGCTTGGTATAACTTCTCACCCTATCTCTCTAGTTAGCTAGTATAGGTTAATGGTTTCGATCCGGGTAATTGTCCGCGGTAGCGCCGGTTTCCGAGCAAGGGAAAAAAAATTTTTATTCCGCATTTTGGCCTCGAGAAAGAGGCCGGGGCGCTGCCGTGGCGCAACATGGTATCAGAGCCACGCCATTAACCTTACCTAGCTTCGTTTGATGTGTTTGCGTTTCCGATCGACCGAAATTTCCAAAAACCGTATTTTTATTGCACATCAGTTTCTGTCGAAATTTTTTGAAGTCCAAAAATTTTTCAGGTGATCTCAGAATTATGTGCAGGGAGATATAAGACTACTGCAAAAATATGATACAGTGATCCTTTCTTTTGACCGCGGAAGGGCGGCGTTAGCCCCTCATTTGCCGCGCTTCCGCCGCGTGAACAGGAGATCACTTCATCATTTTTTTTCAGTGGGCTTGTGGGCTTAAAATATGGGTTTTGGGATATTAAAATTGGGCCCAGGTTTTCTGTGAGTGCTACAGTTTTGATTGGGGCCCACTTGTTAATTTTTGGTCAATCGGAAAATTTTAAACACATTATTTCACAGTATTTACATTATATCTGCGACCGTGAATGTCACTTGATCGGTAAATCCCGTCTATCTGCTATAGCCCGGTTAGACGGATTTGCGAACGTGATTTTCACGTTGATGTTCTGTGTTTATGCTGTGATGTTGCGGATCGGTCGTGGGGGATAGCCTGGATGCAATGCTAGTGCAGTTTTGTTGTATTATGTACATTTGATATTGCGGGGCGAGCGTCCGACATGTGGACTGCCGTCACTGCCTGTTTGTATTATTCTTTTGGGGCACGACCTGGTTGCGGTCGATGTACCCGGTGTATGTATATTTTACTTTCTGTACTAGGATTGCCCCGCGGTGGGGTGCGCGGATAGCCGGGTTCTGGAGGGCAGCAAGCCCGCATCTCATGGCATTGGGACGGAGGGGGCTTCAGTCTGGAATTGGCGGGCTATTCGCCGCACTCGTAGGGGGTACAGGTTGACCCAGGAGGGGTGCCCAAGTTGCCGGATTCCGTGAAGTGCTGGGTGGTCCATTCACGGTACTGAAGGGGGCTGCCTCACTTCAGGTTTTGGCGGGTGACTTGCCGCACCCGTAGGGGTCTAGGATTTCATTGCACAGGCTATCCACACGACCAGGGGAACGTCGGGTTTCAGCAGCGGCTCTGTGAAACCCGGGGCTTCCAGATATCTGTATTGTTCTGTGATGCTATACATTTCTGTGATGTTGCATTTTATTCACGCCTTGAGCGAAATACTATATATTGGTATATATATTAGTAGATGTTGTATATGTTTTTCATCCGCGCTAGTCCAGTCCCCGCTCTGTCGTTAGTAAGCTAACCTAACGGGTGATGACGGGACCCAGTGGCGAATGCGGATGGCATATACGTACGTCAGTATATTTTCGTTCTTTCTGGTGTGATCATTTGATGGGACTGCATTGATTCGGATCAATGCAAGTTTAAACAAACCTATTCTGATGTTGTTGGAACATTTTTCAAAAAAAAAAGCTGTTATTGCAAGGACGTTCACTTTTGTTTTGCATCGTGGTATTCATTTGGAATATCCTGCTCCTCAGTCGACGAGGCAAGGGCCGAGATCCCTTCACCGGGAGTGACCCCTTGGACAGAAGTTTGCGTCAGGGCATTAACTTCACTATAGCCGATTACTTTTGCTTTGCATCGTGGTATTCAGTTGGAATATCCTGCACCTCATTCTACGGGGAAAGAGCCGAGATCCCTTCACCGGGAGTGACCTCTTTAGTAAAGGTTTTCGTCACTATATTTTCTAAAAGGTTATCCAGTTCCTTCAACGATATCAAGTTCATTACGGTAAAAGGTTTTTCGCCAAAAACCATCCGTAGCCCTCCGTCATTTCAGATTAGTATTACTTAGTATTCGTGCTACGTATGTCGTGCATTGCCGAGGCGTAGTGTTCGGTAGCTGTGTAATATTTTTCTGTCACTTGGATAAGTTGATTGGTTAGGACAGTCGTACAGTTATGTTGGCATTGTCAAGGACTCGTACGGGTGGGTTTAATGCAATCAAGATAATGACGGGCAGAACTTGACTAGGACTCTTTGATATGTTGGCATTGTCAAGGTCACTTGGGTCCTAGGGGTAAAAATCACATCGGGAGTTTCAAAAGAACTGAAACTTGCCAGGCATGCGCATACCTTCTGGAGTGTGGTGACTTGAGTGGATTCCGTCAAGTTATCATGCGATGATAGTTGGATCCCGATTTCCACTGATGAGTTGGTTTACTCCTCGGGTGATCCCGACTAATTCTTCTTTCAGGTTTGGAGGAGAATTTGAGGTACAGTGGGAGGTTTCCAGATTAGACAAAGTGATAACCATTCTGATCTAGGTTAGAGTGCACGCTGAGTGTTTCTTTTCTCTCTCTCTTTGGCAGCGACCATTGACCCGACCCTAAGACTATGACTCAGTGACCAAGTTGACCGAACCTTCTTAACACTGGCTTTTGGATTGTCAGAGTTGCAGACCTCTTTGCCACTCCTACTTTTACCCTTTTTCTCCAGGACACCCCGTATTACTACGAACGTCCACTTCCATTGGACAAAACCATCGTATGGTTATATACGAACTCGAAGGACTTCGAGGATGGTTTCCGGTTTTGGAGAAAACGAATAGGATCATTCAGTTGTCTTTTCTTTTCACCTTCTCTCAGGTTGCGAGTACTCCTTGGTTTAGGAGTAGTACACCTATTATGCAGATTGGATAGTCTTCTTCCAAACCTTAGGCTGGTGCCGACCGGTAGGGAATGAAGAAAACCAATTAGCATAACGATGGTGTACAGAAGGTATTAAGTTAAGACAAAGCAAGGGATTAGTAAGAGGGCAAAGTAAATTGCGACTGATATTCACGACCAAACCAAGTATTTCTTCGCCAATCCTGAATCACCTTTGTATTTCTCCAGGACACTCCGTATCACTACGAAAATCCACAGTTTATTGGATACTCCATCGTATGGTTATATACGAACTCGAAAGGAACTAGTTCCAGTTCGGGGATGGATTCTGGTTCAGGAGAAATAGGAATAAAGTACATTCAGGTGTCTTTTATTTTCACCTTCTCTCGCGTTGCGAGTGCTCCTAGGATTAGGACAGTACACCCTTTATGCTTCTTGGATAGTCTTCTTCCAAACCATAGGCTGGTGCCGAACGGTAGGGAAGGAAGAAAACCATTTGGCCTAAAGGGGTGTACAGAAGGTAATGACTAAAGACACAGAAAGGGATTTAGAAAGATGGCAAAGAATTATACGGTTATAGTTGTGAATCTGGTTAATGGTAGAGGCATTACTAGGAATACCAGAATACCCCACAGAAACATTTTTAATGTTTCAGTTTTACTGTGTAATGTTAAAAGAAAACTGATTTCCCGATTAGACACTTACTCCAGGGTATGTATTTACCAGGTTGGATTCTCACATTTGTATGGTTTTACAGATGATGAGTGGGAGTAAGTTATTGGGAATTGGGTGATCATCCTTATTATATCAGGATTCGTTGTAATCGGTGATATTTGAGGAAGTCACCTGGGTTGTTTGCCGGTCGGCAAATATTTGGTTATGAATATCCGCTGTTGTGCACCAATTTCAAATTGATATATCTATACGTCTATTTTCATAGAGTGAGATACACCTTTTGATATTATGTCGATGACATTTACCTATATCAGTGGATGGTTAGGTAAGGAGCATTAAACAGCGGTGTAATTCTTCTTAACCATAAGTACAGTTTTTCAACCTACGACACACAGTGAAAGAGTTGTTAGACTCAGAGGACTTATACAGAGTATTGTATGTTGTCCAGTGTCCATTAGGACAGAAGGGTTGGTCCTCATACTATATTCTGTTTACTTTTAACTTCTCTAGTTCTTAGACATGTGCTTCGTGGAAACACAGGGTCTAAGTTTTTGAGGAGTTATAGGTATTTGAATAGAGTAGAGAACCAGGTATGGCAAGTATCGGGATTCTTCAAAGTGATCGAAGATGTAGATACTTGTGTATGGTATTCAGTTGATAGTAATGATAATGAGAACTTGCTTCTCTTTCAGGTTACTCATAATTGGAAGCATTCCTAAGTTGAGTAACGCTGATCGGCCTCCTTCCATTTAGTTGACATGCACTGGAGACAGCTGCATGATTTGAATCTGGTTCAATTAAATCAGTGCCTCTGGTTCTATATTGGATATAGAACAGTTCATATCTTAACATTGTTAAGGTACGGGGAGTTGTCCGGTTTATGCTTAAAACCAGACTCCGGATAACTCAAGGCACGTTTCTGTAATGGCTGTTTGTGGGTTGACCCAGGCTATGACGAGGGTTGACTTTCTACCATCTGGCAGATCAATAGAAATATTGTTCTAGACTCGCCACAGTTTTATTAAAAATGGATTTTTTCAAAAACAGAAGTGGGAGTATAGTAGAACTGGAAGTGATTCCAGAACCGCAAACGATTACTGAAGATTTGATAAGGAACCTAAAGATTCAATCTGATTTGACATTCCATTGGCCACTCCGCAGATAAGGTGGGTAACTTCAGGCACCCGAGAGGTACTCCGGTAGCCTCAAGGACAGTGACAGGGAAGTTCTTGTTTACCCACACTTGCCATTGTTGTTGTTCCAGGCTGCGAGACCCGGCAGGAGGATGAGTATAGCATCGTTCTAAACTAGCTTTAGAAGTGCACGTCTATATGACTCTGGCAGAGGGTTGTCGTAGTCAGTGGGAGCAACGGAAGCATTGGTGGACTTTGTGCTTATGTCTATTTATAGACTAAAGCAGATATAGCGGAGTAAGATCATCTGTTTCTGATGTGACAGTCATGGGTTTGACGTCATCAGAATAGGGGATGGATCTGTTGAGAAGGTAGTAGGAAGTGATATTTCTATACTACGATCGGTTATACTTTGGTCGTCACACAGTGTTTTCTCCACAAGGGACTTGGACATTATATCAGACATACTGGTTACTAGATCTATGGTTTTAGATCTAGATTTGGGTGGTTTCCCAATCAGGGTACCTTGACAGCATTCTATAAGTATTTAGAATGGACGACTCCTGGCATGGTAGTGTACCCGCAGGTAATGGAGTCACCCTCTCTAAAGGTGTCTTACAGACTAAAGGGGAGAGGGATATGCATGATTGACAGATCACTTGCTTAGGCAATTGAGTCAATCATGAGATGTCAAGTACCACACCAGATGTTGTTCTTGCACTAGATGCAATAAGTTGATATTGATCCAATCCTGGAGGAACAGTCGGAAGCAGTTTTAGAACATAAGTGAATGTTCTAGGGATATGATAACGGCTGCCTCTTTTAGGAGACGGTTATCACTCCAGGCTTCCAAGGTGACATGGACGACAAGCAGGTTGTCAGAGTTATAGATTTTCCTTCTGACGAGGGGCAGTATTTTGGACAGGTGGTCCAAGGCAATACTGAGGGAGGCATGGCGCAGGATACTGATTAAGTTCAGTTGTTGATACAGTCTAAGAAGTTTGGATTTGGAGTTCATTTATGAGCTAGGTCCCATCAGACATCCAGATATTCTAAGACAGGTATTGCTCATTTCGGGAGATGGCTTTCTCCGCGAACTTGAGATATAGAGAGACATAGAAAGAAACATCACAGCGGATCCACTCACTGAGGCTATTCCTCGAACGCAATAGTTTCGCAAACGAGCTTTGTGAGACTGACTAGTAGAGGAGTTGGGTGTTCGGTATCACACGAGCTGTGAGTATGCGACATCGCAATAATTAGCCTTGAGTGCAAGTGGGAGATTGTTGGAGTTAGTGCCCTCAGAGTCAATTATTGGATCACAGGCACGTGATTGCAATGATTGAGGGAGGACCTATCCCGGTAGGACAGTCTTACTCGAGATGATAGTATGCTATCTGGTTTATCTTTATCATCGTGTACTGCTTTAGGTGACCTGACATGTCGCTATTACACGTTGATAGAGCCCCTAGGATTCTTGCTTGACTGCCAGCAGTATGATGGCGATCATATACGTGGGAGCTGGTGGTCTATAAGCACATCCTTAAAAGGTCCCTAGTCGTAGGAGTTTCGAGACAGGGCATCGATACTCCGTTAGTAGACTAGTGTATACAGTCGAGACCCCGACGAGGGGCGGTGGCCGGTCTCACAAGCCACTGGTGTCAGTTGGTTCACCTAAGATGTATACAGGTGCTCATTGGGTTATGAGTACACCGGACAGGACTCGCCGGGAACCTGCTAGTTGGTCTTATACCAGATGTCAGATAGCAGTTCCCTGGTGACATGTGTACAGGTTAGTTCATCGACCTGAGATCGTCATTTGTCTCGTGTGAGTTCCCACTGTGCTTTGATTACTACCCTACCACGGCTCAAAGGAGTCGTGCAAACAGGTTTTAGTTGGGTACAGTCCCGAGCCACATGGAGGCAGTGAGCGGATCTGCAGGGGTTCGTCTCTCCCGGTATTGGGGGTGAGGTCGCGCTGTGTCTAGGAGAGCCATTACACAAAGCCCTCGGCCGAGGCAGGAGATTTACTGGTAGGTATTCCAGTAGTATCTCAGGGTGTTCTGGGCTACGCTCCGACACGACTTGTACCGCTTTTGGGGGTCTGACTTTCACCAACCCCCTAGGCCCGCCATGCGATACTCATAGACGAACGGACCGGACTGTACGGATATTGTCACTGACAGGCTCAGTTGGGTGTCGGGGTGAGCTTCCTCATCGACGTCCCATTTGGTCAATACCTGGTGGCCCGTCACGTATTGGCTTATACCTCTGACGTGCTAGTGGTTAAATCCACAGCCAAGGTATTGACGAGTCTTTAGAGTCCACCACACTCAGTTACAGTTACTCAAGTTTCGGGCGAAACGCTGTAGAGGCCGTATGGAGATATGGCAGGGTTCGATCAGATACGTGCGGTATTGCACGGATCGTGATCGGACAGTTTTTACTAGCCGGCTTTGGCTTAAGCCGGATTCTAGTATTTGATAGTGTAGTTTTGTCTCTTTGCATTTTGTGTTCAGTGGGAATACAAATGCGGGCATGTATTTGCTGTAGCGGGGTTTTCCTGTAATTTATTATGGGATCGGTTTTCTGGGGTTGCCAGTTTGCATTCCGTTCCGCCCGTTTTTCCTTCATTCCTTCTCGGTCGGACTTTCTTGGTGGAGGGTGTTAATTGCAAGTTCGCAATTAACATTTTGTGAGGGGTTTCTTTGCATATTTGTGGCATCATGATTGTTATTTCATCATGAGATCCTTTTTTGGTCTTCTCACTTGCTTTCATTGTGATGGTTGTTTGATATGATAAGAAATGAAATGAGAGTGACTAATTTCTATATGGTTGATTTATTCTTTCTTGCTTTTCTTTCTCTCTCCAATCTCATTCAAGAGATGAGAGGGCCGGCCATTTCTTGAAGGGGGAGAGGAGAGTATCATTTTTCTAGTGGTGGAAAGATATCATCTCATTCTTGCTTGCTCCAAAAATAAAATAACCCTTCTCCAAAGTTCCTTCTTGTTTCCTCCACAAACCATGGCAACCTCAAAAACCCCAAGAGACAAGTTCACTACACTATTTCTATAGCAAGCCTTGGACGCGTCGGCTAGCCAACTTCGCGCCCGAGTTGCCTCGGTCAAGAGGCGGGAGCCCGTAAAAGATTCCGGCTACGTGGTGCCCCTTTCCGACGAGCGAGGAGGTGACGGAGATTCCGCAAGAGATCGGAGTGGAGATGAAGACCGAAGGACACGGATCGCTTGGTATAACTTCTCACCCTATCTCTCTAGTTAGCTAGTATAGGTTAATGGTTTCGATCCGGGTAATTGTCCGCGGTAGCGCCGGTTTCCGAGCAAGGGAAAAAAAAAATTTATTCCGCATTTTGGCCTCGAGAAAGAGGCCGGGGCGCTGCCGTGGCGCAACAGATCCCGTATATGTAATCTGTTACATGGGCTACAGAAAGATAAAGAACTGAGAACGGGTGATAAGTTTCATGAGACAGAAAACGGTGCAAGTGTTGCAGCCAAGTCTGTTGGTCACTATCACCCTGTATTACCAGAATACATTGATTCTGAACAAATGTTATTAGATACCGAACCTGATATACAACATCATATCATTCTCTTTATTAGTAAAGAAATGATATAATTTTGTTATGTTGGATAATGTTTTGAACATTTCCTATATCAAGAGTTGATCGGTTAAGGCACGTTATCTAAAAGTATTGACGTTCTAAATCAAACTACAGTTCTTAGTATACAGAACATACACGAGAGAAAGAGTTCAGAAATGAACGGATCCTTCTTGAGGCATTGTAGACTAGGTCATATCAATGCGACCCGACTAGCAAATTTACATTTAGATGCATATTTAAATTTTTTTGAATTTACATCTTATGAAACTTGCCGGTCATGTCAAAGAGATAAGATGATCACAGCTCCGTTTATTGGAAACAGAGAAAGAGTTAGTGAACTCTTGGGATTGATACATGCTGATGTATGAAAGGCCCCTATCTATACATACCAAGACCGGTTCTTTGAACTTCATTACATTCTCTGATGATCTCTCAAGATTCAGACATATGTTCCTGTTGAAACACAAGTCCGAACCTTTTGAGATATTCACAGAATGTAAGTTAGAAGTAGAGAACCAAAATACGGGTAAAAGTATTATGTCCTTTGATGTGATCAAGGAGGAGAATAATTGAGCACGGAATTCCTGGACTATTCTAAAGGAGAATGAGATTCTCTCTCAGCATTACTCCTCCGTATACACCACAGCACGTCGGTGTATCGGGGCGGAGCAATAGCACCCTATGTGATATGGTGTGCTCTATGATGAGTACTACTGAGTTTCCTATTTCCTTTTGGGTGCTATGCGCTTAAGAAGCTGCATACCTATTGAATAGGGTTTAAATCAAATCAGTTGCCTACCACTTCAGATGTGATATGGAATGGGAAGAGCCCATATCTTAAGTATGTTAAGATTTGGGGTTTTCCGGTGTAACACTTTAGATTGTGTTTTGTGGTTAATTATATTTTAATATACAGTTTTTAATAAAAAGTTTACCAAATTAAGTTTCAAATATTTTATCCTATTTAATGAGTATTTTATTAGATTTTTCCTAGGCTTGCACACACTTGTGCATGATAACTAGGGTTTTTTTGGGGGTTCAACCATGATTAGAAACATGGTGAACGAACCATTCCCTAATCTAATTTAATATTGTATTAAGTGCTTTTGGGTTTTTATTTGTATATAGTTCTTTTCAAAAATAAAATGAATTTGAAAAGGGTTTTTAAATGGTTTGAATGTTGACTTGGTGAGAGAGAGAGAGGGGGCATTATGAGGCATGATGGCTTGCCCATGCCTTCATTTAATGAAGAGAGAGGGAGAGAGAGGGATGACCAAGCCTAGCTCTCATTTTCCCCTTGCCTTCTCATTCTTTTTCTCTCATACTCTCACACTCTCTCTCTCACACACACACACACACACACTCACCAGCAGTAGAGAGCTCCACCAGCATCCCTCAGCAGCAGCTCCAGCATCAGCTCCACCAGCATCATCAGCAACAGCATCATCACCATCATCAGCAGCAGCAGGAGCAGCAGGCAGCAACAGCAGTAGTAGGAGCTCCAGCGACTTGCAGCAGCTCCTTTCACTTCTTCACCTGCCTTCTAGGGTTCATTAGGGTATATTTCTTGAACCCCATTTCATGGTTTGCTTAAGTTATGTGTAGATTAGCATCGGTTTGTGTTAAATAGTTAGTTTTGTGCTAAAATGGTGATTTATGTGGAATTTTGGTTAGAATGTGATTGTGTTAGCTAACCTAGCTTATTTAAGTGTTGTTAGGGTCACCTTAACTGAGTTTAACCCTGGATTACACTAAAATACCATAGGGTTTGTGTTTTGTGCAAAATTAGCGTTTTTTTAAGCGATATTGTGACATTCTGTGATTTGCTATTGACCCGGGGCCTTCAGGTTAAATTTGAGAATACTGGAGCATACTGATTAGGTCTAGAAAACACCACCAGAATACGAACCCTCCACTCCCAATTATGGCCGCCGGTTTAATCAATCTGGCCGCAATTTGCGGCCAGGAAGAGGGGTAGGATCTTGGGGTTTTGGGTAGGGTACTCTGCAGTGTTGTTTAGTGCCTTGGCATATCTAGTTTTGTAAGATTTGACCTGTAGGAAAATCTGGGACAATATATCGTATTTCTAGTTTGTTGTGTTTGCGCGATACGCGCGATACGTGAGAGGGTTCTGTGATCCAGCGTATCGCGGCGTGTCGCGATGGTTTTAGACGCGTACACACATGATTCAGCGTATCGTGCACACGCGCGTTTAGTTCGCGACGCGAGTTTCTCGTTTTGGTTCGATATCGCGTTTTGCGGAATATTTGGCTTATATATGATTTCCATGTCTTATTTGCAGGTTTGCAGGCAGGGACTACGGACACGGCTACAGGGGAAGCATATGGTAGGATTCACCTAGCGTGGAGCGTAGATGAGTAGATTTAACATCTACAGGGGAATCGCCCGCATGGCGTTATGCGTCTGGGCTAGGATTCAAATACCTGTCGCATATTCTACGTCATTGTTAGAATTACGCCTTTACTTTATTTCCTTGATATAGTTGTACTGTGACTAGCAGTCGTAGGACACTGCACATATTATTGACGGTTCATGTTGCACGAGCACGGATTGTATTTTACACACACGCCGTCAATAATTGCCATGTCACACACAACCCCTTATAGATACTTTATTGCTTATCATACTTGACATCTAGCTTATCGATATACCTATAGCGTATCTTACCATTAGTGATAGGTACATCTACACCTTGCGATACAGCTACAGGTATACCTTGCACATATTTTACTTATACCCAGGGGGGTATCTTACATATTTTACTTATACCCAGGGGGTATCTTACATATTCTACTTATACCCAGGGGTGTATACGACATCTTTTACTTATAGGTAGACACCTATACTTAGCTGTACCTTATTGATTTCGCCTACATATGGTTTCAGCTATATATTTTCCTTTATACGCTCGTATTTCAGATATATCGCATATATGTATTCCTGGATTTGCGCATTCTTATTTTGATTTCACATGATGATTTCTGGATTTGGGAACCGCAGGAGTTCATGAAATTATGCATACATTGAAAAACCCGGTTTCCTTGATATGATATTTGTGCATCCACTATGAGTTTTATCGGTACTGATTTATATATACCCCTACGAGGAGGCGTCGAGGCCGTAGACGGTACATGGTGGGGCCCGGTATGGTTCCCCTCGGCAAGAAGATCGATGGACCTTGCCGATTGAGCCTGGAGGCGGGTGAGTACCTACCGGTGATAGTATCCATGACTCGGCGGGGGATCACGGAGACACCGCTGGGAGTCATGTACGTATGCATACGTCGAAAGGCGAGGGTGAGAGCTAGGCACTCGTGCTTTCGGGATAGCGTATGATACGTGATCAGGATTTCTGTGTCGATGCTTGGCACATGGTTTTCATGATATTTCTTTAACACCATTGTATATATAACAGGGGATTTAGCCATTGTTATGTATACCCTTACACCAATATTAGTAGAATGGGACGCTAATATATGTGTATTGCCCCCATCATATTTATTTCTGCATATATATATATATATATATATATATATATATATATATTTAGGATGTTAGAAATTATTTGAGATTCGACTTGGGATATAGGTGATTCATTGAGATTGGATATTGGATATGAAAGAGATTGCTGATTTGTACATTCGGGATATAGGAGATCTATTCGATATTGTACATTGAGGAGATGCGAGACTTATATGATATGAGAGCCCGACTTGGGGGCTGATTTGAGGACTTGGGATTTGATGTGTCTTGATGGATTGTGATCCTGCCACGATGTCAGGTTTCCGTGGAAATGACATATTCCACCCCATACCTCACACTTATCTATTTTATGCACAGTTTCATATATTGGTAGTACCTGTTAGAGTACCCTTATGATAGTTGCATATCTACCTTCTCATATCCCTATTGCATAGATATTGCATACTATTGTCATGTTATTATTGCTTTACATATTGATTGTACCTGCTTGTGTACTTTCCATTATTCTGCATTCACATGACATGTCATTACTGTAATCGCATATCTTAGATTCATGCTGCACGTACATTCCTGCAATTACCTGCATATGTTATCTACTATTCACGAGTTGGCAACTCACCCCCGTTGTGCCACAGGTGTTTCAGGTTGTTCCCCAGAGTAGTCGAGGCAGGCTATTCAGTATCCATCTATCATCTTTTGCTACAGATACCACATCAGTTCACAGTACTATTTTGCTTAGGTAGGTTGATGATTATCTGTATTTCATATTGTACATTCATTGTATCTTGTACTCTCCATCTACTATTATGTTGTTGACTTAGAGACTTGGTGAGGACGTTATTGTATATTAATTGTGGATTTGTTGTCTTTTATATACAGCTTTCTCTCCATTGTCTTTATTTCTTCGCTACGGCGTCGTATATTTGTGTTGTATTCATCTTGGCTAGTTTTTTAAAAAAAGGGGGTGTTGCCAAAATTTTAAAGAAAGAAAGTGGACTTTTAAAGAATTTGGGTTGTGATTTCAAATGTTTCAAAATAATTTTATTATCTTTGCCGTATTTTTTTTATGGTATAGATTTCTGGGTTTTGGCTTTCTTTTACTGCGTTACGTCTTTAGGCGTTGCGTAGTATTGGGGCCGTCACGGGCCAATTTCGGGTCGTGACAAAGTTGGTATCAAAGCGCTAGGTTTTACCTTTCGGAGTGTAGGATGACCTTAGTATGATGGAGTAGGTAGCTTAAGCAGAGGAACGTAGTGTGTGTATGTCTGCAGCATACCCACGATGCGGTACTTTGCATTAAGTGACCTAAGTACAATTTTCTTGAATTCCTTCCTTGATGATTCATATCCTTGAGATTCGATTCCTTATTCTCATCGAATCTTATATCTATTTATAGCCTTGGCCGATGACTATGGGGACTCAGAGTGATGCAGCGAGGGCCGAGGTCAGAGTTAGCTCGGGTGAGACGAGTACTGAACAGGATGGCACTCTAGTTGCACAGGTGCAGACGGATCAGCCTACGACATATAGTATTGATAGACTTTTGGCAGAGATGCAGGACTTCCGCCAGACAATGAGTTCATTGGTTGATGTCGTTCGGGAGCTACGACAGGAGGTTTTCACCCCTGTTACTCAGTTGTCACTTACGATCAGCGTGCAGCGGTCTGTCACCTACATAGCAACAGTGGTTGCAGCTCTAGTTGACGAGGTGTATATTCCAGAGGCTCAGAGTGTTCCAGGACAGTGGAGGACTCATACCAGTGTACCAGTCCAGAGACAGAGATTTGGTCATCGAGAAAGATTTCGTGGCCGTCGCGGGAGCAGCAGAGGCTTAGGACGAGGACAGTCGTTCAGCTCTCATCCACAGGATGGTCAGCAGTCAGCGCGTGGATGTTTTCGATGCGGAAGCCTTCAGCACTTCGTCAGGGATTGTTCCTCAGCACGGCGTCAGGATCGTATTCAGAGAGGCCTTGGACGCGGGAGGTTCGCTCAGAGGGCTCGGTCTACCAGAGGAGTTCAGCCAGTTGCGGGTAGAGGGCAGACACAGGAGTTTGCTTCTACTCATCGGGACGCACAGGCGTCCAATGTGGAGTTTTCAGGTATCCTTATTTCGCATGTTCTTTTGATGTATTTGTTTGTTTTTCATGCTTGTGCCGTGGTTGGGTAGATTAGTCATAGTTGTGTTAACTTCTGTCAGCGATTCTTTGTTGCGCGGCACGTATTTCAGTTGTGTGCCAATCGGATAGGGGATAGAGATTCGTCCGTCGTTTTGATCCTCCTAGAGATGTTGGATTTGACGTTCTCCTGGGCACGGACTGTTTAGTTACGTGTTAGGCGTCTGTGGACTACCGTGAGGAAACAGTCAGGTTTGTTTTCCCCGGCAAGTCAGTTCTTGTTGTGCAGGTGGATAGTTGTGTCGCCTCTCACAGCTTGAATTCAGCCTTTTTCGCTAGTCGGCTTTTGAGGAGATGTTGTGGATTCTTGGCGTTCATTTGTGATACTGGAGCCACAGTGGGATTGTTGGACCGAGTTCCTTTCGTGCGAGAGTTTTCCGACGTTGTTCCAGATGGGCCAGCGAAGCTTGGGAGCTTAAGGATCAGGTGCAGAGTAGTGGTTTGGAAAGTTTTATGCGTCTGAGTGTTTCGCTTTTGGGAGCTCATATTTCTGTTCGTCGAGGAGGAAGACGGCAGTTTGAGGTTGTGTATCGACGGATCGTCAATTGAACCGGCTTACGGTGCGGATAGGTAACCTTTACCTCGCATTGACGATTTCTTCGATCAGCTCCAGAGTGTGAGACATTTTCTAAGTTTGCTTGGGATCAGGTCATCATTATTGCGGGTTCGGAGTGATGGCATTCCGAAGACTGCCTTGTGCGTGCTACGGGCTTTGTATGTTTTGGTGTGTCACTGGACTCACCAGTGCCCTAACAGCATTCGTATATATGATGAACCAGATTTCTGCAGGCCGTTCCTCGACCAGTCATTGTTGTGTTATTTACGACATTCTGGTCTATCTAATGTGTCTTGAGGAACAGGAGCAGCACTTGAGGATTTGTTATGCAGATACTGGGAGAGCACCGGTAGTTTGCTAGATTCTCGGAGTGTTTCTTCAGGCTTGTTTGTGTTGACTCCTAGGTCTTATGGTCATGGGAGACGGTTTCGTATGGTTCCGAGGGAGATCGTGGCCGTACAACCTAGGCCCAGACTTATGTGCAGGACGGAGGTCCGCAGATTTTTTGGGCTTAGCAGGTTCTTACCGCCGTTTCATGCAGGATTGCTAGAATAGTGCTGCACCGTCGACTGAATTGACCGGAAAAGAGGTTTCTTTTCTTTGGACTGAGGCATGTGTGCAGAATTTTCAGCAGTTGAAGATTCGGTTAACAACTGCATTGGTCCTTTCTTTGCTTTTGGTTCGGGCGACCTTGTTGTTTAACTGTAATGTTTCTTGAGTGGGCTCAATTGTGTACTGAGGCGACACTATAGAGTTATCACTTTTGCTTCCCTACATCTGGAGGGAGTACGAGGAGGATATTCCACTCATGATCTGGAGATGGTCGCGGTGGTTTTGCGTTGGAGATTTGGAGACACCATCTGTTCGAGAGTCATGTCAGATTTTCACGGACCACCAGAGCTTAATGTACATCTTCCTGCGGTGGATTTTGTTTGTTGTGATAGTCTGCTACAGATTTACAGTTCTTGTATGATCGTTGAGTACAGCTTAAGTTCGTCTCTACGGAGGGGACAGCTTGCTCATGTCCGCGCCCGACCACTTTCCTTAAATCGTTTTCGCGAGACACAGCCCGCCGATGCTCGTTCGTCAGAGATACTTGAGCATACTCGGCTGGGTAATGATTCGGAGTCCTTGATTTGTGACACGGTGTGCTAAGTTAGGGACACGTGGGTGTACCTGATGTTATCAGGTAGAGACGTGTAATCCTAGCACATGCACATCTGTCAACTCTCTATATGCATTCAAGTTCCACCAACATTTAACGTGACTTGTGAGATAGTTACGGGTGGACAGAGATGTAAAGAGAAGTTTCAGGTTTCGTTTCAAGGTGTCTGTCTTGTTGTGTGCTTTGGTCGAGCATCTGAGGCCGGCTGGAGAGTTGCAACCTTTTACCGTTCCGAAGTAGGAGTGGGAGCAGATCTCCATGAATTTCATTATGGTTTCTACCCAAGTTTAGTCAGGGTGTGACTCCATTCGGATTCTTGTCGTCCGGTTATACTCAATTTCCTCAGTTGTTTTTTGTTAAGTTGTGTGTTGTTTTGATTGTTGTCAGCGGTTGGGGATCGTCACTCGCCATCGTTAGGGTTCTCCTTCGATAGCTGTTATCAGGAGACACTCCAATAGGCCACCTTTAGGTTTAGAGGTTAGGTTGTGTCGATCACCAGTCTGTTGTTTTTCTGACTCTGCGTAAGTAGGATTTTGGACCCCAGCTATGTCTAGAGACTTCGGAGATGGTCCAGTTGTGTTAGGTCAGGATGGAAATTGTCCCCGGCGAACTGAGGTCTTATGCCGACGTGTTGGTCATAGACTCGAGTTCACAGGGACAGATCATGTATTCCTACGGACCTTCCGATGAATGACGTGTTGGATTTTGGGAAGCTTGTCCCAGGATTTAGGTCCTTCTGAGATCCTATAAGCGAGTTAGTTTCGTTGCCCTTAATTTGGCACTTCCGCCCAGATTATTGAGTTTCCACCCCGTATTCCTTATGATGATACTTTACAATTACCTTCTTGACCTTTCTTATATGAATTAGCACTAGACCATGTAGCTTGGACGCGATCTTTCGTTCACCAGAAGCCATTTGTGTTAATGGCTCGGCAGGTAGAGGAACATTGGTCAAGGGTCTTGCCGTCTGTGAAGGGTTTTCTTGGACGTAGCCGTATAGTGAGATAATCACTTGGGAGGCTGCGAGCGAGATTTGGGAGTTATAATCTTCTCTTTGAAGGTACGCGTAGAATTATATATTTAAATTCGGGGACGAATTTCTTTTAAGGGGGGGAGATTGTAACACCTTAGATTGTGTTTTGTGGTTAATTATATTTTAATATATAGTTTTTAATAAAAAGTTTGCCAAATTAAGTTTCAAATATTTTATCCTATTTAATGAGTATTTTATTAGATTTTTCCTAGGCTTGCACACACTTGTGCATGATAACTAGGGTTGTTTTGGGGGTTTAACCATGATTAACAACATGGTGAACTAACCATTCCCTAATCTAGTTTAATATTGTATTAGGTGCTTTTGGGTTTTTATTTGTATATGGTTCTTTTCAAAAATAAAATGAATTTGAAAAGGGTTTTTAAATGGTTTGAATGTTGACTTGGTGAGAGAGAGAGAGGGGGCATTATGAGGCATGATGGCTTGCCCATGCCTTCATTTAATGAAGAGAGAGGGAGAGAGAGGGTTGACGAAGCCTAGCTCTCATTTTCCCCTTGCCTTCTCCTTCTTTTTCTCTCATACTCTCACACTCTCTCTCACACACACACACACACTCACCAGCAGTAGAGAGCTCCACCAGCATCCCTCAGCAGCAGCTCCAGCATCAGCTCTACCAGCATCATCAGCAACAGCATCATCACCATCATCAGCAGCAGCAGGAGCAGCAGGCAGCAACAGCAGTAGCAGGAGCTCCAGCGACTTGCAGCAGCTCCTTTCACTTCTTCACCTGCCTTCTAGGGTTCATTAGGGTATATTTCTTGAACCCCATTTCATGGTTTGCTTAAGTTGTGTGTAGATTAGCATCGGTTTGTGTTAAATAGTTAGTTTTGTGCTAAAATGGTGATTTATGTGGAATTTTGGTTAGAATGTGATTGTGTTAGCTAACCTAGCTTATTTAAGTGTTGTTAGGGTCACCTTAACTGAGTTTAACACTGGATTACACTAAAATACCATAGGGTTTGTGTTTTGTGCAAAATTAGCGTTTTTTTAAGCGATATTGTGACATTCTGTGATCTGCTATTGACCCGGGGCCTTCAGGTTAAATTTGAGAATACTGGAGCATACTGATTAGGTCTAGAACACACCACCAGAATACGAACCCTCCACTCCTAATTATGGCCGCCGGTTTAATCAATCTGGCCGCAATTTGCGGCCAGGAAGAAGGGTAGGGTCTTGGGGTTTTGGGTAGGGTACTCTGCAGTGTTGTCTCGTGCCTTGGCATGTCTAGTTTTGTAAGATTTGACCTGTAGGAAAATCTGGGACAATATATCGTATTTCTAGTTTGTTGTGTTTCCGCGATACGTGAGAGGGTTCTGTGATCCAGCGTATCGCGGCGTGTCGCGATGGTTTTAGACGCGTACACACACGATTCAGCATATCGTGCGCACGCGCGTTTAGTTCGCGACGCGAGTTTCTCGTTTTGGTTCGATATCGCGTTTTGCGGAATATTTGGCTTATATATGATTTCCATGTCTTATTTGCAGGTTTGCAGGCAGGGACTACGGACACGGCTACATGGGGGAGCATATGGTAGGATTCACCTAGCATGGAGCGTAGGTGAGTAGATTTAACATCTACAGGGGAATCGCCCGCATGGCGTTATGCGTCTGGGCTAGGATTCAAACACCTGTCGCATATTCTACGTCATTGTTAGAATTGCGCCTTTACTTTATTTCCTTGATATAGTTGTACTGTGACTAGCAGCCGTAGGACACTGCACATATTATTGACGGTTCATGTTGTAAGTGCACGGCGGCGCCCCGGGCGTCAAACCGACGGCCAAATGCGGAAGCGGTGAATAACTTTAAATTTTCTTGAACCGGCAAACCGCCGCGCACTAATACCGGATCGAACCACTAACTAGTCCTAGCTATCTACAAGAAAGGGAATAGAGATATACCGACGATCCAAGTCCTCCGGTCTTCTCGTCATCGTCCCGATCTCCTGCGGAATGTCCCGTCTCCTCCTCGTCGCCGGAAGTGCACCACATCGCCTACATCGTTTACGGGCTCCCACCTCAATGCCGAGGCAACTCGGGCACGAAGCCGGCTACTCGACGTGCCCAAGGTTCGCTGTAGAATATGTAGTGAAGAAGTCTCATTTGGGGTTCATGGAGATGCCATTTTGGTGGAGGGATGATACAAGTAATATGTGGAGGAGTTTGGGGATTTTTCTAACATCAAGAGAGCAAAAATCCCCACTACAAAAATGGGCAACCCCTCCTCCAAGCTTGGCCGGCCATGAGAGGTGAATGGAGAGAATGAGAGAGAGTGAGCCAAGGAATGAGTGGTGCAACCATAACAATAATGCAAAAGGGAATCATGAAAGAACATGATAACAAAATACATCCACACTCAAACACCAACCATCATCAAACATGATGGCTTTAAAAGTCATGCCATCATGAAGATACAAGTCAAGATCAAAAGAATGGTGCACCATCATGATACAAGGAAACATGCAAAGACCCCCTTCCACAAAAGCTTATTTGCAACAATGCAAATAAACCCTCCTCCACCAATCTTCGGCCAATGAACGATACAAAGGAAATTGGCCGAAACGGAAAGCAAACTGGCAACTCCAGAAAACTGGTCCCGTAATAAATTACAGGAAAACCCCTATACTGTGCATACACACCCGCATCTGTATTTCGACCGAAATACAGATGCAATGAGACAAAGTCTACACTGTACTATACTAAGATCCGGCTTATACCAAAGCCGGCTAGTAAAATCTGTTCGATCCTGATCCGTGCAATACCGCACGTATCTGATCGAACCCTGCCATATAACCATACGGCCTATAGTACAAACTGTCCGATCCTGATCCGTGCAATACCGCACATATCTGATCGGACCTTGCCATATCTCCATACGGCCTCTACAACCTTTCGCCCGAAAGCTGAGTAACTGAATGTGGGGGACTCTAAAGACTCGTCAACACCTTGGTTGTGGATTTAACCACTAGCACGTTAGAGGTATTAGCCAATACATAACGGGCTACCAGGTATTGACTAAAAGGGATGTCTGTGAGCGAACTCAGCCTGACAACCCTACTGAGCCTGTCAGTGACAATATCCGTGCAGTCCGGTCCGTTCGTCTATGAGTATCGCATGGCGGGCCTAGGGGGTTGGTAAAAGTCAGACCCCCAAAAGCGGTACAAGTCGTGTCGGAGTGTAGCCCAGAACACCCTGAGATACTACTGGAATACCTACCAGTAAATCTCCTTGCCTTGGCCAAGGACTTTGTGTAATGGCTCTCCTAGACACAGCACGACCTCACCCCCAATACCGGGAGAGACGAACCCCTGAAGATACGCTCACTGCCTCCATGTGGCTCGGGACTGTACCCAACTAAAACCTGTTTGCACGACTCCTTTGAGCCGTGGTAGGGTAGTAATCAAAGTACAGTGGGAACTCACACGAGACAAATGACGATCCCCAGGTCGATGAACTAACCTGCACACATGTCACCAGGGAACTGCCATCTGACGTCTGGTATATGACCAACTAGCATGTTCCCGGCGAGTCCTGTCCGGTGTACTCATAACCCAATGAGCACCTGTATACATCTTAGGTGATCCAACTGACACCAGTGGCTTGTGAGACCGGCCACCGCCCCTCGTCGGGGTCTCGACTGTATACACTAGTCTACTAATGGAGTATCGATGCCCAGTCTCGAAACTCCCACGACTAGGGACCTTTTAAGGATAAGCTTATAGACCCCCAGCTCCCACTTATATGATCGCCCTCATACTGCTGGTGGTCAAGCAAGAATCCTAGGGGCTCTATCAACGTGTAATAGCGACGTGTCAGGTCACCTAAAGCAGTACACGATGATAAAGGTAAACCAGATAGCATACTATCATCTCGAGTAAGACTGTCCTACCGGGATAGGTCCTCCCTCAATCATTACAATCACGTACCTGTGACCTAATAATTGACTCTGAGGGCACTATCTCCAACAATCTCCCACTTGCACTCAAGGCTAATTATTGCGATGTCGCATACTCACAGCCCGTGTGATACCGAACATCCAACTCCTCTACTAGTCAGTCTCACAAAGCTCGTTTGCGGAACTATTGCGTTCGAGGAATAGCCTCAGTGAGTGGATCTGCTTAGTTGTTTCTTTCTATGTCTCTCTATATCTCAAGTTCGCGGAGAAAGCCATCTCCCGAAAAGAGCAATACCTGTCTCAGAATATGTCTGGATGTCTGATGGGACATAGCTCATAAATGAACTCCAAATCCAAACTTCTTAGACTGTATCGTCAACTGAACTTAATCAGTATCCTGCGCGCCATGCCTCCCTCAGTATTGCCTTGGACCACCTGTCCAAAATACTGCCCCTCATCAGAAGGAAAACTATAACTCTGACAACCTCCTTGTCGTCCATGTCACCTTGGAAGCCTGGAATGATAACTGTCTCCTGAATGAGGCTGTCGTTATCACCTCCCTAGAACATCCACTTATGTTCTAAAACTGCTTCCGACTGTTTCTCCAGGATTGGATTAATGTCAAATTATTGCATCCTGTGCAAGAACAACATCTGGTGTGGTACTTGACATCTCACGATTGACTCAATTGCCTGAGCAAATGATCTGCCAATCATGCCCGTCCCTCTCCCCTTTAGTCTGTAAGACACCTTTGGAGAAGGTGACTCCATTACCTGCAGGTACACTACCGTGCCAGGAGTCGTTCATCCTAAATACTCTTAGAATGCTGTCAAGTACCCTGATTGGGAAACCACCCAAATCTAGATCTAAAACCATAGATCTAGTAACCAGTATGTCTGATATAAAATCCATTTCCTTTGTAGAGAAACCACTGTGTGACGACCAAAGTATAACCGATCGTAGTGTAGGAGTTTCTTTTCCTACTCTGTGTATATCATCCAAATACCAGGATATCACACCCTACTACCTTCTCAACAGATCCATCCCCTATTCTGATGAAGTCAAACCCATGACTGTCACGTCAGAAATAGATGATCTATCTCCGCTACATCTGCTCTAGTCTATAAATAGACATAAGCAACCTGTCCACCAATGCTTCCGCTGCTCCCACTGACTACGACAACCCTCTGGCAGAGTCATATAGACGTACACTTCTAAAACTGGTTTAGAACGACTCTATACTCATCCTCCCGCCGGGTCTCGTAACCTGGAACAACAGCAATGGCAATTGTGGGTAAACAAGAACTTCCCTGTCACCGTCCTTGAGGCTACCGTAGTGCCTCTCGGGTGCCTGAAGTTACCCACCTTATCTGCGGAGTGGCCAATGGAATGTTAATCCAGATTGAATCTTTAGGTTCCTTATCAAATCTTCAGTAATCGTTTGTGGTTCTGGAATCACTTCCAGTTCTACCATACTCCCACTACTGTTTTCTGAAAAAATCCATCTTTAATAAAACTGTGGCGAGTCTAGAACAATATCGCTATTGTTCATCCAGATGGTAGAAAGTCAACCCTCGTCATAGCCTGGGTCAACCCACAAACAGCCATTACAGAAACGTGCCTTGAGTTGTCCAGTGTCTGGTTTTAATCATAAACCGGACAACTCCCCGTACCTTAACATCGTTAAGATATGAACTGTTCTATATCCAATATAGAAACAGAGGCACTGATTTAATTAAACCAGATTCAAATCATGCAGCTGTCCCAGCGCATGTCAACTAAATGGAAGGAGGCCGATCAGCGTTACTCAACTTAGGAATACTTCCAATTATGAGTAACCTGAAAGAGAAGCAAGATCTCTTTATCATTACTATCAACTGAATACCATACACAAGTATCTACATCTTCGATCACTTTGAAGAATCCCGATACTTGCTACACCTGATTCTCTACTCTATTCAAATACCTGTAACTCCTCAAAACTTAGACCCTGTGTTTCTACGAAACACATGTCTAAGAACTAGAGAAGTTAAAAGTAAACAGAATATAGTATGAGGACCAACCCCTCTGTCCTAATGGACACTGGACAACATACAATACTCTGTATAAGTCCCTTGAGTCTGATAACTCTTTCACTGTGTGTCGTAGGTTGAAAACTGTACTTATGGTTAAGAAGAATTACACCGCTGTTTAATGCTCCTTACCTAACCATCCACTGATATAGGTAAATGTCGTAGACATAATTTCAGAAAGGTATATCTCACTCTATGAAAATAGACGTACAGATATATCATTTTGAAATTGGTGCATAACAGCGGATATTCAAAACCAAATATTTGCCGACCGGCAAACAGCCCAGGTGATTTCCTCAAATATCACCGATTACAACGAATCCCGATATAATGAGGATAATCACCCAATTCCCAATAACTTACTCCCACTCATCATCTGTAAAACCATACAGATGTGAGAATCGTACCTGGTAAATACATACCCTGGAGTAAGTATCTAATCGGGAAATCAGTTTTCCTTTAACAGTACACAGTGAAACTGAAACATTGAAATGTTTCGTTGGGGTATCCTGGTATTCCTAGTAATGCCTCTTCCAGATTTACGACTGTAACCGTATAGTTCTTTGCCACCTCTCCAAATCCCTTCATATGTCTTTAGTCTTTACCTTCTGTATACCCCTTTAGGCCAAATGGTTTTCTTCATTCCCTACCGTTCGGCACCAGCCTATGGTTTGGAAGAAGACTATCCAATAAGCATAATGGGTGTAATGTCCCAATCCTAGGAACACTCGCAATGCGAGAGAAGGTGAAGATAAAAGACACCTGAATAAATCTTATTCCTATTTCTCCTGAACCAGAATCCATCCCCGAACTGGAACAAGTTCCTTTCGAGTTCGTATATAACCATACGATGGAGTATCCAATAAACTGTGGATCTTCGTAGTGATACGGAGTGTCCTGGAGAAATACAAAGGTGATGTGGGAGTGGTAACGAAATATTTGGTTTGGTCGTGAATATCTGTTGCAATTTACTTTGCCCTCTTACTAATCCCTTGCTTTGTCTGAACTTAATACTTTCTGCACACCATCATTATGCTAATTGGTTTTCTTCATTCCCTACCGGTCGGCACCAGCCTAAGGTTTGGAAGAAGACAATCCAATTTGCGTAATAGGTGTACTACCCCTAAACCAAGGAGTACTCGTAACCTGAGAGAGGGTAAAAGGAAAAGACAACTGAATAATCCTATCTGTTTTCTCCAGAACCGGAAACCATCCTCGAATAAATTCTTTCGAGTTCGTATCTAACCATACGATGGTTTTGTCCAATGGAAGTGGACGTTCGTAGAAAAACGGGGTGTCCTGGAGAAAAGGGTAAAAGTAGGAGTGGCAATGAGGTTTGCAACTCTGACAATCCAAAATCCGGTGTTTAAGAAGGTTCGGTCAACTTGGTCACTGAGTCAAAGTCTTAGGGTCGGGTCAATGATCGCTGCCAAAGAGAGAGAGAAAAGAAACACTCAGCGTGCACTCTAACCTAGATCAGAATGGTCACCAATTTATCTAATCTGGAAACCTCCCACTGTACCTCAAATTCTCCTCCAAACCTGAAAGAAGAATTAGTCGGGGTTACCCGAGGAGTAAACTAACTCATCAGTGGGAATCGGGATCCAACTATCATTGCATGATAACGTGACGGAATCCGCTCACGCTATCACACTCCAGAAGGTATGCGCATATCTGGCAAGTTTCAGTTCTTTTGAAACTCCCGATGTGATTTCTGCCCCATGCTCTTATGACCTTGACTTTGGCCAACATATCATAAGTCACATGTCAAGTTCTGCCCGTCATTCTCCAGGTTAATTTGAATCCACCCGTACATACCCTTGACTTTGGCCAAAATGGCAGCACGACTGTCCCAAACCAACGCATCTATCTATGCTGCATATGAATACCCAATAGCTACCAAACACTGTGCCTTGACTTTGGCCAACATACACAGCTTGAATACTATTGACTATCCATATGAAACGACGGAGGGCTACGAATGGTTTCTGGCGAAAACCTTTAACGTAAAGAACTTGATATCGTCGAAGGAACGGATAGCTTTTTATAAAATATAGTGACGAAAAACCGTTGCTAAAGAGGTCACTCCCGGTGAAGGGATCTCGGCTCTTTCCCCGTAGAATGGGGTGCAGGATATTCCAAATGAATACCGCGATGCAAAGCAAAAGTAATCGACTATAGTGAAGTTAATGCCCTGACGCAAACTTCTGTCCAAGGGGTCACTCCCGGTGAAGGGATCTCGGCCCTTGCCTCGTCGACTGAGGAGCAGGATATTCCAACTGAATATCACGATGCAAAACAAAAGTGAACGTCCTTGCAATAACAGCTTTTGAAAAATGTTCCAACAACATCAGATTAGGTTTGTTTTAACTTGCATTGATCCGAATCAATGCAGTCCCATCAATTGATCACACCAAAAAGAACGAAAATATACTGATGTACGTATATGCCATCCGCATTCGCCACTGGGTCCCGTCATTACCCGTTAGGTTAGCTAACTAACAACAGAGCGGGGACTGGACTAGCGCGGATGCAAAACATATACAACATCTACTAATATATATACCAATATATTATATTTCGCTCAAGGCGTGAATAAAATGCAACATCACAGATATGTACAGCATCACAGAAACAATACAGATATCTGGGATCCCCGGGTTTCACAGAGCCGCTGAAACCCGACGTTCCCCTGGTCGTGTGGATAGCCTGTGCAATGAAATCCTAGACCCCTACGGGCGCGGCAAGTTACCCGCCAAAACCTGAAGCGAGGCAGCCCCCTTCAGCGCCGTGAATGGACCACCCAACACTTCACGGAATCCGGTAACTTGGGCACCCCTCTTGGGTCAACCTGTACCCCCTACGAGTGCGGCGAATAGCCCGCCAATCCTAGAGTGAAGCCCCCTCCGTCCCAATGCCATGAGATGCGGGCTTGTTGCCCTCTAGAACCCGGCTATCCGTGCACCCCTCCGCGGGGTAAGCCTAGTACAGAAAGTAAAATATACATACAACGGGTACATCGACCGCAACCAGGTCGTGCCCCAAAATAATAATACAATCAGGCAGTGACGGCAGTCCACATGTCGGACGCTCGCCCCGCAATATCAAATGTACATAATACAACAAAACTGTACTAGCATTGCATCCAGGCTATCCCCCACGACCGATCCGCAACATCACAGCAAAAGCAAAACATCAACGTGAAAGTCACGTTCGCAAATCCGTCTAACCGGGCTATAGCAGTTAGACCGGATTTACCGATCAAGTGACATTCACGGTCGCAGATATAATGTAAATACTATGAAAAATGTGTTTAAAATATCCGACCGATCGAATATTAACAAGTGGGCCCCAAAACAAAACTGTAGCAGTCACAGAAATCCTGGGCCCAATTTTAATATTCCAAAACCCATATTTTAAGCCCAGAAGGCCTCTGTAAAAAATTGGTGAAGTGATCTCCACAGTGTGCGGCGGAAGGGCGGCGGGAAGGGGGTTTTCGCGGCGGTTCCGCGCTCCCACTGTGGAGTTACTTCGTCGAATTTTTACAGAGCTCTTAGATTTTCCAGTACATCAATATTTTACAACCTGAAAAAATTTTCGAGACTAAAAATTTCCAACAGAAAACTGATGTGATCAAAATACGGGTTTTGGAACTTTTTGATCGATTGGAAATGCAAACACATTACACAAAGCTAGACTAAGTTAATGGCGAGGCTCTGATACCACTGTAAGTGCACGGCGGCGCCCCGGCCGTCAAACCGACGGCCAAATGCGGAAGCGGTGAATAACTTTAAATTTTCTTGAACCGGCAAACCGCCGCGCACTAATACCGGATCGAACCACTAACTAGTCCTAGCTATCTACAAGAAAGGGAATAGAGATATACCGACGATCCAAGTCCTCCGGTCTTCTCGTCATCGTCCCGATCTCCTGCGGAATGTCCCGTCTCCTCCTCGTCGCCGGAAGTGCACCACATCGCCTACATCGTTTACGGGCTCCCACCTCAATGCCGAGGCAACTCGGGCACGAAGCCGGCTACTCGACGTGCCCAAGGTTCGCTGTAGAATATGTAGTGAAGAAGTCTCATTTGGGGTTCATGGAGATGCCATTTTGGTGGAGGGATGATACAAGTAATATGTGGAGGAGTTTGGGGATTTTTCTAACATCAAGAGAGCAAAAATCCCCACTACAAAAATGGGCAACCCCTCCTCCAAGCTTGGCCGGCCATGAGAGGTGAATGGAGAGAATGAGAGAGAGTGAGCCAAGGAATGAGTGGTGCAACCATAACAATAATGCAAAAGGGAATCATGAAAGAACATGATAACAAAATACATCCACACTCAAACACCAACCATCATCAAACATGATGGCTTTAAAAGTCATGCCATCATGAAGATACAAGTCAAGGTCAAAAGAATGGTGCACCATCATGATACAAGGAAACATGCAAACACCCCCTTCCACAAAAGCTTATTTGCAACAATGCAAATAAACCCTCCTCCACCAATCTTCGGCCAATGAACGATACAAAGGAAATTGGCCGAAACGGAAAGCAAACTGGCAACTCCAGAAAACTGGTCCCGTAATAAATTACAGGAAAACCCCAATACTGTTCATACACACCCGCATCTGTATTTCGACCGAAATACAGATGCAATGAGACAAAGTCTACACTGTACTATACTAAGATCCGGCTTATACCAAAGCCGGCTAGTAAAATCTGTTCGATCCTGATCCGTGCAATACCGCACGTATCTGATCGAACCCTGCCATATAACCATACGACCTATAGTACAAACTGTCCGATCCTGATCCGTGCAATACCGCACGTATCTGATCGCACCTTGCCATATCTCCATACGGCCTCTACAACCTTTCGCCCGAAAGCTGAGTAACTGAATGTGGGGGACTCTAAAGACTCGTCAACACCTTGGTTGTGGATTTAACCACTAGCATGTTAGAGGTATTAGCCAATACATAACGGGCTACCAGGTATTGACTAAAAGGGATGTCTGTGAGCGAACTCAGCCTGACAACCCTACTGAGCCTGTCAGTGACAATATCCGTGCAGTCCGGTCCGTTCGTCTATGAGTATCGCATGGCGGGCCTAGGGGGTTGGTAAAAGTCAGACCCCCAAAAGCGGTACAAGTCGTGTCGGAGTGTAGCCCAGAACACCCTGAGATACTACTGGAATACCTACCAGTAAATCTCCTTGCCTTGGCCAAGGACTTTGTGTAATGGCTCTCCTAGACACAGCACGACCTCACCCCCAATACCGGGAGAGACGAACCCCTGAAGATACGCTCACTGCCTCCATATGGCTCGGGACTGTACCCAACTAAAACCTGTTTGCACGACTCCTTTGAGCCGTGGTAGGGTAGTAATCAAAGTACAGTGGGAACTCACACGAGACAAATGACGATCCCCAGGTCGATGAACTAACCTGCACACATGTCACCAGGGAACTGCCATCTGACGTCTGGTATATGACCAACTAGCATGTTCCCGGCGAGTCCTGTCCGGTGTACTCATAACCCAATGAGCACCTGTATACATCTTAGGTGATCCAACTGACACCAGTGGCTTGTGAGACCGGCCACCGCCCCTCGTCGGGGTCTCGACTGTATACACTAGTCTACTAATGGAGTATCGATGCCCAGTCTCGAAACTCCCACGACTAGGGACCTTTTAAGGATAAGCTTATAGACCCCCAGCTCCCATTTATATGATCGCCCTCATACTGCTGGTGGTCAAGCAAGAATCCTAGGGGCTCTATCAACGTGTAATAGCGACGTGTCAGGTCACCTAAAGCAGTACACGATGATAAAGGTAAACCAGATAGCATACTATCATCTCGAGTAAGACTGTCCTACCGGGATAGGTCCTCCCTCAATCATTACAATCACGTACCTGTGACCTAATAATTGACTCTGAGGGCACTATCTCCAACACATGTTGCACGAGCACGGATTGTATGCTACACACACACCGTCAATAATTGCCATGTCACACACAACCCCTTATAGATACTTTATTGCTTATCATACTTGACATCTAGCTTATCGGTATACCTATAGCGTATCTTACCATTAGTGATAGGTACATCTACACCTTGCGATACAGCTACAGGTATACCTTGCACATATTTTACTTATACCCAGGGGGTATCTTACATATTTTACTTATACCCAGGGGGTATCTTACATATTCTACTTATACCCAGGGGGGTATACGACATCTTTTATTTATAGGTAGACACCTATACCTAGCTGTACCTTATTGATTTCGCATACATATGGTTTCAGCTATATATTTTCCTTTACACGCTCGTATTTCAGATATATCGCATATATGTATTCCTGGATTTGCGCATTCTTATTTTGATTTCGCATGATGATTTCTGGATTTGGGAATCGCGGGAGTTCATGAAATTATGCATACATTGAAAAACCCGGTTTCCTTGATATGATATTTGCGCATCCACCATGAGTTTTATCGGTGCTGATTTATATATACCCCTACGAGGAGGCGTCGAGGCCGTAGAGGGTACATGGTGGGGCCCGGTGTGGTTCCCCTCGGCAAGAAGATCGATGGTCCTTGCCGATTGAGCCTGGAGGCGGGCGAGTACCTACCGGTGACAGTATCCATGACTCGGCGGGGGATCACGGAGACACCGCTGGGAGTCATGTACGTATGCATACGTCGAAAGGCGAGGGTCAGAGCTAGGCACTCGTGCTTTCGGGATAGCGTATGATACATGATCAGGATTTCTGTGTCGATGCTTGGCACATGGTTTTCATGATATTTCTTTAACACCTTTGTATATATAACAGGGGATTTAGCCGTTGTTATGTATACCCTTACACCAATATTAGTGGAATGGGACGCTAATATATGTGTATTGCCCCCATCATATTTATTTCTGCAAATATATATATATTTAGGATGTTAGAAATTATTTGAGATTCGACTTGGGATATAGGTGATTCATTGAGATTGGATATTGGATATGAAAGAGATTGCTGATTTGTACATTCGGGATATAGGAGATCTATTTGATATTGTACATTGAGGAGATGTGAGACTTATATGATATGAGAGCCTGACTTGGGGGCTGATTTGAGGATTTGTGATTTGATATGTCTTGATGGATTGTGATCCTGCCACGATGTCAGGTTTCCGTGGAAATGACATATTCCACCCCATACCTCACACTTATCTATTTTATGCACAGTTTCATATATTGGTAGTACCTGTTAGAGTACCCTTATGACAGTTGCATATCTACCTTCTCATATCCCTATTGCATAGATATTGCATACTATTGTCATGTTATTATTGCTTTACATATTGATTGTACCTGCTTGTGTACTTTCCATTATTCTGTATTCACATGACATGTCGTTACTGTAATCGCATATCTTAGATTCATGCTGCACGTACATTCCTGCAATTACCTGCATATGTTATCTACTATTCACGAGTTGGCAACTCACCCCCGTTGTGCCACAGGTGTTTCAGGTTGTTCCCCAGAGTAGTCGAGGCAGGCTATTCAGTATCCATCTATCATCTTTTGCTACAGATACCGCATCAGTTCACAGTACTATTTTGCTTAGGTGGGTTAGATGATTATCTGTATTTCATATTGTACATTCGTTGTATCTTGTACTCTCCATCTACTATTATGTTGTTGACTTAGAGACTTGGTGAGGACGTTATTGTATATTAATTATGGATTTGTTGTCTTTTATATACAGCTTTCTCTCCATTGTCTTTATTTCTTCGCTACGGCGTCGTATATTTGTGTTGTATTCATCTTGGCTAATTTTTTACAAAAAGGGGGTGTTGCCAAAATTTTAAAGAAAGAAAGTGGACTTTTTAAGAATTTGGGTTGTGATTTCAAATGTTTCAAAATACTTTTGTTATCTTTGCCGTTTTTTTTTATGGTTTAGATTTCTGGGTTTTGGCTTTCTTTTACTTCGTTACGTCTTTAGGCGTTGCGTAGTATTAGGGCCGTCACGGGCCAATTTCGGGTCGTGACATCCGGCCTATGTCTTAAAGCAAAATCCGGACAAGCTCGAGGCAAGGTCTGTTATGTAGAACTGGAAAAGTTCCAACTATACAAACTGCAACTGATGATTTGGTAGAACCAAAGGATTCAATAGTTTCCAACGATCCTCGGCCTCTCCGCCGATCTAGTAGGGTTCCTCACCCACCTGAGAGATACTTCGGTTTCTCTATGACAGTGGGAGCAAGGATTACATCATGAGATGATGACCCAACTAGTTTCGAGCTGGCCATCAGGAGTGGGACTCTGTAAGAATGGCTGGATGCTTAGTGATCTGAGATGAAATCCTTATACACCAACAAAGTATGGACTTTGGTTGCTTTATCTGAAGGGTTAAATCCCCATCAGGAGCGAGTATATCTTGAGAAGATTACTTGGTGTACATGGAAAAGTTGAGACTTTCAAAGCTATGCTTAAGTCCATCCAGATCCTACTTGACACGGCTACATACCATGACTACGATATCTCGTGGTTGGGTGTCATGACTGCTTTTCTAAATGATATTTTAGAAGAGAGCGTCTATAAGTACACAGCCAGAGGGCTTCGTAGACTGGGAGCAGCGGAAACGTGTGCAAGATGCTTTATAGGATAAAGCAGGCATCGCGGAGTTGGAACATCTGTTTTGATGTGGTAGTCAAAGAGTTTGACTTCATCAAAATGGTAGATGAACCTTGTATATACAAAAAGGTAGTAGAGAGTATGGTGGTGATCTTCGTAGAGTACGTGGATGACATACTCTTGATAGGGAAGGAGTTTCCTATGCTACGCTCGGTCAATCTTCGCTTATCACAAGGATTCTCCATATACGATCATAGTGATACCTCCTGAATCCTGGATTTTGGATCTATGAGATAGATCTAATTGGATGTTAGAATACTCACTAGTTGTAGTGAGATGGTATCAATCGATCCTGGGGAGAATCACTGGAAAGGTTCCAGAGTGATAAGGACGACTGAATGTCAGTCGTAGGCATATCTTTACCCTCAGTGGAGGGACGGTATGTTGGAAGAGTTCCAAGCTAGATACCGTGACATACTAGACGATTGAAGGCAAGATACATCGTTACCAAAGATGCTACTAAAGAGGAAGTTTGGATATATATAAGTTCATGAGATGAACTTTGTTCCTACCATTGTGTGACAATGGAGTTGTGGCTTTAGCCAAGGAACTACCGTCCCTTCAGAAATCCAGATATAATTCTTAGGCAGTATCACCTGATCATGGAGATGGTTGATCTCCAGGGAGATCGAGGATAGAAGAGTAGACGCAGAGGACAACAGCGTGGATCCACTCACAAAGGCCTTTTTCCCAGTAGAGACATTTATGGGATGGTTGAGTATGAGATACTTCGACCGCAGCTAAATGTTGGGTATGTGATACCACAACAGATGGCCCTAGTGCAAGTGGGATATTGTTAGTTATATGTATGCCCTAGAGGCCATTACTGTACATACGATGTATATTGTAATGGATGCTTGGACATATATAGGGAGGACTTTCTTGCTCGACATGATAGTATGCTATCTGGTTGTACTTTATCTTAACATGTACTCTGCTTGTCTCTATATTACATGTTGATAAAGCACTTAGGACATGTACTCGACTACTGGGACTATGATGAGATCATACTAGTGGGGCCACGGTAGTCGACGAGTACATCCTATAATTGTTCCTAGTCGAGGGTGTATCGAGACAGGGCATCGATACACCAGAGTAGACTAGGGTATACGCATCTTGACCCATATGATGGGCGATGGATGATCCCATATCCATCGGTGTTTGACATCAAGGATGGTGTACGGGTGCTCAGTGGAGACTGGGTACACTGGACGGACTCGCCGAGAACTCCCAGATGGTATTATACCTTACGTCAGATGGCAGTTCTCCGGTGACACTGGTACAGAGTAGTCTGTTGACCCGAGATCGTCATAGAGTCTTGTGTGATTCGCACTGTGCTTTGATTTCCATCATACCACGTCCAAGAGGGCGTGCAAAAAGGTGGCTTTTGGGTATAGTCCCGAATCACATGGAGGCAATGAGCGATAGGAGGGGATTCGTCTCTCCCGGTATAGGGAGTTGATGTTGCGCTGTGTTCGATTGGCTATAACCGGAAATCCCTGGCCAGGGTTGCTGAGATTTACTGGTAAGTGTTATCAGTAGTTTCTCGAACTGTTATAGACCTCATATCGACACGACTTATCGAGCTACTGGGGTCTAACGTTTACCACCCCTAGGCGAGATATGCGACATATCAGACGACGAGACCGGACTGTACGGGAGTGTTACTGATTGGATTCACAGGAGAATGTACAGGATTGCTTGTTGATCTTCTGAGCGCTCAATACCTGGGTAGCTGTTACGTTTAGCTGACCGCTTGCAGCTTGTGGGTGTTTGATATGATCATCACCTACTGCCGGCGTATTGACGATTCTTTAGAGTCCTACACAGAGGTTTCTTGGCTCAGGCAAAACGGAGTAGGAGCACATATGTGATATGTACGGGACCGAGGATAATGCGGTATGTGATACCGTATTGGATTCTCGCGATATGAGATACCGGCCGGGTATATGTGATATAGCCGGGTCATCGTATTAGTCGGTTATATGCGATATAGCCGGATTATCGGATCAAGTGTTGATTCGATAATTTAATGTATAATAATATATATGATATATTAAATTACATTAACTAATATTAGCTCACTAAAAGATTCATTTTCTCACGGGATAATACATTGATATATATGTGATATATGTTAATTGTATTATTTTCTATTGTTACAAAATATATTGTATATATGATATATAATATTGTAACATGTTAGGGTTACAAATTTAACAATGGATTAGGGTTTAAACTTGGTTAGGGTTTGGATTAGGGTTAGCTTTTGCATGAAGCTTCCATGAAGCTTCATGAAGCTTTGACTTTGTGGTTGCTTGATATTTTTGTGAGATATTATGTTAACCCAATCCAAACTATTAACTCTAGTTAACTCTCTAGAAGGGTTAACTCTTTCATGCTTAACCCTTGGTTAGATTTGTAACCACTACAATAATTCATTGTTCATCACAAAAGGATTAAGTGATCATAATCATTCTTCTTCTTCTTCCTTCGTTTTCTTCTTGAAAAAGCTTTCTTTTGTGATGAAAGTGAGTGAGAAAAAAATTATAAATGAGAGCAAAAATCCTTCTTCATCATCCTCATCTATCCTTGCCATTTAGATGTGGGTGTTCACTTCATATTATGAGTGTTAGCTTGTGTTAACGAAACTTCAAGGTAGATCATCATTGTATCGAAGATCGGAAGCAAGACTGAATCTTTCTCTTCGTGGAACCTCTCGAGAGTCCAGAACACGATGATCGCAGCGAAGGGACCTCAATACGGAGCTTAAGAAGTGAAGGACCGGATCTACAAAGGTTGTAATCCCATTCACTTAGTGTTAAAGAGTTTAACATGCAAGTTTTCGCCTAAACCCTAGTTTAAAGATCCGGCTTCGGGTTGTTCGGCATGGCTAAAATTTTAATCGGGCATGGTTGATGCCTCGTAGACCCTTGTGCGTATGCCTAGCAACCCTACATATGAGCAAGGGAAAGAGGAAAGTTTGAATTCCTTGATAAACCCATCGAAGAAGAAACATACTGTTGCGTCTTCTTCAGGTGTTCTTGTTATTAAGAACTGTTTTTCGGTCAGTCCTACCTCCTGGGTACTCGATACCGGATCAGGATCTCATATCTGTAATTTATTGCAGAGACTGAGAAAAAGTAGGATTGTTGGACCTGGTGATATGTCCCTCAGAGTGGAGAATGGAGCACAAGTTAATGCTGCTGCCGTCGGTGAATATCACCTAGTATTGCCAAATGGCAGTACTATGATTTTGAACAATTGCTACTATGTGCCTTCCATGCTTTGCAACATCATATCAGTTTCATTACTTGATAAAGATGGATATAACTTTGTTCTTGATAGAAATATCATGAATATTTACCTTGATAAGGTACTGGTTGCAGAAGGTACACTGTGTAATGGTATCTATGTTCTAAATCAGAATACAGTTCTCAATATACAAAACACACGCAAGAGGAAGAGTTCAGATACGAACGAATCCTACTTGTGGCATTGTAGACTTGGTCATATCGGAGAGAAAAGACTAAGTAAGTTACATAAAGATGGATTCTTGAATACGTTCGAATTTTCATCTTATGAAACTTGTCAGTCTTGTCTCAAAGGAAAGATGACCAAATCTCTGTTCACCGGGCATGGAGAAAGAGCAGCAGAGCTCTTGGGACTCATACACAGTGATGTATGTGGTCCGATGTCTATACATGCAAGGGGTGGGTTCTCGTACTTCATCACATTCATTGACGATCTCTCTAGATTCGGATATATGTATCTTATGAAACACAAATCTGAAGCTATTGGGAAATTCAAAGAATTCAGAAAGGAAGTGGAGAACCAGATTGACAAAAGTATTAAGATCCTCCGATCTGATAGAGGGGGGAGTACTTAAGTACGGAATTCAGGGACTTTTTGAAAGATAATGGTATTCTCTCTCAGGTTACTCCTCCTTACTGTAGGGTTCCTAGGCACCCTAATGAGGTCTCACAAGGCATCGATCATGCCAAATTAAAATTTTACGGTGCCGAGAAACCCTAAACTACGGATCGTTTGCTAGATGTCTAGGCGAAAAAGCTAACTAGTTAACAATTAACTAAGAGATACGGAAATACAACCTTTGTAGATCCGGTGCTCCACCTCCACGGCTCCGCAACGAGGTCCTCTCCGCTGTCCAAATCAAATCCGGGCTCTAGAGTCGGCTTCGTCGGAGAAAAAGGGAGCTAGGTCGTCGATGTCCATGCCGAAGATGATCTACGTCGAGGCATCGCTAGATCAAGCTCACAACTTCACCAAGTCAAGAAACTTGTGAAGTAAACACACTCTACTACTTGGCAAGAGGTAGAGGATGAAGAAATAGGAAGTGGGTAGACTTTAGATTTGGATTTCTCACTTGTTTCATCAATCCACCATTGATGAAGAGAAGCTTTCTTCATTGAAGAAGATGAAGAAGAAGAAGCTAGTTCTTATGATAAGTTATTTTAAAATTAATAGAAAATCAAAACTTATCATAATGTTAACTATAGTCAAGTGTAGAGAATGAATCAAGGTTAGTGGGAATGGTTAGGGTTAAGGATGAGATAAGAATGGTTGACTTGATCAAAGCTTCATGAAGCTTCAACTAAACTCCAAAACTAGCAACCATTCTTTTCTCTCCTTTTCCAAAATGAATAAACAAATAAATAAATGAATAAATAAAGGAAATGAAACCCTAGCCATTCTTTTAACCATGGTTTAATTCTTTGCACTTAACCAAGTAAACATGTATCATCAAACATGATACAATCAAGTGCACAAAAGTATATCACATATACAATGTGTACATCCGAGTGAGAAAATCCATCTTAAGTAAACCGATACTAGTTGATGCAAAGTAATATATCAAATATATAAATATGCATTAAATCATTAAACCAACACTTGATTCAATGATCCGGTCATGTCGCACACAACCGACTAGTATACAATGTATCATCTTATCGAATCAACGCTTGAATCGATAACTAGGTTATATCGCATACAACCATTCGATACATTCATCGCGAGAATGGAATACGGTATCACATACACGTATTATTCTCGGTCCCGCACATATCTCATATGCGCTCCTATTTCGTTTCGCTTGAGCCAGGAAACCTCTGTGTAGGACTCTAAAGACTCGTCAATACGCCGGCAGCGGATGATGATCATATCAAACATCCACAAGCCGCAAGCGGTCTGCTAAACGTAACGGCCACCCGGGTATTGAGCGATCTGAAGATCGACGAGCAAGTCCGCTCACACTCCAGTGAATCCAACCAGTAACACTACCGTACAGTCCGGTCTGATCGTCTGATATGTCGCATATCTCGCCTAGGGGTGGTAAACGTCAGACCCCAATAGCTCGATAAGTCGTGTCGATATGAGGTCTATAACTGTTTGAGAAACTGCTGGTAACACTTACCAGTAAATCTCAGCAACCCTGGCCAGGGATTTCCTGTTATAGCCAATCGAACACAGCGCAACATCAACCCCCTATACCGGGAGAGACGAATCCCCTCCTATCGCTCATTGCCTCCATGTGACTCGGGACTGTACCCAAAAACCACGGTTTTGCATGCCCTCTTAGACGTGGTAAGATGGAAATCAAAGCACAGTGGGAACCACACAAGACTCTATGACGATCTCGGGTCAACAGACTACTCTGTACCAGTGTCACCAGAGAACTGCCATCTGACGTGAGGTATAATACCATCTGGGAGTTCTCGGCGAGTCCGTCCAGTGTACCCAGTCTCTACTGAGCACCCGTATATCATCTCTGATGTCAAACACCGATGGATATGGGATCATCCATCGCCCATCTATATGGGTCGAGAAGGTATACGCTAGTCTACTCTGGTATATCGATGCCCCGTCTCGATACACCCACGACTAGGGACTTTGAAGGATGTACTTACGGACTACCATGTCCCCACTAGTATGATCCGCATCATAGTCCAGGTAGTCAAGTACAGATCCTAAGGGCTTTACCAACATGTAACAAAGAGACAATCAGCATACACGTTAAGGTAAAGTGTAACCAGATAGCATACTATCATGTCGAGCAAGAAAGTCCTCCCTATATATGTCCCAGCATCCACTACAATATACATCCTATGTACAGTAATGGCCTCTAGGGCATACATATAACTAACAATCTCCCACTTGCACTAGGGCCATCTGTAGCAGTGGTTGCAGTATCTCATACTCAACCATCCCATGAAAATCTCTCTCTGGGAAAAGGCCTTTGTGAGTGGATCCGCTGTGTTGTCCTCTGAATCTACTCTCCTAACCTCGATCACCCTGGAGATCAACTATCTCCATGATCAGGCAATACTGCCTTAGAATATGTCTGGATCACTGATGGGACGGACGTTCCTTGGCATAAGCCACAACTCCATTGTCTCACAATGGTTGGAACGTAGTTCATCTCATGAACCAATATACACCCAAACAGCCTCTTTGGTAGCATCTTAAATAGCGATGTATCCTGCCTTTATCGTCTAGTATGTCACGGTATCTAACTTGGAACTCTTCCAACATACCGTCCCTTTACTGAGGGTAAAGACAATGCCTGTGACTGACATTCAGTCGTCTTTATCACCCTGGAACCCTTCCAGTGATTCTCCTCAGGATCGATTGATACCATCTCACTACTACTAGTGAGAGTCCTAACATCCAATTAGATCTATCTCATAGATCCAAAAACCCAGGATTTAGGAGGTATCACTTTGATCCTATATGGAGAATCATTGTGATAATCGGAGATTGACCGAGCGTAGCATAGGAAACTCCTTCCCTATCAGGAATATGTCATCCACGTACTCTACGAGGATCATCACCATACTCCCTACTACCTTTTTGTTTATACAAGGTTCATCTACCATTTTGATGATGTCAAACTCTTTGACTAATTCATCAAAACTGATGTTCCAACTCCGTGATGCCTGCTTTATCCTATAAAGCATCTTGCACACGTTTCCGCTGCTCCCACTGTCTACGAAGCCCTCTGGCTGTGTACTTATAGACGCACTCTTCTAAATCATCATTTAGAAAAGCAGTCATGGCACCCAACCGCCAGATATCGTAGTCATGGTATGAAGCCGTGGCAAGTAGGATCTGGATGGACTTAAGCTTAGATACTGGAAAAAGGTTTCATCATTATCCACGCCTGGTCAATGACGAAAACTTTAACAAGTCTAGCTTTGAAAGTCTCAACCTTTCCATCTACACCAAGTAATCTTCTCAAGATATACTTGCTCCTGATGGGGATTTAACCCTTCAGATATAGCAACCAAAGTCCATACTTTGTTGGTGTATAAGGATTCCATCTCAGATCGATAAACATCCAGCCATTCTTACAGAGTCTTACTCTCGATGGCCAGCTCGAAACTAGTTGGGTCATTATCTCATGATGCAATCCTCGCTCCCACTGTCACAGAGAAATCGAAGTATCTCTCAGGTGGGTGAGGAACCCTACTAGATCGGCGGAGAGGCTGAGGTTCGTTGGTATCTACTGAATCCTTTGGTTCTACTAAATCATCTGCTGTCGTTTGTATAGCTGGAACCTTTCCAGTTGTACATAACAGATATTGCCTCGAGCTTGTCCGGATTTTGCTTTTAGACATAGGCCGGACAACCCCAAATCTTAACTAACTTAAGATATGGGCTCTTCCCTTTCCATATCACATATGAAATGGTAGGCAGTGATTTGATTCGAACCCTATTCAATAGGTATGCATATTCTCAAGTGCATAACTCCCAAAAAGAAATAGGTAACTCAGTAGTACTCATCATAGAGCACACCTTATCACATAGGGTGCGATTGCTCCATCGTGCTATGGTGTATACAGAGGAGTAATGCTGAGAGAGAATCTCATTCCCCTTTAGAATAGTCTAGGAATTCCATGCACAAGTATTCTCCTCCCTGATCTCATCATAGGACATAATACTTATACCCGTATTCTGGTTCTCTACTTCTCGCTTATATTCTGTGAATATCTCAAAAGGTTCGGACTTGTGTTTCAACAGGAACATAGGTCTGAATTTAAAGAGATCATCAGAGAACGTAATGAAGTATAAAGAATCAGTCTTGGCATGTGTAGACAGGGGACCTACATACATCAACATGTAACATCCCAAGAGTTCACTAACTCTTTCTCTGTTTCCAATAAACAGAGCTGGTGTCATTATATCTTTGTGACATGACTGGCCAGCTTCACAAGATGTAAATTCAAACTAATTTAAATATGCATCTTTATGTAACTCTAACCAGTCGGGTCACATTGATCTGACCTAGTCTACAATACCTCAAGAAGAATCCGTTCATTTCTGAACTCTTCCTCTTGTGTGTGTTCCATATACTAAGAACTGTAGTTTGATTTAGAACATCAATGCTTTTAGATAACGTGCCTGAACCGATCAACTTTTGATATAGGAAATGTTCAAAACATTATCCATCAATACAAAATTATATCCATTCTTTTCTACCAAAGAGAGTGATATGATTTGGTATATCAGGTTCGGTATCTAATAACATTCGTTCAGAATCAATGTATTGGTAATACAGGGTGACAGTGACCAACAGACTTGGCTGCAACATTTGCCCCGTTTTCTGCCTCATGAAACTTATCACCCGTTCTCAGTTCTCTACCTATCTGTAGCCCTATGTAACAGATTACATATCTGGGATCCTGATCTGGTATCACATACCCAGGACGTAAAGGATACAGAGAAATAGTTCTTTGTAATGAACACACCCGAAGATGATGCATCAGCATGCACTCTCTTCGTTTGGGCGGCACGGGAAATCTGGTATTCCCCAATTTCTTGCTCTGTCTTATAACAATTATAAGTTGGAGCGGGACCAACGTTCCCCAGCTCAGTATAACAAGCGGGTTCGGTCAATATTCCGTATTATTATCTTGATTAAGGCGTGATATGGTCGCTACCAGGAGAGAGAGAGAAGAAAACACTCAGCGTGCGCTCTTGCAAGAATAGATTGGTTATTATTTTATCTAATCAGGATGGCTCCCACTGCTTTTTATCAAATCTTCCTTCAAACCCAAAAAGGAAAGACTAGCCGGGATTAATTACACACTACAAGTTCGCCAATCTTTCAGCCAGGCCAGTGTCGGTACTTTGAGGGAGGTCCCCCGTGCTTTCGCACGAACCTAATTAATGTAAACCTCGTTTTCCCAGAGGCGTAACCCCGTTGACACCTTTCTAGACACCTACTTGATCGGCTAATTGTAATGTATAAAACTCTCCCAGGAGTAACACTTACTCACAGCGGGTATCGGGATCCAACAATCTCATAGAAGGTATGCAATCTCATTGCAAATTTCAACACTTGAAATTCCCGATAATATTTTGCCCCTAGCTCGCTATGACCTTGACGAATGCCAAACAACCAATAGTCCACTAGTCAAGTTCAACCCGTACATTACTTGATCGAATTAAACCCACCCGCACGACCCTTGACGAATGCCAAACAACGCCGTATGAATACCCTAATCCAATCTGCATCATATGCATAAGCAGATAAATACTAGTTAGCTACCGCACACTACGCCTTGACGAATGCCAAACTACCGCAGCACGAATACTAACTAGTACTTATCTGTAATGACGGAGGGCTACGACAGGTTTTTCTGAAAACCTATTGTGTAATGAACTTGATATCGTTGTAGGATCGAATGAATATTGAAATGGAGTGTTTTTGAGGCTTTTCTAGTTTTGCTAAAGGAGTCACTCCCGGTGAAGGGATCGTCGGTCCTTTCCTCGTCGAATGAGGTGCGGGATATATCACATATATCACTGTGCAAAGCAAAAACTCTTAAAAGCTATCAAAAGACAAACCGAATGTGTAGCATCTGCCAGTTATTGCTAAAGGAGTCACTCCCGGTGAAGGGATCTCGGTCCTTTCCTCATCGAATAAGGTGCAGGATATATCTCATATACCGCTATGCAAAGCAAGAACTGTAGATACCTGTTTTATTTTGAAATTCGATTCTACAACATCTTAGGTTTCTTTTATTTCATTAATCACATTAATGAAGTCCCATCATTTAAATTACCTAAACATCACAGATAAATACGACGTACACTTATGCCATCCACATTCGCCTCGATGTCCCCTCGTGCACCGTTAGGTTAGGTAACTAACGGCAGAGCGGGGCAGGGATAGCGCGGGTGTAAAACATAAGTAATGCCTATATAATATATCATATATACTATATACTGTATCCATCACAGAACATCACATGATCACATCACAGATATCGCAGCAGAAGAATCATATGAAATATTGGATATACTAGAACGTCCGTGATTTCAATACGAGCCAGTATAAAACACGGATTCCACGGTCGTGATGAATAGCCAAACCCACACCCCTAGACCCCTACGAGAGCGGCAAGCAACCCTACCAATTCTGGAGTTAGGAGACCCGGACTCGACTCCTCGAGTTGGTCTCCCTCTGGACTCCAGAACCCGGTTACTTATGCCCTCCTCCTTGGGTCTATCCTAGTGCGGAAAAGTAAATAATATACATCAACGGTGACAACTTCCGCAACCTGGAAGCGCCCCAATAAAAGAATATTACATACAAGTTTTTACATGAATGAAAATGAAAAACACTCATCTCACATAAAAACCCCCGGCTATTCAAACACGACGATCCAATATAACATATCCAGCAACACATAACATCACATGTCATCAACGTAAGTAAACATGTGCATCCCAATTGTCGTTGACATATAGCAACGAAACCGGCGATATCACATATTACACTTACGGTCACAGAAAAGAAAGTGTAAAACTACAACAGTTGGAATCCGCAATTTCTTCAGACATCGCATGCCTGACCAAATGAATTCTTTAGACATCACATGCCTAACAATTATAAACCCCGCATTTTAGTCTCAAAATCGAAAACTCTTTTCAATATCAAGTCGGGTAATTCAACAAGATTCCCGACATCCTGATCGAATACTCGTCACAAACTTTAGTAGGCGGCTGCACCCCCGATACCGTCGACGAAGTGCACCAAGGCGGAACACCGCTACCGCGAGCACCCGAACGGATGCTTTCAGCGACGGGGTTCTCCTACAGTCACTTGGTCGGGGCTATGGAGTGAGGCTGTCTATTAAGTTTACCCAGCGAGTATCCGCGTACGCTACGTGATTGCGACGGACTTTTGATCACATCAAAATTCCGTGGCAACCGATCAAGTGAGACTAAAGTGCTATGTTTATAACATTCATTTAGTTATCTCATAACACTTGTGAATTCCAATTATTGTATCCCATTCCAGATAATTAGAAAATGTTAAACTTTCCGATTGAACATTCGAACACCCAAGTTTTCCCGATACAGATCAACACATGAAACAAGTCTAAAAACATTCAGTTCGTGCCTCAGTACCAACGGTCCAGCCGTAGAAGGGTCAAGCCAACGCCTCACATGTGGCACGCCGTACTACCCCAAACCCGAAGGTTCAAAGGGCAGTTCAAGACGGTCACATAATCGAGTTAAGGTTTGTTGTCTTCTAGAGGGACCATCGCGTTACTTGCACTACTTAGAACGTCGTTAAACTACGGAAAAATCCAACACTTGGAAATTTCCCGACAGGGGAAAAATTGGGTATTTATATCCGGTCGAACTTTTTAACATATTCAAGAATTTATCCGGAAAGCCACACAGACAAAATTTGATACTCCGATCGAAACACCGAATCCCCAAAATAATCCCAGAAAATACAACTCTGGAATAAATTTTAAAAATACCCAGAAAATCCAGCATAAAATAATAGGAGTTACTGTGCAAACAGTGTACGATGACGTCATCATTCCGCCGCTGAACCGCCGCATAAGGCAGGCTTATGCCGCTGATCCGCCGCGGTTTGTACTGTTCATCGGAAAAATTTTGCATCATAATTCTTATTTTTTTCTGCTGAATTTTTTAGAAATTTTTAATTTGAAAAAATCCACGTTTTCTGAAAACGTCCAGAGAGCATTTTCCGGTTGGGGTTTCGGGTCGTTCGGACTTCAAAATCCGTCTAGACATCGCCTAAGGCTCTAGCTAGTCTCTGATACCACTGTAGGGTTCCTAGGCACCCTAATGAGGTCTCACAAGGCATCGATCATGCCAAATTAAAATTTTACGGTGCCGAGAAACCCTAAACTACGGATCGTTTGCTAGATGTCTAGGCGAAAAAGCTAACTAGTTAACAATTAACTAAGAGATACGGAAATACAACCTTTGTAGATCCGGTGCTCCACCTCCACGGCTCCGCAACGAGGTCCTCTCCGCTGTCCAAATCAAATCCGGGCTCTAGAGTCGGCTTCGTCGGAGAAAAAGGGAGCTAGGTCGTCGATGTCCATGCCGAAGATGATCTACGTCGAGGCATCGCTAGATCAAGCTCACAACTTCACCAAGTCAAGAAACTTGTGAAGTAAACACACTCTACTACTTGGCAAGAGGTAGAGGATGAAGAAATAGGAAGTGGGTAGACTTTAGATTTGGATTTCTCACTTGTTTCATCAATCCACCATTGATGAAGAGAAGCTTTCTTCATTGAAGAAGATGAAGAAGAAGAAGCTAGTTCTTATGATAAGTTATTTTAAAATTAATAGAAAATCAAAACTTATCATAATGTTAACTATAGTCAAGTGTAGAGAATGAATCATGGTTAGTGGGAATGGTTAGGGTTAAGGATGAGATAAGAATGGTTGACTTGATCAAAGCATCATGAAGCTTCAACTAAACTCCAAAACTAGCAACCATTCTTTTCTCTCCTTTTCCAAAATGAATAAACAAATAAATAAATGAATAAATAAAGGAAATGAAACCCTAGCCATTCTTTTAACCATGGTTTAATTCTTTGCACTTAACCAAGTAAACATGTATCATCAAACATGATACAATCAAGTGCACAAAAGTATATCATATATACAATGTGTACATCCGAGTGAGAAAATCCATCTTAAGTAAACCGATACTAGTTGATGCAAAGTAATATATCAAATATATAAATATGCATTAAATCATTAAATCAACACTTGATTCAATGATCCGGTCATGTCGCACACAACCGACTAGTATACAATGTATCATCTTATCGAATCAACGCTTGAATCGATAACTAGGTTATATCGCATACAACCATTCGATACATTCATCGCGAGAATGGAATACGGTATCACATACACGTATTATTCTCGGTCCCGCACATATCTCATATGCGCTCCTATTTCGTTTCGCTTGAGCCAGGAAACCTCTGTGTAGGACTCTAAAGACTCGTCAATACGCCGGCAGCGGATGATGATCATATCAAACATCCACAAGCCGCAAGCGGTCTGCTAAACGTAACGGCCACCCGGGTATTGAGCGATCTGAAGATCGACGAGCAAGTCCGCTCACACTCTAGTGAATCCAACCAGTAACACTACCGTACAGTCCGGTCTGATCGTCTGATATGTCGCATATCTCGCCTAGGGGTGGTAAACGTCAGACCCCAATAGCTCGATAAGTCGTGTCGATATGAGGTCTATAACTGTTCGAGAAACTACTGGTAACACTTACCAGTAAATCTCAGCAACCCTGGCCAGGGATTTCCTGTTATAGCCAATCGAACACAGCGCAACATCAACCCCCTATACCGGGAGAGACGAATCCCCTCCTATCGCTCATTGCCTCCATGTGACTCGGGACTGTACCCAAAAACCACCGTTTTGCACGCCCTCTTGGACGTGGTAAGATGGAAATCAAAGCACAGTGGGAACCACACAAGACTCTATGACGATCTCGGGTCAACAGACTACTCTGTACCAGTGTCACCAGAGAACTGCCATCTGACGTGAGGTATAATACCATCTGGGAGTTCTCGGCGAGTCCGTCCAGTGTACCCAGTCTCTACTGAGCACCCGTATATCATCTCTGATGTCAAACACCGATGGATATGGGATCATCCATCGCCCATCTATATGGGTCGAGAAGGTATACGCTAGTCTACTCTGGTATATCGATGCCCCGTCTCGATACACCCACGACTAGGGACTTTGAAGGATGTACTTACAGACTACCATGTCCCCACTAGTATGATCCGCATCATAGTCCAGGTAGTCAAGTACAGATCCTAAGGGCTTTACCAACATGTAACAGAGAGACAATCAGCATACACGTTAAGGTAAAGTGTAACCAGATAGCATACTATCATGTCGAGCAAGAAAGTCCTCCCTATATATGTCCCAGCATCCACTACAATATACATCCTATGTACAGTAATGGCCTCTAGGGCATACATATAACTAACACTTACACACCACAGCACAACGGTGTATCGGAGCGGAGGAATCGTACCCTATTGGATATGGTTCGCTCCATGATGAGTAATGCCGAGTTGCCTCTTTCATTCTGGGGATATGCACTTGAAACGGCAATATATGTATTGAATAGGGTTCCTACCAAAGTTGTGCCTACCACTCCACATGCATTGTGGGAGCGGAAGAGACAGTACCTTAATTTTATTAAGATATGGGGTTGTCCAGCTTATGTAAGGAAGCAGAACCCGGACAAACTCGAGGCACGGTCAGTTTTGTGTAAGTTTGTAGGATATCCTAAGCATTCGCAAGGATATCAGTTCTACCACACCGAGGAACAGAAGGTGTTTGTTGCTTGCCACGCTGTCTTCTTAGAAAAGGAATTTCTTGCAAAAGAAATTAGTGGGAGCACGGTAGAACTGGAAGAAATTCCAGAGGAATAAACTGTAACTGAAGATTTGATAGAACCTCAGGATTCAATAACCCCGGACGAACCTCAGCCACTCCGCAAATCTAGTAGGATTTCTCATCCGCCCGAGAGATACTACGGTTTTCTCATAGATGGGGATCGAGAGGATTGCATCTTAGAAGAAGATGATCCTACTAGTTTCAAACAGGCCATTATCAGTAGGGACTTTTATAAGTGGCTGGATGCTATGCAATCTGAAATGGAGTCCATGTACACTAATAAAGTGTGGACCCTGGAAGTTGCTCCACCTGGGGTAAAACCTGTTGGATGAAAATGGATCTACAAGAAGAAACTTGGTGTGGATGGGCAGGTGGAAACCTATAAGGCTAGACTCGTTGCAAAAGGTTTTCGTCAAAGACCAGGAGTGGACTATGACGAAACTTTTTCTCCAGTAGCTATGCTTAAATCCATTAGGATCCTGCTTGCCATTGCTGCCTTCCATGACTATGAGATTTGGAAGATGGACGTAAAAACGGCTTTTCTAAACGGAAGTTTGGAAGAGCACGTTTACATGGATCAGCCAGAAGGTTTTGTAGACAGTGGGAGCAGCGGGAAGGTGTGAAAGCTGCTCAAATCCATTTATGGATTGAAGCAAGTATCGCGGAGCTGGAACATCTGTTTTGATGAGACAGTCAAAGATTTTGACTTCATCAAGAACGAAGATGAGCCATGTATTTATAAGAAGATTGTAGGACGAACTGTCGTGTTCCTAGTCTTGTACGTGGACGACATTCTTTTGATAGGAAATGGCATTCCTATGCTACAATCAGTTAAGCTATTCTTATCACAAAGGTTCTCTATGAAAGACCTAGGTGATGCCTCGTACATTCTGGGGATCAAGATCTATAGAGATAGATCCAAGAGATTACTGGGACTTTCACAGTCCAAGTACATAGAGACCATACTAAAAAGATTTAGTATGGAAGATTCCAAGCACGGTAACATACCCGCATTGCACGGAATCACCCTCTCCAAGGAGATGTCTCCCAAGACTGACGAGGAGAGGGTTCGCATGAGCACTATACCCTACGCTTCGGCGGTAGGATCTATAATGTATGCGATGCTATGTACAAGACCAGATGTAGCTTACGCGCTAAGCTTGGTGAGCCGGTATCAGCCAGACCCAGGTGAGGACCACTGGACAGCAGTAAAGAACATTCTCAAGTATCTGAGAAGGACTAATGAGATGTTCCTGATTTACGGTAATGGAGACCTCAGGGTTGAGTCCCTTACCGACTCAAGCTTCCAGAGTGACAAGGATGACAGCAAGTATATCTCGGGTTTTGTGTTTACCCTCAACGGAGGGGCGGTATGTTGGAAGAGTTCCAAACAGGATACCGTCGCAGACTCGACGATGGAGGCTGAATACATTGCTGCAAGCGATGCCGCAAAAGAGGCGGTCTGGATAAAGAAGTTCATAGCTGAACTTTAGGTGGTTCCGTCTATTGTTGATCCGATACCAGTGTATTGTGATAACAATGGGGCTATAGCTTTAGCGAAGGAACCACGGTCCCATCAGAAATCCAGGCACGTCTTAAGGCGGTATCACCTGATCAGGGAGATCGTAGATCGCCAGGAGATCGAGGTCCGGAAAGTAGATACGAAGGACAATACGGCGGATCCATTTACAAAGGCCCTCCCTCAAGCACAGTTCGAGCGACTTTTTAGGATGTTGGGTATGCGGTACGCCAGCAGCTGGCCTTAGAGCAGACGTTGGGTATTCGGTACGCCAATCACTGGCCTTTAGTGCAAGTGGAAGATTGTTGGATGTATATGCCCTAGAGGCCAGTATTGTATATGTATACATATGGATACTAGGGATATGTATGTACAGAACAATCTTGCTCAGTTTTATAGTATATTATTTGACTTGTCTTTATCGGGATATCTGTATTTATTGTTATTATATCTGGTTTGCACATATTGATAAAGACTCGATACGGTAGTATACTATTTTGGTTTGTCTTTATCTTAACATGGCATATGTCATACTCGTTATTACATATTGCAGTTACATGTTGATAAAGCCCATATGATCTTGCTTGACTACCTGCGTTGTGATGGCGATCATACTTATGGGAGCAGGGTAGTCCATAAGCACATCCTTGAATGGTCCCTAGTCGCGTGAGTATCGAGACTGGGCACTGATACTCCAGAGTAGACTGGTGTGTACGTTTCTTGCCCCGTCGGGGGATGGTTGGTCCCGCATCCATTGGTTTGATGCACCTAAGATCGTATACAGGTGCTCACTGGGTGTGAGTACACTGGACGGACTCGCCGAGAACTTCCATATGGTACTATACCTATCGTCAGATGGAAGTTCTCAGGTGACGTGTGTACAGGTTAGTCTTTGGACATGAGATCGGCATTTGTCTCGTGTGAGTTCCCACTGAACTTTGATCACTACCCTACCATGGCTCTACTGAGTCGTGCAAACAGGTTTTGGTTGGGTTCAGTCCCGAGCCACATGGAGGCAGTGAGCGATTGTCGGGGATTCGTCTCTCTCGGTATAGGGAGTCGATATCGCACTGTGATTCGATTGGTCAGGACCATAAGACCTTGGCCAAGGCAGTTGAGATCTACTGATTGGCTGATCAGTACTTTCCAGGATTGGTCCTGAGCTATATCGGCACAACTTATCAGGTTGTTAGGGTCTAACGTTCACCATCCCCTAGACCCGGTATGCGATACTCTTTGACGAAGAGACCGGACTGTACGGATATTGTCATGCCCCGCTTCCCAGAGTACGCTAAGATGGGCACGTGACATAGCCAACCATGCTACCTGTGGGTAGGAAGTATCCATCCACAGTCAAATTACGGCTGTAGAGATATCAAGAACAAAATAAAACTATCTAAAACATGTCCATAATCCAAGCTAACATGAGTCAAGAATTATAAAATACGGAAGCAAAAGATCCAATACAAAATATCTGGAATGTATGTCCCATAATGCGGGCTCACATTAGGAATAAAATGCAGGAAATAAAGAATTAACTACTGCTAACACCTCACAGCTCAGCCTGCTGGCTTAAGTACTCCTGCTCGGACTGCAGCAGCGGTATAGAATATGGGCCATGCAAAACCCAGAGGTCAGCGCGTCGTGTCCTCAAGTAATAAATATAAACAGGGTAACAGGAAATGCAATATAAACATGAATGAAAAGCGGTGTAACAATAATGTAAGTCAGGGCAGTGTAAGGTAGTGTGCATTGAGTAAACTAAACTGTTCTATCAAGTTTTCTGTTCTAAAGACTTTGAAATCAAATTGATGAATCATCGATGTAACTCAATAGTATCCCGTGCATACCCGGGACCACGGTCCAGATTTTCGGGCTGAAACCGAGACATGCCGCTAGGCACTGAAACAGGAATATGTACAGATGAACGATGTCAGCGGCATCATCTCAAGGCTGGCCTAGCCTCTAAAACTGATCAGAACAAGTATTGAACTGTCGAGTTACAAGTCAGGTTTCATCATTGATTTCCCCATACCCCCAAGTTGTATGTGTAAGTCAAGTCAGGTATTCAGTAGTCAAGAACTAATGCCAACACAGGATCAGGTAAGCAGGTTTGTCTGGATAGACAACAGGAACGGTCCGTGAGGACTACATGTCAGGTTTGTTGGCATTAGACACAAGATCATGTAACGGGTCAATCCATGGTACAACAGGTCAAGTCAGGTAGTGTACGGTACCATGTCGGGTCAATCAATATGTATGTAGCAAGTCATGTCAAGGTGTAAACGATATCATGGGTGTGCTCATACTCAGCTAGCATAATCAGGGTTAAATAATCAAGCATGGTTATCAACAACATAATCTAAGCAAAGAATTAAACAATAAAGCAGATTCAATTAATTAGCAGTACAGTTATCAGTTGTGTTTCAGAGATGATTTCAACATTATAAGAATACAGTATGACAATTATGGCCGTTAAATCATGTTAACAAGTTTTAAGAATTTTAGGGATGCAATGATTTATATATAGGTTCAATGGATGAAATCACAGCTATTACAGGTTAAATGCACACGAGTTTCCAAATGGAGTAAAACTATAGAGAGAATGCCATAGGCTATGTCAATAGTGAAAATGTGATTAAAACATATAAATGTGGTTATTAGGTTTAATAAAGTAAATGCAAACGGTAGATTTCAAGTTTGGAAGCTAAAATGATATACCACGACATTGAACACGAAAAAGGGAAATTATGGTACTAAAGTTAAACTATAGGTTTAGGGTGCTATCAATGTATATGTATATATATTATTTAGCATGTAGCAACTGTTAGTTATATGTATGCCCTAGAGGCCATTACTGTACATTGGATGTATATTGTAGTGGATGCTGGGACATATATAGGGAGGACTTTCTTGCTCGACATGATAGTATGCTATCTGGTTACTCTTTACCTTAACGTGTACATTGATTGTCTCTCTGTTACATGTTGGTAAAGCCCTTAGGATGTGTACTTGACTACCTGGACTATGATGCGGATCATACTAGTGGGGACATGGTAGTCCATAAGTACATCCTTCAAGGTCCCTAGTCGTGGGTATATCGAGACGGGGCATCGATATACCAGAGTAGACTAGCGTATACCTTCTCGACCCATACAGATGGACGATGGATGATCCCATATCCATTGGTGTTTGACATCAGAGATGATATACGGGTGCTCAGTGGAGACTGGGTACACAGGACGGACTCGCCGAGAACTCCCCGATAGTATTATACCTTACGTCAGATGGCAGTTCTCTGGTGACACTGATACAGAGTAGTCTGTTGACCCGAGATCGTCATAGAGTCTTGTGTGGTTCCCACTGTACTTTGATTTCCACCTTACCACGTCCAAGAGGGCGTGCAAAACGGTGGTTTTTGGGTACAGTCCCGAATCACATGGAGGCAATGAGCGATAGGAGGGGATTCGTCTCTCCCGGTATAGGGAGTTGATGTTGCGCTGTGTTCGATTGGCTATAACCGGAAATCCCTGGTCAGGGTTGCTAAGATTTACTGGTAAGTGTTACCTGTAGTTTCTCGAAATGTTATAGACCTCATATCGACACGACTTATCGAGCTATTGGGCTCTGACGTTAACCACCCCTAGGCGAGATATGCGACATATCAGACGACGAGACCGGACTGTACGGTAAGTGTTACTGGTTGGATTCACAGGAGTGTGAGCGGGCTTGCTCGTCGATCTTCTGATCGCTCAATACCCGGGTGGCCGTTACGTTTAGCAGACCGCTTGCGGCTTGTGGGTGTTTGATATGATCATCACCTGCTGCCGGCGTATTGACGAGTCTTTAGAGTCCTACACAGAGGTTTCCTGGCTCAAGCGAAACGAAATAGGAGCGCATATGAGATATGTGTGGGACCGAGAATAATGCGTGTATATGATACCATATTCTATCCTCGCGATGACTGTATCGAATGGTTGTATGCAATATAACCTAGTTATCGAATCAAGGATTGATTCGATAAGCCGATACATTGAATATTAGTCGGTTATATGCGATGTGACCGGGTCGTTAAATCAAGTGTTGATTTAATGATTTAATGCATAATTATATATTTGATATATTACTTTGCATTAACTAGTATTGGTTCACTTTAAATGGGTTTTCTCACTTGTAGTTCACAAGTTGTATATGTGATATACTTTTGTGCACTTGATTGTATCATGTTTGATGATACATGTTTACTTGGTTAAGTGTAAAGAATTAAATCTTGGTTAAGTTAATGATTAGGGTTTTCTTTTTCTTACTTATTTCTTTATTTATTTATTTTGGAAAAGATATGAAATGAAATGGTTGCTAGTTTTGTTTTTCTTTGAAGCTTCTTGAAGCTTTGACTAAAGTGACCATTTTGTCTCATACTTAACCCTAACCATTCCACTTAACCTTAGTACATTCTCTGCACCTAACCAAGGTTAGAAAATGATAAGTGTTGATTTTATTTTCTACTTTTAATAACACTTATGTTTTTCTTTCTTCTTCATCTTCATCTTCATCAAAAAGAAAGCTTGCTTCAACAATGGCAAGTGAAGAAATCAAGTGAGAAATCCAATTCTAAAGTGAACCCACTTCCTATTTCTTCATCCTCTACCTCTTGCCAAGTAGTATAGGGTGTTTTCTTCACAAGTTTCATGACTTAGTGAAGTTGGAGCTCGATCTAGTGTTGCCTCGACGTAGATCATCTTCGGCATCGAAGCCGACGACCAAGCCCGCCCATTTTTCCGATGAAGCCGACGCTAGAGTCCGGGATTCTATTTGGACAGCGAGGAGACTTCATCATGGAGCTATGGAGGTGGAGGACAGGATCTACAAAGGTTGTATTTCCGTTCTTTTAGTTAAGTTGTTAACTAGTTTCCTTTTTCGCCTAAAATTCTAGTTAACGATCCGTATTAGGGTTTCTCGGCACTTGTAAGATTTAAATTTGGCATGCTTGATGCCTTGTGAGACCTCATTAGTGTGCCTAGGAACCCTACAGTGGTATCAGAGCCTAGCTAGAGCCTTAGGCGATGCTTAGACGATGTTAGAAACCCGATCGAACCCGAAACCCCAATTTTTCACCCTCTCTGGACATTTTTACAAAACTGGGTTTTTTCCGGATTAAAAATTCTTAAAAAATTCAGCTGGAATTCTAAGAATTACGGTGCAAAAATGACCAAAAGATATGATTAAAGCGCGGCGGAACCGCGGCAGAAGCATGGCTTCTGCGGCGGTTCCGCGGCCAAAATATCCCTTCTTGAAACACTGTTTGCACAGTAATGTCTTATTTTGTTTGCTGTGTTTTTTTTGGGAATTTTTAATATTTATTCAAGAGTTGAGTTTTCTGGGTTGTATTGGGGACTCGGTGTTTCGATCGGATTGTCTAATTTTGTCTGTGTGCTTTTCCGGATATTTTTAGAATATGTTAAAAAGTTCGACCGGATATAAATACCCACTTTTTCCCCCTGCCGGAAAATTTTCAAGTGTTGGATTTTTCCGTGGTTTAAAGACGTTCTAAGTAGTGCAAGTAACGCGATGGACCCTCTAGAAGACAACAAACCTTAACTCGATTATGTGACCGTCTTGAACTGCCCTTTGAACCTTAGGGTTTGGGGAAATACGGCGTGCCACATGTGAGACGTTGGCTTGACCCTTCTACGGCTGGACCGTTGGTACTGAGGCATGAAATGAATGTTTTTAAACTTATTTCATGTGTTGATCTGTATCGGGAAAACGTGGGTGTTTGAATGTTCGATCGGAAAGTTTAACATTTTCTATTTATCTGGAATGGGATACAATAATTGGAATTCACAAGTAGTTATGAGATAACTGAATGAATGTTATAAACATAGCAGTTTAGTCTCACTTGATCGGTTGCCACAGAATTTTGATGTGATCAAAAGTCCGTCGCAATCACGTAGCGTACGCGGATACTCGCCGGGTAAACTTAATAGACAGCCTCACTCCATAGCCCCGACCAAGTGACTGTAGGAGAACCCCGTCGCCGAAAGCATCCGTTCGGGTGCTCGCGGTAGCGGTGTTCCGCCTTGGGGCACTTCGTCGACGGTATCGCGGGTGCAGCCGCCTACTAAAGTTTGCGACGAGCATTCGATCAGGATGTCGGGAATCTTGTTGAATTACCCGACTTGATATTGAAAAGTGTTTTCGATTATGAGACTAAAATGCGGGGTTTGTAATTGTTAGGCATGCGATGTCTAAGGAATTCATTTGATTAGGCATGCGATGTCTAAAGAGGTTGCGGATTCCAACTGTTATAGGGTGCATCTGCTCCGCCCCGATACACCGACGTACTGTGGTGTATACGGAGGAGTAATGCTGAGAGAGAATCTCATTCACCTTTAGAATAATCCAGGATTTTCGTGCTCAAGTATTCTCCTCCTCGATCACATCAAAGGACATAATACTTATACCCATATTTTGGTTCTCTACTTCTAACTTATATTCTGTGAATATCTCAAAAGGTTCGGACTTGTGTTTCAACAGGAACATAAGTCTGAATCTTGAGAGATTATCAGAGAATGTAACGAAGTATAAAGAACCAGTCCTGGCATATGTAGACAGGGGGCCTTGCATACATCAACATGTATCATCCCAAGAGTTTACTAACTCTTTCTCTGTTTCCATTAAACGGAGCTATGGTCATCTTATCTTTGTGACATGACTGGCAAGTTTCACAAGATTTAAATTCAAACTAATTTAAATATGCATCTTTATGTAACTTCAGCTAGTCGGGTCGCATTGATATGACCCAGTCTATAATGCCTCAAAAAGGATCCGTTCATTTCTGAACTCTTCCTCTTGTGTGTGTTCCGTATACTAAGAACTGTAGTTTGATTTAGAACATCAACGCTTTTAGATAACGTGCCTGAACCGATCAACTTTTGATATAGGAAATGTTCAAAACATTATCCAACAATACAAAATTTTATCATTTCTTTACTGATAAAGAGACTGATATGATTTTGTATATCAGGTTCGGTATCTAATAACATTCGTTCAGAATCAATGTATTGGTAATACAGGGTGACAGTGACCAACAGACTTGGCTGCAACACTTGCCCCGTTTTCTGTCTCATGAAACTTATCACCCGTTCTCAGTTTTTCTACCTTTTTGTAGCCCTATGTAACAGATTACATATCTGGGATCCTGATCCGGTAACAAATACCCAGGACGTAGAGAATAGAGAAACAGTTCGGTATAAAGAACACACCCGAAGATGATGCATCAGTATGCACTCTCTTCGTTTGGGTGGCACGAGAATTCTGGTAATCCCCAATTTCCTGCTCTGTCTTATAACAATTATAAGTTGGAGCGGGACCAACGTTCCCCAGCTCAGTATAACAAGCGGGTTCGGTCAATAATCCGTATTTTTATCTTGATTAAGGCGTGATATGGTAGCTACCTGGAGAGAGAGAGAAGAAAACACTCAGCGTGCACTCTTGCAAGATCAGATTGGTTATTATTTTATCTAATCAGGACGGCTCCCACTGTTTTTATCAAATCTTCCTTCAAACCCTAAAAGGAAAGACTAGCCGGGATTAATTATACGCTACAAGTTCGCCAATCTTTCAGCCAGGCCAGTGTCGGTACTTTGAGGGAGGTTCCCCGTGCTTTCGCACGGACCTAATTAAAGTAAACCTCGTTTTCCCAGAGGCGTAACCCCGTTGACACCTTTCTAGACACCTACTTGATCGGCTAATTGTAATGTGTAAAACTCTCCCAGGAGTAACAATTACTCGCAGCGGGTATCGGGATCCAACTATCTCATAGAAGGTATGCAATCTCATTGCAAATTTCAACAGTTGAAATTCCCGATAATATTTTGCCCCTAGCGTCCTATGACCTTGACGGAGGTCAACAAACCATAGGCTACTAGTCAAGTTCAACCCGTCATTTCTTGATCGAATTAAACCCACCCGCACGACCCTTGACGGAGGTCAACAAGGCCGCACGACTACCCTAATCCAATCTGCATCATATGCATAAGCAGATAAATACTGGTTAGCTACCGCACACTACGCCTTGACGGAGGTCAACAAACGTAGCACGAATACTAAGTAGGACTTATCTGAAATGACGGAGGGCTACGACAGGTTTTTCTGAAAACCTATTGCGTAATGAACTTGATATCGTTGTAGAATCAAATGATTTTAAAATGGAGTGTTTTTTAGGCTTTTCTAGTTTTGCTAAAGAAGTCACTCCCGGTGAAGGGATCATCGGTCCTTTCCTCATCGAATGAGGTGCGGGATATATCACATATATCACTGTGCAAAGCAGAACTCTTAAAAGCAATCAAAAGACAAACCGAGTGTGTAGCATCTGCCCGTTATTGCTAAAGGAGTCACTCCCGGTGAAGGGATCTCAGTCCTTTCCTCATCGAATAAGGTGCAGGATATATCACATATACCTCTGTGCAAAGCAAGAACTGTAGCTACCTTTTTTATTTTTGAAATTCGATTCTACAACATCTTTAGGTTTCTTTTATTTCATTAATCACATTAATGAAGTCCCATCATTAAAATACCTAAACATCACAGATAAATACGACGTATACTTATGCCATCCGCATTCGCCTCGATGTCCCCTCGTGCACCGTTAGGTTAGGTAACAACGGCAGAGCGGGGCAGGGCTAGCGCGGGTGTAAAACATAAGTAACATCTATATAATATATCAAATATACTATATAAAGTATCCATCACAGAACATATCACATGATCACATCACAGATATCGCAGCAGAAGAATCATATGAAATATTGGATATACTAGGACGTCCGTGTTTTCAATACGAGCCAGTATAAAACACGGATTCCACGGTCGTGATGAATAGCCAAACCCACACCCCTAGACCCCTACGAGAGCGGCAAGCAACCCTACCAATTCTAGAGTCAGGAGACCCGGACTCGACTCCTCGAGTTGGTCTCCCACTGGACTCCAGAACCCGGTTACTTGTGCTCTCCTCCTTGGGTCTATCCTAGTGGGGAAAAGTAAATAATATACAAAGGGTGACATCTTCCGCAACCTGGAAGTGCCCCAATAAAAGAATATTACATACAAGTTTTTACATGAATGAAAATGAAAAACACTCATCTCACATGAAAAACCCCCGGCTATTCAAACACGACGATCCAATATAACATATCCAGCAACACATAACATCACATGTCATCAACGTAAGTAAATATGCGCATCCCAATTGTCGTTGACATATAGCAACGAAACCGGCGATATCACATATTACACTTACGGTCGCAGAAAAGAAAGTGTAAAACTACAACAGTTGGAATCTACAATCTCTTTAGACATCGCATGCCTAATCAAATGAATTCCTTAGACATCACATGCCTAACAATTACAAACCCCGCATTTTACTCTCATAATCGAAAACACTTTTCAATATCAAGTCGGGCAATTCAACAAGATTCCCGACATCCTGATCGAATGCTCGTCGCAAACTTTAGTAGGCGGCTGCACCCCCGATACCGTCGACGAAGTGCACCAAGGCGGAACACCGCTACCGCGAGCAACCGAACGGATGCTTTCGGCGACGGGGTTCTCCTACAGTCACTTGGTCGGGGGTATGGAGTGAGGCTGTCTATTAAGTTTACCCGGCGAGTATCCGCGTACGCTACGTGATTGCGATGGACTTTTGATCACATCAAAATTCCGTGGCAACCGATCAAGTGAGACTAAACTGCTATGTTTATAACATTCATTCAGTTATCTCATAACTGCTTGTGAATTCCAATTATTATATCACATTCCGGATAAATAGAAAACGTTAAACTTTCCGATCGAACAATCGAACACCCAAGTTTTCCCGATACAGCTCAACACATGAAATAAGTCTAACGACATTCAGTTCATGCCTCAGTACCAACGGTCCAGCCGTAGAAGGGTCAAGCCAACGCCTCACATGTGGCACGCCGTACTGCCCCAAACCCTAAGGTTCAAAGGGTAGTTCAAGACGGTCACATAATCGAGTTAAGGTTTGTTGCCTTCTAGAGGGACCATCGTGTTACTTTCACTACTTAGAACGTGATTAAACTACAGAAATATCCAACACTTGGAAATTTCCCGACAGGGGAAAAATTGGGTATTTATATCCGGTCGAACTTTTTAACATATTCAAAAAATTATCCGGAAAGACACATGGACAAAGTTTGACAATCCGATCGAATGTACGAACTCCCAATACAACCCAAAATACTCAACTCTGGATTTCAGATTAAAAATTCCCAGGAACACCAGCACTGCAAAATAGGAATTACTGTGCAAAATTTAATGGGAGAAAAGACAAAAGGGCCGCGGAACCGCCGCATTAGCATGATAATGCCGCGGTTCCGCCGCACTTTTATGGAATTGGGTCATCAAACTTCACAGTAATTCTTATAATTTCCTTCTGGTTTTCCTGCATATTTTTAATTCTGAAAAATCCCCGAATTTCAAAAATGTCCAGAGAGCAAATTCCAATTAGGGTTTCGGTTCGATCGGACTTCAAACTCCGTCTACGCATCACCTAAGGCTCTAGCTAGGCTCTGATACCACTGTAGGGATCCTAGGCACTCCCAAGAGGTCTCACAAGGCATCAACCATGCCACTTTCAAATTTTACGGGTGCCGAGAAACCCTAATACGGATCGTTAACTAGAATTTTAGGCGAAATAATGAGCTAGTTAACTGAAAGGTTCCTAGGCACCCTAGTGAGGTCTCACAAGGCATCGAACATGCCAATTTCAAATTTTAACGGGGCCTACAAACCCTAACAAGATCGTTGGCTAGATATTTAGGCGAAAATGCAAACTAGTTAACACTTAACTAAGGGATACGGATATACAACCTTTGTAGATCCGTTTGTCCACCTCCATAGCTCCATGAAGAAGTCATCTCCGCTGTACAAATTCGAAATCCGGGCTCTTGCGTCGGCTTCATCGGAGAAGAAGCGGGCTAGGTCATCGACGACGTGCCGAAGATGATCTACGTCGAAGCATCACTAGATCGAGCTCCACCTTCACCGAGCCTTGAAAACTTGTGAAGGAAACACACTCTACTACTTGGCAAGAGGTAGAGGATGAAGAAATAGGAAGTGGGTAGACTTTAGAATTGGATTTCTCTCTTCATGGAAAAGGATGAAGAAGAAGAAGAAAAGTTATGATAAGTTAATTCAAAATAAAAAGTAAATCAATACTTATCATAACATAACCCTAGTTAAGTGTAGAGAATAGACCATGGTTTGTTTAAATGGTTAGGGTTAAGAATGAAGACAAGAAGGGTGACTAAGTCAAAGCTTCATGAATCTTTAACAAACAAACAAACAAAGCCACCATTCTTTCTTTATCTTTTCCAAAACAAATAAATAAATAAATAAACAAATGAATAAGATAATCAAAACCCTAATCATTAAGTAAACCATGGTTTAATCTTTATACTTAACCAAGTTAACATGCATCATCAAACATGATACAATCATGTGCACAAAAGTATATCACATATACAACTTGCACAATGCAAGTGAGAAAATCCATTTAAAGTGAACCAATACTAGTTAATGCAAAGTAATATATCAAATATATAATTATACATTAAATCATTAAATCAACACTTGATTTAACGATCTGGTCATATCGCACACAACCGACTAGTATACAATGTATCGGCTTATCGAATCAACCCTTGATTCGATAACTAGGTTATATCGCATACAACCAATTGATACATTCATCGCGAGAATGGAATACGGTATCACATACACGCATCATTCTCGGTCCCGCACATATCTCATATGCGCTCCTATTTCGTTTCGCTTGAGCCAGGAAACCTCTGTGTAGGACTCTAAAGACTCGTCAATACGCCGGCAGCAGATGATGATCATATCAAACATCCACAAGCCGCAAGCGGTCTGCTAAACGTAACGGCCACCCGGGTATTGAGCGATCAGAAGATCGACGAGCAAGCCCGCTCACACTCCTGTGAATCCAACTAGTAACACTACCGTACAGTCCGGTCTGATCGTCTGATATGTCGCATATCTTGCCTAGGGGTGGTAAACGTCAGACCCCAATAGCTCGATAAGTCGTGTCGATATGAGGTCTATAACAATTCGAGAAACTACTGGTAACACTTACCAGTAAATCTCAGCAACCCTGGCCAGGGATTTCCTGTTATAGCCAATCGAACACAGCGCAACATCAACTCCCTATACCGGGAGAGACGAATCCCCTCCTATCGCTCATTGCCTCCATGTGACTCGGGACTGTACCCAAAAACCACCGTTTTGCACGCCCACTTGGACGTGGTAAGATGGAAATCAAAGCACAGTGGGAACCACACAAGACTCTATGATGATCTCGGGTCAACAGACTACTCTGTACCAGTGTCACCAGAGAACTGCCATCTGACGTGAGGTATAATACCATCTGGGAGTTCTCGGCGAGTCCGCCCAGTATACCCAGTCTCTACTGAGCACCCGTATATCATCTCTGATGTCAAACACCAATGGATATGGGATCATCCATCGCCCATCTGTATGGGTCGAGAAGGTATACGCTAGTCTACTCTGGTATATCGATGCCCCATCTCGATACACCCACGACTAGGGACCTTCAAGGATGTACTTATGGACTACCATGTCCCCACTAGTATGATCCGCATCATAGTCCCGGTAGTCAAGTACGCATCCTAAAGGCTTTACCAACTTGTAATAGAGAGACAATCTGTGTACACGTTAAGGTAAAGAGCAACCAGGTAGCATACTATCATGTCGAGCAAGAAAGTCCTCCCTATATATGTCCCAGCATCCACTACAATATACATCCAATGTACAGTAATGGCCTCTAGGGCATACATATAACTAACAATCTCCCACTTGCACTAGGGCCATCTGTAGCAGTGGTTGTAGTATCTCATACTCAACCATCCCATAAAAGTCTCTCTCTGGGAACAGGCCTTTGTGAGTGGATCCGCTGTGTTGTCCTCTAAGTCTACTCTCCTAACCTCAATCTCCCTGGAGATCAACCATCTCCATGATCAGGTGACACTACCTTAGAATATGTCTGGATCACTGATGGGACCTGCGTTCCTTGGCATAAGCCACAACTCCATTGTCACACAATGGGAGGAACATAGTTCATCTTATGAACCAATATACACCCAAACAGCCACTTTGGTAGCATCTTAAGTAGCGATGTATCCTGCCTTTATCGTCTAGTATGTCACGGTATTTAGCTTGGAACTCTTCCAACATACCGTCCCTCCACTGAGGGTAAAGACAATGCCTGTGACTGACATTCAGTCGTCTTTATCACCCTGGAACCCTTCCAGTGATTCTCCTCAGGATCGATTGATACCATCTAACTACTACTAGTGAGATTCCTGACATCCAATTAGATCTATCTCATAGATCCAAAATCCAGGATTTAGGAGGTATCACTTTGATCCTATATGGAGAATCATTGTGATAAGCGGAGATTGACCGAGCGTAGCATACGAAACTCCTTTCTTATCAAGAGTATGTCATCCACGTACTCTACGAGGATCATCACCATACTCCCTACTACCTTTTTGTTTATACAAGGTTCATCTACCATTTTGATGATGTCAAACTCTTTGACTAATTCATCAAAACAGATGTTCCAACTCCGCGATGCTTGCTTTATCAAATAAAGCATCTTGCACACGTTTCCGCTGCTCCCACTGTCTACGAAGCCCTCTGGCTGTGTACTTATAGACGCTCTCTTCTAAATCATCATTTAGAAAAGCAGTCAAGACACACAACCACCAGATATCGTAGTCATGGTATGTAGCCGTGACAAGTAGGATCTGGATGGACTTAAGCATAGATACTGGAAAAAGGTTTCATCATTATCCACGCCTGGTCAATGGCGAAAACCTTTAACAAGTCTAGCTTTGAAAGTCTCAACTTTTCCATGTACACCAAGTAATCTTCTCAAGATATACTTGCTCCTGATGGGGATTTAACCCTTCAGATATAGCAACCAAAGTCCATACTTTGTTGGTGTATAAGGATTCCATCTCAGATCACTAAACATCCAGCCATTCTTACAGAGTCTTACTCCCGATGGCCAGCTCGAAGCTAGTTGGGTCATCATCTCATGATGTAATCATCGCTCCCACTGTCATAGAGAAACCGATGTAAGTCCACGTTGCCCACCCCGGTGCTTACGGGGAGGCGGAAAACATAATAAAAATTGGATTTTTATCAACTATAGGCAACATGGACCAAGCTTTAAGGATCTTTGCTAAACATAAACTTGCTAAAGCTAACTACAAAGCAGCTAAGTGATGGAAAGGTTATACCTTGAGCTCAAAGTCCTTCTCTCCTTGCTCCTTGGAATGGTAGAAAGAGGTCACCTTGCTTGTCTTCTCCCGTCAAAGAAGGATCCACCCGAAAGCCTCGACCTTTAGCTTCAACTCCAAGCTAGGAGTAACTAGAGTGCAAGAAATGCTAAGACTTGAACCCTAGAAGAGAGTAGAGAAGATCAAGTGAAGGTTTTTCTCAAGCTTTTTGTTTCTCAACACATGAGAGGGAGAGAGCTTGAGGGAGAGGATGAACAAGAGAGAGAAATGATATGAGAGAATCAATTATTAGTGAGCCATTCTCACTAATATGTGTGAATAATTTTAATTGAATAATTAGCTTGAAAATTGTCATGGTAAATCATGACGTGACCATTATCATTTCAATTTTGCAAAGATCAAAGAGCATCTTCCAAATGAAATGATTATGGTCAAGTTGTCAACAAGGTCAACAAGTCAATGAAGTCAAATTGTCAACAACAACAACCATGTACAATTATTAAGCTAATTATCAATTAACTATAATACACACAAAAGCAATAGGGTTAATAAAATGACAATAGCCATTAACCCTAAACAAGGTCCTCTCCCTCAATCTCAAGCAACTGTGCATACGCACCCGCATTCGTGATCCGAGGAACACGAATACTCAGAGAAAAACCAATCTCAAATCATATACTAGGATCCGGCTTAAACCAAAGCCCGCTAGTATAAACTGTCCGGACAGCAAACGTGCACAAGTGCGCGGATGCGAACGAACCCTGTCGCAAAACCATGCGACCTCTACTCATTTTGCCTAAAGGCGAATAGCTCTCTGTGTGGGACTCTAAAGACTCGACACTACGCTGGCAGTGGATTTAACCACAGACCGCAAGCGGCACTAGCTGTACGTAACGGTCCCCAGGTAGATGTCGATAAGAAGACTGAAGAGGTGAACCCCATCTGCACTCCTACTGAGCCTGTATATGACAGTCTCCGTACAGTCCGGTCTGTTCGTCTGATACATCGCATGGCGGGCCTAGGGGGCGGTGAACGTCAGTCCCCTAATAGCGGTACAAGTCGTGTCGCAGTGTAGCCCAGAACACCCTGAGATAACACTGGAAACTTACCAGTATATCTCGCTTGCCCTGGCCAGGGACTACTCGTGTAATGGCTCTCCTGGACACAGCGCGATGTCAACCCCCAATACCGAGAGAGACGAATCCTGTCTAACCGTCACTGCCTCCAAGTGCTTCGGGACTGCACCCAAAAACTACCTGTTTGCACGACTCCTTTGAGTCGTGGTAGGGTAGTAATCAAAGTGCAGTGGGAACACACTCGAGACGAAGTGACAGTGTCAAGTCAGCGGACAAAGCTGTACTCATGTCATCTGGGAACTGATAACTGACGATAGGTATATTACCAACCAACAGTTCCCGACGAGTCCTGTCCAGTGTACTCGTAACCTAACGAGAACCCGCATACTATCCCAAGTACGACGTACTAACGGCTGTGGGACAGACCGTCTCCCATACTGGGATGAGAAGCGCATACGCTAGTCTACTCCGGAGTATCGATGCCCTGTCTCGATAGTCCAACGACCAGGGACCTGTATAAGGATGTGCTTATAGATTACCCAGCTCCCACGAGTGCGAGCGCCATCACAACGCTGGTAATCAAGCAAAGATCCTAAGGGCTCTACTAATATGTATACCAGCAATATACTAAAAGAAACACATGCACATATTAAAGCAGAGACAAACCAAGTAGCATACTACCATTTCGAGCAAGATTGTATATACAACTGTGAATATCCCAAGCTTCCATTAAGTAATATACAAACTAGTATGATACAGTAATGGCCTCTAGGGCATATACACTAACAACCGAAGTATCTCTCACGTGGGTGAGGAACCCTACTAGATCGGCGGAGAGGCTGAGGTTCGTTGGAATCTACTGAATCCTTTGGTTCTTTCAAATCATCTGCTGTAGTTTGTATAGCTGGAACCTTTCCAGTTCTACATAACTGACCTTGCCTCGAGCTTGTCCGGATTATGCTTTTAGACAAAGCCCGGACAACCCCAAATCTTAACCAACTTAAGATATGGGCTCTTCCCTTTCCTTATCACATATGAAGCGGTAGGCAACTGATTTGATTTGAACCCTATTCAATAGGTATGCAACTTCTCAAGTGCATAACACCCAAAAGGAAATAGGTAACTCAGTAGTACTCATGATAGAGCACACCTTATCAAATAGGGTGTGATTGCTCCGCCCTGATATACCATCGTGCTATGGTGTATACAGAGGAGTAATGCTGAGAGAGAATCTCATTCTCCTTTAGAAAAGTCCAGGAATTCCATGCTCAAGTATTCTCCTCCTTGATCTCATCAAAGGACATAATACTTGTACCCTCATTGGTTCTCTACTTCTAACTTATATTCTGTGAATATCTCAAAAGGTTCAGACTTGTGTTTCAACAGGAACAAATGTCTGAATCTTGAGAGATTATCAGAGAATGTAACGAAGTACAAAGAACCAGTCCTGGCATATGTAGACAGGGGACCTAACATACATCAACATGTATCATCCCAAGAGTTCACTAACTCTTTCTCTGTTTCCAGTAAACAGAGCTATGGTCATCTTATCTCTGTGACATGACTGGCGAGTTTCACAAGATGTAAATTCAATCCGATTTAAATATGCATCTACATGTAACTTCAGCTAGTCGGGTCGCATTGATATGACTTAGTCTACAATGCCTCAAGAAGGATTCGTTCAGTTCTGAACTCTTCCTCTTGTGTGTGATCCGTATACTAAGAACTGTAGTTTGATTTAGAACATCAATGCTTTTAGATAACGTGCCTGAACCGATCAACTTTTGATATAGGAAATGTTCAAAACATTATCCAACAATACAAAATTTTATCATTTCTTTACTAATAAAGAGAGTGATATGATTTTGTATATCAGGTTCGGTATCTAATAACATTCGTTCAGAATCAATGTATTGGTAATACAGGGTGATAGTGACCAACAGACTTGGCTGCAACATTTGCCCCGTTTTCTGCCTCATGAAACTTATCACCCGTTCTCAGTTCTCTACCTAACTGTAGCCCTATGTAACAGATTACATATCTGGGATCCTGATCTGGTATCACATACCAAGGACGTAAAGAATACTGAGAAACAGTTCTGTATAATGAACACACCCGAAGATGATGCATCAGCATGCACTCTCTTCGTTTGGGCGGCACGGGAAATCTGGTATTCCCCAATTTCCTGCTCTGTCTTATAACAATTATAAGTTGGAGCGGGACCAACGTTCCCCAGCTCAGTATAACAAGCGGGTTCGGTCAATATTCCGTATTATTATCTTGATTAAGGCGTGATATGGTCGCTACCTGGAGAGAGAGAGAAGAAAACACTCAGCGTGCGCTCTTGCAAGAATAGATTGGTTATCATTTTATCTAATCAGGATGGCTCCCACTGCTTCTTATCAAATCTTCCTTCAAACCCTAAAAGGAAAGACTAGCCGGGATTAATTACACACTACAAGTTCGCCAATCTTTCAGCCAGGCCAGTGTCGGTACTTTGAGGGAGGTCCCCCGTGCTTTCGCACGAACCTAATTAATGTAAACCTCGTTTTCCCAGAGGCGTAACCCTGTTGACACCTTTCTAGACACCTACTTGATCGGCTAATTGTAATGTATAAAACTCTCCCAGGAGTAACACTTACTCGCAGCGGGTATCGGGATCCAACTATCTCATAGAAGGTATGCAATCTCATTGCAAATTTCAACACTTGAAATTCCCGATAATATTTTGCCCCTAGCTCGCTATGACCTTGACGAATGCCAAACAACCCATAGTCCACTAGTCAAGTTCAACCCGTACATTTCTTGATCGAATTAAACCCACCCACACGACCTTTGACGAATGCCAAACAACGCCGTACGAATACCCTAATCCAAACTGCATCATATGCATAAGCAGATAAATACTAGTTAGCTACCGCACACTACGCCTTGACGGAGGTCAACAAACATAGCACGAATACTAAATAGGATTTATCCAAAATGACGGAGGGCTACGACAGGTTTTTCTGAAAACCTATTGCGTAATGAACTTGATATCGTTGTAGGATCGAATGAATTTTGAAATGGAGTGTTTTTGAGGCTTTTCTAGTTTTGCTAAAGGAGTCACTCCCGGTGAAGGGATCGTCGGTCCTTTCCTCGTCGAATGAGGTGCTGGATATATCATATATATCACTGTGCAAAGCAAAAACACTTAAAAGCAATCAAAAGACAAACCGAGTGTGTAGCATCTGCCAGTTATTGCTAAAGGAGTCACTCCCGGTGAAGGGATCTCGGTCCTTTCCTTATCGAATAAGGTGCAGGATATATCACATATACCTCTGTGCAAAGCAAGAACTGTAGCTACCTGTTTTATTTTGAAATTCGATTCTACAACATCTTAGGTTTCTTTTATTTCATTAATCACATTAATGAAGTCCCATCATTTAAGTACCTAAACATCACAGATAAATACGACGTACACTTATGCCATGCGCATTCGCCTCGATGTCCCCTCGTGCACCGTTAGGTTAGGTAACTAACGGCAGAGCGGGGCAGGGCTAGCGCGGGTGTAAAACATAAGTAACGTCTATATAATATATCATATATACTATATACTGTATCTATCACAGAACATCACATGATCACATCACAGATATCGCAGCAGAAGAATTATATGAAATATTGGATATACTAGGACGTCCGTGTTTTCAATACGAGCCAGTATAAAACATGGATTCCACGGTCGCGATGAATAGCCAAACCCACACCCCTAGACCCCTACGAGAGCGGCAAGCAACCCTACCAATTCTGGAGTTAGGAGACCCGGACCCGACTCCTCGAGTTGGTCTCCCACTGGACTCCAGAACCCGGTTACTTGTGCCCTCCTCCTTGGGTCTATCCTAGTGCAGTAAAGTAAATAATATACATCAACGGTGACAACTTCCGCAACCTGGAAGCGCCCCAATAAAAGAATATTACACACAAGTTTTTACATGAATGAAAATGAAAAACACTCATCTCACATAAAAAACCCCGGCTATTCAAACACGACGATCCAATATAACATATCCAGCAACACATAACATCATATGTCATCAACGTAAGTAAACATGCGTATCCCAATTGTCGTTGACATATAGCAACGAAACCGGCGATATCACATATTACACTTACGGTCACAGAAAAGAAAGTGCAAAACTACAACAGTTGGAATCCGCAACCACCTCAGACATCGCATGCCTGACCAAATGAATTCCTTAGACATCACATGCCTAACAATTATAAACCCCGCATTTTAGTCTCAAAATCGAAAACACTTTTCAATACCAAGTCGGGCAATTCAACAGGATTCCCGACATCCTGATCGAATACTCGTCGCAAACTTCAGTAGGCGGCCGCACCCCAGATACCGTCGACGAAGTGCACCAAGGCGGAACACCGCTACCGCGAACACCCGGACAGATGCTTTCGGTGACGGGGTTCTCCTACAGTCACTTGGTCAGGGCTATGGAGTGAGGCTGTCTATTAAGTTTACCCGGCGAGTATCCGCGTACGCTACGTGATTGCGACGGACTTTTGATCACATCAAAATTCCGTGGCAACCGATCAAGTGAGACTAAAGTGCTACGTTTATAACATTCATTTAGTTATCACATAACTTTTGTGAATTCCAATTGTTGTATCACATTCCGGATAAACAGAAAATGTTAAACTTTCCGATTGAACATTCGAACACCCAAGTTTTCCCAATACAGATCAACACATGAAATAAGTCTAAAAACATTCAGTTCGTGCCTCAGTACCAACGGTCCAGCCGTAGAAGGGTCAAGCCAACGCCTCACATGTGGCACGCCGTACTGCCCCAAACCCGAAGGTTCAAAGGGCAGTTCAAGACGGTCACATAATCGAGTTAAGGTTTGTTGTCTTCTAGAGGGTCCATCGAGTTACTTGCACTACTTAGAACGTCTTTAAACTACGGAAAAATCCAACACTTGGAAATTTCCCGACAGGGGAAAAATTGGGTATTTATATCCGGTCGAACTTTTTAACATATTCAAAAACTTATCCGGAAAGCCACACAGACACAATTTGATAATCCGATCGAACATTGGAATTCCCAAAACAACCCAGAAAAATTCAACTCTTGAATAATATTTAAAAATACCCAGGAAAACCAGCAATATCAATTAGGAGTTACTGTGTAACATTGACTGAAGAATGAGTCCGTACGGCCGCGGATCCGCCGCACGAGCCATGCTCGTGCCGCGGAACAGCGGCAGTTTGATGGAATTATGCACTCGTATTTCACAGTTACTCTTAAAATAACCTGCTGATATTTATGAATATTTTTAATACTGAAAAATCCCTGTTTTTGAAAATTGGACAGAGAGCATGGATGTGTTAGGATTTCGGGTTCGTTCGGAGTTCAAAATCCGTCTAGACTTCGCCTAAGGCTCTAGCTAGGCTCTGATAGCAATGAAAGGTTCCTAGGCACCCTAGTGAGGTCTCACAAGGCATCGAACATGCCAATTTCAAATTTTAACGGTGCCTACAAACCCTAACAAGATCGTTGGCTAGATATTTAGGCGAAAATGCAAACTAGTTAACACTTAACTAAGGGATACGGATATACAACCTTTGTAGATCCGTTTGTCCACCTCCATAGCTCCATGAAGAAGTCATCTCCGCTGTACAAATTCGAAATCCAGGCTCTTGCGTCGGCTTCATCGGAGAAGAAGCGGGCTAGGTCATCGACGACGTGCCGAAGATGATCTACGTCGAAGCATCACTAGATCGAGCTCCACCTTCACCGAGCCTTGAAAACTTGTGAAGGAAACACACTCTACTACTTGGCAAGAGGTAGAGGATGAAGAAATAGGAAGTGGGTAGACTTTAGAATTGGATTTCTCACTCATCTTCATCAATCACCATTGATGAAGTGGAGGTTTCTTCATGGAAAAGGATGAAGAAGAAGAAGAAAAGTTATGATAAGTTAATTCAAAATAAAAAGTAAATGAATACTTATCATAACATAACCCTAGTTAAGTGTAGAGAATAGACCATGGTTTGTTTAAATGGTTAGGGTTAAGAATGAAGACAAGAAGGGTGACTAAGTCAAAGCTTCATGAATCTTTACCAAACAAACAAACAAAGCCACCATTCTTTCTTTATCTTTTCCAAAACAAATAAATAAATAAATAAACAAATGAATAAGATAATCAAAACCCTAATCATTAAGTAAACCAAGGTTTAATCTTTATACTTAACCAAGTTAACATGCATCATCAAACATGATACAATCATGTGCACAAAAGTATATCACATATACAACTTGCACAATGCAAGTGAGAAAATCCATTTAAAGTGAACCAATACTAGTTAATGCAAAGTAATATATCAAATATATAATTATACATTAAATCATTAAATCAACACTTGATTTAACGATCCGGTCATATCGCACACAACCGACTAGTATACAATGTATCGGCTTATCGAATCAACCCTTGATTTGATAACTAGGTTATATCGCATACAACCAATCGATACATTCATCGCGAGAATGGAATACGGTATCACATACACGCATCATTCTCGGTCCCGCACATATCTCATATGCGCTCCTATTTCGTTTCGCTTGAGCCAGGAAACCTCTGTGTAGGACTCTAAAGACTCGTCAATACGCCGGCAGCAGATGATGATCATATCAAACATCCACAAGCCGCAAGCGGTCTGCTAAACGTAACGGCCACCCGGGTATTGAGCGATCAGAAGATCGATGATCAAGCCCGCTCACACTCCTGTGAATCCAACCAGTAACACTACCGTACAGTCCGGTCTGATCGTCTGATATGTCGCATATCTTGCCTAGGGGTGGTAAACGTCAGACCCCAATAGCTCGATAAGTCGTGTCGATATGAGGTCTATAACAATTCGAGAAACTACTGGTAACACTTACCAGTAAATCTCAGCAACCCTGGCCAGGGATTTCCTGTTATAGCCAATCGAACACAGCGCAACATCAACCCCCTATACCGAGAGAGACGAATCCCCTCCTATCGCTCATTGCCTCCATATGACTCGGGACTGTACCCAAAAACCACCATTTTGCACGCCCTCTTGGACGTGGTAAGATGGAAATCAAAGCACAGTGGGAACCACACAAGACTCTATGACGATCTCGGGTCAACAGACTACTCTGTACCAGTGTCACCAGAGAACTGCCATCTGACGTGAGGTATAATACCATCTGGGAGTTCTCGGCGAGTCCGCCCAGTGTACCCAGTCTCTACTGAGCACCCGTATATCATCTCTGATGTCAAACACCAATGGATATGGGATCATCCATCGCCCATCTGTATGGGACGAGAAGGTATACGCTAGTCTACTCTGGTATATCGATGCCCCATCTCGATACACCCACGACTAGGGACCTTCAAGGATATACTTATGGACTACCATGTCCCCACTAGTATGATCCGCATCATAGTCCAGGTAGTCAAGTACACATCCTAAGGGCTTTACCAACATGTAATAGAGAGACAATCTGTGTACACGTTAAGGTAAAGAGCAACCAGATAGCATACTATCATGTCGAGCAAGAAAGTCCTCCCTATATATGTCCCAGCATCCACTACAATATACATCCAATGTACAGTAATGGCCTCTAGGGCATACATATAACTAACATTAACAACTTAACTAAAGTGTAACGGAAATACAACCTTTGTAGATCCGGTGCTCCACCTCCATAGCTCCGTGATGATGTCTCCTCGCTGTCCAAATGGAATCCCGGGCTCTAGCGTCGGCTTCATCGGAGAAATGGGCGGGCTAGATCGTCGGCTTCGTGCCGAAGATGATCTACGTCGAGGCATCACTAGATCAAGCTCCCACTTCACCAAGTCATGAAACTTGTGAAGAGAACACCCTATACTACTTGGCAAGAGGTATAGGATGAAGAAATAGGAAGTGGGTTCACTTTAGAATTGGATTTCTCACTCTATTTCATCAAGCACCATTGATGAAGTCAAGCTTTCTTCATTGAAGAAGAAGAAGAAGAAGAAGATCAAGTATATTATGATAAGTTATTAGAATAGAATAGAAAAATCAATACTTATCATAATATTAACTATAGTTATGTGTAGAGAATTGACCAAGGTTAAAGGAATGGTTAGGGTTAAGGAGAAGAAGACAAAATGGTTTCTTTGGTCAAAACATTCATGAAGCTTCAACAAGCTTCTCCATTGAAAGCAACCATTTTGTATTATTCTTTTATCTTTTCCAATAAATAAAAAGATAAAGGAATGAATAAATAAATATAAACCCTAACCATTTACTTAACCAAGGTTTAACTCTTTACACAAAACCTAGCATTCATGCATCATCAAACATGATACAATCATTTGCACAAAAAGTATATCACATATACAACTTGTACACTTCAATTGAGAAAATCCATTTAAAGTGAACCAATACTAGTTAATGCAAAGTAATATATCAAATATATAATTATGCATTAAATCATTAAATCAACACTTGATTTAACGATCCGGTCATATCGCATACAACCGACTAATATCCAATGTATCGGCTTATCGAATCAATCCTTGATTCAATAACTAGGTTATATCGCATACAACCATTCGATACATTCATCGCGAGAATGGAATACGGTATCACATACACGCATTATTCTCGGTCCCGCACATATCTCATATGCGCTCCTATTTCGTTTCGCTTGAGCCAGGAAACCTCTGTGTAGGACTCTAAAGACTCGTCAATACGCCGGCAGCAGATGATGATCATATCAAACACCCACAAGCCGCAAGCGGTCTGCTAAACGTAACGGCCACCCGGGTATTGAGCGATCAGAAGATCGACGAGCAAGCCCGCTCACACTCCTGTGAATCCAACCAGTAACACTTACCGTACAGTCCGGTCTGATCGTCTGATATGTCGCATATCTCGCCTAGGGGTGGTAAACGTCAGACCCCAATAGCTCGATAAGTCGTGTCGATATGAGGTCTATAAGATTCGAGAAACTACTGGTAACACTTACCAGTAAATCTCAGCAACCCTGGCCAGGGATTTCCGGTTATAGCCAATCGAACACAGCGTAACATCAACTCCCTATACCGGGAGAGGCGAATCCCCTCCTATCGCTCATTGCCTCCATGTGATTCGGGACTGTACCCAAAAACCACCGTTTTGCACGCCCTCTTGGACGTGGTAAGATGGAAATCAAAGCACAGTGGGAACCACACAAGACTCTATGACGATCTCGGGTCAACAGACTACTCTGTACCAGTGTCACCAGAGAACTGCCATCTGACGTAAGGTATAATACCATCTGGGAGTTCTCGGCGAGTCCGTCCAGTGTACCCAGTCTCTACTGAGCACCCGTATATCATCTCTGATGTCAACCACCAATGGATATGGGATCATCCATCGCCCATCTGTATGGGTCGAGAAGGTATACGCTAGTCTACTCTGGTATATCGATGCCCCGTCTCGATACACCCATGACTAGGGACCTTGAAGGATGTACTTATGGACTACCATGTCCCCACTAGTATGATCCGCATCATAGTCCAGGTAGTCAAGTACACATCCTAAGGGCTTTACCAACATGTAACAGAGAGACAATCAGTGTACACGTTAAGGTAAAGAGCAACCAGATAGCATACTATCATGTCGAGCAAGAAAGTCCTCCCTATATATATCCCAGCATCCACTACAATGTACATCCAATGTACAGTAATGGCCTCTACGGCATACATATAACTAACAGTTTGCAACTCTGACAATCCAAAAGCCAGTGTTTAAGAAGGTTCGGTTAATTTTGGTCACTAAGTCATAGTCTAGGGTCGGGTCAATGGTCGCTGCCAAAGAGAGAGAGAAAAGAAACACTCAACGTGCACTCTAACCTAGATTAGAATGGTTATCACTTTATCTAATCAGGAAACCTCCCACTGTAATCTCAAATTCTCCTCCAAACCTGAAAAAAGAATTAGTCGGGGTCACCCGAGGAGTAAACCAACTCATCAGTGGGAATCGGGATCCAACTATCATCGCATGATAATGTGACGGAATCCACTCATGTTATCACACTCCAGAAGGTATGCGCATGCCTGGCAAGTTTCAGTTTCTTTAGAAACTCCCGATGTGATTTTTACCCCTGGGACCCAAGTGACCTTGACGAATAATCAACAAATCAAAAGGTCCTAGTCAAGTTCAACCCGTCATTATCTTGATTGCGTTAAACCCACCCGCATGACCCTTGACGAATAATCAACAAAGTCATACGACTGTCCTAACCAATCCACATATCCATGCGACAGAAAGCATTACAGAGCTACCGCACACTACGCCTCGGCGAATAGCAACGACAAACATAGCGCGAATACTAAGCAATACTAATCCGAAATGACGGAGGGCTACAAATGGTTTTTGGCGAAAAAACTTTTACCGTAATGAACTTGATATCGTTGAAGGAACTGGATAACTTTTTATAAAAATATAGTAACGAAATCCTTTGCTAAAGAGGTCACTCCCGGTGAAGGGATCTCGGCTCTTTCCCCGTAGAATGAGGTGCAGGATATTCCAACTGAATACCACGATGCAAAACAAAAGGCAATCGGCTATAGTGAAATTATTACCCTGACGCAAACTTCTATCCAAGGGGTCACTCCCGGTGAACGGATCTCGGCCCTTGCCTCGTCGACTGAGGTGCTGGATATTCATAACCGAATACCACTGTGCAAAACAAAAGAGAACATCCTTACAATACAGCTTTTTGAAAAATGTTCCAACAACATCAGAATAGGTTTGTTTAGCTTGCATTGATCCGAATCAACGCAGTCCCATCAATTGATCACACCAATAAAGAACGAAAATACGATGTACGTATATGCCACCCGCATTCGCCACTGGGTCCCGTCATCACCCGTTAGGTTACTAGACTAACGACAGAGCGGGGACTGGACTAGCGCGGATGCAAAACATATACAACATCTACTAGTATATATATCAATATATAATATTCGCTCAAGGCGTGATAAAATGCAACATCACAGAAATGTAACCAGCATCACAGAACAATACAGATATCTGGGATCCCCGGGTTTCATAGAGCCGCTGCTGAAACCCGACGTTCCCCTGGTCGTGTGGATAGCCTGTGCAATGAAATCCTAGACCCCTACGGGCGCGGCAAGTTACCCGCCAAAACCTGAAGCGAGGCAGCCCCCTTCAACGACGTGAATGGACCACCCAGCACTTCACGGAATCCGGTAACTTGGGCACCCCTCCTTGGGTCAACCTGCACCCCCTACGAGTGCGGTGAATAGCCCGCCAATTCTAGAGTGAAGCCCCCTCCGTCTCAATGCCATGAGATGCGGGCCCGTTTCCTTCTAGAACCCGGCTATCCATGAACCCCTCCTCGGGGCAATCCTAGTACAGAAAGTAAAATATACATACAGCGGGTACATCGTGTAAGTGCACGGCGGCACCCCGGCCGTCAATCCGACGCCGGAATGCGGAAGCGGTGAAAAACTTTAATTTTTGCGGACTTAGCAAACCGGCACCACCGCGCACTAAACACCCGGATCGAACCATTAACTAGTCCTAGCTAACTACAAGAAAGGGAATAGAGATATACCGACGATCCTAGTCCTCCGGTCTTCTCGTCATGGTCCCGATCTCCTGCGGAAAATCCTGCCTCCTCCTCGTCGCCGGAAGTGCACCACATCGCCTACTTTGTTTACGGGCTCCCACCTCAATGCCGAGGCAACTCGGGCACGAAGCCGGCTACTCGACGTGCCTAAGATTCGCTGTAGAATGTGTAGTAGAACTTGTGTCTCCTTTTTGGGGTAGTGGAGGTTGCCATTAGTGGAGGAATTGAACTTGGAATTTTGGAGAGTCTTCTTGTGTGATTTTTGGAGCATCAAGAGAACCAAAAATTGCCACACCAAAATGAATGCCCCCACCTTCTACAAAAGTGGCCGGCCCATGCAAAAGAGAAGGGTGAGAATTGAGAGAAAGTCAAGGGAGTGGGTGAGCTATCATGCAAGCATGGAAAAAGAGTGATGATTAAAACAATATCATCACAAACAAAAACAAACACTCCGAAGCAACCATGATGACTCCAAATGGTCAAGCCATCATGAAGAAGTCAAGAAGTCAAGGTCAATGGAGCAACCATCATGATCCAACCAATAAGCAAAGACCCCCTCCACAAATACTTATTTGCAACAATGCAAATAAGCCCTCCTCCACCAATCTTCGGCCAATGAACGAAACAAAGGAAATCGGCCAAAACAGAAAGCAAACTGGCAACTCCAGAAAACTGGTCCCGTAATAAATTACAGAAAAACCCCGATACTGTGCATACACACCCGCATCTGTATTTCGACCGAAATACAAATGCAATGAGACAAAATCTACACTGTACTATACCAGGATCCGGCTTATACCAAAACCGGCCAGTAATGTCTGTTCGATCCTGATCCGTGCAATACCGCACGTATCTGATTGAACCCTGCCATATACCCATACGGCCTATAGTACAAACTGTCCGATCCCGATCCGTGCAATACCGCACGTATTTGGTCGGACCTTGCCATATCTCCATACGGCCTCTACAACCTTTCGCCCGAAAGCTGAGTAACTGAATGTGGGGGGGACTCTAAAGACTCGTCAACACCTTGGTTGTGGATTTAACCACTAGCACGTCAGAGGTATAAGCCAATACGTGACGGGCTACCAGGTACTGACTAAAAAGGGACGTCTGTGAGCGAACTCAGCCCGACAACCCTACTGAGCCTGTCAGTGACAATATCCGTGCAGTCCGGTCCGTTCGTCTATGAGTATCGCATGGCGGGCCTAGGGGGTTGGTAAAAGTCAGACCCCCAAAAGCGGTACAAGTCGTGTCGGAGTGTAGCCCAGAACACCCTGAGATACTACTGGAATACCTACCAGTAAATCTCCTTGCCTTGGCCAAGGACTTTATGTAACGGCTCTCCTAGACACAGCACGACCTCACCCCCAATACCGGGAGAGACGAACCCCTGAAGATACGCTCACTGCCTCCATGTGGCTCGGGACTGTACCCAACTAAAACCTGTTTGCACGACTCCTTTAAGCCGTGGTAGGGTAGTAATCAAAGTACAGTAGGAACTCACACGAGACAAATGACGATCCCCAGGTCGATGAACTAACCTGCACACATGTCACCAGGGAACTGCCATCTGACGTCTGGTATATGACCAACTAGCATGTTCCCGGCGAGTCCTGTCCGGTGTACTCATAACCCAATGAGCACCTGTATACATCTTAGGTGATCCAACTGACACCAGTGGCTTGTGAGACCGGCCACCGCCCCTCGTCGGGGTCTCGACTGTATACACTAGTCTACTATGGAGAATCGATGCCCTGTCTCGAAACTCTCACGACTAGGGACCTTTTAAGGATATGCTTATAGACCCCCAGCTCCCACTTATATGATCGCCCTCATATTGCTGGTGGTCAAGCAAGAATCCTAGGGGCTCTATCAACGTGTAATAGCAACTTGTCAGGTCACCTAAAACAGTACACGATGATAAAGGTGAACCAGATAGCATACTATCATCTCGAGTAAGACTGTCCTACCGGGATAGGTCCTCCATCAATCATTGCAATCACGTACCTGTGACCTAATAATTGACTCTGAGGGCACTATCTCCAACACATAGACCTCAGCCCGGTCGTGCCCCAAAAGAATAATATACAAACAGGCAGTAACAGCAGTCCACATGTCGGATGCTCGCTGCGCAATATCAAATGTACATATACAACCAAACTGTACTACCATTGCATCCAGGCTATCCACCACGACAGATCCGAAACATCACAGCACAACACAGAACATCAACGTGAATATCACGTTCGCAAATCCGTCTAAAAGGGCTATAGCAGATAGACTGGATTTACCGATCGAGTGACATTCACGGTCGCAGATATAATGTAAATACTGTGAACTAACATGTTAAAATTTTCGATCGACTAAAATTCCCAAAGTGGGCCCCAAGCACAATACCCAGTACTCTAATAAATCTGGGCCCAAAAGGAATATTCCAAAAACCCCAATTTCAACTCAGAAGCCCACTATTAAAATTTGGTGCGTTGACAAGTCAAAGTGGCGGCGGAACCGCGGCCAATGCGTGTGTTTGGCCGCGGTTCCGCGGTGGAATGGTGACGTCACGCGACCAAATTTTGACAGAATGCTTAGAATTCCCTGCACGTGTTTCTGCAATGACCTGAAAAATTTTTGGAGCTAAAAAAAATTCGACAGAAACTGATGCACTTGAAATCGGGTTTTCGGAAAATCCGTTCGATCGAACTTGTAAACACGTTAGAGCAAGCTAGACTAGGTTAATGGCGTGGCTCTGATACCATGTAGGACTACAGTAGCGCCCCGGCCGTCTATCCGAGACCAAATGCGGAAACGAAAATTTTTCTTTACTTTAAAACCGGCACTACCGCATCCTAAAACCCCGGATCATAACCATTAACCTAATGCTAGCTAACATGAGAATGGGTAGGAAGCTATACCAAGCGATCCGTGTCCTTCGGTCTTCGCCTCCACTCCGATCTCCTCGCGGAATCTCCGGTTGTCACCTCCTCGTCGAAACGGGCACCACATCGCCGGGTTCTTTTACGGGCTCCCACCTCTGGACCGAAGCAACTCGCGCACGAAGTTGGCAAGCCGACGTGCCCAAGAAATGCTGTAGGCAAGTGTAGAATCCATTGTCTCTAGGGGGTTGAAGTTGCCTTTGATGGAAGAATGAAACAATGAGCTTTTGGAGATGTGTTAGGAATTTTGCAAGCAAGCAAAATGAGATAATAGATTTTCACTCATGCAAAAATGAATCCCCTCTCTCTCTCAAAGTGGCCGGCCCCCTTCAAATATGGGAGTGGGAAAAAATCCATGAAGGGAGGTGAGTGTAGGAATCACAAAGGTGACCATAAGAGTGTACGGTTCCTAGGCACACTAATGAGGTCTCACAAGGCATCAACCATGCCAATTTCAAAGTTTTGCGGTGCCGAGAAACCCTAATGCGATCGTTAACTAGAGAATAGGCGAAACTACAAGCTACTAAACTGCTTTAGCACTAAGTGAACGGAAATACAACCTTTGTAGATCCGGTCCTCCACCTCCATAGCTCCATGATGAAGTCCCCTCGCTGCGATCATCGGATCCCGGACTCTAGCGTCGGCTTCATCGGAGAAATGGGCGGGCTAGGTCGTCGACTTCGATGCCGAAGATGATCTACGTCGAGGCAACTCAAGATCAAACTCCAACTTCACCAAGTCAAGAAACTTATGAAGAAAACACCCTATACTACTTGGCAAGTGGTAGAGGATGAAGAAATAGGAAGTGGGTTCACTTTAGAATTGGATTTCTCACTCATTTTCTCAAATCACCATTGAAGCTAGCAAGCTTCTTTCTTCTTGAAGAAGAAGAAGATAATATGATATGAAATTATTGGAAAATAGAAAATAAGTCATTCTTATCATATTAGCAACCATGGTTAAGTGTAGAGAATAAACTAAGGTTAGGTGAATGGTTAGGTTTAGCATGAAACAAAAATGGTAGACTTTTTCAAAGCTTCATGAAGCTTCAACTATAAAACAAAAAAGCCACCATTTTCTTTTCTTTTGCCAAAAAAGAAATAAATAAATAAATGAATAAATAAATAAAAACCCTAACCATTTACTTAACCAAGGTTTAAATCAAACATACACCCATGTTTGCATGTATCATCAAACATGATACAAACTTGTGCACAAAAATATATCACATATACAATGTGCACAAACAAGTGAGAAAAACATCTTAAGTGAACCAATATTAGTTAATGTAAAGTGATATATCAAATATATAATTATACATTAAATCATTAAATCAACACTTGACTTAATGATCCGGTCATATCACATATAACCGACTAATATCAATAGTAACAACTTATCGAATCAACACTTGATCCGATAACCCGGCTATATCGCATATAACCGATCAATGTCACAAATCGTGAGAATCGAATACAGTATCACATACTGGTATTATTCTCGGTCCCGCACATATCTCATATGCGCTCCAATTTCGTTTCGCTTGAGCCAGGAAACCTCTGTGTAGGACTCTAAAGACTCGTCAATACGCCGGCAGCAGGTGATGATCATATCAAGCACCCACAAGCCGCAAGCGGTCTGCTAAACGTAACGGCCACCCGGGTATTGAGCGATCAGAAGATCGACGAGCAAGCCCGCTCACACTCCTGTGAATCCAACCAGTAACACTTACCGTACAGACCGGTCTGTTCGTCTGATATGCAGCATATCTCGCCTAGGGGTGGTAAACGTCAGACCCTAGTAGCTCGATAAGTCGTGTCGATATGAGGTCTATAACAGTTCGAGAAACTACTGGTAACACTTACCAGTAAATCTCAGCAACCCTGGCCAGGGATTTCCGGTTATAGCCAATCGAACACAGTGCAACATCAACTCCCTATACCGGGAGAGACGAATCCCCTCCTATCGCTCATTGCCTCCATGTGATTCGGGACTGTACCCAAAAACCACCATTTTGCACGCCCTCTTGGACATGGTAAGGTGGAAATCAAAGCACAATGGGAATCACACAAGACTCTATGACGATCTCGGGTCTACAGACTAACCTGTACCAGTGTCACCATTGAACTACCATCTGACGTAAGGTATAATACCATCTGGGAGTTCTCGGCGAGTCCGTCCAGTGTACCCAGTCTCCAATGAGCACCCGTATATAATCTCTGATGTCAAACACCAATGGATATGAGATCATCCATCGCCCATCTGTATGGGTCGAGAAGGTATACGCTAGTCTACTCTGGTATATCGATGCCCCGTCTCGATACACCCATGACTAGGGACCTTGAAGGATGTACTTATGGACTACCATGTCCCCACTAGTATGATCTGCATCATAGTCCAGGTAGTCAAGTACACATCCAAAGGGCTTTACCAACATGTAACAGAGAGACAATCAGTGTACACGTTAAGGTAAAGAGCAACCAGATAGTATACTATCATGTCGAGCAAGAAAGTCCTCCCTATATATGTCCAAGCATCCACTACAATATACATCCTATGTATAGTAATGGCCTCTAGGGCATACATATAACTAACAATCTCCCACTTGCACTAGGGCCATCTGTAGCAGTGGTTGCAGTATCTCATACTCAACCATCCCATAAAAGTCTTTCTCTGGGAAAAGGCCTTTGTGAGTGGATCCGCCGTGTTGTCCTCTGAGTCTGCTCTCCTAACCTCGATCCCCTGGAGATCAACCATCTCCACGATCAGGTGACACTGCCTTAGAATATGCCTGGATCACTGATGGGACGGGCGTTCCTTGGCATAAGCCACAACTCCATTGTCACACAATGGGAGGAACTAAGTTCATCTAATGAACAAATATACATCCAGACTGCCTCTTTGGTAGCATCTTAAGTAGCGATGTATCCAGCCTTTATCGTCTAGTATGCCACGGTATCTAGCTTGGAACTCTTCCAACATACCATCCCTTTACTGAGGGTAAAGACAATGCCTGCGACTGACTTTCAGTCGTCCTTATCACTCTGGAACCTTTCCAGTGATTCTCCCCAGGATCAATTGATACCATCTCACTTCAACTAGTGAGTTTCCTAGCATCCAATCAGATCTATCTAATAGATCCAAAACCCAGAATTTAAGTGGTATCACTTTGATCCTATATGGAGAATCATTGTGATATTCGGAGATTGACCGATCGTAGCATAGGAAACTCCTTTCTTATCAAGAGTATGTCATCCACGTACTCTACGAGGATCATCACCATACTCCCTACTACTCTTTTGTATATACAAGGTTCATCTACCATTTTGATGAAGTCAAACTCCTTGACTACCACATCAAAACAGACGTTCCAACTCCGCGATGCCTGCTTTATCACATAAAACATCTTGCACACGTTTCCGCTGCTCCCACTGTTTACGAGGCCCTCTGGCTGTGTACTTATAGACGCACTCTTCTAAAACATCATTTAGAAAAGCAGTCATGGCACCCAACCGCCAGATATCGTAGTCATGGTATGTAGCCGTGGCAAGTAGGATCTGGATGGACTTAAGCATGGCTACTTCAAAAGGTTTCACCATTATCCACGCCTGGTCGATGACGAAAACCTTTAACAAGTCTAGCTTTGAAAGTCTCAACTTTTCCATCTACACCAAGTAATCTACTCAAGATATACTTGCTCCTGATGGGGATTTAACCCTTCAGATAAAGCAACCAAAGTCCATACTTTGTTGGTGTATAAGGATTCCATCTCAGATCGATAAACATCCAGCCATTCTTACAGAGTCCCACTCCTGATGGCCAGTTCGAAACTAGTTGGGTCATCATCTTATGATGCAATTCTCGCTCCCACTGTCATAGAGAAACCAAAGTATCTCTCAGGTGGGTGAGAAACCCTACTAGATCGGCGGAGAGGCTGAGGTTCGTTGGAATCTACTGAATCCTTTGGTTCATCAGCTACAGTTTGTATAGCTGGAACATTTCCAGTTCTACATAACAGACCTTGCATCGAGCTTGTCCGGATTTTGCTTTTTAGACATAGGCCGGAAAACCCCAAATCTTAACTGACTTAAGAAATGAGCTTTTCCCTCTCCATATCATATATGAAATGGTAGGCATCTGATTTGATCTGAACCCTATTCAATAGGTATGCAACTTCTTAAGTGCATAACCCCTAAAGGAAATAGGTAACTAAGTAGTACTCATCATAGAGCACACCATATCATATAGGGTGTTATTGCTCCGCCCTGATACACCGTTGTTCTGTGGTGTATTCAGAGGAGTAATACTGAGAGAGAATCTCATTCTCCTTTAGAATAGTCCAGGATTTCCGTGCTCAAGTATTCTCCTCCTCGATCACATCAAAGGACATAATACTTATACCCGTATATTTTGGTTCTCTACTTCTAACTTATATTCTGTGAATATCTCAAAAGGTTCAGACTCATGTTTCAACAGGAACATATGACTGAATCTTGAGAGATCATCAGAGAATGTAATGAAGTATAAAGAACCAGTCTTGGCATGTGTAGACAGGGGACCTTCATACATCAACATGTATCAATCCCAAAAGTTCACTAACTCTTTCTCTGTTTCCAATAAACAGAGGTATGGTCATCTTATCTTTGTGACATGACTGGTGAGTTTCACAAGATGTAAATTCAAACTAATTTAAATATGCATCTTTATGTAACTCCAGCTAGTCGGGTCGCATTGATATGACCTAGTCTACAATACCTCAAGAAGGATCCGTTCATTTCTGAACTCTTCCTCTTGTGTGTGTTCCGTATACTTAGAACTGTAGTTTGATTTAGAACATCAATGCTTTTAGATAACGTGCCTGAACCGATCAACTTTTGATATAGGAAATGTTCAAAACATTATCCAACAATACAAAATTTTATCATTTCTTTACTTATAAAGAGACTGATATGATTTTGTATATCAGGTTCGGTATCTAATAACATTCGTTCAGAATCAATGTGTTTGTAATACAGGGTGATAGTGACCAACAGACTTGGCTGCAACACTTGCACCGTTTTCTGTCTCATGAAACTTATCACCCGTTCTCAGTTCTCTACCTATCTGTAGCCCTATGTAACAGATTACATATCTGGGATCCTGATCCGATATCAAATACCCAGGACGTAGAGGATACAGAGAAACAGTTCTTTGTAATGAACACACCCGAAGATGATGCATCAACATGCACTTTCTTCGTTTGGGCGGCACGGGAAATCTGGTATTCCCCAATTCCTGCTCTGTCTTATAACAATTATAAGCGGGACCAACGTTCCTCAGCTCAGTATAACAAGCGGGTTCGGTCAATATATCCGTTTTATTATCTTGATTAAGGCGTGATATGGTCGCTACCTGGAGAGAGAGAGAAGAAAACACTCAGCGTATGCTCTTGCAAGATCAGATAGGTTATTATTTTATCTAATCAGGATGGATCCCACTGTTTTTATCAAATCTTCCTTCAAACCCTAAAAGGAAAGGCTAGCCGGGATTAATTACACGCTACAAGTTTGCCAATCTTTCAGCCAGGCCAGTGTCGGTACTTTGAGGGAGGTCCCCCGTGCTTTCGCACAAACCTAATTAATGTAAACATCGTTTTCCCAGAGGCGTAACCCCGTTGACATCTTTCTAGACACCTACTAGATCGGCTAATTGTAATGTGTAAAACTCTCCCAGGAGTAACAATTACTCGCAGTGGGTATCGGGATCCAACTATCTCATAGAAGGTATACAATCTCATTGCAAATTTCAACACTTGAAATTCCCGATAATATTTTGCCCCTAACGTGCTATGACCTTGACGAAAGCCAACAAACCATAGCCCGCTAGTCAAGTTCAACCCGTCATTTCCTGATTGAATTAAACCCACCCGCACGACCCTTGACGAAAGCCAACAAAGCCGCACGACTACCCTAATCCAATCGCATCGTATGCTGCAGATAAGCAGCATATAGCTACCGCACACTGCACCTTGACGAAAGCCAACAAATGCAGCACGAATACTATATACAACTTATCTGAAATGACGGAGGGCTACGACAGGTTTTTCTGAAAAACTATTGCGTAATGAACTTGATATCGTTGTGGAATCAAATGATTTTAAAATGGAGTGCTTTTGAGGCTTTTCTAGTTTTGCTAAAGGAGTCACTCCCGGTGAAGGGATCGTCGGTCCTTTCCTCGTCGAATGAGGTGCGAGATATATCATATATATCACTGTGCAAAGCAGAAACTATAGAAGCAATCAAAAGACAAACCGAGAGTTGTAGCATCTGCCAGTTATTGCTAAAGGAGTCACTCCCGGTGAAGGGATCTCGGTCCTTTCCTTATCGAATAAGGTGCAGGATGTTCTACAAGGAACACCGCGATGCAAAGCAAGAACTGTAGCTACCTGTTTTAATTTTGAAATTCGATTCCACAACATCTTAGGTTTCTTTTCTTTCATTAATCACATTAATGAAGTCCCATCATTTAAGTTACCTAAACATCACAGATAAATACGACGTACACTTATGCCATCCGCATTCGCCTCGATGTCCCCTCGTGCACCGTTAGGTTAGGTAACTAACGGCAGAGCGGGGCAGGGCTAGCGCGGGTGTAAAACATAAGTAACGCCTATTTAATATATCATATATACTATATACAGTATTTATCACAGAACATATCAAATGATCACATCACAGATATTGCAGCAGAATAATCATATGAAATATTGGATATACTAGGACGTCCGTGTTTTCAATACGAGCCAGTATAAAACACGGATTCTGTTAGTGTATATGCCCTAGAGGCCATTACTGTATCATACTAGTATGTATATTACTTGATGGAAGCTTGGGATATTCACAGTTGTATAGACAATCTTGCTCGATATAGTAGTATGCTACTTGGTTTGTCTCTGCTTTAATGTGTACATGTGTGTTTATTTATTATATCACCTATACGCATTAGTAGAGCCCTTAGGATCTTTGCTTGATTACCGGCGTTGTGATGGCGATCACACTTGTGGGGGCTGGGTAATCCACAAGCACATCCTTATACACGTCCCTAGTCCTGGGAGTATTGAGATAGGGCATCGATACTCCGGAGTAGACTAGCGTATGCGCTTCTCATCCCAGCACGGGAGACGGTCTGTCCCACAGCCGTCAGTACGTCGTACTTGAGATAGTATGCGGGTGCTCGTTAGGTTACGAGTACACTGGACAGGACTCGTCGGGAACTGATGGTTGGTATTATACCTATCGTCAGTTATCAGTTCCCAGGTGACATGAGTACAGCTTAGTCCGCTGACTTGACACTGTCACTTCGCCTCGAGTGTGTTCCCACTGTTCTTTGATTACTACCCTACCACGGCTCTACTGAGTCATGCAAACAGGTAGTAGTTGGGTGCAGTCCCGAAGCACTTGGAGGCAGTGACGGTTAGACAGGATTCGTCTCTCCCGGTATTGGGGGTTGACATCGCGCTGTGTCTAGGAGAGCCATTACACGAGTAGTCCCTGGCCAGGGCAAGCGAGATATACTGGTAGGTTTCCAGTGTTATCTCAGGGTGTTCTGGGCTTCACTCCGACACGACTTGTACCGCTTTTGGGGGGACTGACGTTTACCGCCCCCTAGGCCCGACATGCGATGTATCAGACGAACAGACCGGACTGTACGGAGATTGTCACATACAGGCTCAGTAGGAGTTCGGATGGGTTTACCTCATCGGCCTTCTTATCGACATCTACCTGGGGACCATTACGTACAGCTAGTGCCGCTTGCGGTCTGTGGTTAAACCCACTGCCAGCGTAGTGTCGAGTCTTTAGAGTCCCACACAGAGAGTTTCCCTGCACTGAGCGAAACGTGTAGAGGCCGTATGGTTTTACGGCAGGGCTGCGATCACTTACGTACACTTGTGTGCGTGTGGTGTTCGGGCAGGCAATACTAGTGGGCTTTGGTTTAAGCCGGATCCTAGTATTGCACGGATGGATTTGTTTTGTCTTTCTGCGCATCCGCATTCTGCGGAATACGGATGCAGGTGTGTATGCACAGTTTTCCGGAGTGATGAAGGAGGAGGTGCCTCATTAGGGTTTTGGCAGTTGGTTAGGCCAAAACCGTTATGTGGCGGGCTCATCAGGGTTTTGACAGTTGATTCGGTCAAAATCATTTTGAGGCGGACTCATAGGGTTTTGACAGTTCGTTTGGTCAAAACCATTATGAGCCGGGGACATTATTTACTAATCCTTTCATTGATAATTATGTTATGGCTAATTACATTGACCATTTGACCATCTTGACTTTGTTGACCATTTGACCAAAGTTGACTAGGATCTTCTTGAAAGATCTAAAGTATTCTTTGGTTTTCTTTTTCTTTTTGTTATGATAATGGTCATGTCATTTGTAGCCATCAACTTTATCTTGATGGGATTAGTAATGATAATGTTTTTGCATTATTGCAACCATGGTTGGTTTTTCTCTTGGTTAAGTTTTTCATTTTTTCTCATTCTCATTCTCTCTCTTGAAATGAGAAGCTCCATGGTTGTTAGCTAGCTCCTTCTTCTTCCTTCTCTTGTTTTATCTTTTGATCTCATGTGTTGAGAGATAAAGATCTCACAAAGACAAAACCATCCCTTCATCACTTCTACACAACCTAGGGCTTTTATATTAGCAATCTCTTTGCCCTAGTTACCTCGGCTCGAGGTGGAGCTCGGTGCACATCTCTCGGGTGGATCGTCTACGACTCAAGGAGGCCGTGGAGGTGACCAAAGTCCGGATCAAGCCTTGGAGCAAGCAAGGAGAAGAACAACAAGAAGAGAAGGAGTTCAAGTTGAGGTATAACCCCTAACCGAGTAGATAAATCTCTAGTTAGGATGCTAGTGTATTGTTTAGCAAAGATCCGGCTTTTACGGTCCATGCTACCAAGTTTAGAAAAAAATTTGTTTTACCGTTTCCGCAACCCCGAAAGTACCGGGAGAGGTAGAGTGGACCTAACAGTGGTATCAGAGCCTAACTAAACACACACTAGCATGTTAGCAAAGTATTTAGAATTTCGACAAGACGAAAAACCGCAAAGCACCCCGGAAAAAATTCAGTTTCTGCCGATTTTCAGATCTGTTCCAAAATTAAAAATTCATGCACTAAAAATCGGTTCAGGCTTTTATTAGAAAACTGCAAAAATTTGATCACCCAACTCGACTAAACAGCCGCATTTCCGCGGCATAAGCTTGCTTATGCCGCGGAACCGCGGCCAGTTTGGCTCCGTTGGGGGATCTCCTTCTTGCAGTTTTCTTAGATGGGTATTTTGGGATTTTTACAATATGACATTTCTGCCCAGATTTTCCTGAAAGCAAAATTTGTTTTTGGGGCTTAAAAGTCCGTATTTTTGGTCGATGTTCTGTAGACTTTGGCTAATGGTTATATCTGTAATATTATATGTGTATTGAACGTCTACTAATCGCTATACGCCGATTAGTGGGGGTTATACACATCTGTGATCTGTGTTGTTGATGGTATGTGTATATGAACTCGTTGGATTATCGCGGATGAATAGCCGGGGTGGATGTGAGATGAGTGTTTCTTTTTCTTTCATTCATGTAATAAATTTGTAAATTGATGTAATATTATTTGTATGGCCGCACAACCGGGTCGGGGTTGTAGCCGTCATTGTATAATTCTTTTTACTGTTTTTGCTCCTAGGATAGACCCATGGAGGGGGTGCACAAACTACCGGGTATCTCGAAGTGCCGAGTGGCCTACTCACGGCGTTGAGGGAGGTTGCTTCGCTTCGGGTACTGGCGGGTAGTTTGCCGCACCCGTAGGGGTCTTGGGTGGGGTATTGGCTATTCATCGCGACCGTGTAATCCGCTTTTCGTTGCAGGCTCGAACGAATCGCGGGTTCCTAGTATATCCAAAGTGTTCATCTGTGATCTGGATTGGCTATCATTGCTGTATATCTATATATAATAACCATTTAGGCGTTACTTATGTTTTACAGCCGCGCTAGCCCAGCCTCCGCTCTGTCGTTAGTTAAGTAACCTAACGGGTGATGACGGGGCTCAGTGGCGAATGCGAATGGCATAAGCGTACGTCATATTTTGGTTTTTTTCTGCAATGGTAGGATTTAAATGATGGGACGCATTAAAAGAACTAATGCAAGAAAATAAACCTAAAAGACGTTGTTGGAACAAGTTTTTCAAAAAGCTGTTATTACAAGGACGTTCATCTTTTTGTTTTGCATCGAGGTATTCGGTTATGAATGCCCAGCACCTTAATCGACGAGGCAAGGGCCGAGATCCCCTCATCGGGAGTGACCCCTTGGACAAAAATTTTGCGTCAGGGTAATAACTTCACCATAGTCGATTATTCTTGCTTTGCATCGAGGTATTCATCTTACGAATGCCCAGCACCTCACTCGACGAGGAAAGAGCCGAGATCCCTTCACAGGGAGTGACCTCTTTAGCAAAAGTTTTCACCACTATGTTTTCAAAAGGTCTATCATGTTCCTCCAACCACATCAAGTTCATTATGTTAACGGGTTTTTCGCCAAAAAACTCAGCCGTAGCCCTCCGTCGTTTCAGAAAATTAATACTTAGTATTCGTGCTTTGTTTGTTGATTATTCGTCAAGACACAGTGAACGGTAGCTGAGTAATAATTCTCTGTTGCACTGATAGATGCGATTGGTTAGGACGGTCACATGATTTTGTTGATTATTCGTCAAGGATCATGCGGGCGGGTCTAATGCAATCCTGAATAACGACGGGTTGAACTTGACTAGGACCTTTTGATTTGTTGATTATTCGTCAAGGTCACTTGGGTCCTAGGGGCAAAAACCACATCGGGAGTTTCAAAAGAATTGAAACTTGCAGATTTAGCATACCTTCTGGAGTGTAGTGACTAGAGTGGATTCCATCTAGGTCATCACACAATGATAGTTGGATCCCGATCCCACTGATGAGTTAGATTACTCTCGGGAGATTACTTTCACTTAACAATCAATGCTATAAACCTAGTAGGTGTCTAGAAAGGTGTTAGCGGGGCTACGCCCCCAGGGAAAAGAGGTTCTTAAATTAAGGAACTTCGCGAAAGCGTTGGAAAACCTCCCTCGAAGTACCGACACTAGCCTGGCTGAAAGGTTAAGCAAGTATTGTGACGTGAATTAAATCCCGGCTAGTTCTTCTTTTAAAAAGGTTTTGAGAAGAATTTGAGGAAACAGTGGGAGACATCCTGGTTAGATAAACTAATAAACCAATCTAATCTTGCAAGAGCGCCCGCTGAGTGTTTCTTTTCTCTCTCTCCAGGTAGCAGCCATTTCACGCCCTAATCAAGATAATAAAATGTATCGCTTGACTGATCCGAATTCTTATTCGGGGCTGGGGAACATTGGTTCAGCTCTAACTTGTGACAACAGTCATAAGTATGAGAAAGGGAAAGGGGATTGTATGGATTTCCAGGATACCCAGTTGAAGAAGAAGCATGGTTTTGCATCTACTTCAGGTGTTCTTGTAATTGAGAACTGTTTTACGGTCAGCCCTACCTCCTGGGTACTTGATACCGGATCAGGATCTCATATCTGTAATTTATTGCAGGGACTGAGAAAAAGTAGGAAAGTTGCACCGGGTGATATGTCGCTCAGAGTAGCGAACGGAGCACAAGTTAATGCGGCAGCCGTCGGTGAATATCACCTAGTATTGCCAAATGGCAAGACTATAATTTTGAACGATTGCTACTATGTACCCTCCATGGTTTGCAACATCATATCAGTTTCTTTACTCGATAAAGATGGATATAACTTTGTTCTTGATAAGAATATCATGAACATTTACCTTCATAAGGTACTGGTTGCAGAGGGTACACTGTGTAATGTTGGAGATAGTGCCCTCAGAGTCAATTATTAGGTCACAGGTACGTGATTGCAATGATTGATGGAGGACCTATCCCGGTAGGACAGTCTTACTCGAGATGATAGTATGCTATCTGGTTTACCTTTATCATCGTGTACTGTTTTAGGTGACCTGACAAGTTGCTATTACACGTTGATAGAGCCCCTAGGATTCTTGCTTGACCACCAGCAGTATGAGGGCGATCATATAAGTGGGAGCTAGGGTCTATAAGCATATCCTCAAATGGTCCCTAGTCGTGTGAGTTTCGAGACAGGGCATCGATACTCCAGAGTAGACTAGTGTATACAGTCGAGACCCCGACGAGGGGCGGTGGCCGGTCTCACAAGCCACTGGTGTCAGTTGGATCACCTAAGATATACAGGTGCTCATTGGGTTATGAGTACACCGGACAGGACTCGCCGGGAACATGCCAGTTGGTCATATACCAGACGTCAGATGGCAGTTCCCTGGTGACATGTGTACAGGTTAGTTCATCGACCTGGGGATCGTCATTTGTCTTGTGTGAGTTCCCACTGTACTTTGATTACTACCCTACCACGGCTCAAAGGAGTCGTGCAAACAGGTTTTAGTTGGGTACAGTCCCGAGCCACATGGAGGCAGTGATCGCATCTTCAGGGGTTCGTCTCTCCCGGTATTGGGGGTGAGGTCGTGCTGTGTCTAGGAGAGCCATTACACGAAGCCCTCGGCCGAGGCAAGGAGATTTACTGGTAGGTATTCCAGTAGTATCTCAGGGTGTTCTGGGCTACACTCCGACACGACTTGTACCGCTTTTGGGGGTCTGACTTTTACCAACCCCCTAGTCCCGCCATGCGATGCTCATAGACGAACGGACCGGACTGTACGGATATTGTCACTGACAGGCTCAGTAGGGAGTCAGGCTGAGTTCGCTCACAGACGTCCCTTTTGGTCAATACCTGGTAGCCTGTTATGTATTGGCTTATACCTCTAACGTGCTTGTGGTTAAATCCACAACCAAGGTGTTGACGAGTCTTTAGAGTCCCCCACATTCAGTTACTCAGCTTTCGGGCGAAAGGTTGTAGAGGCCGTATGGAGATATGGCAAGGTCCGATCAGATACGTGCGGTATTGCACGGATCAAGATCGGACAGTTTGTACTACAGGCCGTATGGTTATATGGCAGGGTTCGATCAGATACGTGCGGTATTGCACGGATCAGGATCGAACGGATATTACTGGCCGGCTTTGGTTTAAGCCGGATCCTAATATAGTACAGTGTAGATTTTGTCTCATTGCATTTGTATTTCGGTCGGAATACAAATGCGGGTGTGTATGCACAGTATAGGGGTTTTTTCATGTAATTTATTACGGGACCGGTTTTCTGGAGTTGCCAGTTTGCTTTCCGTTTCGGCCGATTTCCTTTGTTTCGTTCATTGGCCGAAGATTGGTGGAGGAGGGCTTATTTGCATTGTTGCAAATAGGCATTTGTGGAGGGGGTCTTTGTATATTTGTATCATGATGGTTTCATGATGGAGCCCATCCCTTGACCTTTCTTATGTTCATGATTGCTTGACTTTGTTGATGGGTTATGATGATTGTTTTGGTGTGTTGGTTTTACTAGTAATCATTTCCACACATCATAACTCCACACTCTCTCTCTTGCATTATGATATACCCTCCCCTTGGCTTTTTCTCTCTCTTGCTCTTGCAATTTTTGGCCGGCCATATGGGAGGGGGGCTGTCCAAAAATTGAGGTGGGGAAATGTTGTTCATTTCATGCACCAAAATTCTCCAAGCTCCTCCATATACTTCTTGTATCATCCCTCTACCAAAGTGGCACCTCCAAGAACCCCAAATGAGACAAAAGTCTATACACTACATTCTACAGCAAATCTTGGGCACGTCGACTAGCCAGCTTCGTGCCCGAGTTGCCTCGGCATTGAGGTGGGAGCCTGTAAAAGAAGTAGGCGATGTGGTGCACTTCCGGCGACGAGGAGGAGACGGGACATTCCGCAGGAGATCGGGACGATGACGAGAAGACCGAAGGACTTGGATCGTCGGTATATCTCTATTCCCTTTCTTGTAGATAGCTAGGACTAATTAATGGTTCGATCCGGGTATTAGTGCGCGGCGGTTTGCCAGATCAAGTAAAAATTAATGTTTATCACCGCTTCCGCTTTTGGCCGTCGGATTGACGGCCGGGGCGCCGCCGTGCACTTACAGTGGTATCAGAGCCTCGCCATTAACTTAGTCTAGCTTTATGTAATGTGTTTGCATTTTCGATCGATCAAAAATCCCAAAACCGCATTTTTGCCCGCATCAGTTTTCTGTTGAAAATTTTTGGTGTCAAAAAATTTTTCAGGTTGCATAAAACTAGTGTACTGGAAGATCTAAGAGTGCTGCAAAAATTCGAGACACTAATCTCTTCAGGGGAGCGCGGAACCGCGGCAAAACCCTACTTGTTGCCGCGGTTCCGCCGCAGTATGAAGGATTCAGTGGGTCGGGTTATTACAGTGGGCTTCTGGGGTGAAAATTGGGGTTTTGGAATATTAATATTGGGCCCAGAATTTCCTGATCTGCTACAGTATTGCTTGGGGGCCCACTTGTTAATTTTTGATTGATCGGATATTTAAAACACATTATTTCACAGTATTTACATTATATCTGCGACCGTGAATGTCACTTGATCGGTAAATCCGGTCTAACTGCTATAGCCCGGTTAGACGGATTTGCGAACGTGACTTTCACGTTGATGTTCTGTTTTTGCTGTGATGTTGCGGATCGGTCGTGGGGGATAGCCTGGATGCAATGCTAGTACAGTTCTGTTGTATTATGTACATTTGATATTGCGGGGCGAGCGTCCGACATGTGGACTGCCATCACTGCCTGATTGTATTATTATTTTAGGGCACGGCCAGGTTGCGGTCGATGTACCCGTTGTATGTATATTTTACTTTCTGTACTAGGATTGCCCCGCGGAGGGGTGCACGGATAGCCGGGTTCTAGAGGGCAACAAGCCCGCATCTCATGGCATTGAGACGGAGGGGGCTTCACTCTAGGATTGGCGGGCTATTCGCCGCACTCGTAGGGGGTACAGGTTGACCCAGGAGGGGTGCCCAAGTTACCGGATTCCGTGAAGTGCTGGGTGGTCCATTCATGGAGCTGAAGGGGGCTGCCTCGCTTCAGGTTTTGGCGGGTAACTTGCCGCGCCCGTAGGGGTCTAGGATTTCATTGCACAGGCTATCCACACGACCAGGGGAACGTCGGGTTTCAGTAGTGGCTCTGTGAAACCCGGGGATCCCAGATATCTGTATTGTTTCTGTGATGCTGTTCATTCTCTGTGATGTTGCATTTTTTATCACGCCTTGAGCGAATATAATATATTGGTATATATATTAGTAGATGTTGTATATGTTTTACATCCGCGCTAGTCCAGTCCCCGCTCTGTCGTTAGTTAGCTAACCTAACGGGTAATGACGGGACCCAATGGCGAATGCGGATGGCATATACGTACATCAGTATATTTTCGTTCTTTGTGGCGTGATCAATTGATGGGACTGCATTGATTCGGATCAATGCAAGTTAAAAACAAACCTAATCTGATGTTGTTGGAACACTTTTCAAAAAGCTGTTATTGCAAGGACGTTCACTTTTGTTTTGCATCGTGGTATTCAGTTGGAATATCCTGCTCCTCAGTCGACGAGGCAAGGGCCGAGATCCCTTCACCGGGAGTGACCCCTTGGACAGAAGTTTGCGTCAGGGCATTAACTTCACTATAGCCGATTACTTTTGCTTTGCACCGTGGTATTCAGTTAGAATATCCTGCACCCCATTCTACGGGGAAAGAGCCGAGATCCCTTCACCGGGAGTGACCTCTTTAGCGAAGGTTTTCATCACTATATTTTTAAAAGCTATCCGTTCCTTCAACGATATCAAGTTCATTACGTTAAAGGTTTTCGCCAGAAACCATTCGTAGCCCTCCGTCGTTTCATATGGATGGTCAATAGTATTCAAGCTGTGTATGTTGGCCAAAGTCAAGGCACAATGATTGGTAGCTATTGGGGTATTCATATACAGCATAGATAGATGCGTTGGTTTGGGACAGTCGTACTGCCATTTTGGCCAAAGTCAAGGGTAGGTACGGGTGGATTCAAATTAACCTGGAGAATGACGGGTAGAACTTGACATGTGACTTATGATATGTTGGCCAAAGTCAAGGTCATAAGAGCATGGGGTAAAAATCACATCGGGAGTTTCAAAAGAACTGAAACTTGCCAGATATGCGCATACCTTCTGGAGTGTGATGACGTGAGCGGATTCCGTCACGTTATCATGCGATGAGAGTTGGATCTCGATTCCCACTGATGAGTTAGTTTACTCCTCGGGTGACCCCGACTAATTCTTCTTTCAGGTTTGGAGGAGAATTTGAGGTACAGTGGGAGGTTTCCTGATTAGATAAATTGGTAACCATTCTGATCTAGGTTAGAGTGCACGCTGAGTGTTTCTTTTCTTTCTCTCTCTTTGGCAGAGACCATTTGACCCGACCCTAAGACTATGACTCAGTGACCAAGTTGACCGAACCTTCTTAACACTGGCTTTTGGATTGTCAGAGTTGCAAACCTCATTGCCACTCCTACTTTTACCCTTTTCTCCAGGACACCCCGTGTTGCTACGAACGTCCACTTCCATTGGAAAAAACCATCGTATGGTTAGATACGAACTCGAAGGAATTTATTCGAGGATGGTTTCAGGTTCTGGAGAAAACGGATAGGATTATTCAGTTGTCTTTTCCTTTTACTTTCTCTCAGGTTACGAGTACTCCTTGGTTTAGGAGATAGTACACCTATTACGCAAATTGGATAGTCTTCTTCCAAACCATAGGCAGGTGCCGACCGGTAGGGAATGAAGAAAACCAATTAGCCTAACGATGGTGTACAGAAGGTATTAAGTTCAGACAAAGCAAGGGATTAGTAAGAGGGCAAAGTAAATTGCAACAGATATTCACGACCAAACCAAATATTTCGTTACCACTCCCACATCACCTTTGTATTTCTCCAGAACACTCCGTATCACTACGAAGATCCACAGTTTATTGGATACTCCATCGTATGGTTATATACGAACTCGAATGGAACTTGTTCCAGTTCGGGGATGGATTCTGGTCCAGGAGAAATAGGAATAAGGTTTATTCGGTTGTCTTTTATCTTCACCCTCTCTCATTGCGAGTGTTCCTAGGATTGGGACAGTACACCCATTATGCTTATTGGATAGTCTTCTTCCAAACCATAGGCTGGTGCCGAACGGTAGGGAAGGAAGAAAACCATTTGGCCTAAAGGGGTATACAGAAGGTAAAGACTAAAGACATATGAAGGGATTTGGAGAGGTGGCAAAGAACTATACGGTTACAGTCGTGAATCTGGAAGAGGCATTACTAGGAATACCAGAATACCCCATCGGAACATTTCAATGTTTCAGTTTCACTGTGTAATGTTAAAGGAAAACTGATTTCCCGATTAGATACTTACTCCAGGGTATGTATTTACCAGGTACGATTCTCACATCTGTATGGTTTTACAGATGATGAGTGGGAGTAAGTTATTGGGAATTGGGTGATTATCCTCATTATATCGGGATTCGTTGTAATCGGTGATATTTGAGGAAATCACCTGGGCTGTTTGCCGGTTGGCAAATATTTGGTTTTGAATATCCGCTGTTATGCACCAGTTTCAAATTGATATATCTGTACGTCTATTTTCATAGAGTGAGATATACCTTTATGAAATTATGTCTACGACATTTACCTATATCAGTGGATGGTTAGGTAAGGAGCATTAAACAACGGTGTAATTCTTCTTAACCATAAGTACAGTTTTAAACCTACGACACACGGTGAATGAGTTATCAGACTCAAGGGACTTATACAGAGTATTGTATGTTGTCCAGGGTCCATCAGGACAGAGGGGTTGGTCCTTGTACTATATTCGGTTTACTTATGACTTCTCTAGTTTTTAGACAGGTGTTTCGTGGAAACACAGGGTCCGAATTTTGAGAAGTTATAGGTATTTGAATAAAGTAGAGAACCAGGTGTTGCAAGTATCGGGATTCTTCAAGGAGATCGAAGATGTAGATACTTGTGAATGGTATTCAGTTGATAGTAATGGTTAAGAGAACTTGCTTCTCTTTCAGGTTACTCATAATTGGAAGTATTCCTAAGTTGAGTAACGCTGATCGACCTTCTTCCATTTAGTTGACATGCACTGGAGACAGTTGCATGATTTGGATCTGGTTCAATTAAATCAGTGCCTCTGGTTCTATATTGGATATAGAACAGTTCATATCTTAACGTTGTTAAGGTACGGGGAGTTGTCCGGTTTATGCTTAAAACCAGACACTGGACAACTCAAGGCATGTTTCTGTAATGGCTGTTTGTGGGTTGACCCAGGCTATGACGCGGGTTGACTTTCTACCATCTGGATGAACAATAGCAATATTGTTCTAGACTCGCCACAGTTTTAATAAAAATGGATTTTTTCAGAAAACAGTAGTGGGAGTATGGTAGAACTGGAAGTGATTCCAGAACCACAAACGATTACTGAAGATTTGATAAGGAACCTAAAGATTCAATCTGGATTGACATTCCATTGGCCACTCCGCAGATAAGGTGGGTAACTTCAGACACCCGAGAGGTACTACGGTAGCCTCAAGGACGGTGACAGGGAAGTTCTTGTTTACCCACAATTACCATTGCTGTTGTTCCAGGCTGCGAGACCCGGCGGGAGGATGAGTATAGCGTCGTTCTAAACTAATTTTAGAAGTGTACGTCTATATGACTCTGCCAGAGGGTTGTCGTAGTCAGTGGGAGCAGCGGAAGCATTGGTGGACAGGTAGCTTATGTCTATTTATAGACTAAAGCAGATGTAGCGGAGATAGATCATCTATTTCTGATGTGACAGTCATGGGTTTGACTTCATCAGAATAAGGGATGGATCTGTTGAGAAGGTAGTAGGGTGTGATATCCTGGTATTTGGATGACATACACAGAGTAGGAAAAGAAACTCCTATACTACGATCGGTTATACTTTGGTCGTCACACAGTGGTTTCTCCACAAAGGAAATGGATTTTGTATCAGACATATTGGTTACTAGATCTATGGCTTTAGATCTAGATTTGGGTGGTTTCCCAATCAGGGTACTTTGACAGCATTCTAAGAGTATTTAGAATGGACGACTCCTGGCACGGTAGTGTACCTGCAGGTGATGGAGTCACCCTCTCCAAAGGTGTCTTACAGACTAAAGGGGGGAGGGACGTGCATGATTGGCAGATCACTTGCTCAGGCAATTGAGTCAATCATGAGATGTCAAGTACCACACCAAATGTTGTTCTTGCACTAGATGCAATAAGTTGACATTAATCCAATCCTGGAGAAACAGTCGGAAGCAGTTTTAGAACATAAGTGGATGTTCTAGGGATATGATAACGACAGCCTCATTCGGGAGACAGTTATCATACCAGGCTTCCAAGGTGACATGGACGACAAGGAGGTTGTCAGAGTTATAGTTTTCCTTCTGACGAGGGGCAGTATTTTGGACAGGTGGTCCAAGGCAATACTGAGGGAGGCATGGCGCAGGATACTGATTGAGTTCAGTTGACGATACAGTCTAAGAAGTTTGGATTTGGAGTTCATTTATGAGCTATGTCCCATCAGACATCCAGACACATTCTAAGATAGGTATTGCTCTTTTCGGGAGATGGCTTTCTCCGCGAACTTGAGATATAGAGAGACATAGAAAGATACAACAAAGCGGATCCACTCACTAAGGCTATTCCTCGAACGCAATAGTTTCGCAAACGAGCTTTGTGAGACTGACTAGTACAGGAGTTGGGTGTTCGGTATCACACGGGCTGTGAGTATGCGACATCGCAATAATTAGCCTTGAGTGCAAGTGGGAGATTGTTGGAGATAGTGCCCTCAGAGTCAATTATTAGGTCACAGGTACGTGATTGCAATGATTGATGGAGGACCTATCCCGGTAGGACAGTCTTACTCGAGATGATAGTATGCTATCTGGTTTACCTTTATCATCGTGTACTGTTTTAGGTGACCTGACAAGTTGCTATTACACGTTGATAGAGCCCCTAGGATTCTTGCTTGACCACCAGCAGTATGAGGGCGATCATATAAGTGGGAGCTGGGGTCTATAAGCATATCCTCAAATGGTCCCTAGTCGTGTGAGTTTCGAGACAGGGCATCGATACTCCAGAGTAGACTAGTGTATACAGTCGAGACCCCGACGAGGGGCGGTGGCCGGTCTCACAAGCCACTGGTGTCAGTTGGATCACCTAAGATGTATACAGGTGCTCATTGGGTTATGAGTACACCGGACAGGACTCGCCGGGAACATGCCAGTTGGTCATATACCAGACGTCAGATGGCAGTTCCCTGGTGACATGTGTACAGGTTAGTTCATCGACCTGGGGATCGTCATTTGTCTTGTGTGAGTTCCCACTGTACTTTGATTACTACCCTACCACGGCTCAAAGGAGTCGTGCAAACAGGTTTTAGTTGGGTACAGTCCCGAGCCACATGGAGGCAGTGAGCGCATCTTCAGGGGTTCGTCTCTCCCGGTATTGGGGGTGAGGTCGTGCTGTGTCTAGGAGAGCCATTACACGAAGCCCTCGGCCGAGGCAAGGAGATTTACTGGTAGGTATTCCAGTAGTATCTCAGGGTGTTCTGGGCTACACTCCGACACGACTTGTACCGCTTTTGGGGGTCTGACTTTTACCAACCCCCTAGGCCCGCCATGCGATGCTCATAGACGAACGGACCGGACTGTACGGATATTGTCACTGACAGGCTCAGTAGGGAGTCAGGCTGAGTTCGCTCACAGACGTCCCTTTTGGTCAATACCTGGTAGCCCGTTATGTATTGGCTTATACCTCTAACGTGCTTGTGGTTAAATCCACAACCAAGGTGTTGACGAGTCTTTAGAGTCCCCCACATTCAGTTACTCAGCTTTCGGGAGAAAGGTTGTAGAGGCCGTATGGAGATATGGCAAGGTCCGATCAGATACGTGCGGTATTGCACGGATCAAGATCGGACAGTTTGTACTACAGGCCGTATGGTTATATGGCAGGGTTCGATCAGATACGTGCGGTATTGCACGGATCAGGATCGAACGGATATTACTGGCCGGCTTTGGTTTAAGCCGGATCCTAATATAGTACAGTGTAGATTTTGTCTCATTGCATTTGTATTTCGGTCGGAATACAAATGCGGGTGTGTATGCACAGTATCGGGTTTTTTTCCTGTAATTTATTACGGGACCAGTTTTCTGGAGTTGCCAGTTTGCTTTCCGTTTCGGCCGATTTCCTTTGTTTCATTCATTGGCCGAAGATTGGTGGAGGAGGGCTTATTTGCATTGTTGCAAATAGGCATTTATGGAGGGGGTCTTTGTATATTTGTATCATGATGGTTTCATGATGGAGCCCATCCCTTGACCTTTCTTATGTTCATGATTGCTTGACTTTGTTGATGGGTTATGATGATTGTTTTGGTGTGTTGGTTTTACTAGTAATCATTTCCACACATCATAACTCCACACTCTCTCTCTTGCATTATGATATACCCTCCCCTTGGCTTTTTCTCTCTCTTGCTCTTGCAATTTTTGGCCGGCCATATGGGAGGGGGGCTGTCCAAAAATTGAGGTGGGGAAATGTTGTTCATTTCATGCACCAAAATTCTCCAAGCTCCTCCATATATTTCTTGTATCATCCCTCTACCAAAGTGGCACCTCCAAGAACCCCAAATGAGACACAAGTCTATACACTACATTCTACAGCAAATCTTGGGCACGTCGACTAGCCAGCTTCGTGCCCGAGTTGCCTCGGCATTGAGGTGGGAGCCCGTAAAAGAAGTAGGCGATGTGGTGCACTTCCGGCGACGAGGAGGAGACGGGACATTCCGCAGGAGATCGGGACGATGACGAGAAGACCGGAGGACTTGGATCGTCGGTATATCTCTATTCTCTTTCTTGTAGATAGCTAGGACTAATTAATGGTTCGATCCGGGTATTAGTGCGCGGCGGTTTGCCAGATCAAGTAAAAATTAATGTTTATCACCGCTTCCGCTTTTGGCCGTCGGATTGACGGCCGGGGCGCCGCCGTGCACTTACATGTAATGGTATCTACGTTCTAAATCAGAATACAGTTCTCAATATAAAAAACACGCACAAGAGGAAGAATTCAGATACGAATGAATCCTACTTGTGGCATTGTAGACTTGGTCATATCGGAGAGAAAAGACTGAGTAAGTTGCATAAAGATGGACTCTTGAATGCGTTCGAGTTTTCATCTTATGAAACTTGTCAGTCTTGTCTCAAAGGGAAGATGACCAAATCTCCGTTCACCGGACATGGAGAAAGAGCAGCAGAGCTCTTGGGACTCGTACATAGTGATGTATGTGGTCCGATGTCTATACATGCAAGGGGTGGGTTCTCCTACTTCATCACATTCACTGACGATCTCTCTAGGTTCGGATATGTGTATCTTATGAAACACAAATCTGAAGCTTTTGAGAAATTCAAGGAATTCAGAAAGGAAGTAGAGAACCAGATTGGCAAAAGTATCAAGATCCTCCGGTCTGATAGAGGAGGGGAGTACTTAAGCACGGAATTCCTAGATTACTTAAAAGAGAATGGTATTCTCTCTCAGCTTACTCCTCCTTATACACCACAGCACAACGGTGTATCGGAGAGGAGGAATCGTACCCTTCTGGATATGGTTCGCTCCATGATGAGTAGTGCTGAGTTACCTCTTTCATTCTGGGGACATGCGCTTCAGACAGCGGCATACCTTTTGAATCAAGTTCCGTCCAAATCAGTGCCTAAAACTCCGTATGAAATATGGAGCAGTAAGAAACCATGTCTTAAGTTTATTAAGATATGGGGTTGTCCGGCCTATGTGAAAACACAGAAACCGGACAAGCTAAAGGCACGATCAGTTCTGTGTAAATTTGTGGGATATCCTCACTAGGATATCTGTTCTACCAGACTGAGGAACAGAAGGTGTTTGTATCTCGCCACGCCACCTTCTTAGAAAGGGAGTTTCTTGCAAAAGAAACTAGTGGGAGTTCGGTAGAACTGGAAGAAATTCAGCGACCACAAAATGTAACTGAAAATTTGGAGGAACCGCTAGATTCAATAACCCCAAACGAACCTCAGCCACTCCGCAGATCTGGTAGGATTTCTCATCCGCCCGAGAGATACTACGGTTTTCTCATAGACGGGGATCGAGAGGATTGCATCTTGGAAGAAGATGACCCTACCAGTTTCAGGCAGGCCATTATCAGTAGGGACTCTGATAAGTGGCAGGAAGCAATGCAATCCGAAATAGAGTCCATGTACGCCAATAAGGTGTGGACCTTGGATATTGCTCCACCTGGGGTAAAACCCGTTGGATGCAAATGGATCTACAAAAGGAAACTTGGTGTAGATGGGCAGGTGGAAACCTATAAAGCTAGACTCGTTGCAAAAGGTTTTCGTCAAAGACCTGGTTTGGACTATGATGAAACGTTTTCTCCGGTGGCTATGCTCAAATCCATTCGGATCCTACTTGCCATTGCTGCCTTCCATGACTATGAAATCTGGCAGATGGATGTTAAAACGGCTTTCCTAAACGGTTGTTTGGAAGAGTGCGTTTACATGGATCAACCAGAAGGTTTCGTAGACAGTGGGAGCAGCGGAAAGGTGTGCAAGTTGCTTAAATCCATTTATGGATTAAAGCAGGCATCGCGGAGCTGGAACATCTGTTTTGATGAGGCAATCAAGGAATTTGATTTCATCAAGAACGAAGATGAACCCTGTGTATATAAGAAGATTGTAGGACGAACTGTCGTATTCCTAGTCTTGTACGTGGACGACATTCTTTTGATAGGAAATGACATTCCTATGCTACAATCGGTCAAGCTATTTTTGTCACAAAGGTTCTCCATGAAGGACCTGGGTGATGCCTCGTACATTCTGGGGATCAAGATCTATAGAGATAGATCCAAGAAACTATTGGGACTTTCACAGTCCAGGTACATAGAGACCGTACTAAAGAGATTTAGTATGGAGGGTTCCAAGCGCGGTAACATACCCGCATTGCACGGAATTACCCTCTCCAAGAAGATGTCTCCTAAGACTGACGAGGAGAGGGTTCGCATGAGCACTATACCCTACGCTTCGGCGGTAGGATCTATAATGTATGCGATGCTATGTACAAGACCAGATGTAGCTTACGCATTGAGCGCGGTAAGCCGGTATCAGTCAGACCCAGAGGAAGACCACTGGACAGCAGTGAAGAACATTCTCAAGTACCTAAGAAGGACTAAGGAGATGTTCCTGGTTTACGGTAATGGAGACCTCAGGGTCGAGTCCTTTACCGATTCAAGCTTCCAGAGTGACAAAGATGACAGCAAGTCTGTCTCGGGTTTTGTGTTTACCCTCAACGGAGGGGCGGTATGTTGGAGGAGTTCCAAGCAGGATACCGTCATAGACTCGACGATGGAGGCTGAATACATTGCTGCAAGCGATGCCGCAAAAGAGGCGGTCTGGATAAAGAAGTTCATTAGTGAACTTCAAGTGGTTCCGTCCATTGTTAACCCAGTACCTTTGTATTGCGATAACAATGGGGCTATAGCTTTAGCGAAGGAACCAAGGTCCCATCAGAAATCCAGACACATCTTAAGGCGGTATCACCTGATCAGGGAGATCATTGATCGCCAGGAGATCGAGGTGCGGAGAGTGGACACAAAGGACAACACAGCGGACCCATTCATGAAGGCCTTACCCCAGACTCAGTTCGAGTGGCTGATCGAGATGATAGGTCTTCGATACGCCAGTACATGGCCTTAGTGCAAGTGGGAGATTGTTAGTGTATATGCCCTAGAGGCCATTACTGTATCATACTAGTATTTATATTACTTGATGGAAGCTTGGGATATTCACAGTTGTATAGACAATCTTGCTCGATATAGTAGTATGCTACTTGGTTTGTCTCTGCTTTAATGTGTACATGTGTGTTTATTTATTATATCACCTATACGCATTAGTAGAGCCCTTAGGATCTTTGCTTGATTACCGGCGTTGTGATGGCGATCACACTCGTGGGGGCTGGGTAATCCACAAGCACATCCTTATACACGTCCCTAGTCGTGGGAGTATTGAGATAGGGCATCGATACTCCGGAGTAGACTAGCATATGCGCTTCTCATCCCAGCACGGGCGACGGTCTGTCCCACAGCCGTCAGTACGTCGTACTTGAGATAGTATGCGGGTGCTCGTTAGGTTACGAGTACACTGGACAGGACTCGTCGGGAACTGATGGTTGGTATTATACCTATCGTCAGTTATCAGTTCCCAGGTGACATGAGTACAGCTTAGTCCGCTGACTTGACACTGTCACTTCGCCTCGAGTGTGTTCCCACTGTTCTTTGATTACTACCCTACCACGGCTCTACTGAGTCATGCAAACAGGTAGTAGTTGGGTGCAGTCCCGAAGCACTTGGAGGCAGTGACTGTTAGACAGGATTCGTCTCTCCCGGTATTGGGGGTTGACATCGCGCTGTGTCTAGGAGAGCCATTACACGAGTAGTCCCTGGCCAGGGCAAGCGAGATATACTGGTAGGTTTCCAGTGTTATCTCAGGGTGTTCTGGGCTTCACTCCGACATGACTTGTACCGCTTTTGGGGGACTGACGTTTACCGCCCCCCTAGGCCCGACATGCGATGTATCAGACGAACAGACCGGACTGTACGGAGATTGTCACATACAGGCTCAGTAGGAGTTCGGATGGGTTTACCTCATCGGCCTTCTTATCGACATCTACCTGGGGACCGTTACGTACAGCTAGTGCCGCTTGCGGTCTGTGGTTAAACCCACTGCCAGCGTAGTGTCGAGTCTTTAGAGTCCCACACAGAGAGTTTCCCTGCACTGAGCGAAACGTGTAGAGGCCGTATGGTTTTACGGCAGGGCTGCGATCACTTACGTACACTTGTGTGCGTGTGGTGTTCGGGCAGGCAATACTAGTGGGCTTTGGTTTAAGCCGGATCCTAGTATTGCACGGATGGATTTGTTTTGTCTTTCTGCGCATCCGCATTCTGCGGAATACGGATGCAGGTGTGTATGCACAGTTTTCCGGAGTGATGAAGGAGGAGGTGCCTCATTAGGGTTTTGGCAGTTGGTTAGGCCAAAACCGTTATGTGGCGGGCTCATCAGGGTTTTGACAGTTGATTCGGTCAAAACCATTTTGAGGCGGACTCATAGGGTTTTGACAGTTCGTTTGGTCAAAACCATTATGAGCCGGGGACATTATTTACTAATCCTTTCATTGATAATTATGTTATGGCTAATTACATTGACCATTTGACCATCTTGACTTTGTTGACCATTTGACCAAAGTTGACTAGGATCTTCTTGAATGATCTAAAGTATTCTTTGGTTTTCTTTTTCTTTTTGTTATGATAATGGTCATGTCATTTGTAGCCATCAACTTTATCTTGATGGGATTAGTAATAATAATGATTTTGCATTATTGCAACCATGGTTGGTTTTTCTCTTGGTTAAGTTTTTCATTTTTGCTCATTCTCATTCTCTCTCTTGAAATGAGAAGCTCCATGGTTGTTAGCTAGCTCCTTCTTCTTCCTCCTCTTGTTTTATCTTTTGATCTCATGTGTTGAGAGATAAAGATCTCACAAAGACAAAACCATCCCTTCATCACTTCTACACAACCTAGGGCTTTTAGATTAGCAATCTCTTTGCCCTAGTTACCTCGGCTCGAGGTGGAGCTCGGTGCACATCTCTCGGGTGGATCGTCTACGACCCAAGGAGGCCGCGGAGGTGACCAAAGTCCGGATCAAGCCTTGGAGCAAGCAAGGAGAAGAACAACAAGAAGAGAAGGAGTTCAAGTTGAGGTATAACCCCTAACCGAGTAGATAAATCTCTAGTTAGGATGCTAGTGTATTGTTTAGCAAAGATCCGGCTTTTACGGTCCATGTTACCAAGTTTAGAAAAAAATTTGTTTTACCGTTTCCGCAACCCCGAAAGTACCGGGAGAGGTAACGTGGACCTAACAGATTCCACGGTTGCGATGAATAGCCAAATCCACACCCCTAGACCCCTACGAGAGAGGCAAGCAACCCTACCAATTCTAGAGTTAGGAGACCCGGACTCGACTCCTCGAGTTGGTCTCCCACTGGACTCCAGAACCCGGTTACTTATGCCCTCCTCTTTGGGTCTATCCTAGTGCGGAAAAGTAAATAATATACAAACGGTGACATCTTCCGCAACCTGGAAGTGCCCCAATAAAAGAATATTACATACAAGTTTTTACATGAATGAAAATGAAAAACACTCATCTCACATAAAAAAAACCGGCTATTCAAACACGACGATCCAATATAACATATCCAGCAACACATAACATCACATGTCATCAACGTAAGTAAATATGCGCATCCCAATTGTCGTTGACATATAGCAACGAAACCGGAGATATCACATATTACACTTACGGTCAAAGAAACGAAAGTGTAAAACTACAACAGTTGGAATCCGCAACCTCTTTAGACATCACATGCCTAATCATATGAATTCCATAGACATCACATGCCTAACAATTATAAACCCCGCATTTTAGTCTCATTATCGAAAACACTTTTCAATATCAAGTCGGGCAATTCAACAAGATTCCTGGCATCCTGATCGAATGCTCGTCGCAAACTTCAGTAGACGGCCGCACCCCCGATACCGTCGACGAAGTGCACCAAGGCGGAACACCGCTGCCGCGAGCACCCGAACGGATGCTTTCGGCGACGGGGTTCTCCTACAGTCACTTGGTCGGGGCTATGGAGTGAGGCTGTCTATTAAGTTTACCCGGCGAGTATCTGTAAGTCCATGCTACCTCTCCCGGTACTTTCGGGCATGCGGAATTTGATAAAAAACAGTTTTCTTAGAGGTGGTAACATGGACTTAAAACCCGGATCTTTGTTAAACATCTAACTAACAACCTAACTAAGAGTTGTTAACTACTCGGTTAAGAGGTTTATATCTTTCTTATCTTGAACTCCTTCGTCTTCAAACCTCGATGGTTGTCCGAATCGGCTTCTTCCCGTCGTCTCCTTGCGCCGAAGATCGATCCACCTGAAAGCTTCAACCTTTGGCTCCTTCTTCGATCTTTGAAGAAACTAGTTCACTCGGTTTGCTAAACCTTGTGAACTAGAGTGAGTAGAGAAGAGTTTTGTTGGGATTTTATCTATAGTTCTTGGTTCTCAACACATGAGACAAGTGAACCATTGACTCAAGAGAGGGAGAGCAAGAGGAGGAAGATGAGAGCTCAAGAACAAGAGAGAGAATGAGAATGATAGAATGAGAGAAGACTTTTCTCATTTGGCTCTCATAATCCATAACCATCATAACACATCATAGCAATCAAGTATTATGTGATGGTTTAAGCAACAATAGCCATATCATTTCATGCACTCATTTTGCACAAGAGAGCAAGCAAGCAAAAGTCTTTGCCATGAAATGATAGCTATTGTTATCATGATGGTCAACTAGTCAAGCCTAGTCAACCGGTCAACAAAGTCAACAAAGTCAACAAGTCAACAAAGTCAACCCCTCAACAACCATGTCACCATAATACTTAATTAATATAATTGTTAATCATATATCATATTCTCATTAGGGTTGAGCAAAAAGTCAATAGTCAACGGTCAACGGTCAACAACCCTAATGAGAATCCTCTGCCTTTGTCTCTCCGTCAACTGTGCATACACACCCGCATCCGCGTTCCGAGGAATACGGATGCATACTGGATAAAACCAATCCCAAAAGGTACACTAGGATCTGGCTTAAACCAAAGCCCGCTAGTGTAAACTGTCCGGACACTGTACGTGCACAAGTGCACGAATGTGACCAAACCCTGTCGCAAAACCATGCGACCTGTCGCAAAACCATGCGACCTCTACTCTTTTGCCTAAAGACGAATAGCTTTCTGTGTGGGACTCTAAAGACTCGACACTACGCTGGCAGTGGGTTTAACCACAGACCGCAAGCGGCACTAGCTGTGCGTAACGGTCCCTAGGTAGATGCCGACAAGAAGACTGACGAGGCGAAACCCATCTGAACTCCTACTGAGCCTGAATGTGACAATCTCCGTACAGTCCGGTCTGTTCGTCTGATACATCGCATGGCGGGCCTAGGGGGCGGTAAACGTCAGTCCCCTAATAGCGGTACAAGTCGTGTCGGAGTGAAGCCCAAAACACCCTGAGATAACACTGGAAGCCTACCAGTATATCTCGTTTGCCCTGGCCAGGGACTACTCGTGTAATGGCTCTCCTAGACACAGCGCGATGTCAACCCCCAATACCGGGAGAGACGAATCCTGTCTAACCGTCACTGCCTCCAAGTGCTTCGGGACTGCACCCAACTACCACCTGTTTGCATGACTCATTTGAGCCCTGGTAGGGTAGTAATCAAAGTGCAGTGGGAACACACTCGAGGCGAAGTGACAGTGTCAAGTCAGCGGACTAAGCTGTACTCATGTCACCTGGGAACCGATAACTGACGATAGGCATAATACCAACTAGTCAGTTCCCGACGAGTCCTGTCCAGTGTACTCGTAACCCAACGAGCACCCGCATACTATCTCCAGTACGACATACTGACGGCTGTGGGATAGACCGTCTCCCACACTGGGATGAGAAGCTCATGTGCTAGTCTACTCCGGAGTATCGATGCCCTGTCTCGATAGTCCTGCGACTAGGGACCTGCATAAGGATGTGCTTATAGATTACCCAGCCCCATTAGTGTGACTGCCATCACAACGCTAGTAATCAAGCAAAGATCCTAAGGGCTCTACTAATGTGTATAGGTGATATACTAAAATAAACACATGTACACATTGAAGTAGAAACAAAACAAGTAGTATACTACTATTTTGAGCAAGATTGTATATACAAGGTGAATATCCCAAGCTTCCATTAAGTAATATACAAACCAGTATGATACAGTAATGGCCTCTAGGGCATATACACTAACAATCTCCCACTTGCACTAAGGCCATGTACTGGCGTATCGAAGACCTATCATCTCGATCAGCCGCTCGAACTGAGTCTGGGGCAAGGCCTTGGTGATTGGATCTGCAGTGTTATCTTCTGAAGCGACTCTCCGAACCTCGATCTCCTGGCGATCCACGATCTCCCTGATCAGGTGATACCGCCTTAAGATGTGTCTAGATCTCTGATGGGACCTGGGTTCCTTCGCTAAAGCTATAGCCCCGTTGTTGTTGCAATACAGAGGTATTGGATCAACAATGGACGGAACCACCTGAAGTTCTTTCAAGAACTTCCTCATCCAGACAGCTTCTTTTGCGGCATCAGATGCAGCGATGTATTCCGCTTCCATCATCGAGTCTGCAACGGTTTCCTGTTTGGAACTCTTCCAACACACCGCCCCTCCATTGAGGGTAAAGACAAAACCCGACATGGACTTGGAATCATCCTTGTCACTCTGGAAGCTGGAGTCAGCAAAGGCCTCGATCTGGAGGTCTTTTCCGCCATACACCAAGAACATCTCCTTAGTCCTTCTCAGGTACTTGAGAATGTTCTTTACTGCTATCCAGTGTTTCTCCCCAGGGTTTGACTGATACCGGCTTACCACACTCAGTGCATAAGCTACATCCGGTCTGGTACACAACATCGCATACATTATAGAGCCTACCGCAGAAGCGTAGGGTATAATAGATATGCGATCCCTCTCCAAATCAGTCTTGGGAGACATCTCTTTAGAGAGGGTGATCCTGTGACAAGCCGGTAGGTTACCGCGCTTGGAATCTTCCATACTGAATCTTTTCAGTATGGTGTCGATGTACCTGGACTGTGAAAGTCCTAATATCCTCTTGGATCTATCATGATGGATCCGGATCCCTAGGATGTATGAGGCATCACCCAGGTCTTTCATGGAGAATCTGTGTGACAAGAACCCCTTGACAGATTGTAGCATAGGAATGTCATTTCCTATTAAGAGAATGTCATCCATGTATAAAACGAGGAATACTACAGTTCTCGCTACAAATCTACTATAGATGCATGGTTCATCTGGATTTTTGATAAAGCCAAATTCCTTGACCGTCTCATCAAAACAGATGTTCCAACTCCGCGATGCCTGCTTTAGTCCATAGATGGACTTAAGCAACTTGCACACCTTTCCGCTGCTCCCACTCTGAATGAAACCCTCTGGTTGGTCCATATAGACACACTCCTCTAAATTTCCATTTAGTAAAGCGGTCTTTACCTCCATTTGCCAGATCTCATAATCGTGGAAGGCAGCAATGGCAAGAAGGATCCGAATGGATTTCAGCATAGCCACTGGAGAAAAGGTTTCGTCATAGTCCAAACCAGGTCTTTGACGAAAACCCTTTGCAACCAGTCTAGCTTTATAGGTCTCAACCTGTCCATCTACACCAATCTTCCTTTTGAAGATCCACTTGCATCCTACGGGTTTTACCTCGTCTGGAGCAATGTCCAACGTCCATACCTTGTTGGTGTACATGGACTCCATTTCGGTCCGCATTGCATCCAGCCATTTTACCGAGTCAACGCTCTAAACGGCCTGCTGGAAGCTAGTAGGCTCATCATAATCTATGATGCAATCCTCTCTATCCCCGTCTATGAGAAAACCGTAGTATCTCTCGGGCGGATGAGACTGCCTACTACTCCTGCGGAGCGGCGTAGGAATGTCCTGTTCTTTTGAACCCTCTGGTTCCACTAAGCTTTCAGTAATAGTCTGTGGTTCTGGAATTTCTTCCAGTTCTACTGCGCTCCTACTAATTTCCTTTTCTAAGAACTGGTGTTCTAGAAAGTGGGCATGACGAGAAACAATAATCTTTTGTTCCTCTTCGCAGTAGAAGAAATATCCCTTGGAGTTCTTTGGATATCCCACGAACTTGCACTGTACTGAGCGTGCCTCGAGCTTGTCCGCATGCTGCTTTTTGACAAAAGCTGGACTTCCCCATGTCTTAATGTGATTAAGATGGGGCCTCTTCCCACACCACATCTCATATGGTGTGGTAGGCACAGTCTTAGTGGGAACTCGGTTCAAAAGGTATGCAGCTGATTCTAGCGCATACCCCCAGAATGATCGCGGTAACTCGGCGTTACTCATCATGGACCGTACCATATCTAATAGGGTTCGGTTCCATCTCTCCGATACACCGTTATGTTGCGGAGTGTATGGAGGACTAAGCTGAGAGAGAATTCCGTTCTCTTTTAAATATTCCAGGAACTCGGCACTCAAGTATTCACCACCTCGATCCGATCTTAGGATCTTGATACTTTTGCCAGTTTGTTTTTCTACTTCATTCTTATATTCCTGGAATTTTCCAAAGGCTTCGGACTTATGTTTCATTAAGAAGACATAACCGTACCTTGAAAAGTCATCCGTAAAAGTAATGAAGTAAGAATAACCGCTTCGCGCATGTGTAGACATTGGACCGCACACGCCGCTGTGTACGAGTCCCAAGAGCTCGCTCGCTCTTACTCTGTGTCCAGTGAACGGAGTCTTTGTCATCTTTCCTTTTAGACAGGATTGACAAGTGGCATACGATTGATATTCGAACGGATTCAAATATCCTTCTGTATGTAACTTCGTCAACCTTCTCTCATTGATGTGACCCAGTCTACAATGCCATAAGAAAGTCTGATTTATTTCCGGTGACTTTCTTTTGTGTGTATTCTGGACATTGAAAATCTGTGGTTGGTTTAATATGTATATACCATTGCTCAATGTACCTGACCCAATCAGAACTTGATTAAGGTGAATGTTTACAACATTGCTTACAAACGCAAATTCATAACCTTCTTTAGAAACCAAAGATACAGAGATGATATTACAAGTTGCGTTGGGTACAAAAAAGCAATTACGCAAAACCAAAACATGTCCATCTGACATTCCCAGGTGATAGTCCCCCACGGCTTTAGCATCCATGGTAGCTCCGTTCGCAACTTTGAGGGTCATGTCACCTGCCTTCAAAACCCTACGGTTTCTCAACGCCTGTAAAGAATTACAGATATGAGATCCTGATCCGGTATCCAATACCCAGAAAGTAGAGTTTATTGAAAGACAGTTTTCAATAACATACACACCTGAAGCTGAAGCTGCAACCTGCTTCAATTCCTGTGTTCTGGCCTTCCAAGCCCTGCAATCATTCTTCCAGTGTCCTTTCTTATGACAATAGAAGCATTCTTCCTTATCCACAAGCTTCCCCGCTTTCTTTGTTGCTTTTGCCTTTCCCTTCGTATCCACTTTACTAACACCGTCCCTTGGTTTGGCGGGGGCTTTCTTCTTCTTTCCCTTGGCTTTCGCCTTGGACCTAGAAGAAGATGATCCTCCTACAAACAAAGTGGATGTTTCCCTACCTTTCTGTAGGGTGCCGTCTGCGCTCCTCAGCATGTTGAGGAGCTCTGAAAGTTCAACTTCTTTTTCTTGTAAGTTGAAGTTCAGTATAAACTGGGCGTAAGTGGAAGGAAGAGACTGGAGAACCAAGTCCGTATAGAGCTCACTCTCCAATGTGGTCCCAAGGTCCGCGAGCTCCTCAATGTAGCCGATCATCTTAAGCACGTGTTCTGCTACTGATGATCCGACGGCTAACCTTGCCGAAAATAACTTGTTCGACGCTTCGTATCTCGCAATACGAGACTGCTCTCCATACAGTTCTTTTGTATGAAGAAATATGGATTCCAGGTCCATATTCTCGTGCCTCCTCTGATGTTCATTGTCCATAGAGGCAAGCACGAGGCACTTGGCCTTCGCTCTATCAATCTCCCAAGTCTTACGGATTTCCTTATCCGCGACGCTGGAAGTGGGACCTGGGACAGGGGGAGCTTTGGTGGTAAGAAGATACCCCAGCTTGTCGTAAGTGATTGCCATCTTGACATTCCTGAGCCAATCTTTGTAGTTTGGCCCTGTCAGTATGTTCTTATCTAGTAATAACTTAAGTCCAGTCATGTCGATTGGTCGCTGCAATTAGGAGAGAGAAGAAACACTCGGCTTGATGCTCTTGCAAGTTTAGAATGGTTTTTAGTTTGTCTAAACAGGATGGCTCCCACTATTTCTCGAATCCCTCCTCAAACCAAAAAGAAAGAAGTAGTCAGGATCAATCTCACCGTACAATACTTGCTTAACTGTTCGGCCAGGCTGGTGTCGGTACTTCGAGGGAGGTTTTCCAACGCTTTCGCGAAGTTCCTTAATTAAATAACCTCTTTTCCCTGTGGGCGTAGCCCCGCTAACACCTTTCTAGACACCTACTTGGTTTATAGCATTGATCGTTAAGTGAGAAATTTCCCGAGGAGTAGCATATACTCACAGTAGGATCGGGATCCAAATATCATCGCATGACAAGACTGAAGGAATCCTACCAGAATCATCACACTCCAAATGGTATGCAAATCTAGCAAGTTTCAGTACTTATGAAACTCCCGATGTGGATTTTTGCCCCATGCTCTTATGACCTTGACTTTGGCCAAAATATCATAAGTCACATGTCAAGTTCTACCCGTCATTCTCCAGGTTAATTTGGATCCACCCGTACCTGCCCTTGACTTTGGCCAAAATGGCAGTACGACTGTCCCAAACCAACGCATCTATCTATGCTACACATGAACACCCAATAGCTACCAATCACTATGCCTTTACTTTGGCCAACATACATAGCTTGAATACTATTGACTATTTATGTGAAACGACGGAGAGCTACGAATGGTTTTGGCGAAACCATGAACGTAGTGAACTTGATATAGTCGATGGAACGAGATAGCTTTTAAAAGGAGTGGCTCAAGCTCCGCATTTAAAAGTTGGTTTTGAAAAGAACCGAATGGTTTTTCGAAAGTGTTCCAACGACTTTTACTTGGTTTATTTTCTTGCATTAGTTCTTTTAATGCGTGATATTCATGCATTAGTTCTTTTAATGCGTCCCATCATTTAATCCTACCATTGCAGAAAACAACCAAAATATGACGTACGCTTATGCCATTCGCATTCGCCACGGGGCCCCGTCATTACCCGTTAGGTTACTTAACTAACGACAGAGCGGGGGCTGGGCTAGCGCGGCTGTAAAACATAAGCAACGCCTAAATAATATCATATATAGATATACTGCAATGATAGCCATTTCAGATCACAGATGAACACATTGGATATACTAGGAATCCGCAACTCGTACGAGCCTGTAACGAAAAGCAGATTACACGGTCGCGGTGAATAGCCAATACCCCACCCAAGACCCCTACGGGTGCGGCAAACTACCCGCCAAGTACCCGAAGCGAAACAACCTCCCTCAACTCCGTGAGTAGGCCACTCGGCACTTCGGCATACCCGGTAGTTTGTGCACCCCCTCCATGGGTCTATCCTAGGAGCAAAAACAGTAAAAAGAAATTATACAATGACGGCTACAACCCCGACCCGGTTGTGCGGCCATACAAATAATTATTACATCAATTTACAAATTTACATGAATTGAAAGAAAAGAAAACTCTCGTCTCACAACCCCCGGCTATTCACCCGCGACAATCCAATGAATTCATATACACATTCCAATAACATTACAGATCACAGATTTGTATAACCCCCACTAATCGACATATAGCGATTAGCAGACGTTCAATACAAATATCACATCACAGAAAAACCCGTCAGCTTAAGTCTTTTAGAAGTTCGATCAAAAATACGGATTTATAAGCCCCAAATACAAAATTTTCGTTCTAGAAAATCTGGGCAGAAAATACATTTTCCAAAAATCCCAAAACAACCCCAGAAATACTCTGCACCAAATTTGGACCTCGGCCGAGTCAACTCGGCCGCGTTTCCGCGGCGGGAGCGTGCTCCCGCCGCGTTTCCACGGCTCTTTGAACGGTTCGTGGGACCAAATTTGGTGGTTATTCAAACAAAAGCCTGAGCCGATTTTTAAGATGAAAATTATCAACTTTTGAACAGAATAAAAATCGGCAGAAACTTGACAACTCGGGTTCGTTTCGTGACTTTTTCTTTGATCGATCTTCTAGTTACTTTGCTAACATATTAAATAGAGTTTAACTAGGCTCTGATACCACAGTAAGTCCATGCTACCTCTCCCGGTACTTTCGGGCATGCGGAATTTGATAAAAAACAGTTTTCTTAGAGGTGGTAACATGGACTTAAAACCCGGATCTTTGTTAAACATCTAACTAACAACCTAACTAGGAGTTGTTAACTACTCGGTTAGGGGGTTTATACCTTTCTTATCTTGAACTCCTTCGTCTTCAAACCTCGATGGTTGTCCGAATCGGCTTCTCCCCATCGTCTCATTGCGCCGAAGATCGATCCACCTGAAAGCTTCAACCTTTGGCTCCTTCTTCGATCTTTGAAGAAACTAGTTCACTCGGTTTGCTAAACCTTGTGAACTAGAGTGAGTAGAGAAGAGTTTTGTTGGGATTTCATCTATGGTTCTTGGTTCTCAACATATGAGACAAGTGAACCATAGACTCAAGAGAGGGAGAGCAAGAGGAAGAAGATGAGAGCTCAAGAACAAGAGAGAGAATGAGAATGATAGAATGAGAGAAGACTTTTCTCATTTGGCTCTCATAATCCATAACCATCATAACACATCATAGCAATCAAGTATTATGTGATGGTTTATGCAACAATAGCCATATCATTTCATGCACTCATTTTGCACAAGAGAGCAAGCAAGCAAAAGTCTTTGCCATGAAATGATAGCAATTGTTATCATGATGGTCAACTAGTCAAGCCTAGTCAACCGGTCAACAAAGTCAACAAGTCAACAAAGTCAACAAGTCAACAAAGTCAACCCCTCAACAACCATGTCACCATAATACTTAATTAATATAATTGTTAATCATATATCATATTCTCATTAGGGTTGAGCAAAAAGTCAATAGTCAACGGTCAACAGTCAACAACCCTCATGAGAATCCTCTGCCTCTGTCTCTCCGTCAACTGTGCATACACACCCGCATCCGCGTTCCGAGGAACACGGATGCATACTGGATAAAACCAATCCCAAAAGGTACACTAGGATCTGGCTTAAACCAAAGCCCGCTAATGTAAACTGTCCGGACACTGTACGTGCACAAGTGCACGGATGTGACCGAACTCTGTCGCAAAACCATGCGACCTGTCGCAAAACCATGCGACCTCTACTCTTTTGCCTAAAGACGAATAGCTTTCTGTGTGGGACTCTAAAGACTCGACACTACGTTGGCAGTGGGTTTAACCACAGACCGCAAGCGGCACTAGCTGTGCGTAACGGTCCCCAAGTAGATGCCGACAAGAAGACTGACGAGGCGAAACCCATCTGAACTCCTACTGAGCCTGAATGTGACAATCTCCGTACAGTCCGGTCTGTTCGTCTGATACATCGTATGGCGGGACTAGGGGGCGGTAAACGTCAGTCCCCTAATAGCGGTACAATTCGTGTCGGAGTGATGCCCTAAACACCCTGAGATAACACTGGAAGCCTACCAGTATATCTCGTTTGCCCTGGCCAGGGACTACTCGTGTAATGGCTCTCCTAGACACAGCGCGATGTCAACCCCTAATACCGGGAGAGACGAATCCTGTCTAACCGCCACTGCCTCCAAGTGCTTCGGGACTGCACCCAACTACCACCTGTTTGCACGACTCATTTGAGCCGTGGTAGGGTAGTAATCAAAGTGCAGTGGGAACACACTCGAGGCGAAGTGACAGTGTCAAGTCAGCGGACTAAGCTGTACTCATGTCACCTGGGAACTGATAACTGACGATAGGCATAATACCAACTAGTCAGTTCCCGACGAGTCCTGTCCAGTGTACTCGTAACCCAACGAGCACCCGCATACTATCTCCAGTACGACGTACTGACGGCTGTGGGACAGACCGTCTCCCACACTGGGATGAGAAGCTCATGCGCTAGTCTACTCCGGAGTATCGATGCCCTGTCTCGATAGTCCTGCGACTAGGGACCTGCATAAGGATGTGCTTATAGATTACCCAGCCCCATTAGTGTGACTGCCATCACAACGCTGGTAATCAAGCAAAGATCCTAAGGGCTCTACTAATGTGTATAGGTGATATACTAAAATAAACACATGTACACATTGAAGTAGAAACAAACCAAGTAGCATACTACTATTTTGAGCAAGATTGTATATACAAGGTGAATATCCCAAGCTTTCATTAAGTAATATACAAACCAGTATGATACAGTAATGGCCTCTAGGGCATATACACTAACAGTATCCGCGTACGCTACGTGATTGCGACGGACTTTTGATCACATCAAAATTCCGTGGCAACCGATCAAGTGAGACTAAACCGCTAGATTTATAACATTCATTCAGTTATCTCATAACTACTTGTGAATTCCAATTATTGTATCACATTCCGGATAAATAAAAAATGTCAAACTTTCCGATCGAACAATCGAACACCCAAGTTTTCCCGAAACAGCTCAACACATGAAACAAGTTTAAAAACATTCACTTCATGCCTCAGTACCAACGGTCCAGCCGTAGAAGGGTCAAGCCAACGCCTCACATGTGGCACGCCGTACTGCCCCAAACCCTAAGGTTCAAAGGGCAGTTCAAGACGGTCACATAATCGAGTTAAGGTTTGTTGTCTTCTAGAGGGACCATCGCGTTACTTGCACTACTTAGAACGTCATTAAACTACGGAAAAATCCAACAATTGGAAATTTCCCGGCAGGGGAAAAAGTGGGTATTTATATCCGGTCGAACTTTTAAACATATTCTAAATATCCGGAAAACCCAACGAAATTAAAAATTCCGATCGAAACAACGACTACAAAATAAACCCCAAAATACTCAACTCTTCAGTCAGTGTTAAAAATGCCCAGAAAATAGAAAAAACAGAGGTATGAATTACTGTGGAAAAATCCGTCGCTAATTCCATTACACTGCCGCGGAACCGCCGCCAAAGGGGGGTTATTGCCGCGGTTCCGCGGCCATATAGAGGACTTAGGGGCCCGTTTTTCATGGTAATTCTTATAAAACCCTGCTGAATTTTTTAAGCATTTTTAATTTGGAAAATTCCCAGATTTTAAAAAATGACCAGAGAGGGGTGTATCTTATCGTATTTGGGTTCGATCGGGGTTTTAACTTCGTTATCGCATCGCCTAAGGCTCTAGCTAGGCTCTGATACCACTGTAGGGTTCCTAGGCACACTAATGAGGTCTCACAAGGCATCAACCATGCCAATTTCAAAGTTTTGCGGTGCCGAGAAACCCTAATGCGATCGTTAACTAGAGAATAGGCGAAACTACAAGCTACTAAACTGCTTTAGCAATAAGTGATCCGGTCCTCCACCTCCATTGCTCCGTGATGAAGTCCCCTCGCTGCGATCATCGTATCCCGGACTCTAGCATCGGCTTCATCGGAGAAATGGGCGGGCTAGGTCGTCGACTTCGATGCCGAAGATGATCTACGTCGAGGCAACTCAAGATCAAGCTCCAACTTTACCAAGTCATGAAACTTGTGAAGAAAACACCCTATACTACTTGGCAAGTGGTAGAGGATGAAGAAATAGGAAGTGGGTTCACTTTAGAATTGGATTTCTCATTTATTTTCTCAAATCACCATTGAAGCTAGCAAGCTTCTTTCTTCAAGAAGAAGAAGAAGAAGAAGATAATATGATATGAAATTATTAGAAAATAGAAAATAAGTCATTCTTATTATATTAGCAACCATGGTTAAGTGTAGAGAATAAACTAAGGTTAGGTGAATGGTTAGGTTTAGCATGAAACAAAAATGGTAGACTTTTTCAAAGCTTCATGAAGCTTCAACTATAAAACAAAAAAGCCACCATTTTCTTTTCTTTTGCCAAAAAAGAAATAAATAAATAAATGAATAAATAAATAAAAACCCTAACCATTTACTTAACCAAGGTTTAAATCAAACATACACCCAAGTTTGCATGTATCATCAAACATGATACAAACTTGTGCACAAAAATATATCACATATACAATGTGCACAAACAAGTGAGAAAAACATCTTAAGTGAACCAATATTAGTTAATGTAAAGTGATATATCAAATATATAATTATACATTAAATCATTAAATCAACACTTGACTTAATGATCCGGTCATACCACATATAACCGACTAATATCAATAGTAACAACTTATCGAATCAACACTTGATCCGATAACCCGGCTATATCGCATACAACCGATCAATGTCACAAATCACGAGAATCGAATACAGTATCACATACTGGTATTATTCTCGGTCCCGCACATATCTCATATGCGCTCCAATTTTATTTCGCTTGAGCCAGGAAACCTCTGTGTAGGACTCTAAAGACTCGTCAATACGCCGGCAGCAGGTGATGATCATATCAAGCACCCACAAGCCGCAAGCGGTCTGCTAAACGTAACGGCCACCCGGGTATTGAGCGATCAGAAGATCGACGAGCAAGCCCGCTCACACTCCTGTGAATCCAACCAGTAACACTTACCGTACAGTCCGGTCTGTTCGTCTGATATGTCGCATATCTCGCCTAGGGGTGGTAAACGTCAGACCCCAGTAGCTCGATAAGTCGTGTCGCTATGAGGTCTATAACAGTTCGAGAAACTACTAGTAACACTTACCAGTAAATATCAGCAACCCTGGCCAGGGATTTCCGGTTATAGCCAATCGAACACAGTGCAACATCAACTCCCTATACCGGGAGAGACGAATCCCCTCCTATCGCTCATTGCCTCCATGTGATTCGGGACTGTACCCAAAAACCACCGTTTTGCACACCCTCTTGGACGTGGTAAGGTGGAAATCAAAGCACAGTGGGAATCACACAAGACTCTATGACGATCTCGGGTCTACAGACTAACCTGTACCAGTGTCACCAGAGAACTGCCATCTGACGTAAGGTATAATACCATCTGGGAGTTCTCGGCGAGTCCGTCCAGTGTACCCAGTCTCCACTGAGCAGCCGTATATAATCTCTGATGTCAAACACCAATGGATATGAGATCATCCATCGCCCATCTGTATGGATCGAGAAGGTATACGCTAGTCTACTCTGGTATATCGATGCCCCGTCTCGATACACCCACGACTAAGGACCTTGAAGGATGTACTTATGGACTACCATGTCCCCACTAGTATGATCTGCATCATAATCCAGGTAGTCAAGTACACATCCTAAGTGCTTTACCAACATGTAACAGAGAAACAATCAGTGTACACGTTAAGGTAAAGAGCAACCAGATAGCATACTATCATGTCGAGCAAGAAAGTCCTCCCTATATATGTCCAAGCATCTACTACAATATACATCCTTTGTATAGTAATGGCCTCTAGGCCATACATATAACTAACAAAGAGATGTGAGGATAATGAGGGATTAAGGTTATACCAAAGCCAAATCATTTCCTATCTCATAAATGCACATCATGATGAACAAAGAAAGGAATCAAATGATTCTAGATTTATCATAATGCCACATATGCAAATAACACCTCGACAAAAGATAATTTGCACAACTGCAAATAACCCCCTCCATCGGAAAAGTCCGGCTGGGAAGGAACAAAGGAAAATTGGTCGGAACGGAATATAAACTGGCAACTTCAGAAAACTGATCCCGTAATAAATTACAGGAAAACCCCGCGACTGTATATACATACCCGCATTTGTATTCCCTCTGAATACAAATGCAAAGAGGCAAAATCTACACCGTCTAATACTAGGATCCGGCTTAAACCAAAGCCCGCTAGTAAAATCCGTCCCATCACGATCCATGCAATACCTCACGTATCTGATCGAACCCTGCCATATCTCCATACGGCCTCTACAGCGTTTCGCCCGAAACTTGAGAAACTGGTCTGTGGGGGACTCTAAAGACTCGTCAATACTTTGGCTGTGGATTTAACCACTAGCACGTCAGAGGTATTAGCCGTACGTAACGGGCTACCAAGTATTGACTAAAAGGGAGGTCGATGAGCGAACTCATCCTGACACCCTACTGAGCCTGTCAGTGACAATATCCGTACAGTCCGGTCCGTTCGTCTATGAATATCGCATGGCGGGCCTAGGGGGTTGGTAAAAGTCAGACCCCCATAAGCGGTACAAGTCGTGTCGGAGTGTAGCCCAGATGTCACGACCCGAAAGTACGGAACATGACCGGCACTTAAACTACGAACGTCTCGAGGCGTACGTGATCTAAGTAAACCGAAAACCCAGAAATCCAAACCAAGAAAAGTAGTAGAGTGCAGGAAAAACCAACTTAAAGCAAGTAATTTCAATAGCATAAGTCGAATTATGCGGTTTTTTAAAACATCAAAATTTTACTGAAAATTTCGGTAGAGTCTCCTTTGTAAATACCGGCCCCCAAATGGGATACAACATGAATAGTATACGAAATCAAGAAAAAGGCATCCCCAAGCGGGAGCTAGCTCTTCGTCAATCGACGGTCACAACCACACAAGCAATATAATATACAACGCCAACGGCGAGGATCAAAACTCAAAAGGAAACTCAAAACCACCCAATATATAACGAGCGACTCTAAGGTCGAAAGAATAAACAACACTGGTCTCTATCTCAATAAATACATGTTTGGTTGATGGAACTTCTAGATACAACAGAATAATAATATACAAGATATAATGATGGGTAAGATACAAATAACCCACCTACTAGCAAGCCACCCAGAAATGGAAATAGTGCCAGCAAAGCCGTAATGAAACCTGTACTGCAAAACCTGCAAGAAACTGGGGCACAACGGGGGTGAGTTGCCAACTCGTGAATAGAAAAACATCTACGCACAGAAATCGCATAAATAACGCAATCCTGGGTCAATGATCATAATATGTCCTCAAATACAGGAATAACACGTAGCCTATAACAAGGCTAGGGTAAATATCTAACCCGAGTGTAATCTCATGTGCCCGTGTCAGTGCCTCAGGTAGCAATATATCATATGAATGAGGTATGAATGCATGAAAACAGAATACATGTAAATGAAGAACTGTTTTCATAAATTAATGAGATTTCCTTTGTATTTTTAAACTGAGGTATCATAAATGAAATCAGTATCAACAGTGTCTAGCATCGACACAAAACATAAATCTCAATGTCTCGAAATATCAATGTCTCAATCTCAATATCTAGGGCGCCGTCAGTCCAGACCGGCCCCTACCATCCATCTCAAGACCACGACGGTATCCTCCGGATATCCGACGTGTCGGGTAATATCACCGGTAGGTAGTGCTCCCCAGCCAGGCTCAACGTCAACACCACATTCCTCTTGCCCCGGGGTACCATACCGGGCCCACCATGTACCCGAAACGGTTCCTCCACTCCTCGAATCAGGTCTCGAAATCCATCAGCAAACTCATGGTGGACGACTCATACATCATGGGAAAACCGCACTTTTTATTTTAAAAGGGAGAAAAGGTTTATTTATGTTTTTGCGGTTTTCCTCCAAATCCAAGAAATCTCATGAAATCCGAATCCAAGTCATCAATAGCATGTAAACAGTGAATATAGGCATGAGAATCCATGAATGCGACACAACAGTGAATAATAACATGCATGAAGTAGTAGGCAATAACTACAATGTCTAACTAGCATATAAGGCAAGTACACTAATATCATGTCTAAACTATTAGCTAACAACCTATGTCAAATGAAATAGTATTTTCTAAAGTGTTCGTGACATGTCAATTACCGATGAACATGTGTGTGAGCCGGCAAGTAAGTGTACGTGGTACATACGCGTCATCGGTAATGGTGCTGGTGTCCTAACAGCATGATATTAATAATGCAATAAGAAATTATAATATAAGTATGCGATGCGGAGCGAACAGTAAAAATGAGCGGGAGCTGAATACTAGACGCAACTATAACTAATCTGCACTAATCTAATATAAGTCCTACAAATGGTGCCTTTTGAAATAACACGAATCATGGGGTTTTGAAAATAGGGGCTACGGTGTTTTTAAGAAAAGATACGTTTTTTGAAATATCCGTAGAATCCCTTGACCTGTCTTTTAAAATACGCATGATTCGTAAGCTTTGAAATAGGTAAGAATCGAATCTAATCTAACAACTAAACTAAGCTAAAGGGCTAAGCTAACAAGCTGGACTACAGGTAAGGAAACCGCCTAACGTCTGAGTCGATACATATACATACCTGTATATATATTAGTCGGTGATCCCGCCTCAATAATATCATATCCGATACCATATCTATAATCAGACATCCCAAGTCAAGAGTGCGGATCAATCATCAAGATATAGCTCGTACGTAAATCCGTCGTACGGCATCCTCCAATTCTGGGTACGGGTCAAAATCACATTCATCATACTATTCACCTGGTATCCTCTTTATCAATATTATGATCTGGTACTGATCTACGTCTAGTACAATACTGATATCGCCTAAGTATGCATGCACGTGTGTAAAAACTACGTCAAGGACCCGCTACAACGTCATGTCGTATCTCAAATACGAACCCCGCTATATCACCGATCTCACGGCCTCAAATCAAATCTCATCGACTCAGCTCAATCCCAAGTATCATCCTCAATCCGTATGTGAACACATAGTCCCATACCCATGTGAACACATAACTATAAAGAATCCCATGAGCACATATCAATAAGAATGTATGCAAGTATGTATGTGTGTATGTGTGTGTGTAACACTACCCTAGGGTTCGCAACACTAAAGTAATCCAACACACCAATATCCATCCTAAGCATCGTTATTAATCCCAAATAACATATAATAATTGTTGGTGTGTATACGCATCCGTATACACCACCACGGACTGCGGGGGTGCTATACGCCATCCACCCGACTTCTCCCCGTAGATATAAATCTACTCACCTGGTCCTCGCTAGCCGGTGCCGACGTCGCCACGTGCTTGCTTGTCGTCTCGAAGTCCACATGGGGGTACCTACATATCATAACGTACCATATCGCATTAAAACTAAATTCGAAATCGAAACGGCATACGAAAATCAAATCGGCACGCGTATCACGCATAGGTCCAAACCTATCGCCTACGCATGCAAGAATAGTCAAACCAACCCTCGATGTCGATGTAAAGACGTCAAACCATCAAGAAAAATCCAATCACACTCATTTGCACATTCCCGCACACTAATTTTAATATAAACTAGGTTAAAACTCACAAAAACCCCAAATTCACTTTAAAAGCCGTTTTTCCGAAAAACTAGCAAGCAAAATTACCCGTTTTAGTGCAAAACTCGATGTTTAAACAATTCTAGCGGCCATAATACTTATTAAATACCTTAAATAAGTCATAAAAACCATTTCCATAATTTAATCACATAAATTTGCATAATTTCCAAAATCCTAGATTGCAAAAATATCAATTTTAACACTTTTTATTGTAAAATTCACAATTTTACAATTAAACTTGGTTTTGCATATATTAAATGGTTAAACCACTCATGGAAACCTTAATGATGTGCTAAAAATCCTAACTAGATTTTAATCCCACGTTTTTATTTAATTTCTAAAACCTAGTTAGCAATTTAGCATAATTATCACCATTTTTAAACTAACAAATTAGCAACTAGTAACCAAATTAGATTTTGCATTCAATTACATGTTAATCCCCTCATTACAATCATAAGCTAATGATAAAGAACCTAATTTAATTCAAACCCTAGCTTCAATTCAAAATTCCCAATTGAATTTCCAAACATTCAATTAAACCCACAATTTAACACCTAATTAGCTTCATTAAGGAATTTAAATCAAAAAAAATGAATAATGGGTCAAAAGTTATACCTCACAAACCATGATCAAACTTGAATTCTAGACCTCCATTTTGAAATCCTTGCACCAAGATCCATGCTAAAGGAGATGAGGGAAAATGGGTAGGAGGAGGATTTTGATTTGGATTTTTGCTTGATTTTTTGTGGATTTTTCAAGCATTTTTGAAGAACTTTTTTAAAGAGGAGGAGATGAAGAATGAAGGGCTGTTGGGGTTCAGATTTTGGCCAGAAAATGAGTGGGGGAGGAGAGAGAGGGAGGTGGAGAAAAATGGGGAGAAAGTCAAAGTCAATTCAAGGTCAAAAGTCTAACTAATTTATCCATTTTCTTTTCTTTTCTTTCATTTCTTTTCCTTTGAAATTCAAGTGGGGAAAAAAATGGGGGCTGCTGAATTTAGCTAAGGGGAGAAGTAAGTGGGGGTGTGTGGGTGTGGGCACGGGTGTGGGGTGATGAAAAATGATAAATACAATACCCCAAACATCCATTTACGCTAAAAAAAAGCCTTTTTTCTTCAATAATTTCTAAACCGTTTTGGCAAATGATTTCGTTCCAAAAACCACATGATAAATTTTTATTTAAAGTTTTATGATGCACAAAATTTGTTTCAACTCATTCCAATCTGTAATTTTTCCTAATTAAATGTATTAGTGACGGCTTAAAATAATAATAAAATAATATTTTTTTCAGAAAATTTGAAATTTCACCACCGGCTCAATAAACACCAAATAATAGCAATTACATAGCTAGAATATGTATATTTAATTTTTATAATAAGATATTTATATTTTGACTTTTTACAGAAAACCCCTTTATTTTACCGATTTTTCGAAATTTCACCGAAACTGTTAGTGTATATGCCCTAGAGGCCATTACTGTATCATACTAGTTTGTATATTACTTAATGGATGCTTGGGATATTCACCTTGTATATACAATCTTGCTCAAAATAGTAGTATGCTACTTGGTTTGTTTCTACTTCAATGTGTACATGTGTTTATATTTTGTATATCGCCTATACACATTAGTAGAGCCCTTAGGATCTTTGCTTGATTACCAGCGATGTGATGGCCGTCACACTAGTGGGGCTGGGTAATCTATAAGCACATCCTTATGCAGGTCCCTGGTCGCAGGACTATCGAGACAGGGCATCGATACTCCGGAGTAGACCAGCGCATGCGCTTCTCATCCCAGTGTGGGAGACGGTCTGTCCCACAGCCGTCAGTACGTCGTACTTGAGATAGTATGCGGGTGCTCGTTAGGTTACGGGTACACTGGACAGGACTCGTCGGGAACTGACTAGTTGGTATTATACCTATCGTCAGTTATCAGTTCCCAGGTGACATGAGTACAGCTTAGTCCGCTGACTTGACACTGTCACTTCGCCTCAAGTGTGTTCCCACTGTACTTTGATCACTACCCTACCACGGCTCAAAGGAGTCGTGCAAACAGGTAGTGGTTGGGTGCAGTCCCGAAGCACTTGGAGGCAGTGACGGTTAGACAGGATTCGTCTCTCCCGGTATTGGGGGTTGACATCGCGCTGTGTCTAGGAGAGCCATTACACGAGTAGTCCCTGACCAGGGCAAACGAGATATACTGGTAGGTTTCCAGTGTTATCTCAGGGTGTTTTGGGCTTCGCTCCGGCACGACTTGTACCGCTATTGGGGGACTGACGTTTACCGCCCCCTAGGCCCGCCATGCGATGTATCAGACGAACAGACCGGACTGTACGAAGAATGTCACACTCAGGCTCAGTAGGAGTTCAGATGGGTTTCGCCTCGTCCGTCTTCTTGTCGGCATTACCTGGGGACCGTTACGCACAGCTAGTGCCGCTTGCGGTCTGTGGTTAAACCCACTGCCAGCGTAGTGTCGAGTCTTTAGAGTCCCACACAGAAAGCTTTTCGCCTTTAGGCAAAAGAGTAGAGGTCGCATGGTATTGCGACAGGTCGCATGGTATTGCGACAGGTCGCATGGTTTTGCGACAGGGTTCGGTCACATCCGTGCACTTGTGCACGTACAGTGTCCGGACAGTTTACACTAGCGGGCTTTGGTTTAAGCCAGATCCTAGTGTACCCTATGGGATTGGATTTATCCAGTTTGCATTCGTGTTCCTCGGAACGCGGATGCGGGTGTGTATGCACAGTTGACAGGGAGGCAGAGGCGTCGGATTCTCATTAGGGTTGTTGACTGTTGACCGTTGACTATTTGACTTTATGCTCAACCCTAATGAGAATATGATATGTGATTAACTACTATATTAATTAAGTATTATGGTGATATGGTTGTTGACTTGTTGACTTTTGTTGACTTGTTGACTTTGTTGACTTGTTGACTTTTGTTGACTTGTTGACCGGTTGACTAGGCTTGACTAGTTGACCATCATGATAACCATGGTTATCATTTCATGCCAAAGACTTTTACTTGCTTGCTCATTTGAGTAAAATGAGTGCATGACATGATAAGGTTATGGTTGCTTCAAACCATCACATAAGACTTTTTTTTGATATGATGAGTTATGATCACTTTGGATTATGAGAGGGTGAAAGACAAAAGAGTTGCTCATTCTTTCTTGCTCATTCTCTCTCTTGTTCTTGAGCTCTCTTGTTCTTGCTCTCACCCTCAACCTCTTCCTCCCTCTCTTGATCTATGGTTCTCTTGTCTCATGAGTTGAGAATCAAGAACCATAGATAAAATCCCATTCTATTTCTTCTCTACTCATTCTAGTTCACTAGGTTTAGCAAACCAAGTGAACTAGTTTCTTCAAAGAACGAAGAAGGAGCTAAAGGTTGGAGCTTTCAAGTGGATCTATCTTCGGCGTACGGAGACGACGAGAAGGAGCCATCGGACCACCACCGGAGCTTGAAGACGAAGGAGTTCAAGACAAGCTAGGTATAACCCCCTAACCGAGTAGCTAGAAACTCTTAGTTAGGATGTTAGATAGAAGTTTAACCAAGATCCGGGTTTTAGGTCCATGTTACCATCTTTAAGAAAATCGTTTTTTACCAAATTCCGCATTCCCGAAAGTACCGGGAGAGGTAGCATGGACTTACAGTGGTATCAGAGCCTAGTTAAACTCTATCTAACATGTTAGCAAGTAACTAGAAGATTGATCAACGAAAAAGTCCCGAAAACGAACCCCGAAAATTTGCAGTTTCTGTCGAATTTTTTACTGTTCAAAAGTTGATTATTTTGACACCTAAAATTGGCTCAGGCTTTTCTGTAGGCACCCACCAAAAATTTTCCAACGTTCGAGTCAAATGGCCGCGGTTCCGCGGCGGGAGCACGCTCCCGCCGCGCAACCGCGGCCGAGTCGACTCGGTAGAGGAAACGTTTTGGTGCAGTGTTTTCTTGGGGGTATTTTGGGATTTTTAGCATATATATTTTCAACCCAGATTTTCCAGAACGAAAATTTCTTTTTTGGGGTCCCGAAAATCCGTATTTTTGATCGAACTTCTATAAGACTTGAGCTAACGGGTTTTCTGTAATGTGATGCATGTATTGAACGTCGGCTAATCGCTATAAGTCGATTGGTTGGGGTTATACATGATCTGTAATGTGCTGGAATGTGTATATAAATATGTTGGATTGTCGCGGGTGAATAGCCGGGGGTTGTGAGACGAGAGTTTTCTTTTCTTGCAATTCATGTAAATTTGTAAATTGATGTAATAATTATTTGTATGGCCGCACAACCGGGTCGGGGTTGTAGCCGTCATTGTATAATTTCTTTTTACTGTTTTTGCTCCTAGGATAGACCCATGGAGGGGTGCACAAACTACCGGGTATGCCGAAGTGTCGAGTGGCCTACTCATGGAGATGAGGGAGGTTGCTACGCTTCGGGTACTTGGCGGGTAGTTTGCCGCACCCGTAGGGGTCTTGGGTGGGGTTTTGGCTATTCACCGCGACCGTGTAATCTGTTTTTGTTACAGGCTCGTACAAATTACAGATTCCTAGTATATCCAATGTATTTATCTGTGATCTGAAATGTTTATCATTGCAGTATATCTATATATGATATTATTTAGGCGTTGCTTATGTTTTACAGACGCGCTAGCCCAGCCCCCGCTCTGTCGTTAGTTAAGTAACCTAACGGGTAATGACGGGGCCCCGTGGCGAATGCGAATGGCATAAGCGTACGTCATATTTTGGTTGTTTTCTGCAATGGTAGGATTAATTGATGGGACGCATTAAAAGAACTAATGCAAGAACATCACGCATTAAAAGAACTAATGCAAGATAATAAACCAAGTTATAGTCGTTGGAACACTTTCGAAAAACCACTCGGTTCTTTTCAAAACCAACTTTTAAATGCGGAGCTTGAGCCACTCCTTTTAAAAGCTATGTCGTTCCATCGACCAAATCAAGTTCACTACGTTCACGGTTTTGCCAAAACCATTCGTAGCCCTCCGTCGTTTCGTATGAATATTCAACAGTATTCAAGCTGTGTTTGTTGACCTTCGTCAAGGCATAGTGATTGGTAGCTATTGGGTATTCATATGTAGCATAGATAGATGCGTTGGTTTGGGACATTCGCATTACCTTGTTGACCTTCGTCAAGGGTATATACGGGTGGATTCAAATTAACCTGGATAATGACGGGCAGAACTTGACATGTGACTTATGATTTGTTGACCTTCGTCAAGGTCATAAGAGCATGGGGCAAAAATCCACATCGGGAGTTTCATAAGTACTGAAACTTGCTAGATTTGCATACCATTTGGAGTGTGATGATTCTGGTAGGATTCCTTCAGTTTCGTCACGCGATGATATTTGGATCCCGATCCTACTGTGAGTATATGCTACTCCTCGGGAAATTTCTCACTAAACGATCAATGCTATAAACCTAGTAGGTGCCTAGAAAGGTGTTAGCGGGGCTACGCCCCCAGGGAAAAGAGGTTCTTTAATTAAGGAACTTCGCGAAAGCGTTGGAAAACCTCCCTCGAAGTACCGACACCGGCCTGGCTGAACGGTTAAGCAAGTATTGTACGGTGGGATTGATCCTGACTAATTCTTCCTTTATGGTTTGAGGAGGGATTCGAGAAACAGTGGGAGCCATCCTGTTTAGACAAATTAAAAACCACTCTAAACTTGCAAGAGCATCATGCTGAGTGTTTCTTCTTCTCTCTCCTAATTGCAGCGACCAATCAACATGACTGGACTTAAGTTACTCCTAGATAAAAACAAACTGACAGGGCCAAACTACAAAGATTGGCTCAGGAATGTCAAGATAGCAATCACTTATGACAAGCTGGGGTATCTTCTTACCACCAAAGCTCCCCCTGTCCCTGGTCCAACTTCCAGTGTCGCGGATAAGGAAATCCGCAAGACTTGGGAGATTGATAGAGCGAAGGCCAAGTGCCTCCTGCTTGCCTCGATGGACAACGAACATCAGAGGAGGCATGAGAATATGGACATGGAGTCCATATTGCTCCATACAAAAGAACTGTATGGAGAGCAATCACGTATCGCAAGATACGAAGCGTCGAAAAAGTTATTTTCGACAAGAATGGCCGTCGGATCATCAGTAGCCGAGCACGTGCTAAAGATGATCGGCTTCATTGAGGAGCTCGCTGACCTAGGGATTACATTGGAGAGTGAGCTATATACGGATATAGTTCTCCAGTCCCTTCCTTCCACTTACGCCCAGTTTATACTGAACTTCAACTTACAAGAAAAAGAGGTTGAACTTTCAGAGCTCCTCAACATGCTGAGGAGCGCAGAGGGCACCCTACAGAAAGGTAGGGATACATCCACTTTGTTTGTAGGAGGATCATCTTCTTCTAGGTCCAAGGCGAAAGCCAAGGGAAAGAAGAAGAAGGCCCCCGCCAAACCAAGGGGCGGTGTTAGTAAAATGGATACGAAGGGAAAAGCAAAAGCAACAAAGATAGCGGGGAAGCTTGTGGATAAGGAAGAATGCTTCTATTGTCATAAGAAAGGACACTGGAAGAATGATTGCAGGGCCTGGAAGGCCAGAACACAGGAATTGAAGCAGGTTGCAGCTTCAGCTTCAGGTGTGTATGTTATTGAAAACTGTCTTTCAATAAACTCTACTTCCTGGGTATTGGATACCGGATCAGGATCTCATATCTGTAATTCTTTGCAGGCGTTGAGAAACCGTAGTGTTTTGAAAGCAGGTGACATGACCCTCAGAGTTGCGAACGGAGCTAGCATGGATGCTAAAGCCGTGGGGGACTATCACCTGGGAATGTCAGATGGACATGTTTTGGTTTTGCGTAATTGCTTTTTTGTACCCAACGCAACTTGTAATATCATTTCTGTATCTTTAGTTTCTAAAGAAGGTTATGAATTTGCGTTTGTAAGTAATGTTGTAAACATTCACCTTAATCAAGTTTTGATTGGGTCAGGTACATTGAGTAATGGTATATACGTGTTAAACCAACCACAGATTTTCAACGTCCAGAATACACACAAAAGAAAGTCTCCGGAAATGAATCAGACTTTCTTGTGGCATTGTAGATTGGGTCACATCAATGAGAGAAGGTTGACTAAGTTACATACAGAAGGATATTTGAATGCGTTCGAATATCAATCGTATGCCACTTGTCAATCTTGTCTCAAAGGAAAGATGACAAAGACTCCGTTTACTGGACAAGGAGTAAGAGCAAGCGAGCTCTTAGGACTCGTACACAGTGACGTGTGCGGTCCAATATCTACACATGCCCGAAGCGGACATTCTTACTTCATTACTTTTACGGATGACTTCTCAAGGTACGGTTATGTCTTCTTGATGAAACATAAGTCCGAGGCCTTTGGAAAATTCCAGGAGTATAAGAATGAAGTAGAGAAACAGACCGGCAAAAGTATTAAGATTCTAAGATCGGATCGAGGTGGAGAATACTTAAGTGCCGAATTCCTGAATTACTTAAAAGAGAATGCTATTCTCTCTCAGCTTACTCCTCCATACACTCCGCAACATAATGGTGTATCGGAGAGACGGAACCGAACCCTATTGGATATGGTTCGGTCCATGATGAGTAACGCTGAGTTACCGCGATCATTCTGGGGATATGCACTAGAAGCAGCTGCGTATCTCTTGAACAAGGCTCCCACCAAGACTGTGCCTACCACCCCATATGAGATGTGGACTGGGAAGAAACCCTGTCTTAAGTATCTTAAGGTATGGGGATGTCCAGCTTTTGTAAAGAAGCAGCATGCGGACAAGCTTGAGGCACGTTCAGTACAGTGTAAGTTTGTGGGATACCCAAGGAATTCCAGGGGGTATCTTTTCTATTCCGCTGAGGAGCAAAAGGTCTTTGTTTCTCAGCATGCCCGCTTCTTGGAAACTGAGTTTTTAGAAACCCAGATAAGTGGGAACACAATAGAACTGGAAGAAGTTCCAGAACCACAGACTGTTACTGAAAGCTTAGTGGAACCAGAGGGTTCAACAGAACAGGACATTCCTGCGCCACTCCGCAGGAGTAGTAGGCAGTCTCATCCGCCCGAGAGATACTACGGTTTTCTCATAAACGGGGATAGAGAGGATTGCATCATAGATTATGATGAGCCTACTAGCTTCCAGCAGGCCGTTCAGAGCATTGACTCAGTGAAATGGCTGGATGCAATGCGGACCGAAATGGAGTCCATGTACACCAACAAGGTATGGACGTTGGACATTGCTCCAGACGGGGTAAAACCCGTAGGATGCAAGTGGATCTTCAAAAGGAAGATTGGTGTAGATGGACAGGTTGAGACCTATAAAGCTAGGCTGGTAGCAAAGGGTTTTCGTCAAAGACCTGGCTTGGACTACGACGAAACCTTTTCTCCAGTAGCCATGCTGAAATCCATTCGGATCCTTCTTTCCATTGCTGCCTTCCACGATTATGAGATCTGGCAAATGGACGTAAAGACAGCTTTTCTAAATGGAAATTTAGAGGAGTGTGTCTATATGGACCAGCCAGAGGGTTTCATTCAGAGTGGGAGCAGCGGAAAGGTGTGCAAGTTGCTTAAGTCCATCTATGGACTAAAGCAGGCATCGCGGAGTTGGAACATCTGCTTTGATGAGACGGTCAAAGAATTTGGCTTTATCAAAAATCCAGATGAACCATGCATCTATAGTAGATTTGTAGCGAGAACTGTAGTATTCTTCGTTTTATACGTGGATGACATTCTCTTAATAGGAAATGACATTCCTATGCTACAATCTGTCAAGGGGTTCTTGTCACACAGGTTCTCCATGAAAGACCTGGGTGATGCCTCGTACATTCTGGGTATCCGGATCTACCGTGACAGATCCAAGAGGATATTAGGACTTTCACAGTCCAGGTACATCGACACCATACTGAAGAGATTCAGTATGGAAGATTCCAAGCGCGGTAACCTACCGGCTTGTCACGGGATCACCCTCTCTAAAGAGATGTCTCCCAAGACTGATTTGGAGAGGGATCGCATGTCTATTATACCCTACGCTTCTGCGGTAGGCTCTATAATGTATGCGATGTTGTGTACCAGACCGGATGTAGCTTATGCACTGAGTGTGGTAAGCCGGTATCAGTCAAACCCTGGGGAGAAACACTGGATAGCGGTAAAGAACATTCTCAAGTACCTGAGAAGGACTAAGGAGATGTTCTTGGTGTATGGCGGAAAAGACCTCTAGATCGAGGCCTTTGCTGACTCCAGCTTCCAGAGTGACAAGGATGATTCCAAGTCCATGTCGGGTTTTGTCTTTACCCTCAATGGAGGGGCGGTGTGTTGGAAGAGTTCCAAACAGGAAACCGTTGCAGACTCGACGATGGAAGCGGAATACATCGCTGCATCTGATGCCGCAAAAGAAGCTGTCTGGATGAGGAAGTTCTTGACAGAACTTCAGGTGGTTCCGTCCATTGTTGATCCAATACCTCTGTATTGCGACAACAACGGGGCTATAGCTTTAGCGAAGGAACCCAGGTCCCATGAGATCCAGGCACATCTTGAGGCGGTATCACCTGATCAGGGAGATCGTGGATCGCCAGGAGATCGAGGTTCGGAGAGTCGCTTCAGAAGATAACACTGCAGATCCATTCACCAAGGCCCTGCCCCAGACTCAGTTCGAGCGGCTGATCGAGATGATAGGTCTTCGATACGCCAGTACATGGCCTTAGTGCAAGTGGGAGATTGTTAGTGTATATGCCCTAGAGGCCATTACTGTATCATACTAGTTTGTATATTACTTAATGGATGCTTGGGATATTCACCTTGTATATACAATCTTGCTCAAAATAGTAGTATGCTACTTGGTTTGTTTCTACTTCAATGTGTACATGTGTTTATATTTTGTATATCGCCTATACACATTAGTAGAGCCCTTAGGATCTTTGCTTGATTACCAGCGATGTGATGGCCGTCACACTAGTGGGGCTGGGTAATCTATAAGCACATCCTTATGCAGGTCCCTGGTCGCAGGACTATCGAGACAGGGCATCGATACTCCGGAGTAGACCAGCGCATGCGCTTCTCATCCCAGTGTGGGAGACGGTCTGTCCCACAACCATCAGTACGTCGTACTTGAGATAGTATGCGGGTGCTCGTTAGGTTACGGGTACACTGGACAGGACTCGTCGGGAACTGACTAGTTGGTATTATACCTATCGTCAGTTATCAGTTCCCAGGTGACATGAGTACAGCTTAGTCCGCTGACTTGACACTGTCACTTCGCCTCAAGTGTGTTCCCACTGTACTTTGATCACTACCCTACCACGGCTCAAAGGAGTCGTGCAAACAGGTAGTGGTTGGGTGCAGTCCCGAAGCACTTGGAGGCAGTGACGGTTAGACAGGATTCGTCTCTCCCGGTATTGGGGGTTGACATCGCGCTGTGTCTAGGAGAGCCATTACACGAGTAGTCCCTGGCCAGGGCAAACGAGATATACTGGTAGGTTTCCAGTGTTATCTCAGGGTGTTTTGGGCTTCGCTCCGGCACGACTTGTACCGCTATTGGGGGACTGACGTTTACCGCCCCCTAGGCCCGCCATGCGATGTATCAGACGAACAGACCGGACTGTACGGAGAATGTCACACTCAGGCTCAGTAGGAGTTCAGATGGGTTTCGCCTCGTCCGTCTTCTTGTCGGCATTACCTGGGGACCGTTACGCACAGCTAGTGCCGCTTGCGGTCTGTGGTTAAACCCACTGCCAGCGTAGTGTCGAGTCTTTAGAGTCCCACACAGAAAGCTTTTCGCCTTTAGGCAAAAGAGTAGAGGTCGCATGGTATTGCGACAGGTCGCATGGTTTTGCGACAGGGTTCGGTCACATCCGTGCACTTGTGCACGTACAGTGTCCGGACAGTTTACACTAGCGGGCTTTGGTTTAAGCCAGATCCTAGTGTACCCTATGGGATTGGATTTATCCAGTTTGCATTCGTGTTCCTCGGAACGCGGATGCGGGTGTGTATGCACAGTTGACAGGGAGGCAGAGGCGTCGGATTCTCATTAGGGTTGTTGACTGTTGACCGTTAACTATTTGACTTTATGCTCAACCCTAATGAGAATATGATATGTGATTAACTACTATATTAATTAAGTATTATGGTGATATGGTTGTTGACTTGTTGACTTTTGTTGACTTGTTGACTTTGTTGACTTGTTGACTTTTGTTGACTTGTTGACCGGTTGACTAGGCTTGACTAGTTGACCATCATGATAACCATGGTTATCATTTCATGCCAAAGACTTTTACTTGCTTGCTCATTTGAGTAAAATGAGTGCATGACATGATAAGGTTATGGTTGCTTCAAACCATCACATAAGACTTTTTTTTGATATGATGAGTTATGATCACTTTGGATTATGAGAGGGTGAAAGACAAAAGAGTTGCTCATTCTTTCTTGCTCATTCTCTCTCTTGTTCTTGAGCTCTCTTGTTCTTGCTCTCACCCTCAACCTCTTCCTCCCTCTCTTGATCTATGGTTCTCTTGTCTCATGAGTTGAGAATCAAGAACCATAGATAAAATCCCATTCTATTTCTTCTCTACTCATTCTAGTTCACTAGGTTTAGCAAACCAAGTGAACTAGTTTCTTCAAAGAACGAAGAAGGAGCTAAAGGTTGGAGCTTTCAAGTGGATCTATCTTCGGCGTACGGAGACGACGAGAAGGAGCCATCGGACCACCACCGGAGCTTGAAGACGAAGGAGTTCAAGACAAGCTAGGTATAACCCCCTAACCGAGTAGCTAGAAACTCTTAGTTAGGATGTTAGATAGAAGTTTAACCAAGATCCGAGTTTTAGGTCCATGTTACCATCTTTAAGAAAATCGTTTTTTACCAAATTCCGCATTCCCGAAAGTACCGGGAGAGGTAGCATGGACTTACAGAAACGATTTTCAAAACGCTACAATCTTCCCCCCTTAAAGAAATTCGGTCCCCGAATTTAAATTCAAACTTCCCCAAATACTAAAACATCTAAGAAAAACCATCAAGTCGTCGGGGCTCCGAAACTGTAAATACATAAAACAAATCGTAGCGCAGTGCATGCGCTTGAAAAAAAATGAGTATATAACTCAAATCAATACTCCATCAAGCATCCCGCAATCATCGGAGTCGTGGGGAAGACATCAATGTCAAATCCAAAGCAAAACCAATATGATATAACTCGAAACTATACATGAAAATATCGAATCTATATCTGTAAGTATCTAAAGGAAATGCATGCAAAATATATTCAGGTACTGTCCTCTGACTAGTCCCGCTCAGTACGAAAACACATAGCAATATCATAAAAACGTACTGCTCTATAAGAAATCAATCCCAAAATATGCACATGAATACTACGTGCGTCTGGTGCGCACGGAAATCAAAATCCATGAATGTGCCATACATGCGCACAGAAACAACATCTAAGTGCATCGGGTGTGCACGAAACATCTGTTGTAGGCAACATGTGTGCCTGACAGCAAAATCAGGTGCATCTGACATGCACGAAAAAAATCTCGATTTAGTGCATCTGGTGCGCACCAAAATCACCCTTCAAAACATGCGCCCAACATGCATGAAAATCCAAATCAGGTGCATCCATCGTGCACGAAATCATGAAATCCAATATCAAGCGTCGAACATGCGCAAAATCCAATCAGGTGCACAAGGTGCACAAAACAAATATCGAGTATCACAATAAAAATCGAAGTCCAGTGCATCTAAGTGAACAAAAGGCGTATCACTGCACTGCAAGCATATATAAACTATACCGAGTGCAGGAACGAAATCGTGTGCATGCATACGCACAAAACCAACTCAACTGTTTAAAACCGTAAAATCACAAACATGTGAATCTAAAGAACGAAAACGATATCAAGTGCAACACTGTGCAAAGATCGTAAATCCTCAATCATCAAAATCAAATCATACGAATAAATCACCCAAAACATCGTAATCAATAATGGCGGAACAGTACCGCTCAAGTGCATTCTCTAAGAATCTCGGCCAACTGTCGCGGTCACTAGTGGGACGTCTCGTCGATGATCATGAACTCTGTCCTGCTGGTGTGCGTAACCATGACCACTCCTGGGTCAAGGTCTTCACTGTGAATTACCAATCTTTCGGTCCATCGGCTTATCAGCCTGTCAGGTGTGCTAACGGGGACGATTCCGTTCTGGCACTTCTCTGGTCATCTCTTGGTCAATCATCGCGACCACTCGTAAGACAGCGTATTACTGGCGTCGGCCTCTAGCTCTCTGAATGTACGTGACACATCTGATCCTGGGTGCAAGTATCATTGCAGCAGTGTCCTGGAAGGAATCCTGCTCATGGTCTCTTCCATGTCTCGCCTCTGCCAACTGTCCGGAAGTCATCGTCCTTTCCTATATCTGCATCTTGCTCCAAAACGGCTGCATACCCATCGCTACTTTTTCTGGAAGGTATATCCAGTACTCTGCCTCGGCATGCGTATCGCATCTCTGATGTCGGCGGAGTGGAACGTCGTCTTATCCAGATCTTGTACGGACCTCTTTACTCCACTTTCTCTAATGTCGACTGCTTCGGAATCGTCTCACCATGGCTACATGGACTGAGCTCCAACGGCTATCCTCGTATCGGGAGTCTCCCAAGAAATGCATCTCACCACCTAGCATCCGAATTAAGTCGAGCCATCCGACCGAGTCGTCAAACCTCATAATCCCCCAAGAGCTCAACCTCTTGGGCACAGTTTAATAGTATCGAGTACATACCACAGCATCGGTGGTCCAGTCGTAGAAGGGCAAACCCAAGCCTCACTAATGGCGCCGTAGAACTGCCGCAAACCCGAAGGTTCAAAGGCTTTCACACGGTCATTAAGTCGAGTTAGGGTTTCATTCTTCTAGAGGGACCATAGAAATGCCTGCATGTCTTTCCGACTACTTTAAACTTGGAATAATAGGTTTCTGACATTCGATCGTCTCTGTCGACTCTCAACGTCTCCGCGTGAAGTCGTCTCCAGCTGGAATCAATCTATCTGATAACCTCGCATCGGGGTAGGCGAACGATCCACATGTCCTAGTCATTCATCCTCGATGACTAGCGACCTTCTAGCATCTATTAGTACAACTCGTCCTGTAATAGCTCCAACATATTGGGCGATATCTCGTCACTCGCAGCAACAACTAGCTCACTCGTCTGCACGCTGAATAGTGCCTCAATCATCATGAGTAAGCAACACACCAACGGTCATCAAGATCTGGCTGGCCTCTATCATTGGCTCAATCCTCTAGTGTCGATCAGCACATTCGAGTAACCTTATAAAGGCGATCCGCCAAACGCTCGTGGCGCGGAAACACAGTAAAAAGACACATCTCCGCAATCGTGTGTCGCCGGAATCATGCCCTGGTCAGTCCTCGTTCGTGACGAGCTTGTGCTGACCGCAACTCTAGCCGTAGCTCTCCCTGCCTGTAACCGTAGCAGCAAAACCAAACTGGTACCGACGAGGCTAGATCAGGAAGGAATATAATACTGAACAAGGAAATGTACATCCTAAGGCTTCATAAGTGGAGTGGCGTGTCGTAAATATGCCGCGGAACATACCAACGGTACGTCACTCTACTTTAGTCACCTATTCCATCAACCAAGGGTCATCCTACGCTCCGAAGGTAAAACCTAACGCTCTGATACCAACTTTGTCACGACCCGAAAGTACGGAACATGACCGGCACTTAAACTACGAACGTCTCGAGGCGTACGTGATCTAAGTAAACCGAAAACCCAGAAATCCAAACCAAGAAAAGTAGTAGAGTGCAGGAAAAACCAACTTAAAGCAAGTAATTTCAATAGCATAAGCCGAATTATGCGGTTTTTCAAAACATCAAAATTTTACTGAAAATTTCGGTAGAGTCTCCTTTGTAAATACCGGCCCCCAAACGGGATACAACATGAATAGTATACGAAATCAAGAAAAAGGCATCCCCAAGCGGGAGCTAGCTCTTCGTCAATCGACGGTCACAACCACACAAGCAATATAATATACAACGCCAACGGCGAGGATCAAAACTCAAAAGGAAACTCAAAACCACCAAATATATAACGAGCGACTCTAAGGTCGAAAGAATAAACAACACTGGTCTCTATCTCAATAAATACATGTTTGGTTGATGGAACTTCTAGATACAACAGAATAATAATATACAAGATATAATGATGGGTAAGATACAAATAACCCACCTACTAGCAAGCCACCCGGAAATGGAAATAGTGCCAGCAAAGCCGTAATGAAACCTGTACTGCAAAACCTGCAAGAAACTGGGGCACAACGGGGGTGAGTTGCCAACTCGTGAATAGAAAAACATCTACGCACAGAGATCGCATAAATAACGCAATCCTGGGTCAATGATCATAATATGTCCTCAAATACAGGAATAACACGTAGCCTATAACAAGGCTAGGGTAAATATCTAACCCGAGTGTAATCTCATGTGCCCGTGTCAGTGCCTCAGGTAGCAATATATCATATGAATGAGGTATGAATACATGAAAACAGAATACATGTAAATGAAGAACTGTTTTCATAAATTAATGAGATTTCCTTTGTATTTTTAAACTGAGGTATCATAAATGAAATCAGTATCAACAGTGTCTAGCATCGACACAAAACATAAATCTCAATGTCTCGAAATATCAATGTCTCAATCTCAATATCTAGGGCGCCGTCAGTCCAGACCGGCCCCTACCATCCATCTCAAGACCACGACGGTATCCTCCGGATATCCGACGTGTCGGGTAATATCACCGGTAGGTAGTGCTCCCCAGCCAGGCTCAACGTCAACACCACATTCCTCTTGCCCCGGGGTACCATACCGGGCCCACCATGTACCCGAAACGGTTCCTCCACTCCTCGAATCGGGTCTCGAAATCCATCAGCAAACTCATGGTGGACGACTCATACATCATGGGAAAACCGCACTTTTTATTTTAAAAGGGAGAAAAGGTTTATTTATGTTTTTGCGGTTTTCCTCCAAATCCAAGAAATCTCATGAAATCCGAATCCAAGTCATCAATAGCATGTAAACAGTGAATATAGGCATGAGAATCCATGAATGCGATACAACAGTGAATAATAACATGCATGATGTAGTAGGCAATAACTACAATGTCTAACTAGCATATAAGGCAAGTACACTAATATCATGTCTAAACTATTAGCTAACAACCTATGTCAAATGAAATAGTATTTTCTAAAGTGTTCGTGACATGTCAATTACCGATGAACATGTGTGTGAGCCGGCAAGTAAGTGTACGTGGTACATACGCGTCATCGGTAATGGTGCTGGTGTCCTAACAGCATGATATTAATAATGCAATAAGAAATTATAATATAAGTATGCGATGCGGAGCGAACAGTAAAAATGAGCGGGAGCTGAATACTAGACGCAACTATAACTAATCTGCACTAATCTAATATAAGTCCTACAAATGGTGCCTTTTGAAATAACACGAATCATGGGGTTTTGAAAATAGGGGCTACGGTGTTTTTAAGAAAAGATACGTTTTTTGAAATATCCGTAGAATCCCTTGACCTGTCTTTTAAAATACGCATGATTCGTAAGCTTTGAAATAGGTAAGAATCGAATCTAATCTAACAACTAAACTAAGCTAAAGGGCTAAGCTAACAAGCTGGACTACAGGTAAGGAAACCGCCTAACGTCTGAGTCGATACATATACATACCTGTATATATATTAGTCGGTGATCCCGCCTCAATAATATCATATCCGATACCATATCTATAATCAGACATCCCAAGTCAAGAGTGCGGATCAATCATCAAGATATAGCTCGTACGTAAATCCGTCGTACGGCATCCTCCAATTCTGGGTACGGGTCAAAATCACATTCATCATACTATTCATCTGGTATCCTCTTTATCAATATTATGATCTGGTACTGATCTACGTCTAGTACAATACTGATATCGCCTAAGTATGCATGCACGTGTGTAAAAACTACGTCAAGGACCCGCTACAACGTCATGTCGTATCTCAAATACGAACCCCGCTATATCACCGATCTCACGGCCTCAAATCAAATCTCATCGACTCAGCTCAATCCCAAGTATCATCCTCAATCCGTATGTGAACACATAGTCCCATACCCATGTGAACACATAACTATAAAGAATCCCATGAGCACATATCAATAGGAATGTATGCAAGTATGTATGTGTGTATGTGTGTGTGTAACACTACCCTAGGGTTCGCAACACTAAAGTAATCCAACACACCAATATCCATCCTAAGCATCGTTATTAATCCCAAATAACATATAATAATTATTGGTGTGTATACGCATCCGTATACCCACCACGGACTGCGGGGGTGCTATACGCCATCCACCCGACTTCTCCCCGTAAATATAAATCTACTCACCTGGTCCTCGCTAGCCGGTGCCGACGTCGCCACGTGCTTGCTTGTCGTCTCGAAGTCCACATGGGGGTACCTACATATCATAACGTACCATATCGCATTAAAACTAAATTCGAAATCGAAACGGCATACGAAAATCAAATCGGCACGCGTATCACGCATAGGTCCAAACCTATCGCCTACGCATGCAAGAATAGTCAAACCAACCCTCGATGTCGATGTAAAGACGTCAAACCATCAAGAAAAATCCAATCACACTCATTTGCACATTCCCGCACACTAATTTTAATATAAACTAGGTTAAAACTCACAAAAACCCCAAATTCACTTTAAAAGCCGTTTTTCCGAAAAACTAGCAAGCAAAATTACCCGTTTTAGTGCAAAACTCGATGTTTAAACAATTCTAGCGGCCATAATACTTATTAAATAACTTAAATAAGTCATAAAAACCATTTCCATAATTTAATCACATAAATTTGCATAATTTCCAAAATCCTAGATTGCAAAAATATCAATTTTAACACTTTTTATTGTAAAATTCACAATTTTACAATTAAACTTGGTTTTGCATATATTAAATGGTTAAACCACTCATGGAAACCTTAATGATGTGCTAAAAATCCTAACTAGATTTTAATCCCACGTTTTTATTTAATTTCTAAAACCTAGTTAGCAATTTAGCATAATTATCACCATTTTTAAACTAACAAATTAGCAACTAGTAACCAAATTAGATTTTGCATTCAATTACATGTTAATCCCCTCATTACAATCATAAGCTAATGATAAAGAACCTAATTTAATTCAAACCCTAGCTTCAATTCAAAATTCCCAATTGAATTTCCAAACATTCAATTAAACCCACAATTTAACACCTAATTAGCTTCATTAAGGAATTTAAATCAAAAAAAATGAATAATGGGTCAAAAGTTATACCTCACAAACCATGATCAAACTTGAATTCTAGACCTCCATTTTGAAATCCTTGCACCAAGATCCATGCTAAAGGAGATGAGGGAAAATGGGTAGGAGGTGGATTTTGATTTTGATTTTTGCTTGATTTTTTGTGGATTTTTCAAGCATTTTTGAAGAACTTTTTTAAAGAGGAGGAGATGAAGAATGAAGGGCTGTTGGGGTTCAGATTTTGGCCAGAAAATGAGTGGGGGAGGAGAGAGAGGGAGGTGGAGAAAAATGGGGAGAAAGTCAAAGTCAATTCAAGGTCAAAAGTCTAACTAATTTATCCATTTTCTTTTCTTTTCTTTCATTTCTTTTCCTTTGAAATTCAAGTGGGGAAAAAAATGGGGGCTGCTGAATTTAGCTAAGGGGAGAAGTAAGTGGGGGTGTGTGGGTGTGGGCACGGGTGTGGGGTGATGAAAAATGATAAATACAATACCCCAAACATCCATTTACGCTAAAAAAAAGCCTTTTTTCTTCAATAATTTCTAAACCGTTTTGGCAAATGATTTCGTTTCAAAAACCACATGATAAATTTTTATTTAAAGTTTTATGATGCACAAAATTTGTTTCAACTCATTCCAATCTTTAATTTTCCCTAATTAAATGTATTAGTGACGGCTTAAAATAATAATAAAATAATATTTTTTTCAGAAAATTTGAAATTTCACCAGCGGCTCAATAAACACCAAATAATAGCAATTACATAGCTAGAATATGTATATTTAATTTTTATAATAAGATATTTGTATTTTGACTTTTTACAGAAAACCCCTTTATTTTACCGATTTTTCGAAATTTCACCGAAACAATTTTCAAAACGCTACACCAGAACACCCTGAGATACTACTGGAATACCTACCAGTAAATCTCCCGCCTCGGCCGAGGGCTTTGTGTAATGGCTCTCCTAGACACAGCGCGACCTCACCCCCAATACCGGGAGAGACGAAACCCCTGCCGATCCGCTCACTGCCTCCATGTGGCTCGGGACTGTACCCAACTAAAACCTGTTTGCACGACTCCTTTGAGCCGTGGTAGGGTAGTAATCAAAGCACAGTGGGAACTCACACGAAACAAATGACGATCTCAGGTCGATGAACTAACCTATATACATGTCACCAGGGAACTGCTATCTGACGTCAGGTATAATACCAACTTGCATGTTCCCGGCGAGTCCTGTCCGGTGTACTCATAACCCAATGAGCACCTGTATACATCTTAGGTGAACCAACTGACACCAGTGGCTTGTGAGACCGGCCACCACCCCTCGTCGGGGTCTCGACTGTATACACTAGTCTACTCTGGAGTATCGATGCCCTGTCTCGAAAACTCCCACGACTAGGGACCTTTTAAGGATGTGCTTATAGACCCCAGCTCCCACGTATATGATCGCCATCATACTGCTGGCCGTCCAGCAAGAATCCTAAGGGCTCTATCAACGTGCAATAGTGACCTGTAAGGTCACCTGAAGCAATACACGATGATAAAGATAAACCAGATAGCATACTATCATCTTGAGTAAGACTGTCCTACCGGTATAGGTCCTCCCTCAATCATTGCAATCACGTGCCTGTGATCCAATAATTGACTCTGAGGGCACTATCTCCAACACATATGATACTTTATCATAAGTCAAGGCTATTTTTAGATTCCTCAGCCAGTCTTTATAATTGGTCCCATTCAGTTTGTTTTTATCGAGTAGAAGCTTGAGTCCAGTCATTGGTATCTGCCATTAAGAGAGAGAAAAGAATACACTCAGCGAAAGCTCTTGCACAGATCAGATTGGTTATTATCTTGTCTAATCGATGTCTCCCACTGCTTTAATCAAGTTTTTCTTTCAAACCTTAAAAAGAAAACTAGCCAGGATTAATTACAGTCTACAACTTCACTAACCGTTCAGCCAGGCCAGTGTCGGTACTTGAGGGAGGTTCCCGTGCTTTCGCACGGACCTAATTAAAGTAAACCTCGTTTTCCCATAGGCGTAGCCCCATTAACACCTTTCTAGACACCTAATGAGTTAGCTAATTGTAAACTGCAAAACTCTCCTAGGAGCAACTATTGCCCACAGTGGGATCGGAATCCAACCATCATATGGAAGGTATGTAATCTCATTGCAAATCTCAACACTTGAAATTCCCGGTATGATTTTTACCCCTAGTACCTATGACCTTGGCTATGGTCAACAAATCACAAGTACTAGTCAAGTTCAGCCCGTCATTTCTTGATTAATCAGACCCGTCTACATGACCCTTGGCTAAGGTCAACAAAGTCATATACCCATTCTAATTAATCTGCATTGTATGCATTGTAGGAAGACATTACTTAGCTACCGTACACTACGCCTTGGCTAAGGTCAACAAACGTAGAACGAATACTAAGTACTCTACTTCCTAAAATGACGGAGGGTTGCGAATGATTTTTAAGAAAATCTTTAACGCTTTGAACTTGATATCGTCGTAGAATCAAATGGTTTTGAAAAGGAGTGGCTTGTGCTCCATAGTTTTTGAAATACAGCTTTTTCATAAAGAGCCGAGTGGTTTTCAAATCTGATTCTACAACATCTTTTTAGATTTATTTTCTTTACATTAATCATATTAATGTAATCCCATCATTTAAGTCCTTAAGCTAATCACAGAAAAAGAAACGAAAATAACACGTACGCTTATGCCATCCGCATTCGCCGCAATGTTCCGTTATGCACCGTTAGGTTACTTAACTAACGGCATACCAGGACGGGACTAGTGCGGGTGTAAAACATAAGCAACGTCTACTATATATCTCATATATAATATATCATTCGTCTCAGATATCACAGAACACAGGCAGCAGAAACATATATATAATGTGGGATATACTAGGACGTCCGTATTTAGTATTTAGCCAATAATAGAAAATACGGATTCCACAGTCGCGATGAATAGCCAAGCCCACACCCCTAGACCCCTACGAGAGCGGCAAGCGACCCTACCAATCCTGGAGTTTAGGAGACCCGATCTCGACTCCTTGAGATGGCCTCCCATTGAACCCCAGAACCCGGTCACTTGTGCTTCCCTCCTTGGGTCTATCCTAATGTGGAAAAGTAAATAATATACAACACTGGTGACATCAACCTCAACCCGGAAGTGCCCCAAATAAAAGAATATTACATTACATTTGAATTTACATAAATGAAAAATAAAGCTCTCATCTCACATAAAAAAAACCCGGCTATTCGATCGCGACAATCCTGCATATCATATCTCAGCAACACATAATATCAAATATCATCAACGTAAGTAAGTATGCGTATCCCGATTGTCGTTGATGTATAGCAACGAAACCGGCGATATCGAACATACTACACTTACAGTCACAGAAAAGAAAGTGTAAAACTATAATATTTGGAATCCACATTCTCTTTAGACATCATAAATGCGAAATATCACATACTTCGTATTTCATGCCTAAACTATATGAATTCCACATATTGTATCACATTCCAGATAAATAGACAGTATTAAAGTTTTCGACCGAATGATCAAATACCCAAAATTCCCTAAAGCTCAACACTTGAGCGGAGTTCAAAAAATCCGGAGTGTGTCACAGTAGTAGCGGTCCAGCCGTAAAAGGGTCAAGCCAACGCCTCACATGTGGCACGCCGTACTGCCCCAAACCCTAAGGTTCAAAGGGCAGTTCAAGACGGTCACATAATCGAGTTAAGGTTTGTTGTCTTCTAGAGGGTCCACCACAAAACTTGCACATATACCCGAAAGATTTAAACCCCGTGAAAAGTGAGCAAACGACACTCGTTCGAACAATTCAATACTTTCTAATTTACCCGGAAAAGACATGAAATAAAAATTCCGATCGAATCATTGAACTCAAAACCATCCCCAGAATATACAGCACAAAAATCAGATTAAACATACCTAAAACAATATACAAGCAGGTATAGGAATTACTGTGCAAATAACAAGCCATGAAGCCTCTGTATGGCCGCGGAGCGGCGGCCCAAGCAAGGATTGGCCGCGGTTCCACGGCGGCTTGAACGGCTCATGGCTTCGTATTTCACAGTATTTCTTATATTCACCAGCTGTATTTTTTAAGTATTTTTAATTCTGAAAATAACCAGGTTTGAAAAAATGTCCAGAGAGGGTCCCGAAAATCCATATTATGGTTCGATCGGAGTTTTTACTTCGTAAAAGTGTCGCCTAATGTTCTAGTCGACTCTGATACCAATGTTAGGTTTACCTAGCACCCTATGAGAGGTTTGGAAGCATCACATGTCACAAAGATCAAATTTTTATGGTGCTAAGTAAGCATACAAAGGATTTATCCTAGAAAATTAGGGTTTTTAAACTTTAACCAACATCATAAGTAACAAAGGCTAGGGTTTTAAGAGTACAACCTTTGTAGCTCCCTTTTATAGACTCCTTGGCCACTTGAGAGTTGAAAACCGATTAGCTTGAGATGTTCTAACGTCCACGACGATCCACCCGAAGCTCCTTTGTCCAAGCTAGCAACTTCACTTTAACAAGAGAAAGGAATGAAGCTAACACTCTAAACAAGTGGGCAAGACTTGTGTAGAATGGTGTTGTGGTTCTCTTTCTCACTTCAAAATCCTATCTTGTTGAGTATTTTGCTCACTTGAAAATTCTAGAGAGCAAAAGATCAAGGTTGAAGAAGATGATGGACATGAATTAACCCTTTTTCTTTTCCTTTTTGTTTTAACACAAATACAATAATAATCCATATAAAAACCAATGGTGTGAGTCTTATATTGCCACCATTTTTAATGTATATGCAACCATGATAGAATAATGTATGTATGCATGTGTGCATGCACATCCATATGTGCATGAACAAGAATGAATGCATACATGCATGCATACATCCAAAAGGAACAAGATAGGATTTCCAGTGAGAAGCTAATGGTTAAATGATAAATCAACACTTGATTTATCAACCCGGTCATATCACATACGACCCGACCAAAAGCAAGCAGCCCAATTAATATACGGTATCTCATACGCGCATTTTAACCGGGTCCATGCGCATATCACATACGCGCTCCACAACGTTTCGCCTGGACTAGGCAACTCCTTTGTGGGACTCTAAGACTCGTCAATACGCCGGCAGTGGGTGATGATCATATCAAGCACCCCCAAGCCGTAAGCGATCAGCTAAACGTAACGGCCACCCGGGTATTGAGCGATCAGAAGAAAACAAGCGAACCTGCGACAACTCCCGTCGAGCCTACCGGAAACACTACCTTACAGTCCGGTCTCTTCGTCTGATATGCTGCATATCGAGTCTAGGGATGGTAACGTCGACCCCAATAACTCAATAAGTCGTGCCGGTGAATGGTCTATAACAGATCGAGAAACTACTGATAACACTTATCAGTAAATCTCAACAGCCCTGGCCAGGGACTTACTGATATAACCAGTCGAGCACAGCACAGCATCAACTCCCAATACCGGGAGAGACGAAACCCCTCCTATCGCTCATCACCTTCGTGTGTCTCGGGACTGTACCCAATGGCCACCTGTTTGCACGACTCAGTAGAGCCGTGGTAGGGTGGTAATCAAAATACAGTAGGAGAGCACACAAGACTCTATGACGATCTCGGGTCTACAGACTAACCTGTACCAGTGTCACCTAAGAACTGCTATCCGACGATAGATATAATTCCATATAGGAGTTCTCGGTGAGTCCGTCCAGTGTACCCAGTCACCACTGAGCACCCGTATATGATCTTGATGTCAAACATCGATGAATGTGGGAACATCCATCGTCCATCACATGGGTCTAGTATCATATACGCTAGTCTACTCTGGTATATCGATGCCCCGTCTCGATACACCTTCGACTAGGGATATTTCAGGATATGCTTATAAACTACAGATGTCCTACTAGTATGATCTCTATCATAATCACTGTAGTCAAGCCAATATCCTCAGGGCTTTATCAACATGTATGAATGAGTAGAAGCATGATCAAATCAACACGTCAGATAAAGAAGAACCAGATAACATACTATCATGTCGAGCAAGAATGTACACTGAATATATATACATACATGTATAAATACATCCACTATCATATAATGGCCTCTAGGGCATACATATATCCAACAGGGGGAAAGGTCGCGACGCACGCACGGTGCACGGAATAAGTCCGAACGACAAACAGTAGAACCACACAGGTCAGAGCACCTCGCTGGATCGTCGGGACCCGTTGTCGGCACTGCCGGATTCCGGCGAACCCAAAAACAGTGAACAATCAAAATGCAACAAGAAAAGAAAAGAAAATAAAGAAAAAGGGAAGGAGGATTGAGAAGAGGGTGCTCACGATGATCTGTAGAGGGGTTGTGATCGTCGACCACGTCGACGGGGCTCCGGTGCACGACCTGCAGAGGATCTCCGACGGTGAAGGAAACAGCCGAGGTGAAGAAGAAAGAAAGAGAGGAGAAGAAGGAAAGAGGAGAAGGAGAAGGTCATGCTCACCGAGGGGGGGTGCACGAGGCCAGGGAACGGATCAAGATCGCCGGCGGCGATCTCACGACGTGCTGCGGCGTGCAGGTGGGTGCGCGGGGCTCGTGCAGGGTACTCGGGGAGAGGAGGAAGGAGATGAGGTGGAAGCGACGAGGGCGAGGAGGCGACGAGGTTGGCGATGATGGCGTCGACGTTGGGGCGACGACGACGAAAGACTAGGCGGCTAGGACTTCGGTGAAGGTGGGTTCTGATGAAAAAGAAATTGAGGAAGGGGAATGTATATATATATATATAGGAGAGAGAGAGAGACGGGGAGAGAGAGAGACAGACAGAGAGAGAGAGACGGGGAGAGGGAGAGAGAGAGGAGAGAGAGAGAGAGAGGAGAGAGAGGATTTTGAGGAGAAAGAAATTTGTCTGTTGCGCCCGCGAGAGAGAGAGAGAAGAGAGAGAAAGAGCAGGGGAAAGGAAAGAGGGACAAAACGCATGGGGCCCGGGGTTAAGACGAAGGTGATTGGCTGGGATTTAGGAAAAATTGTGAAAAGATTTGTGGGGGGGTTTTGAATCAGTTAGGGAAAAATTATAAAAGATTTTTAAAGAAATGAAAAAAATATTTTCTGGTGTAAAATTTTATTTCTGTTGGTTTTAAAATATTAGAAAATAGGATTTGGCGCAAAAGCAAAATATTTCAGAATTGCGCCCGGGTCAGGTCCAAAAATTTGAATTTGAAATATAAAAATTATTGGCGGGTTCCAAAAATTAAAATGAAGGGTTTTTCAATTAAAAAGCATACCCCCAAGAACGGACGCACGCACGTGCGCGTAGCCGTCCAAGCACGTCCGTTTCACTGAACGGGACGAAAACACGGTGCAAGGACGCTACCACAGGGTTAGGGGTGTCGAGCAGGCCATGTCAAATATTTTTTTTATTAAATTTTAGATGACTTAAATTGTTATATGCAGAATTGATTTGTCGGGGTAAGATTTATAACTAACAACAGTCAATTAAGATAAATGAAATAAATACCACACATCAACATATGATAACTGAAATTAGTAGAGTTGGACTTGGTTGTTACATTATACCCAACTACAAAAAGAATTTCGTCCTCGAAATTCCAAGAATGCAAGGATAGACGAAAACAAACAAACTACAAGAAAAGATGAGAAAACTTCTGTCGGATTTCATCTTCTCGTTCCCAAGTGGACTCTCCATACGAGCGATTACCCCAAGAAACAAGTACAAGAGGGATAACCTTGTTCTTAAGAACCTTTTCCCTTCGATCCACAATTTCAACCGGTCGCTCCTCAAAAGTCAAATCTTCTCGTACCGTCAGCTCCGAATGATCCAATACATGCGTTTCATCCCGAATATACTTACGGAGTTGAGATACGTGAAACACATCGTGCACATTCGCCAAGGACTGCGGTAACACCAAACGATACGCTACCTCACCAACACGCTCCAAGAGCTCAAAGGGTCCAACGAATCGAGGACTGAGCTTTCCTCGGCTTCCAAAATGAATCACCCCTCTTGTCGGTGATATCTTCAAGAATACCAAATCACCCACAGCGAACTCTAGAGGTCTTCTCGACGTATCTGCCCAACTCTTCTGTCTGTCTTGTGCTGTCTTCATATGATTCCTGATAGTGTTAACTTTCTCAATTGTCTGCACAACCAAATCTGGTCCCAACAGTCTTCGTTCACCGACATCGTCCCAACAAGTGAACGGCATTTACGACCATACAAAGCTTCAAATGGAGCCATCTGGATAGTTTCCTGAAAACTGTTGTTGTAAGAAAACTCCACCAAATGTAGATGATCCTCCCAAGAACCCTTGAAGTCCAACATGCACGCTCTCAACATATCTTCAAGAGTTTGGATCGTTCTCTCCGACTGACCATCAGTTTGAGGATGATAAACTGTGCTAAACTTCAATCGAGTCCCAAACTTTCCTGTAAACTCCTCCAGAAGTGTGATAAGAACCGAGTGCCCCGATCGGACACGATGCTCACTGGTACTCCATGCAATCTTACAATCTTCTGCATGTACCGCTCCGCCAAAGTTTCTGTTGATTGACCAACCCGAAAAGGAATAAAATGAGCTGCCTTGGTCAATCGATCAACAATCACCCATACTGCATTGTTGCCTTTTGGACTCGGCGGTAGAGCCGTCACGAAATCCATGGTTATATGGTCCCACTTCCACTGAAGAATCGGAAGTGGTTGCAATAAACCAGCAACCCTTTGATGTTCAGCCTTAACTTGCTGACACACCAAGCACTTTGCCACAAAGCGAGCGATCTCTCATTTCATACCTTCCCACCAGAAATGCTGTCGTAAGTCTCGGTACATCTTCGTGCCTCCCGGATGTACAGAATAAGCTGAACTGTGTGCCTCCTTCATAAGTTCTTCGCGAATATCTCCCTTTGGCACACACAAACGGCTGCCATATCTCAACGAACCATCTTCATGGATCAATAAATCTGTTCGTAGTCCGGCAATAACTTGTTCTCGAAACTTTTGCAATCTAGGATCCTGCGATTGTGATGCTTTAATGTTCTCGATCAACGACGAATGTACTTGCAGCTGCATCAACTGTCCCGAAGAATGCGGTAGCAGAACCTCCAAATCAAATCTTCGAAATTCTTCAACGAGTTCTTTCCGCGTAGTCAACATCTGAATTGTTGGTAACCGACTGAGCGCATCTGGTACGACATTGACCTTCCCCGGATGGTACTTGAGATCAAGATCGTAGTCAGCCATCAGCTCTAACCATCTATGTTGCCTCATATTAAGCTCCTTCTGCGTGAACACATACTTCAAGCTCTTATGATCAGTAAAAACTTCGACCCTTTCGCCCAAAAGGTAATGTCTCCAAATCTTCAAAGCGAAAATCACAGCCACAAGCTCCAAGTCGTGAGTTGGGTAATTCTTCTCATGGGTCTTCAACTGTCTTGATGCGTACGCTACAACCTTCCCATGCTGTATCAAAACACATCCCAATCCTTTCCCAGATGCGTCACTGTGAAACACCAATCCTCCGGAATTGTCTGGCACGGTCAGAATAGGGGCGCTTATCAATTTCTTCTTCAACATCTCAAAAGCTGACGCACATCTATCCATCCACACAAAAGGTACCTGTTTACGCGTAAGCTTGGTCAACGGCTCCGCCAGACGAGCAAAGTTCTCCACAAATCTTCTGTAATATCCGGCGAGTCCAAGAAATTCTTATCTCCGCAACATTCTTTGGAATCGGCCAATCACGAACTGCTGCAATCTTTTCGGGATCGACGGCGATTCCCTCGCCAGACACAACATGCCCCAAAAACTTTACTTCTTCCAGCCAAAACTCGCACTTGCTCATCTTTGCATATAACTTCTCTTGTCTCAACGTCTGCAATGCGATCTCCAAATGTTCAGCATGCTCTTCAAAACTCTTCGAGTAAACCAGAATATAGTCAATGAACACCACAATAAACTGGTCCAAGAAAGGTGAAAAGATTCGGTTCATCAAGTCCATGAATATCGCCGGTGCATTCGTTACTCCGAAAGGCATCACTAAGTACTCGTAATGTCCATATCAAGTTCGGAATGCCGTCTTGCAGATATCTTCTGCTTTCACTCGGACCTGATGATATCCGGATCGCAAATCCAGCTTCGAGAATACCCTCGCGCCACTAAGCTGCTCAAAAAGTTCGCCAATGCGAGGGATCGGGTACTTGTTCTTAATAGTCACCCGGTTTAATTCTCGATAGTCGATGCACATCCTTCTCGTGCCATCTTTCTTCTTAACTAGAAGAACTAGAGCTCCCCAAGGCGAGTTACTGCTTCGAATCCAAGCCTTCTCAAGCAGTTCAGCAAGCTGCTTCTTGACTTCTTCCAACGCCACTGGTGCCATTGGGTAATACGCTTTAGATACTGGCGCTGCACCAGGAATAAGATCAATTGCGAACTCTGTTAGTGTATATGCCCTAGGAGCCATTATTGTATCATACTAGTTTGTATATTACTTAATGGAAGCTTGGGATATTCACATGTATATAACAGTCTTGCTAAACATGGTAGTATGCTACTTGGTTTTTCTATCTTAATATGTGATTATACGTATTGATAGAGCTCTTAGGATCTTGCTTGACTACCGGCGTTGTGATGGCAGTCACACTAGTGGGGGCTGGGTAGTCTACAAGCACATCCTTATTCAGGTCCCTAGTCGTAGGATTATCGAGACAGGGCATCGATACTCCGGAGTAGGCTAGTGTGTACGCTTCTCATCCCAGTTGGGGAGATGGTCTGTCCCACAGCCGTCAGTACGTCGTACTGGAGATAGTATGCAGGTGCTCGTTGGGTTACGGGTACACCGGACAGGACTCACAGGGAACTATTGGATGGTTTTATACCAGTCGTCAGTGAACACTTCCCAGGTGACATGAGTACAGCATAGTCTGCAGACTTGACACTGCTACTTCGCCTCGAGTGTGTCCCACTGTTCTTAGATTGCTACCCTACCACGGCTCAAAGGAGTCGTGCAAACAGGTAGCAGTTGGGTGCAGTCCCGAGCACTTAGAGGCAGTGGCGGTTAGACAGGATTCGTCTCTCCCGGTATTGGGGGTAGATATCGCGCTGTGTCAGAGAGCCATTACGTAAAGTCCCTGGCCAGGGCAAGCGAGATTTGCTGGTAGGTTCCAGTAGTTTCTCAGGGTGTAATGGGCTTCCCTCCGACACGACTTATACCGCTATTAGGGGACTGACGCTTGCCGCCCCCCTAGGCCCGATATGCGATAGTCTTAGACGAACGGACCGGACTGTACGGAGATTGTCACATCAGACTCGGTAGGAGTTCGGATGGGTTTCCTCATCGGCCTTCTTATCGACATCTACCTGGGGACCGTTACGTACAGCTAGTGCCGCTTGCGGTCTGTGGTTAAACCCACTGCCAGCGTAGTAGTCGAGTCTCTAGAGTCCCACACAGAGAGTTTCCCTACTCCAGGCGAAATGATATAGAGGTCGTATGGTTTTACGACAAGGGTTCGGACGCATACGTGTGTTTACACACGTACGACTTTCGGACAGTTTTTACCAGTCGGCTTTGGTTTAAGCCAGTTACTGGTATCCGGTTATTGGATTTATACAGTCTAAAGTTTTTCCGTATTTTTGCGGAAAGGAGGGGGGTTCTCGTAATTGCGCGAGAAGCTTCTAGAAGATGGTGACTAAGGAGGTTTAGGTGGTATATACATTGAATGAGATTAGTGAGTCATATGGATGATTCATCCATGTCATTAATGCTTCATAATTGCTTAATGACTCATGGAGATGAATCACCACAAGATATTTATCAAGCATGGTTGTAAATCATTTTCTTTTCTTTTCTTGATATTACAAAATGCTTGATATATATTATGATAACTCATTTTCTCTTCTCATTATTATGTTCATCTTCTCTCTCCTCAAGCTCTCCCTCTTCAAACCCTAATCCTCCCCTCTCATGTGTTGAGTATAAGGATTAGTTAGACTAATTAAATCATAACCCTCACTCTATATCACCTAGCTTCTTTGATTAGCACTTAAAGAAAGTTAGTTGCCTCAAGTTTAGAGGCTAAGCTTGGAGTAAAGCTCTCGGGTGGATCGTCTACTACTTCGAGAAGGCCGAGGAGGAGGTGGAGTTCGTAAAGACGAAGGACACGGTTCTTTAGGTATAATCCCTTTACATAGTAGTTGTTAACTTCTATGTTTGATGTTAGTTATCGTTTAGCTTCGATTCATGCGGTTAGTCGATGTTTAAGCAAAGAACAAGATCGTTTTTCATATTTCCGCCTCCCCGCTAGTCGTAGGGTGTTCTACATCGACTTACAGTGGTATCAGAGTCTCGCTAAACAATAAATAACTTACTTGCAAATTTGTATGAATTTCGAACGGTAAAAACGAAACCGGAAAAGCCCGAAATCACAAGTTTCTATCGATTTTTAAATGAAGTCCAAAAATTTTTCAGGGATGTTCAGAAAGCTTGAAAAGACAGTAGAAGAACACCCAAGAAAATTGGGCCCCTGAATCGCCTAAAGCGTCGCGGAACCGCGGCGGATCCCACCGATCCGCCGCGATTCCGCCGCCGAGTTGGCGATTCAGGAACCCAATTTTCCTGTGTTGCTTCTCACTGATATTTGGTATTTTCTGGAATTTTTTATTTTTGCTCAGGTTTCAGATTTACAGAGAAGTATTGGAGCAAAATTAAAAGTGTTTAATCGATCGAAATTATACAGTATTTGCTTGTTGAATTATATCTGTGTTTGTATAATGTGTTCGTAAACCTCCCCTAACTGCTAGTATGTCGGTTGGTAGGGGGTTGCACATTTCTGTAATGATTTTATCTGTTTGTGTATATGAACTGTGTTGGACTGTTGTGATGTATAGCCGGGGTTATGTGATGGGTTATTATTTAATTCATTTGATGTAAATGTAATTTGTTGTAATATTATTTTGCGGGGCACATCCAGGTTGCGGTTGTAGCCACCGTTGTATTATTTCATTTTACTGTTTTTTGCTCCTAGGACAGACCCAAGGTGGGGTGCACAAACTGCCGGGTGGGTAGTTTGCCGTACCCGTTGGGGTCTTGGGTGGGGTAATGGCTATTCCTCACAACTGTGTAATCCGTCTTTTGTTGCAGGCTCAAAACAAACACGGATTGCTTGCAAATCCAATAAAGTTCATCTGTGATCTGGAATGCCTATTATTGCGTCTGACGAATGTACAATATCTATATATGATAGCTATTTAGACATCACTTATGTTTTACACCCGCGCTAGCCCAGCCCCCGCTCTGTCGTTAATTAAGTAACCTAACGGGTGATGACGGGACCCCGTGGCGAATGCGGATGGCATAAGAGGACGTTGTATTTTCGTTGTTTTCTGCAATGATAGGTTAATGATGGGACGCATTATTTATAATGCAAAGAAAATAAACCAAAAAGTTTAATCGTTGGAACAATTTAAAAGAAACCACTCGGTTAATTTTAAAAACAGATATTTTTAAATGCGGAGCTTTAACCACTCCTTTTAAAAGCTATCAGGTTCCTTCGGTTATATCAAGTTCACTACGTTCACGGTTTCGCCAAAACCATTCGTAGCCCTCCGTCATTTCATCTGGGTATTCAGTAGTATTCAAGCTATGTATTTTGACCTAACGCCAAGGCATAGTGTTTGGTAGCTACTGGGTATTCATTTGTTGCATAGATAGATGAGTTAGTTTGGGACAGTTGTATTATCATTTTGGCCGAACGTCAAGGATATATACGGATGGGTTCAAATTGACAAGATAATGATGGGTAGAACTTGACATGTGACTTATGACATTTTGACCTAACGCCAAGGTCATAAGAGCATGGGGCAGAAAAATATATATCGGGAATTTCTAAAGAAACTGAAATTTGCAAAAAGTTGCATACCATTTGGAGTTTGATGAATGTTGGTAGGATTCCTTCAACATTATCATACAATGATATTTGGATCCCGATCCTACTGTGAGTATATGCTACTTATCAGGAGATTCGTCACTTAACGATCAATGATATAAACCAAGTAGGTGTCCAGAAAAGTGTCAGCGGGGTTACGCCCCCAGAGAAAAGAGGTTATTTAATTAAGGAACTTCGCGAAAGCGTTGGAAAACCTCCCTCGAAGTATCGACACTAGCCTGGCTGAACGGTTAAGCAAGAATTGTACAGTGAGAATAGTCCTGGCTAATTCTTCTTTTATGGTTTGAGGAAGGATTCGAGAAACAGTGGGAGCCATCCAGTTTAGATAAACTAAAAACCACTCTAAACTTGCAAGAGCATCATGCTAAAGAGTTTTCTTCTCTCTCTCCTAATTGCAGCGACCCTGAAAATGACTGGACTTAAGTTACTTTTAGAGAAAAATATACTGACAGGGCCAAACTATAAAGATTGGCTGCGGAATGTCAAAATGGCTTTGACCTATGACAAATTGGGGTACGTCCTCACCGCTACGGCACCTGCTGTCCCTGGTCCCAAATCCAGCAATGCGGATAAGGAAATCCGCAAAACCTGGGATTTAGATTGCGCGAAAGCCAAGTGCATCGTGCTTGCCTCGATGAACAATGAACATCAGAGGAGGCACGAGGATATGGACCTAGATGGCATATTTCTCCATACAAAGGAACTTTATGGAGAGCAATCTCGTATAGCAAGATACGAGACCTCTAAGAACTTGTTTCGAGCGAGGTTGGCTGTCGGGTCATCGGTAGGAGAACATGTCCTAAAGATGATCGGCTATATTGAAGAGCTCGCAGACCTTGGGACGACTTTGAATAATGAGCTCTATACAGACCTTATTCTCCAGTCCCTTCCTCACACCTACGCCCAGTTTATCCTGAACTTCAACATTCAAAGAAAAGAAGTTGAACTTCCGGAACTCCTGAACATGTTAAGGAGTGCAGAGGGCACCTTGCAGAAGATAAGGGAAATACCCGCTATGTTTGTTAGCGGTACATCTTCTTCCGGGTCCAAGGCAAGGGCCAAAGGAAGGAAGAAGAAAGCCGCCACCAAACCTAGAGGAGGTGTTAGTAAGGTGGGAGGGAAGGGAAAGAAAAAGTTTGCGGTACCGGTAGTAGGCCGGGATGAGTGCTTCCATTGTCACAGGTAAGGGCACTGGAAGAAGAATTGCAAGGCGTGGAACGCCAAGAACCAGGAACCGAAGCAAGCTGTGGCTTCGACTTCAGGTGTGTTTGTAATTGAGAATTGTCTGTCGATCAACTCTACTTCCTGGGTATTGGATACCGGATCAGGATCTCATATTTGCAATTCATTGCAGGCACTGAGAAACCGTAGAGTGCTGAAGGAAGGTGATATGACCCTAAAGGTTGCTAACGGAGCTAGCGTGGGAGCTGCGTCCGTCGGGGATTATCACCTAGGATTGACAAGTGGACACATTTTGGTTTTACATAACTGTTTTTTTGTACCAAGCTTAACGTGTAATATCATATCAGTTTCCTTGTTATCAAATAAAGGTTATGATTTCACGTTTGTAAGAGATGTTGTTAACATCCACCTTAATCATGGTTTGATTGGGTCCGGTACACTAAATAACGGTATATATGTTTTAAACCAACTCCAAATTTTCAATGTCCAGAACACACTTAAAAGAAAGTCTCCAGATTTAAATAAAGCTTTCTTATGGCATTGTAGACTGGGTCACATCAATGAGAGAAGGTTGACTAAGTTGTATAGAGAAGGATATTTGGACTCGTTCGAATATCAAACTTATGACACTTGTCAATCTTGTCTCAAAGGAAAGATGACAAAGACTCCATTTACTGGACATGGAGTAAGAGCGAGCGAGCTCTTAGGACTCATACACAGCAATGTATGCGGTCCAATGTCTACACATGCAAGAGGTGGTTTTTCCTATTTCATTACTTTCACGGATGATTACTCAAGATACGGATTCATTTATCTGATGAAACATAAATCCGAGGCTTTTGAGAAATTCCAAGAGTATAAGAATGAAGTAGAAAACCAAACCGGCAAAAGTATCAAGACACTTAGATCTGATCGAGGTGGTGAATACTTGAGTGCCGAGTTCCTAGGTTACCTAAAAGAGAAAGGAATTCTCTCTCAGCTTACTCCTCCATACACTCCACAGCATAACGGTGTATCGGAGAGACGGAATCGAACCCTATTGGATATGGTACGATCCATGATGAGTAATGCTGAGTTACCGCGATCTTTCTGGGGTTATGTGCTAGAATCAGCGGCATATCTTTTGAACATGGTTCCTACCAAGACTGTGCCTACCACTCCATATCAGATGTGGAGAGGGAAGAAACCCCATCTACAGTATATAAAGATTTGGGGATGTCCAGCTTTTGTTAAAAAGCAGCATGTGGACAAGCTCGAGGCACGATCAGTAAAGTGTAAGTTTGTGGGATATCCAAAGAACTCCAGGGGATATCTATTCTATTACGCAGAGGAACAAAAGGTATTTGTTTCTCGTAATGCCCATTTTCTAGAACATCAGTTTTTAGAAAAGGAATCAAGTGGGAGCGAAATAGAACTGGAAGAAATTCCAGAACCACAAACTAATACTGAAAGTTTGGTAGAACCGGTAGTTCAAGAAGAACAGGACATTCCCGCACCCCTCCGCAGGAGTAGTAGGCCGTCTCATCCGCCTGAGAGATACTACGGTTTTCTCATAGATAGGGATAGAGAGGATTGCATCATAGATGATGATGAACCTACTGACTTCCAGCAGGCCATCCAGAGCGGCGACTCGGTACGATGGCTAGATGCAATGCGGACCGAAATGGAGTCCATGTACACCAACAAAGTATGGACTTTGGACTTTGCTCTAGATGGGGTAAAACCCATAGGATGCAAATGGATCTTCAAGAAAAAGATTGGTGTAGATGGACAGGTGGAAACCTATAAGGCTAGACTTGTTGCAAAGGGTTTTCGTCAAAGACCTGGTTTGGACTATGACGAAACTTTTTCTCCAGTGGCTATGCTCAAATCCATTTGGGTCCTTCTTGCTATTGCTGCCTTCCATGATTATGAAATCTGGCAGATGGACGTAAAGACGGCTTTTCTAAATGGAAATTTAGAAGAGTGCGTCTATATGGATCAGCCAGAGGGTTTCAATCAGAGTGGGAGCAGCGGGAAAGTATGCAAGCTGCTTAAGTCCATTTATGGACTAAAGCAGGCATCGCGGAATTGAAACATCTGTTTTGATGAGACAGTCAAAGAATATGACTTTATCAAAAATCCAGATGAACCGTGCATATATAGTAAAGTTGTAGCCAGAAGTGTCGTATTCCTCGTCTTGTACGTGGATAACATTCTATTGATAGGAAATTACATTCCTATGCTACAATCTGTCAAAGGATTCTTATCACACAGGTTCTCCATGAAAGACCTGGGTGATGCCTCTTACATTCTGGGGATCCGGATCTATCGTGATAGATCCAAGAGGATGTTGGGACTTTCACAGTCCAGGTATATCGACACTGTACTGAAAAGATTCAGTATGGAAGATTCTAAGCGCGGTAATCTACCGGCTTGTCACGGAATCACCCTCTCCAAAGAGATGTCTCCCAAGACTGATTTGGAAAGGGAACGCATGTCTATTATACCCTACGCTTCTGCGGTAGGCTCTATAATGTATGCGATGTTGTGCACCAGACCAGATGTAGCTTACGCACTGAGCGTGGTAAGCAGGTATCAGACAGACCCAGGGGAGAAGCACTGGATAGCAGTAAAGAACATTCTCAAGTACCTGAGAAGGACCAAGGAGATGTTCTTGGTTTACGGCGGAAAAGACCTCAGGTTGGAGGCCTTTGCTGATTCCAGCTTCCAGAGTGATAAGGACGATTCCAAGTCCATGTCGGGTTATGTCTTTACCCTCAATAGAGGGGCGGTGTGCTGGAAGAGCTCCAAGCAGGACACCGTTGCTGACTCGACAATGGAAGCGGAGTATATAGCTGCTTGCGATGCCGCAAAAGAAGCAGTCTGGATGAAGAAGTTCCTAACAGAACTTCAGGTGGTTCCTACCATAGTTGATCCAATACCTCTGTATTGCGACAACAACGGAGCTATAGCTTTAGCAAAGGAACCAAGGTCCCATCAGAAGTCCAGACACATCTTAAGGCGGTATCACCTGATCAGGGAGATCATTGATCGTCAGGAGATCGAGGTTCGGAGAGTTGCTACTGAAGAGAACATTGCTGATCCATTCACAAAGGCCCTACCTCAGATTCAGTTCGAGAGGCTATTCGAGATCATCGGTCTTCGATATGCCAGTACATGGCCCTAGTGCAAGTAGGAGATTGTTAGTGTATATGCCCTAGGGGCCATTATTGTATCATACTAGTTTGTATATTACTTAATGGAAGCTTGGGATATTCACATGTATATAACAGTCTTGCTAAACATGGTAGTATGCTACTTGGTTTTTCTATCTTAATATGTGAGTATACGTATTGATAGAGCTCTTAGGATCTTGCTTGACTACCGGCGTTGTGATGGCAGTCACACTAGTGGGGGCTGGGTAGTCTACAAGCACATCCTTATTCAGGTCCCTAGTCATAGGATTATCGAGACAGGGCATCGATACTCCGGAGTAGGCTAGTGTGTACGCTTCTCATCCCAGTTGGGGAGATGGTCTGTCCCACAGCCGTCAGTACGTCGTACTGGAGATAGTATGCAGGTGCTCGTTGGGTTACGGGTACACCGGACAGGACTCACAGGGAACTGTTGGATGGTTTTATACCAGTCGTCAGTGAACACTTCCCAGGTGACATGAGTACAGCATAGTCCGCAGACTTGACACTGCTACTTCGCCTCGAGTGTGTCCCACTGTTCTTAGATTGCTACCCTACCACGGCTCAAAGGAGTCGTGCAAACAGGTAGCAGTTGGGTGCAGTCCCGAGCACTTGGAGGCAGTGGCGGTTAGACAGGATTCGTCTCTCCCGGTATTGGGGGTAGATATCGCGCTGTGTCAGAGAGCCATTACGTAAAGTCCCTGGCCAGGGCAAGCGAGATTTGCTGGTAGGTTCCAGTAGTTTCTCAGGGTGTAATGGGCTTCCCTCCGACACGACTTATATCGCTATTAGGGGACTGACGCTTGCCGCCCCCCTAGGCCCGATATGCGATAGTCTTAGACGAACGGACCGGACTGTACGGAGATTGTCACATCAGACTCGGTAGGAGTTCGGATGGGTTTCCTCATCGGCCTTCTTATCGACATCTACCTGGGGACCGTTACGTACAGCTAGTGCCGCTTGCGGTCTGTGGTTAAACCCACTGCCAGCGTAGTAGTCGAGTCTCTAGAGTCCCACACAGAGAGTTTCCCTACTCCAGGCGAAACGATATAGAGGTCGTATGGTTTTACGACAAGGGTTCGGACGCATACGTGTGTTTACACACGTACGACTTTCGGACAGTTTTTACCAGTCGGCTTTGGTTTAAGCCAGTTACTGGTATCCGGTTATTGGATTTATACAGTCTAAAGTTTTTCCGTATTTTTGCGGAAAGGAGGGGCGTTCTTGTAATTGCGCGAGAAGCTTCTAGAAGATGGTGACTAAGGAGGTTTAGGTGGCATATACATTGAATGAGATTAGTGAGTCATATGGATGATTCATCCATGTCATTAATGCTTCATAATTGCTTAATGACTCATGGAGATGAATCACCACAAGATATTTATCAAGCATGGTTGTAAATCATTTTCTTTTCTTTTCTTGATATTACAAAATGCTTGATATATATTATGATAACTCATTTTCTCTTCTCATTATTATGTTCATCTTCTCTCTCCTCAAGCTCTCCCTCTTCAAACCCTAATCCTCCCCTCTCATGTGTTGAGTATAAGGATTAGTTAGACTAATTAAACCATAACCCTCACTCTATATCACCTAGCTTCTTTGATTAGCACTTAAAGAAAGTTAGTTGCCTCAAGTTTAGAGGCTAAGCTTGGAGTAAAGCTCTCGGGTGGATCGTCTACTACTTCGAGAAGGCCGAGGAGGAGGTGGAGTTCGTAAAGACGAAGGACACGGTTCTTTAGGTATAATCCCTTTACATAGTAGTTGTTAACTTCTATGTTTGATGTTAGTTATCGTTTAGCTTCGATTCATGCGGTTAGTCGATGTTTAAGCAAAGAACAAGATCGTTTTTCATATTTCCGCCTCCCCGCTAGTCGTGTGGTGTTCTACATCGACTTACAAACTCCACGTCTCGCTTCGGCGGTAATCCCGATATATCTTCAAACACGTCCATAAAATCGTGAACAACAGCTGGCTCATCACTTTTATCAACCTCCATTGATACAAGAATATTATTTGTCGGCCTAGCCCTAAACTCGACTGGCCCGACAGAACTGCTTCCCCCAGTGAAGCTAAACTCGGGATGTCCGGGAATCTGGAAAATTACTTTCCTTGCCCTACAATCAATGTGAGCGTGGAAAGTGGCAAGGAAATCCATTCCTAAGAAGACTTCATAGCTGCCCGTATCAATTACTAAGAAATCTGCAAAAAGCTCCCGTCCGCAAATAACAACTGTACAATCTTTACATTCCCTACTAGATATGATTTTCCCATTCCCAATGTGTATGTCCCAGAAACTAGACAGGGTCGTGCAGGTAATCGAGTGTGTAGCCATAAACTTGGACGACATAAAACAATGGGATGCACCAGAATCAAATAACGCTAATGCGGCAAAACCATGAACGAGTAGAGTACCTAAAACAACTTCTCCTGACGCCTTAGCTTCCTCAGCTGTCAAGGTAAAAGCTCGAGCCTGATTAGGTCCTTGAGTCAGCTGCTTCTGTCCCTGGAAGGGTCTATGCGGAGGCTTCTGAATATCATCCCTCGTACGAAGCTTCGACGGACAAGCGCTGACGGCGTGATCTGCCGCTCCACAAACTAAACAGAGTCCCAGCCTCCTTCGACAATCCTTTTGCACGTGGCCAGGTAAATTGCAGTAGTTACAAATCACGCTCTTTCTTCGATCAATGACAACATGCTTCTTCATGGGTGTTATACCACGACGGTCCACTGGAATACCTCTACGACCATGAGCTCGGTTTGGTACAAATGCCGGCTTCCTTACTGCAACTGCTGTCTGCTGTAAACTCCCAGTCTTCCCTGATAGGCTCTGCTGTTCTCGAGCTGCCGTAAGAACCTGTGAGAAAGTGGTCAAACCCAGGAAGACAATCTGCCTCTGGATGTCCACATCCAAGCTGCGCATGAACCTCCGTGCCCTGTCGGCATCGTTGGCAACTAAAGGTCCAGCGAATCTACTGAGCCGTGTCCATTCTGGTGCATGCACATCTATGGGTGCACCATTCTGCTTCAGACCGATGAACTTCTCTTCCATTTCCTCCCGTGCAGTCCGCGGGAAGAACTTCTCTAGAAAACTCTTCGAAAAATCCGCCCACTTGATCGGCTTGGGCAAGCGGGTCTCCTCCACAAGCCACCATTCACGGGCGTAGTCCACTAACTGAATACACACCACATCAACTCTTTTATCATCCAGAATCTGTGCCGCAATAAGTAAATTCTCCGTGTCAACTAGCCACTGCTCTGCTGGCAATAGCTCCTCCAAACCAGTAAAGACAGACGGACCCAAACGCCTGAAATCTGCTACGGTCCCCAAACGATCAACTGGTTTAGCTCCAACATTGTCCACAGACTGCTGAACGGTCTGCAAACCTTCCTGAAACGATTCAGCTTGCTGCTGGATCAGCTCGGTCTGCCTCTTTTGATTCTCCAGCATTCCCCGAATTACTCCAAGCATGGCGGCTTCATCAACACGCCTTTGGTACGTCTTCAGATTCTTGCCTGCCATACTCCTGAAATCAAAACACCCAAGATTAGAATGATAACAAATTTACAATATGGATCAAGGCTAGAACTCCAGTTACTTAAATAGAGTGCCGCATTGTAACTATGCCGCGGTATCATAGCCACAATTACATAATTCCACCCAAGTCGCCTAAGTCCTAGAGATAACAAGGAATCAGGTTTCGAGTCGATATGCAAAGGAAGTTTGCACATCGTAAAAGATATAATCAGGAAGAATTTGATTCAAGAACGGTAAAACGACAAGGTGGCAGAACATGTTTCCTAAACGTGGGTATTTTAATTCGTGTATTGGGTACAATACCCAACTACAAAAGAATCAACCCGACTAACCTATGGCTCTGATACCAAAAGAACCATGTCACGCCCCGCTTCCCAGAGTACGCTAAAATGGACACGTGATATAGCCAACCATGCTACCTGTGGGTAGGAAGTATCCATCCACAGTCACATTACGGCTGTAGAGATATCAAGAACAAAATAAAACTATCTAAAACATGTCCATAATCCAAGCTAACATAAGTCAAGAATAATAAAATGCGGAAGCAAAAGATCCAATACAAAAATCTGGAATGTATGTCCCATAATGCGGGCTCACATCAGGAATAAAATGCAGGAAATAAAGAATTAACTACTGCTAACACCTCACAGCTCAGCCTGCTGGCTGAAGTACTCCTGCTCGGATGCAGCAGCGGTATAGAATCTGGGCCATGCAAAACCCAGACGTCAGCGCGTCGTGTCATCAAGTAATAAATATAAACATGGTAACAGGCAATGCAATATAAACATGAATGAAAAGCGTTGTAACAGTAATGTAAGTCAGGGCAGTGTAGGGTAGTGTGCATTGAGTAAACTAAACTGTTCTATCGGGTTTTCTGTTCTAAAGACTTTGAAATCAAATTGATAAATCATCGATGTAACTCAATAGTATCCCGTGCATACCCGGGACCACGGTCCAGATTCTCGGGCTGAAACCGAGACATGCCGCTAGACACTGAAATATGAATATGTACAGATGAATGATGTCAGCAGCATCATCCCAAGGCTGGCCTAGCCTCTAAAATTGATCAGAACAAGTATTGAACTGTCGAGTTACAAGTCAGGTTTCATCATTGATTTCCCCATACCCCCAAGTTGTATGTGTAAGTCAAGTCAGGTATTCAGTAGTCAAGAACTAATGCCAACACAGGATCAGGTAAGCAGGTTTGTCTGGATAGACAACAGGAACGGTCCGTGAGGACTACATGTCAGGTTTGTTGGCATTAGACACAAGATCATGTAACGGGTCAATCCATGGTACAACAGGTCAAGTCAGGTAGTGTACGGTACCATGTCGGGTCAATCAATATATATGTAGCAAGTCATGTCAAGGTGTAAACGATATCATGGGTGTGCTCATACTCGGCTAGCATAATCAGGGTTAAATAATCAAGCATGGTTATCAACAACATAATCTAAGCAACGAATTAAACAATAAAGCAGATTCAATTAATTAGCAGTACAGTTATCAGTTGTGTTTCAGAGATGATTTCAACATTATAAGAATACAGTATGATAATTATGGACGTTAAATCATGTTAACAAGTTTTAAGAATTTTAGGGATGCAATGATTTATATATAGGTTCAATGGATGAAATCACAGCTAATACAGGTTAAATGCACACGAGTGTCCGAATGGAGTAAAACTATAGAGAGAATGCTATAGGCTATGTCAATAGTGAAAATGTGATTAAAACATATAAACGTGGTTATTAGGTTTAATAAAGTAAATGCAAACGGTAGATTTCAAGTTTGGAAGCTAAAATGATATACCACGACATTGAACACGAAAAAGGGAAATTATGGTACTAAAGTTAAACTACAGGTTTAGGGTGCTATCAATGTATATGTATATATATTATTTAGCATGTAGCAAGGTGTACTTGCCTCGACGGGTTGTGAAACAGAAGACGGAACGTCACGCGTCGGCGGGGGAAAAGATCGCGACGTGCGCACGGTGCACGGAATAAGTCCGAACGACAAACAGTGGAACCACACAGGTCAGAGCACCTCGCTGGATCGTCGGGACACGTTGCCGGCACTGCCGGATTCCGGCGAACCCAAAAACAGTGAACAATCAAAATGCAACAAGAAAAGAAAAGAAAATAAAGAAGAAGGGAAGGAGGATTGAGAAGTGGGTGCTCACGATGATCTGTAGAGGGGTTGTGATCGTCGACCACGTCGACGGGGCTCCGGTGCACGACCTGCAGAGGATCTCCGACGGTTAAGGAAACGGCCGAGGAGAAGAAGAAAGAAAGAGAGGAGAAGAAGGAAAGAGGAGAAGGAGAAGGTCATGCTCACCGAGGGGGGTGCACGAGGCCAGGGAACGGATCAAGATCGCCGGCGGCGATCTCACGACGTGCTGCGGCATGCAGGTGGGTGCGCGGGGCTCGTGCAGGGTACTCGGGGAGAGGAGGAAGGAGGAAGGAGATGAGGTGGAAGCGACGAGGGCGAGGAGGCGACGAGGTTGGCGATGATGGTGTCGACGTTGGGGCGACGACGACGAAAGACTAGGCGACTAGGGCTTCGGCGAAGGTGGGTTCTGATGAAAAAGAAATTGAGGAAGGGGAATGTGTGTGTATATATATATATAGGAGAGAGAGAGACGGGGAGAGAGAGAGAGAGACAGAGAGAGAAGGGAGAGAGATCGAGAGGGGAGAGAGGATTTTGAGGAGAAAGAAATTTGTTTGTTGCGCCCGCGAGAGAGAGAGAAGAGAGAGAAAGAGCAGGGGAAAGGAAAGAGGGACAAAACGCGTGGGGCCCGGGGTTAAGACGAAGGTGATTGGCTGGGGTTTAGGAAAAATTATGAAAAGATTTGTGGGGGTGGGGGGGTTGAATCAGTTAGGGAAAAATTATAAAAGATTTTTAAAGAAATGAAAAAAATATTTTCTGGTGTAAAATTTTATTTCCGTTGGTTTTAAAATATTAGAAAATAGGATTTGGCGCAAAAGCAAAATATTTCAGAATTGTGTCCGGATCGGGTCCAAAAATTTGAATTTGAAATATAAAAATTATTGGCAGGTTCCAAAAATTAAAATGAAAGGTTTTTCAATTAAAAAGCATACCCCCAAGAACGGACGCACGCACGTGCGCGTAGCCGTCCAAGCACGTCTGTTTCACTGAACGGGACGAAAACACGGTGCAAGGACGCTACCACAGGGTTAGGGGTGTCGAGCAGGCCATGTCAAATATTTTTTTTATTAAATTTTAGATGACTTAAATTGTTATATGCAGAATTGATTTGTCGGGGTAAGATTTATAACTAAAAACAGTCAATTAAGATAAATGAAATAAATACCACATCAACATATGATAACTGAAATTAGTAGAGTTGGACTCGGTTGTTACAGATATTGTCACGGATAGGCTCAGTAGGAGTTCGGACGAGCTTGCTCGTCGGCCTTCCTTTTCGACAGGTACCTGGACAGCCGTTACGTACAGCTAGTGCCGCTGACGTGCTTGTGGTTAAACCCACTGCTAGAGTACTGTCGAGTCTTTAGAGTCCCACATAGAGGGTTTTCCTGATCCAGGCAAAACGATGTAGTAGCCGTATTGGATACGTGCAGTGTTCGATCGATTGATGTACTTGGTACTCGGATTTTCGATCGGACAGTTTGTAATACTAGCCGGCTCGGGTTTGAGCCGGATTATTAAATCAGGTATTGATTTAATAATTTACGTATATGTATTTCGATATATATATTCTAGTATTACGTTCTTCGTGTTATTCTATCTCTTTTGGGCGTTCGGATTTTTATCTGATTGCCGGTATATTTGTACAGTAGTTGGAAATCCGTATTTATTACAGTTTTCCTTCTAGAAGGTGGGCACCTCATTTTGTATTTTCCATTTATTTCATAAATGGAAATGAGGTGTAAAGTAAGAGTATGGGAGGAAAAGAGGTGACCATGCTTCAATAGTAGTCAAATGAATTTATAATTCATTTTGGGTTTACTATTGAAGCATGGTTGCTAATTGTTTAATGAAAGAATTGATATACAAAACCATTGTGTATATTTTCTCTTTCATGATTGATTCATTATTTTCCTTGAGCTCTCTTTTGCTCTCATCTCCTCTTTGCTCTCTAGCTTCCTCCACCTTCATCTTCTTCCTCTTCACTACCTTCTCATGTGTTGAGAATCAAGTGAAGAGACAAGAAAGAGATAGCTATACACTAAGACACCCTCCACTACATCCTAGACTACTTGGTTTAGCAAACTAAGTTCTCTAGTTGCTCTTTTAGTTACATAGTTAGGAGCTAGATCCATAGATCATACTCCCCGGGTGGATCATCTACGACAAAAGGAGGCCGGAGAACAAGCTCGATCCCGGAGGACCGATGGAGCCGGAGTTGGAGTTCAAGTATGTTCAAGGTGGATGCAAGGAGCTAAGGATGAAGAAAGAAGACCGAAGGACTTGGTTCGTTTGGTAAGGTTTCTATCATAGTAGATAGCTCTCTTAGTGTAGCTAGTTAGTTTTATGGAAAGATCCGGTTTTAGGGTTTAGTCTAGCGCCAAGTTTTAATCATAAGAAAAAATTTTGTTCCGCATTTGGTCACGTGAGATGGCCGGGGCGCTAGGGTAACCCTTCATAATCATATCTAATTGAATCCGAAACACTTTCAGATTCAATGCTCTCACGGGTTAACCCACAAGCTCGTCAGTGGCACTAGCTATATGTAACGGCTGCCCAGGTATGATCAATATAAAGGTAGGTCGACGAGCGAACTCGTCCAGACCCGACAAAGTATATAAGTGACAGTCACCGTACAGTCCGGTCTCTTCATCAAAGAGTATCGCATACCGGGCTGGGGTGGAATCTGTCAGACCCCCAATAACCCGATAGGTCATACTGACAGAGAACTCATAACCAAAGAGATACAACTGGTAACACTTACCAGTTTATCTTTACTGCCGTGGCTACGGACTTTTGGTTATACTCGTGTCCTACACAGCGTGATATCGACTCTCTATACCGGGAGTGACGAATCCTCTCGACCGCTCACTGCCTCCATATGCTTCGGGACCGTACATAACTAAAACCTGTTTGCACGACTCTTTAAAACCGTGGTAGGGCAGTAATTTAAGTACAGTGGAAACACACACAAAACACTATAGCGATCTCAGGTTTTGGGACTATCCTGTACTCATGTAATCAGAGAACTGCTATCTGATATTGGTATAATACCAACTAGGAGTTCTCGGTGAATCCGTCCAGTGTATCTCATCCAATGAGCATATGTATACAATCATCGGTGTCAAACACCAATGACTATGGGATCAGCCATCGCCTCGTACAGGGTTATGAAACGTATACACTAATACTGATGCCCAGTCTCGATACTCGTACGCCTAGGGACATTTAAGGATATACTTATAAACTACCAAGCCCCACTAGTATGATCCCTATCATTAATCATGGTAGTCAAACAAAGATCTTATGGAATTTATCTTATGTATTAGCGATACGTAATAACGAGTAAAAAATATATACATTACAGATAAAGACAAATCAGATAGTATACTATCATCTCGAGTAAGACCGTTCTCTAAATAGGCCTTCTTGAATTCAGTAATTGCATTTTTACAAGTACGATAATTGCCGAGGGTACCTATATCCAACAGGCTCGGCTCAAAGTCCGGCACGAAAGCTCGACTCAAACACAAGAGAGCATGAAGGCTCAAGAGATTGCATAAAGGCTAAGAAAGCACGAAGGCTCGAAGAGGTGTTAAATCTCTTGAGCCTTCATGCTTTCTTGTGTGTGATCCAAGCCTTCGTGCCGGATTTCAAGTCTTCGTGTTTTGTATGATTCATGTTGGCAACCACGTTGCACGTGAGGGGGGTGTTAAGATTTGTGGATTAAAATAGTCCCACGTTGGAAAAACTATAAGAAATGTATGGGTATAAGATATTAGATAGAACAAATCTCAACAAGACTTGAGTCTTATTGTTGAAAACCACTAATATAAAAAGCTAATATATACTCATAAATAAAATATATAATCGCCCCCTCATTTGTGTATAAATAAATTTAATAACTCTAATAAAAGACCACCTAAGATCGTATAGGTCATGTTTGTTTCCATAGAGTTTGCAAACCTAAGTTCCAACTCTTGATTTAGACTGGAATTTAATGTTTTTTTTTCCTGTTTTGTTAGTGAAGTCACCGACTTCGAACACCTGAACACCTAATATCCTATGTGTCGGTGTTAAATTAGGAGCTCGAAGTCGAAAATTTTGGAATAAAGATGCAAGTTTGTCACATGCAAGCACTTATTATTTTAATTTTTTCGTACTTTTCCTCTCTTGACAACCCTACTTCCCTTCAATTTCATTTATGAACTCCAAATTTTTTAGATATTCCATCACACACAACCTTCAAACTCATAATTTGAAAAACAACAAACACCTTCCAAACAAACACAAGAATTTAAAATTTGTACCCTTTCATTTTTTATGCACCGACTTCTAACTCCTAAATTTGAACTCCATGAGAACAAAAAACATAAAGGAAAATATGTACATCTAAGGCAAACGCTAAAAATGTGAACAGAAATATTCAATGATTGCAGAAATATGGCTTTGATCCGTTTTCCAAGGCAAGATATCATATATTAGCAACAAGTTAACTATTGCAAAATGCATGATTTTTTGTCCAGCTTAGAGTAAAAAAGTGAAAAAAGAACAAAAATGATTAACCTAGAAAATGTCTCGACCAAAATTCCCCGTTGAATCAGATTACCATTATTCAAGGAAAGAAAAAACCAAAAAACCATTCTCCATAAATTGCCATCATAAGGAGAAAATCATGGCACATGATGGGAGCATTTGAATAGCATCAAATTAAGAAAAGGAATACACTATTAGCCAACAGGCACTTCAATCATGATAATCTTATTTCAGAAGGGCACTAACATAACAAACATCCACTGTAAAAACATCAAATATTTAAAATGAAAACAATGATTTCTGGGTCTGTAACCCTAGTTGAGAATTTCAGACTCCACTTTTCTTTGGACATACATATTAATATCCAGTTATCACATGAAACAAACTACACAACATTTATAAACATAATAAACACTCATACAAGGGTACCACAAATCGTTTGATGCATCGTTTCACACATGAGCACATCCTCTCAGCTATAGGGGAAAGAACAAACCCAACATCATATTACATTCCATAGAGTTTATATATACACTAGTCCTGTAGAAACCAACTCAGAAAAATGTTGTGAATCGCAGAAAAATGTGAAATCCATATGTAAACACAAGAACCCAAAAATCACCGCACTGTAATATTGCATTCACAAGAAAGATCTGCTGTCCCAAAGAAACACTTTCAAGCTGCACTACTTTCCACAATTTCAGGGCCACAACACCCTTCATCAGCACTACTCCCCTCTTGATCCTGCGCTGTTGAAGTGTAGGCTTCATCAGGTGTCCTTTCCTCACTCTCTTCAACAGGCATTGTTGCTTGTGAGTTCATCTGTTGTTGTTCACAGGCTAAACTTGTCAGTCCATTCTGCTTCAAATAATTCTCCAACGGCAGACTCGCCACATGAACTAGGCTCATCATGCTCACCCTATTAGCCTCATTCTCTGGCTTACTATTCAAATCAATCTTCACTGGATCACTGTCCTTTTGCTGCAAAGTTGTGCTGTTGATCCCTTCTTCGACCCTTTTGTTGTTGTTGTCGTTGTTGTTGGCTTGGGCTTCCTCTCGTTCTGACTGGCGCTTCTTTTTCCGCAACATTAGGGTTTTGAAGCGGCGCTTGACGGTCATGCAAACGTTGCACATGCAGTTGGGTTGGTGCTTGGGACCCTTGCCGCTAGGGGGCTGGATACACACGATGCACGTACAACCAGGGCGGTGACGGGGGTGCTTAGTTGTTGCCGAAGCAGATGATGATGCTGTGGCTTGATTGGTGGCTACAGCGGCGGCTAAGGTGTGAAGGCCGGATGCTTCCAAATCTTGAGGCTTTTGTTTGGAGGTTGCATTAGTCTTCCACCTTTTTAATTCTGCAGTTAGATGATTTTCGCAAAAGGAGGTTAATTTATTTATGGTTAGATTGTAGAAAACCCCCCACACGTACACTTCCTCTGAGTTTAATGGTTTTATGATTTCCGTTAAATCACCCCTAAACTTCAATAGTGCAATTGTTTCATTAATGGATTGTAATTAATATTCTTCCCCGAGGCTATTTTAGGAAAAAAGAAAATTGACCATAATGAAAGAAATTATGGTGGTTACAATAGGGGCAAAAGCACATGTTCCGAAAAGAGGGTGTACCATGCTATGCAGCCAAAGGCGAAGGGTGTTTAATGCAATTTAGCCTTTATTTATTTATTTTGGAGGAACATGGATAGGGCCAATTTGACCCTAGCCAAAGAAAACATTTTGTTTTAAGATGTGACTTTCAAAATAAACGGTTTTTTTTTGAAATAGGATGGTTTTAAATTTATATTATTAAAATAGGGTAGTTAAATTTTTTTTTATGAAAATAGGACGGTTTGGTGGACCCCATCTCCCTCCCCAGTTTAGAGGGCGGGTTCCTAGAACCCGCCCTCCCCTCATGTTTGAAGAGAGCGGGTTCTCTCCTTTACAAAGAAGAGGGCGGGTTCTTTAGAAAGGAGAGGGCGGGTTCAGAACCCGCCCTCTTCTTTGTAAAGGAGGGGGCGGGGCCCGTCCTCTTTAAAAAAAAATTTTTTAATTATGTGGGGTCCACAAACCACCCTATTTTCATAAAAAAAAATTAACTACCCTATTTTAATAATATAAATTTAAAATCATCATATTTCAAAAAAAAAACCAAAATAAACATTGAGACATAAAATAAGCATCTCTAAGAACGTTAGCCCTCCAAAGTGACTAAATAAATATCAGTTATCTAGAAAATAGCTATTGTTGTCAATGCGAAGCGGAAAAATCTTCTTGCCCATAAAGTTTTCCAGAATACCAGGGGACGGTTAACTTTATGGACAACCAAAGAAGAATATTCTCTAGCAATGAAAGATCCAAATTTGTGGAAGGCCTCAATGAAATAAGCGTCTGATCTACTTCAAGAATTGTCAAGCATGAAGGTACAGTACATCTTAGTTTGATCACAAGAATTAGAAGAAGATTACGATTGATTCTTGTGTTACCTTGATATTTGCTAACCACTATGACAAACAGTTTTACAACTGAGAATATACTCTGGTTTAAAGTAAGAAGTTTTAAATTAAGGACAACAATTTCAGACCTGGATACAGAGCTTGTACCAGGGGAAACCATTATGAATATAATAACTAAATGTATATATCATTCAAATCGATGAGAATATGCTTCAACTCTTCTATTGGATAGACGTAAGAACTTGTAAGCTGCTAGGGAAAACAATGGGCATCCTACTTTCCTAACCAGCAAACCACATATATTCATGTGATTATTGAGAAGATAACCTTATTATTACCTATCCTCATAATGTATCCCCTTCGGCTTTATGGTTTTAAGCTGGTTAGCAAGAAAGTGAGAGAAACTAAGGGAATAAAATTAAATAAGGAAAAATTACTCATTTTGTTTCTATAATAAAATTATAACAATAACAGGAACATACAAGCTATATTTTACTTTGGGGTTTCCTTGTCCAAAGGTGGTAAAAGTGGCTACCTGTTCACCCTTCCATGATTTTTTATAAACAAAATAGTACTGGCCCTATCGATTATCGCAAAAAAATAATGGTAAGCTTAGTTGATAATGGAAGGGCATGAGCACTACGAAGGTGATTCTTCACCGTTAATAATAAAGAGTTGCTTAGGAATCAAGAATAAGTTGCCTTAGTCAAGTAATATATGATGCTTTACATATTTTAGTTATTACTTGTAATTTGTAAAACTCGAGTCATTTTATTACAGATAAAGAGGTAGACCCACTCTTCTCTCTTGAGTTGTTTGCCTTGAATATTGTGTTTTACATGGTATCAAAGCACTATAGCTATCTTTATCTCTATCCAACAACTCCAAAATCTGAAAACTATAGCCCTAGCACCCCCGCACCATCATCAAGCCGTCAACATCTTCGTCTTCATCGCCCATCACCCGCACCACCTTCTCTAACCCTAGATCCAACCAAATCTTGTTGTCCTCTCTAGATAACAGTCACCTTCCATGCCTCCTCAACACGCATTGTTGCCTCTTCTTGGGTTTTTTAAAACCCTAGCTTCCATCTCTTGGAGTTTTCGAACACCCAAATATATCAAAAAATTCAAAAAATAATCTTAAAAATTGTTTAATTTTTGTCATTTTCTTTCATAGTTGTCTTTATTTTTTTTTTGTTATATGCTATCGAAGTAGTCGACTTTCCTGCTTATCAAGCGTCGTGTTATTGAGTTCCCAAAAGCCTAGGTTAGCTGCTCTGGACATAATAAGTACTCAGCATCCTCATATCGGTACATTGATAGTTTTTCTCGCACATCTTCAGTTATATTGAAGATTATCAATATCAAATTTGTTGTGAAAATGTCTCAGCCTGACTGCCCATAAAAGCTCATGTCGTGTTAAGCTTGTGCTCATTGTCATTTTAGTGAAAGGTGGTGCTAGGTGCTCGTTATGATCGTGCTATTAAGTTGGTATTGCATATCGAGTTTTTGTATTCAAGTAATTGCCATGGATAACAATGTTTCTGAGGGTCCTTTCAAATTTCTCCCTCAATTGACTATCCGTAACTCTGTAAGTATGGTGCCCAAATTTTTTCGTAACGGTCAAGGTCGGAGTGGCTCTTTTTGGTTTCGGCAAACAACGCTATCTTACTGAAGAAGAACCGTCGATATATGAAAAGTAGAAAGAAAATTAAAGATGAGAGAATGAACAAATTATGAAGTTGATACGACATTGTATAAAACCAAAATGTAATCACTTCGAAACATGGAAGTAAATTTGGGATCACTAGAAGCATATATACTTAAGCGATCTTAACTAAATGTATGATTTGTCTCAACGATATCGTCAACTCAAACAAGGAGATATGATCATTGCAAAAAATTATGTTGAGTTTGTCTCAACAATAGTGTCAACTCATCTTCAACAACCACATCTCCTCGAACCCATCATCTCAACGACCATACTGTTGTCGCCATCTCCACTCGTAGGTTGCTATCATAGTGTCAATAACACTAATTATCATCGTTCTCCCTATCTTCACAACCCCATCATCAAGTCATTGCTACCTTATTGCTTCTAGTCTGCTGCCATCATCAAGCCGGAGCCATCGCCGCTATCAAGATCATGTATCCTCATTATCAAGATCTTATTGCCACTTCATGAACCCTATCACCGCCGCCATTATCGTCGTCTAAAGCCCTCGCTTAATTTATCTCATGCACACCTTACATCGAGAACCGTTGCTACCATGTTTTCAAAAAACACTTGATCATGAAACTTGAGTTAAAAACCTAGCTTTTAAATTTAAAAATCTGAAAAAATTTAAAAATCAAAAGAAATTCTAATAAATTGAAAATTAAAAGTAAAATCAAATTTTTCTAAAATCTGAAAATTATAAAAGAAACTTTAAAAGTCTGAAAAGTTCATTTTTTACCTTTTGTTGTTCATTTTAAAAGTCTGAAAAGGTTTAAAATCTTAAAATCAGAATCGGACGGTTACTTTTTGGATCGAAAACGGCCATAATAGCTATCTCAGATAGAAAATATTGCATTTTATATCATTTGACAAATTTAATATTAGAAAATACTTTAAATAAATAATTAAAACAACAATAAACATTTAGGAGATTCTTTACCAATTAATGATGTCTAAAATGATTTTTATAATACTTGGTAGAAAAATATAGTATTTTTTGTATATTTTTTAGTAATTAATGATGTCAAATAAATTGTGATTCAATAATTTATTATTTAACCCATCCATTAATAAACTTAATACTAGAAACATAGTAATTGTTAATAATGTGGTTATATTAAAAGCCTATGTGCATCCATGGTTGGGCCCATTGGAATGTGCCTAAAACCGAGTTTAACAAATAGCAAAATGATTTTGCCTATATAAAGAGGAAGATTAAGATTAAACCAATCTATCCATTACATTTCCCTAAATCACTCTCTTAATCTCTTCTAACATGGTATCAGAGCTCATCTTCGCCATTCAATTTGTTAGATCTAATCCTCACCATCCACCTAATCATCACTATCAAAATACAACAAAAACCCTTATCACAACCGCTACCTGCCTCGTCACCGCCGCAGGACCCTCGCCGACTGTCGTTGGACCTCCAATGAGCCTCAGCGAGGTAGATCGACGCCAGAAAAACCCAGTCGAGGCTTGTTTGGCATCGTCGGTCTCAGACCCGAAGAGAATTGAACTCGAAATGGCCTGAGAAGGCTCGACTTAATGATTTTCCCTCTAAATGAGGTCGACTTGGTGATTCATATTTCAGGTTAGCAGATTTTTTGGTTTGAGCTCAAGATCAGCGGTTCTTGATCGATTTTTGGTCATTTTGATCTCCTTTCTGGTTATTTTTTGGTCGATTTCATCTTTTTCTTGGTCGGTTCGAGTTGTTTATCAGCATTACTTGGTGTATTTAGCTGATTTTGGAGATTTTTTGGCTGATTTTGGGTTGATTCTCACTATTTTTATGGATATATTCGACATTTTTTTGTCGATTTCTCACTAATTGCTACAGTAATCCGAAAATGGTTATGTCGATTATGTTTGTTGTCGTGGAATGCTCGATTGCTTGGGTTGGAGTTTTGATTCATCGGAGCCCGGTTCCCGCACCGATTAAATGGATTTGAGGCTATTTGGTCGTAGATAGGATCTTAGGAGATCTATCACAACACTTTGGTGTTTGGATAAGATCGAGTGTTATCCTCTTTTTCAGGGTGGTTCTTGATTCTTGGAAATGGAGAACAAACGGATCTCTTCCACCGATATTTAAGCCACCAAGATGATGGACTTTAAGCTTGATGATCAGAATTTCCATAGCTAGAAACTGATGGTGGAGAGGTATATCAAGAGGAGGAAGATGTTGAGCCACGGCAGCGCCGCGGCCGTCAGAACGAGGCCAAAATGCGGAATCAAAACTTTTCTTTAAACAAGAAACCTGGGCTACCGCGGACTTTTAAACCCGGATCGGGCCATTAACCTAATGCTAGCAAACTAGAGAAGGGGTAGAGAGATATACCGAGCGATCCGTGTCCTTCGGTCTTCTCGTCGTCGTCCCGATCTCCCCGAGGAATCTCCGGTCTTCATCTCCTCGTCGGAAGTGCACCACATCGCCGGGTTCTTTTACGGGCTACCACCTCTGGACCGAGGCAACTCGGGCACGAAGTTGGCGAGTCGACGTGTCCAAGAATGCTGTAGGCTAATGTAGAACTCTTTTGTCTCGATGGGGTTACTAGAAGTTGCCTTGTATTGATGGAGGAATGAGATGCAAGTTTTTGGATGAACAAAGGGCTTTTGTGCCAACAAAATGAGAACCATCCCCCACCCAAAAATTGGGACAGCCCCCATAAAGAGTGGCCGGCCTCTTGGTTAAGGGAGAGAGAGAAAAGCCAAGAGGTTGGTGGAAAACAATAATGCAAGCAAGTGATGATGAGAAACAATGATCACTCCCAAGTCCCCACTCCATCACATAATCATATCCAAAAGTCAAGCAATCATGATCAAAAGAAAGTCAAGGGACGGTGGAACCATCATGAAACCATCATTATGCAACTACTTGCAAAAACAACCCTCCAAATTGCTAATTTGTACATTTGCAAATTAGCCTTCCTCCACCATTTTTCAGCCAAGGAAAGAAACAAAGGAAAATGGCCGAAACGGAATGCAAACTGGCAACTTCAGAAAACTGATCCCGTAATAAATTACAGGAAAACCACACGACTGTATATACATACCCGCATTTGTATTCCGACCGAATACAAATACAATGAGGCAAAATCTACACTGTACAATACTAGGATCCGGCTTAAACCAAAGCCCGCTAGTATTATCCGTCCGATCATGATCCGTGCAATACCGCACGTATATGATCGAACCCTGCCATATCTCCATACGGCCTCTACAGCGTTTCGCCCGAAACTTGAGAAACGATCTGTGGGGGACTCTAAACACTCGTCAATACTTTGGTTGTGGATTTAACCACTAGCACGTCAGAGGTATTAGCCATACGTAACGGGCTACCAGGTATTGACCAAAAGGGACGTCGATGAGCGAACTCATCCTGACACCCTACTGAGCCTGTCAGTGACAATATCCGTACAGTCCGGTCCGTTCGTCTATGAGTATCGCATGGCAGGCCTAGGGGTTGGTGAAAGTCAGACCACCAAAAGCGGTACAAGTCGTGTCGGAGTGTAGCCCAGAACACCCTGAGATACTACTGGAATACCTACCAGTAAATCTCCTGCCTCGGCCGAAGGCTTTGTGTAATGGCTCTCCTAGACAAAGCGCGACCTCACCCCCAATACCGGGAGAGACGAACCCTGCAGATCCGCTCACTGCCTCCATGTGGCTCGGGACTGTACCCAACTAAAAACTGTTTGCATGACTCCTTTGAGCCGTGGTAGGGTAGTAATCAAAGTACAGTGGGAACTCACACGAGATAAATGACGATCCCAGGTCGATGAACTAACCTGTACATATACCACCAGGGAACTGCTATCTGACGTCAGGTATAAGACCAACTAGCATGTTCCCGGCGAATCCTGTCCGGTGTACTCATAACCTAATGAGCACCTATATATATCTTAGGTGAACCAACTGACATCAGTGGCTTGTGAGACCGGCCACCGCCCCTCGTCGGGGTCTCGACTGTATACACTAGTCTACTCTGGAGTATCGATGCCCTGTCTCGAAAACTCCCACGACTAGGGACCTTTTAAGGATGTGCTTATAGACCCCAGCTCCCACGTATATGATCGCCATCATACTGCTGGCAGTCAAACAAGAATCCTAGGGGCTCTATCAACGTGTAATAATGATCAGTAATGTCACCTAAAGCAGTACACGATGATAAATATAAACCAGATAGAATACTATCAACTTGAGTAAGACTGTCCTACCGGCATAGGTCCTCCCTCAATCATTGCAACCACGTGCCTGTGATCCAATAATTGACTCTGAGGGCACTATATCGAACAATCTCCCACTTACACTCAAGGCTAATTATTGCGATGTCGCATACTCACAGCCCGTGTGATACCGAACACCCAACTCCTCTACTAATCAGTCTCACAAAACCTGTTTGCGAAACTAGTGCGTTCGAGGAATAGCCTCAGTGAGTGGATCCGCCCTAATGTTTCTTTCTATATCTCTCTTAATCTCAAGTTCGCGGAGAAACCCATCTCCCGAAATGAGCAATACATGTCTTAGAATATGTATGGATATCTGATGGGACCTAGTTCATAAATGAACTCCAATTCCAAACTTCTTAGACTGTATCGTCAACTGAACTTAATCAGTATCCTGCGTCATGCCTCCCTCAGTATCCGCTTGGACCTCCTGTCCAAACTACTGCCCCTCGTTAGAGGGAAAACTATAACTCTGACAGTCACTCTGTCATCCAGGTCACCTTGGAATCCTGGAATGATAACTGTCTCTCGAATGAGGCTGTCGTTATCATATCCCTAGAACATTCTTTTATGTTCTAAAACTGCTTCCGATCGTTTCTCCAGGATTGGATTAATATCAACTTATTGCATCTACTATAAAAACATCTGGTGTGGTACTTGACATCTCATGATTGACTCAATTGCCTAAGCAAGTGATCTGCCAATCATGCACATCCCTCTCCCCTTTAGTAAGACACCTTTAGAGAGGGTGACTCCATCACCTGCAAGTACACTACCGTGCCAGGAGTCGTCCATTTTAAAACACCTTTAGAATGCTGTCTAAATACCCAGATTGGGAAACTACCCAAATCTAGATCTAAAACCATAGATCCAGTAACCCGAATGTCTTGATATAATATCCAAATCCCATGTGGAGAAACTATTGTGTGACAACCAAAATATAACCGATCGTAGTATAGGAATATCACTTCCTACTCTATGTATGTCATCCACAAATCAGGACATCACACCCTACTACCTTCTTAACAGATCCATCCCCTATTCTGATGAAGTCAAACCTATGACTGTCACATCAGAAATAGATGATCTATCTCCGCTATATCTGCTTTAGTCCATAGACATAAGCTACTTGTCCACCAATGCTTCCGCTGCTCCCACTGACTACGACAACCCTCTGGCAGAGTCATATATACGTGCACTTCTAAAGCTAGTTTAAAACGACGCTATACTCATCCTCCTGCCGGGTCTCATAGCCTGGAACAACAGTAGTGTCAAGTCTGGGTAAACAAGAACCTCCCTGTCACTGTCTTTGAGTATACCGAAGTACCTCTCGAGTGCCTGAGGTTATCCACCATATCTGCGGAGTGGCCAATGGAATATCAAATCAGATTGAATCTTTAGATTCTCATCAAATTTTCCGTAATCGTTTGTGGTTCTGGAATCACTTTCAGTTCTACCATACTCCCACTACTGTTTTCTGAAAATTCCATTTTTGTCAAAACTGTGGCGAGTCAAGAACAATATCACTATTGATCTTCCAGATGGTAGAAAGTCAACCCTCGTCATAGTCCGGGTCGACCCACAAACAGCCATTATAGAAACGTGCCTTGAGTAGTCCGGAGTCTGGTTTTAAGCATAAGCCGGACGACTCCCCGTACCTTAACATCGTTAAGATATGAACTGTTCTATATCCAATATAGAAACAGAGGCACTGATTTAATTGAACCAGAATCAAATCATGCAGCTGTCTCCAGTGCATGTCAACAAAATGGAGAGATGTCGATCAGCATTACTCAACTTAGGAGTACTTCCAATTATGAGTAACCTGAAAGAGAAGCAAGTTCTCTTAATCATTACTACCAACTGAATACCATACACAAGTATCCACATCTCCGATCACCTTGAAGAATCCTGATACTTGCAACACCTGGTTCTCTATTTTATTCATATACCTATAACTTCTCAAAACTTAGACCTTGTGTCTCTACGAAACACTTGTCTAAGAACTAGAGAAGTCATAAGTAAACCGAATATAATACGAGGACCAACCCCTCTGTCCTAATGGACACTGGACAATATACAATACTCTGTATAAGTCCCTTGAGTCTAATAACTCATTTCATGTGTGTCGTAGGTTGAAAATTGTACTTATGGTTAAGAAGAATTACACCGTTGTTTAATACTCCTTACCTAATCAACCACTGATATAGGTAAATGTCATGGACATAATTTCAAAAAGTTACATCTCACTCTATAAAAATAGACGTACAGATATATCAATTTGAAATTGGTGCATTACAACGGATATTCAAAACCAAATACTTGCCGTCTGGCAAACAACCCAGGTGATTTCCTCAAATATCACCAACTACAACGAATTCCGATATAATGAGGATGATCACCTAATTCCCAATAACTTACTCCCACTCATCATCTGTAAAACCATACAGATGTGAGAATCATACCTGGTAAATACATACCCTGGAGCAAGGGCTAATTGGGAAATCAGTACACAGTGAAACTGAAACATTGAAATGTTTCGTAGGGGTATCCGGGTATTCCTAGTAATGCCTCTTCCATTATCCAGATTCACAACTGTAACCGTATATTTCTTTGACATATCTCCAAATCCCTTCATATGTATTTAGTCGTTACCTTCTGTACACCCTCTTAGGCTAAATGGTTTTCTTCCTTTCCTACCGTTCCGCACCAGCCTATGGTTTGGAAGAAGACTATCCAATAAGCATAATGGGTGTACTGTCCTAATCCTAGGAACACTTGCAATGCGAGAGAAGGTGAAGATAAAAGACAACTGAATAAACCTTATTCCTATTTCTCCTGAACCAGAATCCATCCCCGAACTGGAACAAGTTCCTTTCGAGTTCATATATAACCATACGATGGAATATCCAATAAACTGTGGATCTTCGTAGTGATACGGAGTGTTCTGGAGAAATACAAAGGTGATGTAGGATTAGCGAAGAAATACTTGGTTTGGTCGTGAATAGCAGTCGCAATTTACTTTTCCCTCCTTCTAATCCCTTTATTTGTCTTTACATAATACCTTCTGTACACCATCGTTAGGCTAATTGGTTTTCTTCATTCCCTACCGGTCGGCACCTGCCTATGGTTTGGAAGAAGACTATCCAATTTGCGTAATAGGTGTACCATCCCCTAATCTAAGGGGCACTCGCAACCTGAGAGAAGGTAAAAAAGGAAAAGACAACTGAATAGTCCTATTCGTTTTCTCCAGAACCGGAAACCATTCTCGAATAAATTCCTTCGAGTTCGTATATTACCATACGATGGTTTTATCCAATGGAAGTGGACGTTCGTAATAATACGGGGTGTCCTGGAGAAAAGGGTAAAAGTAGGAGTGGCAATGAGGTATGCAACTCTGACAATCCAAAAGCCAGTGTTTAAGAAGGTTCGGTCAACTTGGTCACTGAGTCATAATTTAGGGTCGGATCATGGTCGCTGCCAAAGAGAGAAAAGAAACACTCAGCGTGCACTCTAACATAGATCAGAATGGTTACCAATTTATCTAATCAGAAAACCTCCCACTGTAACGTCAAATTCTCCTCCAAACCTGAAAGAAGAATTAGTCAGGATCACCCGAGGAATAAACCAACTCATCGGTGGGAATCGGGATCCAACTATCATCGCATGATAACGTGACGGAATCCACTCACGCTATCACACTCCAGAAGGTATGCGTATGCCTGGCAAGTTTCAGTTTCTTTAGAAACTCCCGATGTGATTTTTACCCCTAGGACCCAAGTGACCTTGACACAGTCAACAAATCAAAGAGTTCTAGTCAAGTTCAACCCGTCATTATCCTGGATTGCATTAAACCCACCCGTACGAGCCCTTGCCACAGTCAACAAGGTCGCACGATTGTCCTAACCAATCCCATTAATATGCCACAAACGAACACTACTTAGCTACCGTACACTACGCCTTGACACAGTCAACAAACGCAGCACGAATACTAAATAATACCCGTAAGAAATGACGGAGGGCTACGTCTAGTTTTTGGCGAAAAACTTTTAACGTAATGAACTTGATATCGTTGAAGAAACTGCATGGCCTTTTATAAAAATATAGTGGCGAAAACCATTGCTAAAGAGGTCACTCCCGGTGAAGGGATCTCGGCTCTTTCCCCGTAGAATGAGGTGCAGGATATTCCAGCTGAATACCACGATGCAAAGCAAAAGTAATCGACTATAGTGAAGTTATTACCCTGACGCAAACTTCTTTCCAAGGGGTCACTCCCGGTGAAGGGATCTCGGCCCTTGCCTCTTCGACTGAGGTGCTGGATATTCATAACCGAATACCACTGTGCAAAACAAAAGAGAACGTCCTTGCAATAACAGCCTTTTGAAAATTATTCCAACAACATCAGAATAGGTTTGTTTAGCTTGCATTGATCTGAATCAATGCAGTCCCATCAATTGATCACGCCAATAAAGAACGAAAATAATGATGTACGTATATGCTATCCGCATTCGCCACTGGGTCCCGTCATTACCCGTTAGATTACTTAACTAACGACAGAGCGGGGCTGAACTAGCGCGGATGCAAAACATATACATCTACTAGTATATATATCAATATATAATATTCGCTCAAGGCGTGATAAAATGCAACATCACAGAAAAGTAATAAGCATCACAGAACAATACAGATATCTAGGATCCCCTGGTTTCATAGAGCCGCTACTGAAACCCGACGTTCCCCTGATCGTGTGGATAGCCTGTGCAATGAAATCCTAGACCCCTACGGGCGCGGCAAGTTACCCGCCAAAACCTGAAGCGAGGCAGCCCCTTCAACAACGTGAATGGACCACCCAACACTTCACGGAATCCGGTAACTTGGGCACCCTTCCTGGGTCAACCTGTACCCCCTACGAGTGCGGCGAATAGCCCGCTAATTCTAGAGTAAAGCACCCTCCGTCTCAACGCCATGAGATGCGGGACCGTTGCCCTATAGAACCCGGCTATCCGTGCACCCCTCCGCGGGGTAATCCTAGTACAGAAAGTAAAATATACATACAACGGGTACATCGACCTCAGCCCGGTCGTGCCCCAAAAGAATAATATACAAACAGGCAGTGACGGCTGTCCACATGTCGGACGCTCGCCCCGCAATATTAAATGTACATAAATAACGAAACTGTACTACCATTACATCCAGGCTATCCCCACGACCAATCCGCAACATCACAGCACAACACAAAACATCAACGTGAATGTCACGTTCGCAAATCCGTCTAAAAGGGCAATAGCAGTTAGAGAGGATTTACCGATCAAGTGACATTCACGGTCGCAGATATAATGTAAATACTGTGAACAAACATGTTTAAAATTTTCGATCGACTAAATTTCCCGAAGTGGGCCCCAAGCACAATACCCGGTATTCAGAAAAATCTGGGCCCAAACTGAATATACCATAAACCCCAATTCCATGTCAGAGACTTACTGAGGAAATTTAGTACACTGAGGCAATAGAACGGCGGCGGATCCGCGGCCAAAACGTGGTTTTGGCGGCGGATCCGCCGCGCTACAGTAAAATCAGCATGCCAAATTTTCTCAGTTTTCATAAAATTGCCTGCACATATTTATGCAATGTACCAAATAATTTTTCGAGCACAACTGAAAATCGACAGAAACTGTCAAATTGAAATCGGGGTTTTTGGAAATTTGTTCGATCGAACTTTTAAACACGCTAGATCAAGCTAGCCTAGGTTAATGGCGTGGCTCTGATACCATGTTAGGCCACGACAGCGCCCCGGCCGTCAGAACGAGGCCAAAATGCGGAATAAAAACTTTTCTTTAAACAAGAAACCTGCGCTACCGCGGACTTTTAAACCCGGATCGGGCCATTAATCTAATGCTAGCAAACTAGAGAAGGGGTAGAGAGATATACCGAGCGATCCGTGTCCTTCGGTCTTCTCGTCGTCGTCCCGATCTCTCCGCGGAATCTCCGGTCTTCATCTCCTCGTCGGAAGGGCACCACATCGCCGGGTTCTTTTACGGGCTCCCACCTCTGGACCGAGGCAACTCAAGCATGAAATTGGCGAGTCGACGTGTCCAAGAATGCTGTAGACTAATGTAGAACTCTTTTGTCTCGATGGGGTTACTAGAAGTTGCCTTGTATGGGTGGAGGAATGAGATGCAAGTTTTTGGATGAACAAAAAGATTTTGTGCCAACAAAATGAGAACCATCCCCTACCCAAAAATTGGGACAGCCCCCATAAAGAAGTGGCCGGCCTCTTGGTTAAGGGAGAGAGAGAGAAAAGCCAAGAGGTGGGTGGAAAACAATAATGCAAGCAAGTGGTGATGAGAAACAATGATCACTCCCAAGTCCCCACTCCATCACATAATCATATCCAAAAGTCAAGCAATCATGATCAAAAGAAAGTCAAGGGACGGTGGAACCATCATGAAACCATCATGATGCAACTACTTGCAAAAACAACCCTCCAAATTGCTAATTTGCACATTTGCAAATTAACCCTCCTCCACCATTTTTCAGCCGAGGAAAGAAATAAAGGAAAATGGCCGAAACGAAATGCAAACTGGCAACTTCAGAAAACTGATCCCGTAATAAATTACAGGAAAACCCCGCGACTGTATATACATACCCGCATTTGTATTCCGACCGAATACAAATGCAATGAGACAAAATCTACACTGTACAATACTAGGATCCGGCTTAAACCAAAGCCCGCTAGTATTATCCGTCCGATAATGATCCGTGCAATACCGCACGTATATGATCGAACCCTGCCATATCTCCATACGGCCTCTACAGCGTTTCGCCCGAAACTTGAGAAACGGTCTGTGGAGGACTCTAAACACTTGTCAATACTTTGGTTGTGGATTTAACCACTAGCACGGCAGAGGTATTAGCCATACGTAACGGGCTACCAGGTATTGACCAAAAGGGACGTCGATGAGCGAACCCATCCTGACACCCTACTGAGCCTGTCAGTGACAATATCCGTACAGTCCGGTCCGGTCGTCTATGAGTATCGCATGGCGGGCCTAAGGGGTTGGTAAAAGTCAGACCCCCAAAAGCGGTACAAGTCGTGTCGGAGTGTAGCCCAGAACACTCTGAGATACTACTGGAATACCTACCAATAAATCTCCTGCCTCGGCCGAGGGCTTTGTGTAATGGCTCTCCTAGACACAGCGCGACCTCACCCCCAATACCGGGAGAGACGAACCCCTGCAGATCCGCTCACTGCCTCTATGTGGCTCGGGACTGTACCCAACTAAAAACTGTTTGCACGACTCTTTTAAGCCATGGTAGGATAGTAATCAAAGTATAGTGGGAACTCACACGAGACAAATGACGATCCCAGGTCGATGAACTAACCTGTACACATGTCACCAGGGAACTGCTATCTGACATCAGGTATAAGACCAACTAGCATATTCCCGGCGAGTCATGTCCGGTGTACTCATAACCTAATGAGCACCTGTATACATCTTAGGTGAACCAACTGACACCAGTGGCTTGTGAGACCGGCCACCGCCCCTCGTCGGGGTCTCGACTGTATACACTAGTCTACTCTGGAGTATCGATGCCCTGTCTCGAAAACTCCTACGACTAGGGACCTTTTAAGGATGTGCTTATAGACCCCCAGCTCCCACGTATATGATCGCCATCATACTGCTGGCAGTCAAGAAAGAATCTTAGGGGCTCTATCAACATGCAATAGTGATCAGTAATGTCAGCAGTACACGATGATAAAGATAAACCAGATAGCATACTATCATCTTGAGTAAGACTGTCCTACCGGCATAGGTCCTCCCTCAATTATTGCAACCACGTGCCTGTGATCCAATAATTGACTCTGAGGGCACTATATCGAACAGAAGAAAGGCAATCACTTGACGAACCCTCCCCCTGATCCGATGACTGTTGATTAGGAGGCAGATGATGTACAACTCAGTCATCACATGCTCAGTTCGATGGAGCGACGCATCATGGATGATCTTGTTCACTTAGGATTTATGAAGACGATTTGGGATCGACTCCATGACCTCTTTTCTTCACAACAGAGCATCTCGGAAGCCTATGATTTGGTATATCAGTTGTACAAGATTCAACAACGAACTCTTCATTGCATCAGTACTAATCATAGTTTTCGCGTCTTGCACAGCTTGTATCAGAGTTGTTCCCGATCACTTGTAATGTTATGGAGATAAGGAGGCGGCACAAGGCTCTTCTGATGATCATTTTTCTTGGTGGGCTATGGCCCAAATATCAGTAAACACGTCCGGCCTTACTTAGAAAGACGGATATTACTCTTTCGACCACCTATTACACGCTTTACCATATTTTTCAGTCAAAGATCACTGATGAACAGCAGCCGGCATCTGGCGAACATAATTCACTTATTAGGCCAGAGAGTTCTCGTACGTATTACTCTCCAGGAGGGACAGGGAGAGCAGGTAATTTGGACAGCATAGCTGAAGACTGGGAGAGCCTCGTTTTTACGACTATTGTCGTCAAAAGGGACATATTCGCAATACCTGCTGAAAGTATAATGGAGGCCTCCTCAGCCTCCTCGTCCTACTACTCGTGCACATGTTAGTCCTGCATCCTCCACCACTTCAACGAATTCAGCATCATTCAAGAGTTCCGCAAAGTCTTTAGAAGAGGAGATTGCTAGATTGAGCCTTCTTGTGAGATTGTCTGCTTCTAATAGCCAGGTTGGATCGGCTACACCTCAGGTTTCAGCTGTGACCGCCTTGGGTCTTACGAGAGGCAACCATACGGCTTTTATTACTTCAACTTCTATATTTCTTTCTTGGATGATTAATACGGGCACGACAGATCATATGATAAGAGAGAAGCATATTTGTCTTCATATAGGCTGAGGCTCAGGTGTACCCGAGTGAGCTTAGCGAATGGCACTATCTCTTCCATAAAGGGTGGGGTATGTTCGTTCCACACCAATTACCTCTCTGCTGTCTTATATTTACCTGACTTTCCTTTCAATTTACTCTCTATAAGCCAGCTGACCCAAGCTTTGAACTGTGACGCAACTTTCTTTTCTGGTGGATGTGTTTTTCAGTAGCTTGGAATAAGACGGAAGATTGGCACATGAACTGAGATTGATGGGTTGTACTATCTCAATGAACATCTACGCCCCATAGCCTGCCCAACAACATCCACATCTTCTTTCGTACCCATTGTTGGTTTGGTCACCCTTTTTAACAGACCCTGAAGAGGATTGTTCCCTCTCTTAGTACTTTATCTAGTTTAGAGTATGAGTCTTATGAGTTGGGTAAGCATCATTGCTCTAGCTATCCATCTCGTATTAATAAGAGAGCTGAAAAACTTTTTGATTTAGTTCATTATGATATTTGGAGCAATGTCCTGTTGTTGCCCAACGAGGCTTTCACTACTTTGTGACCTTTATTGATGATTTTTTTCAAGTCCCGTAGTTTATTTAATGAAATCTAGAAATGAAGTGTTTTCTCATTTCCAGAGTTTTTGTTCTAAAGTAAAGACTATCGCTGTTAGTATCTTGAGAAGTGATAGTACCAATGAGTATTTTAGGACCCCCTTTAGGATATATATGGAGTAACTTGACATTATCCATGAATTCTCTTGTCCTTATACCCCCAACAAAATGGGTGGCAGAAAGGAAGAATAGACATTTGTTAGAGGTCACTCGAACTCTTTTGTTCCATATGCGAGTACCTAAATCCTTTTGGGGATGCAGTCCTTACTGCTAATTACTTGATCAATTGTATGTCATCTGTCCTAGATGGACAGGTTCCTCATTCAATATTGTTCCCGTCGGTGGTCCTTTTTTGTCCCTCCGCGGGTATTTGGATGTGTTTGTTTTGTCCATAATTTACAACCAGGGGTTCTAAATTAGATCCTAAGGTCATTAAGTGCATTTTTCTTGGGTATTCTCGGACTCAAAAGGGATATCGTTTATATAGTCCTGAATTACGTCGTTAATTTATATCGACTGACGTGACTTTTCATGAGTTCACCCCCATACTCTTCTACATCACTCCGGCAGACATGGACATTGACTTTCCTTTAAATTTCTCATATTTTCGTCACACATTCCTTCTGAGTCGATTGATTCTCCACCTCCTATGTTGGAAATCATCTGTACCGTTCCTATTGACCCACCTCCCATCCCTGATTCCCCACTGTAGGGCTACACACCACCAGTTACAAGGGTGTATGCTCGTCGGACCCGTACAACTCCTGAACCTTAGCCTGCTGCGGCTAATCTCTAAAGTCTCAGGCTCCGCCGAAGGTTGGCATTGATCTCTCCCGAAGCTGCACTTCTCATCCTATAGCTCATCATGTGGCCACTTCTCACTTATCTTCGGCATATCGAGTATTTATCTCCTCTCTCGACTCTCGTGCTCTACTCAAGTCTCTCTCTAATGCTTTGTCTCATAAAGGGTAGACCGAGGCTATGATTAATGAGATGCTTGCTCTCAAACTGAATCAGACGAGGGATGTACTTCCTCTTCCGACTGCGAATTAGGCTGTAGGGTGCTACTGGGTATACACCGTGAAGCTTCACCCTGATGGCACCCTTTCCCGCTTGAAAGCACGTTTGGTTGCCAAAGGGTACTGTAACACCCGAGTTCATTTATACCAATTCCAGTTTCCGTATTTACTTATCCATGGTATTTCTTGATTTATCGTGTTTGGGTGCCAATGGTTGTTTACATTTTGCATTGCATTCGACCCGACCCGCTTGTACTGGTTGATTCATATTTATAGATTATCTTGGCTTGTTACATAGACACGTGCATCTAGTGTAAACTGCATTTTGGCATTTCATCTTAGCATCGCATATTTTATCATGTAACATTTTAGGTCATGTAAAATATTTTAAAATTGCATAACATGGCCTGCTTGATACCCCTAACACCGTGGTAGCATCCGCGCATCTTGTTCTCGTCCTGTTCAGTGAAACAGACGTGTTTAGATGGCTACGCGCACGTACGTGCATCCATTCTTGGGGGTATGCATTTTCGTTACCTGAGCACTCGTTTTGAAATTCGGAAGTCGCATATATTTTTCATATTTTAAATCTGAATTTTTTGACCCGACCCGGGCATGTTTTGGAGTAAATTTGTATTTGCCAAAATCTCAAAACGGACTAATATAATATTCTAAAATATTATAACAGTTACTATAACATATAAATATCCTATTTATATTTTTAATAACTAAAAATATATTTAAAAAACTAATCTATCCTAACTCTCTCTCTCTCGTAATATCTTACAGGTATTATTTTATTTATTTTTTTAGAAAACCGCATACTGCACGTCTCTCTCTCTCCTCATATTCCTTCTTCTTTCTAATTGTTTTGTTTCCCGCCTTCGCTCGAACCCAGAACCCAATCCCGCGCTCGCTCGCGCCGTCGCCGCAACCGTCTCCACCGTCACCTCCATCTCCTCGACCCCACTTTGTCATCGCCTCTGACCTCACGTCCATCCTCTCTCCTCAAAACACCACAACAAAATCCCACATCCATTATCGCACGCGCACATCTTGAGATCGCCATGGCCGTCGTCAACAACACCGACGCCTCCGACCTCGGCATCGACGTGGGGCCCACCAACCACGGCCCCGAGGAGCCGCACGCTGCGGAGGATCTCGCTCTCGGGCCCCAACTGGGGCCGACGGCGGCGACGGAGCAGTCCAATGGCGGGATCGACGAGGAGAAGAGCGATGCGGCAGCGACGGAGGAGGCGGTCAAGCGAGGGGTGAAGCAGCAGCAAGAGCTGCTATCGAATCTGAACCCCATGGCCGAGGAATTCGTTCTGCCGTCTCTTGCTGCTATTAGTGGCGGATTCTGTTTGAATGGATTTGGTCAGTGGAAACGACGAATAGGCAGCACGACAAGTGTGGCACAACGTGAGGAAGTGTTTAGGAGGACGATTTACGTGCCTGCCTTTGATCAACGGGTCACTGAAGAAGAGTTTGCAGCGCTTTTCATCGTGTGTGGACAAGTTGTTGACGGTCGTGTTTGTGGTGACCCAAACTCCATTCTTCGTTTGCATTTATTGAGTTTACTGTTGAGGAAGGTGCAATGGCAGCTTTAAATCTGTCAGGAACGATGCTTGGCTTCTATCCTGTGGAAGTTCTTCCTTCAATAACTGCAATTGCTCCCGTTGACTCAAAGTACTTACCAAGGTTCGCCGGAGCCGTGACGACGCCGACGATCCAGACGACCTAGCGAACACGCCTTGGCTGCGTGATCACTTTCGTGCGTTATTTTGGACCCGTTCCGTGTACCGTGCGCGCGTCGCGACTTTTCCCGCCGACGCGTGACGTTCCGTATACCGCTTCATGATCCGATCAAGGTAAGTTAATCTTGCTACATGCTATTTAAATCATTTTATACCTATTCTAATATATAAAATACCTGTAGTTTAAATATAGTACCCCATGCATCATTTTATAACATTTCAGTGTTCCGTTTGCATCCGTTTGTATTATTTTAGATCTAGAACATGGAAACTTATCTTGTTGCATATTAGATTGCGTTATACTGCATCCATACCAGTATTTACATCACGTATTGCTTAGTGGTACATCCCATGTTACCATTTTATCATTTTATAACTTTGGATACCCGTTTGCATCCATTCCATTTAGAATATATATAATTGTATCCATAGATCACCTAAATATATAACACTGTAATATTGACACCCCATGTTTAATAAATTGCACCCTATTTGGTTGGAAACTATAAGCGTAACCACACTTATATTTCAAATCACATAGTAATTGTTTGCATGATCTATGGTGCCCTTGTACAGTTTTACCCCATTGGACACCGTGTGCATCTAACCTGTTTTACATATATGATTGCATCCCTAGGCCCTTTAATACCTGTTAATGAGATTGTAGTATTCCATCTTCATTTATGTGTACAGTACCAATGTGAAGCTATAACTCTAACCCTAATCGATAACCATAAATCCTTATATTTAGCCGATACCTGTGTGCATATCATCTTACATGTTCCAGTTTATTGTGCTATTAGTACCCATGCTTGTTTAGTTATAATCATGTATGTTAGTTTGATTATGAGTACCCACAGGACATCTTGTGCATTCTGACATGACTTGATGCACTTCCTACTTGATATGACATGGTACCGCACATTCTTGACCTGACATGACACCTTTATACATTACCTGGCTTGACCTGATGTACCATGGCTTGACCTGTTCACTGATCTTGTGTTTAATGCCAACAAACCTGACATGTAGTCCTTACGGACCGTTCCTGTTGTCTATCCAGACAACCATGCACCTACCTGCTCCTGTGTTGGCATTAGTTCTTGATTACTTAAATACCTGACTTGAACACATATAACTTGGGGGTATGGGAAATCAATGATGAAACCTGACTTGCAACTCGACAGTTCGATACCTGTTCTGATCAGTCTTACGGGCTAGGCCAGCCCCGGAGTGATGATGCTGACATCACTCATCTGTACATGCTACCTTTTACTGCCTAGCGGCATGTCTCGGATTCAGCCGGAGAATCTTGACCGTGGTCCCGGGCATGCACGGGATACTATTGAGTTACGTCGATGACTCATCAAATTGATTTCAAAGACTTGAGAGTAGATAACCAACATACCAGTTTAGTTTACTCACTGCACGCTACCTTTCACTGCCCTGATTTAGATTGCTTTACACCTGCTTTACTATTTATGGTTATACTTGCATGTCTTGCTATCCTGTTTATATTGTTGATTGATGTTATGACGCGCTGACGTCTGGGTTTTGCATGACCCAGATCTTTCAACCTTTGTTGCAGACTGATCAGGAGTATTGCCGCTGTTAGACCGAGCGGTGAAGTTCCTGTCGGTATGTAGTTTTACTTTCCAGGTGTTTCATTTATTGTATCTTTTGCTTCTGCATATCATTATTTCTTGACTCATTCATTCTGGTTCATGGACATATACTAGATAGTTTAGTTTACTTTCCTGTTCTTGATATCTCTACAGCCGTAATGTGACTGTGGAGGGATTTTTCTTATCTACAGGTAGCATGGTTGGCTATGTCACGTGCCCATCTTAGCGTACTCTGGGAAGCGGGGCGTGACAGGTACTCACAGACTTACGACATTGATTATGAGGAGACATTTTCTCCGGGGCCAAG